>OX439012.1:25363915-26005165 GCA_949316495.1 Amphiduros pacificus
TTGTCAGTGATTTCCAAATTTCTCTATATTTTTCGAATTAACTTCATTCGAAGTACAGTAAGAAAGTTTCGGATAAAATGTTTGTCCAAGTTGTGTCCAATTTACATTGCCAAGATTATAAATTTTGTAAAAAGCAACTGATATTACACTTTAAAAAAATATTTCTTCATATCTTTGTCATGGACATTTAATATCAGTAAATATCCTGAACACAGCAAACAGTGAATTGTTTTGCATATGCACAAACATCTGGAACATCTATTGCCTCATCTACTAATCTAGATATAGCCTCAGTTTGAGACATGGGTTATAAAGCAATGTGGGGGTGATAGGATCAGCCTCAAAGCTGGAATAATTGGGTGACTGTTCTCGAGCTTCAAAGCTGAGTAAATCCTTGATATTATCATTTATACAGTAATTTGCAGGAATTTCCAAGAACGTTTCACAAACATTTAATAAAAGTAATAGTCAGCACAGGTCTAATGCCTATGTTTCCTGACCTGACCGGACCTGACCGGACCTGACCTGACCTGACCTGACCGGACCGGACCTGACCGGACCGGACCGGACCGGACCTGTAATATACATAACCTCCATATAGTGGATACCTTGAGTTGCTCACTGATATATCACTGTATTCTGCTTGAAGATCCCTGTCCGCATGCGCCGTACACGCTGCATACATCCGGGTACTGTTACTTCTTTGACCACCAGGGGTACATGCCGTGGGACAAGGCGAGGGAGACGTGTCGGCTGGCGGGAGGTGACCTAGCCAGGGTGGATAGCCCTCAAGAGTATGCTGCTCTCATCACGTGGCAATCAACAGGTACTGTTCACGTCACGTGGTACATGAATAACTCACAGAACATGACATCCACAACTGCACTTGACCCATTGCAGCACTTTGAACCTTTGGTATAATTATGTCTTATTCTGCTGGGTCACATGCATGTAGTGTAAATAATGCAAGCAGATACCCATGACATGTAAAGAGTTTTGTTTGTTTGGGTTTTACATCACTTTCAACATTATTTCAGTCATTTCGTGATGAGACCTACTTGTAGCAGATATAATGCTACCTCACTGAATTGTCATGTCGCAGGTCCTTGACATGACAACCCACCCAGTCACAGATTTACAAGGACAACTTTTGTAGCATGAAAGAGAATTATAATGCACATTGATCTGCGGGCTCTGTTAGTCTGACTGCACATAGTGTTCTCCAATCACCCATCGGCAAAGCCCAGATAGGTGATCTGGAGAGGTCTGAGATTTTTGCTTTTTGGTTTTAATCTCGTTTAGATGTGATTTTTTAAATACCCAACTGTTTAAGTGATAATTCATATTTTATGTATGATTATGTCTAAAATCTCACAAAAAAGCTTGATTATTTTTTGGATAACATTAAATAAAGAAAATATAAATACTTGATAATAATCGCCAGCTGCAAAAATTGAATCAAACCCGTTTTAACGGCAGTTGAAACGGGTTCAATTTTGACGTTTAAACGGGTTTACCACAGTTTTTATAGCTGGCGATTTTTTACTTCACTAGAGCTCAATCAACTCCACCAAACTTTTCTTTGGTTGGAGTTGGTAGAGATCATGGACGTTCGACAAACCCCTCCAGATCACCTATCTGGGCTTTGCCGATGGGTGATTGGAGAACACTAGACTGCACAAGGGAAATTGGGAGAAAAATAGCGATTTTAAATGTACGTGGTATAAAAATAGAATAACGTCATCATACATAACTAATTACACCTGGCTTTTTTCGGTTCTCTCCAATACATTACAACGCAGCCAAAATAGCGAGATATTATCGGCCTTAGAATAGATGCACTATAGAATGGTTAGGTGCGTTGGAAAGAACATAAACAAGAAAAAGTGGTGCTCCATATGTAACACGGATGGCAAAAGAAAAAAAATCAAAAACAGAACCAAACAGGAAAAAAAAACAAAAAAAAAGAAAATGAAGAAAGAAAATAAAAAATAAAATAAAATAAAAAACATTACAAAAAAAATAATAAAAATAAACAAAACTAGTAGACAAAACAAAGAATGAAATAAAATATAGACAGAATGTTAAGCAATACATAAAAATAATTTTACCACCAAATGAAAGCCAACAAAATTACCTTTTAACGCGATGAGGAAGCAGAGTAGAGATATAGAAAAGTAGAAGAATGAAAATAAAGACGTAGAATGGCGAAATAGAGAAGTACAAGTGCGAAGATTGCAAAGTAGAATGCGAAAATAGGAAAGTAGAAGGACGAAAATAGCAAAGGCGAAATACGAAACCCGAGTGATACTATAACAAAACATACCGAGTCGGGGAAGCTGGGTGAGCGGATTCAGTGAGTTGGTGATTGCGGAAGGGTATCCGTCCGCCATCACCAACGAACTGAATCCCTCACCCAGCTGACCCGACGATTCATGTTTTGTTTTTATACCTCAGACAACTACTGTATTTTTTTTAAAATGATACATGAAACAAGATATTTATCATTAAAAACGTTTTGTAAACAAAGCACACCTCATTTGACCCCGTCAGGTGACCCGAAAATGGTGCGTACAGCCATAGACTGGTTGCCGCCCTCTGTGTATACACGATGTTTGTGACACTCGGTGGTAGACCAGTCTAAAGATGGCTGACGGAAAATAGTTTGCAGCTAATCAATACGTTACGAAATACTCGGCATGCTAGTATTCATTGGAAATCTCGTCGATACATGCATCACTGAGGTATTATTCCCAAGCTTCAAACATATCACCCAACATTGCATGTATGCTACCACATGATCATGTACATGTACACAGAATTGCCAATTTCTGCAAAATATATTTATCAGATTTTTTTGAAATAATCACTGCAAACTGCTGGTGAAGTTGAAAGTATCTTTGTTCATCTTTTAATAACATTTGATTTGGCATATGGACGATTTTCTTTAAGCATAAACATATGCAAAGTTCTGTCTTTATAGGTATTATAATGTAATTTCATCAGACAGAGTTAAAGAGCTAGTATCTACATTACTTGCAGCTGAAAACAATTGCTCCCTTCCACTCTTGTATCACAGTTTGGTGGCCACATATCATTTAAGTACACCCCTGACCTCTGTAAAATTGCCTATGACCTCTGTGGTTTTATGAATGCTTTAAATGAATTTGCGCAGCTCAATTTATATAAGCATTGACAGAGACATGAAGAAATATCAATATCTAACATAATTGTCTCATGATAAAAAGAGTAAATATATATTTCATCATAAAGCATATGAATTAATATTGTTTGATCATAACTCCGTAAAACAAGTGGCTAAAACTTACTCTTTTTTTTAGAACTGAATATGTACCATACAAATCATAGAATGTGGGTAGGAGCCGTGCTGAATACGTCATCAAACACGTGGTTCTGGGTCGATAATGGGGCGGAGGTGTCGTGGTTGGTATGGAACACCAGGGCTGACAACACATATATCTACTCACAATTCATTCGCTATGTGCATTCCGGTGTGTACAATGTTGGCCCAACAGCACTGGGACAAGCCCTCTGTGAACAGAACCCAGTCCAATCTCCCGGTGAGTTTTGTTACATAGCCAATTTTCCATGTCAGATTTGTTACACAGTCCATTCTCCATGTGAGTTTGGTTACACAGTACATTTTCCATGTGAGTTTTGTTACACAGTCCATTCTCCCGGTAAGTTTTGTTACACAGTCCATTCTCCATATGAGTTTTGTTACACAGTCCATTTTCCATGTGAGTTTGTTACACAGTCCATTTTCCATGTGAGTTTTGTTACACAGTCCATTCTCCCGGTAAGTTTTGTTACACAGTCCATTCTTCCGGTAAGTTTTGTTACACAGACCATTCTCCATGTGAATTTTGTTGCACAGTCCATTCTCCATGTGAGTTTTGTTACACAGTCCATTCTCCCGGTAAGTTTTGTTACACAGTCCATTCTCCCGGTAAGGTTGGTACACAGTCCATTCTCCATGTGATTTTTGTTGCACAGTCCATTCTCCATGTGAGTTTTGTTGCACATTCCATTTTCCATGTGAGTTTTGTTGCACAGTCAATTCTCCATGTGAGTTTTGTTACACAGTCCATTCTCCCGGTAAGTTTTGTTACACAGTCCATTCTCCATGTGATTTTTGCTGCACAGTCCATTCTCCATGTGAGTTTTGTTACACAGTCCATTCTCCATGTGAGTTTTGTCACACAGTCCATTCTCCTTGTGAGTTTTGTTATACAGTGCAATCTCCAGGTGAGTTTTGTTACACAGTGCATTTTCTATGAGTTTTTTGTTACACAGTGCATTCTCCCGGTAAGTTTTGTCACACAGTCCATTCTCCCGGTAAGTTTTGTCACACAGTCCATTCTCCCGGTAAATTTTGTTACACAGTCCATTCTCCATGTGAGTTTTGTGGCACAGTCCATTTTCCATGTGAGTTTTGTTACACAGTCCATTCTCCCGGTAAGTTTTGTCACACAGTCCATTCTCCCGGTAAATTTTGTTACACAGTCCATTCTCCATGTGAGTTTTGTGGCACAGTCCATTTTCCATGTGAGTTTTGTTACACAGTCCATTCTCCATGTGAGTTTTGTTGCACAGTCCATTCTCCATGTGAGTTTTGTTACACAGTCCATTCTACCGGTAAGTTTTGTTACACAGTCCATTCTCCATGTCAGTTTTGTTGCACAGTCAATTCTCCATGTCAGATTTGTTACACAGTCCGTTCTCCCGGTGAGTTTTGTTACACAGGTCATTCTCCACATGAGTTTTGTCACACAGTCCATTCTCCATGTGAGTTTTGTTATACAGTCACTTCTCCATGTGAGTTTTGTCACACAGTCTATTCTCCATGTGAGTTTTGTTATACAGTCCATTCTCCCGGTGAGTTTTGTTAAACAGTTCATTCTCCTGGTGAGTTTTGTTATACAGTCCATTCTCCATGTGAGTTTTGTCACACAGTTCATTCTCCATGTGAGTTTTGTCACACAGTCCATTCTCCATGTGAATTTTGTCACACAGTCCATTCTCCATGTGAGTTTTGTCACACAGTCCATTCTCCATGTGAGTTTTGTCACACAGTCCATTCTCCAGGTGAGTTTTGTTACACAGTGCAATCTCCAGGTGAGATTTTTTTCACAGTCAAGTCTCCCAGTTTGTTATGTTATACAGTCTGTTGATTGAGCCAGTTTTGTCATACAGTCCAATCAGATAAGTTTTGTCACAAAGTCTTTCATTGGCTGAGTTTTGTTATATTGTCTGTTCAATGGCTGAGGTTTGGTATACAGTCTGTTCATTCAGTGAATTTTGTTACACAGTCTGACAACCATTTTGTTATGTAGTCTGATCACCGGTTGCGTTTTGTTATTCAGTCCAACCATCAACTAAGTTTTGTTACAGAGTCTGATCACTGGGTGGCATTTTTTATGCAAAGCAATATCCAGTTGAGTTTTAATAATGCCTCGTTCAATCACAAAGTTCAAACCCAATCTGAAGGTGATTGCGTATCATAGGTCAATATTAGATAAGGTTATTGTCGCAGATTGTTCTACAGGTGAAAAACATTTCTGACTAACACAAGTTATTTCATTAAATTTAGATACTATCGCTACCTGGCGTCCATTTAGTGTGGGTGATACATTATCAGCCCTGCAGGGGGAGCTTCTGGTTATAACGGAAGTAGATGGCGCTCAAGTATATGCCGCCAGAGTTCTTCACCAATCAGGTCTCTACATTGGATACTTCTGGTCTTCAAATTCTACATACCACTTCACTGAACATGACACAAATATATTAAAAGAATCATCAGTGGGGGAATTGATTAGCCTGGACTCCAGATACTCATACCGTTGGTTGCCCCACACAGTTGGAAAAGATTTACCCACTGGTCTTGTGCAGGGAGGATATTCTTCCAGTGGTCAGCGCTTGTATGTTGGGCGTGCCCTCTGGAGCCAGACTGGAATATATCATACTGGAGGATTTACTCCGGATGGACCACTGAAGATTGCCAATCAAATCATCAGCAGTTTTGATGCGCTAATAATAGAAAGAGGTACCTCATTAAATGTTGTGATCTTACACTTGTCATTATTTTACCAAAATATGTTTATATCCCAAAAAATTAATAAAATGTTGTGATAATATCTATATACTTGGTTTTATAATAAGGTTGAACACACGAACACCTTTGTTTAGAGCGCCCTCTACTTGTTATTGGGTAACATATTCCTTTTGGAAATACGAACAAAGCGTAAATCAAGGGTCTTTCATGAAGCAATAAGCATTGTGTTTCTCATTTTGTGGATGTTACTGTAATAGAATTGCCTTCTATCATTCCAAAGTCAAAGACCAGACCCTTCTTTTTATTTTCTTGTATTTTCTTGTTTCTTTCCATTGGATGAAATATAAATTTATTCAGAGGTTTTATAATTTAAGGTTATAAATGTATTAATGTCTTCTTTCCTTACTATATAAACATGTATTCCTATCAAGGATTTTGTTCCTATTTATGCTATAACTCCTTTATGTAATATTAATCTTATTTATGCTGATTTTCCTTTGTTAGTTATTCATATTCATGTTATCATTGTTTCAAGTCAATGAACATTTTATTTCAAAATCAAATTGACTTGTCAGTTTCCAATTCTTACTTATGTTTGTGTATGTACTGATCCATGCAATACCCAGGGTCATGAAATGCTGGGCAGGAGTAAAAACAGGACTATTTATCTTTCACAGAGTATAAAGTTTATTATTTTTGCATTTAACAGGTCATTTCAGATACATGAAGTAATTCTTCTTTTACAGCGATGTTAAATGTAGCAGGACCATTTTGGAAAACAGGAGCTACCAGCGAGGCAAGCAGTGAACATCTGGAATTTCAAAGTCAGTCTGCTCTGGATGGAAACTGGGTCACTAGAGGTTTCGCATCTGCCGCGTCTGACCTCAATCGATGGCTTCTGATCACTTTCAAAATGGTGTACACTCTTACATACGGGAGAATTATCAGCTCGAGTGATGTCCGGAAAACTGTGACAAAGATCAAGATGATATTTCAGCAGAACGAGACTTTGGAGGTAAGAACAAAAATAAGATATAATTTACATTTAGCATTTGTTTAGCCAGGCATGTTTGAGAAGTGCGAAATATAATAATGATATTTATACTTCTAACTCCTTTTTGACAATGCAAAAGATATATCCCAATTCACTCATAGAAACGAGTAGGATATTGTATCCAGGTGGTTGGCTTCTATATGACCCGATAATATCCTAAATTGCACTAACAAATCAATCATATTATGTTATAGCTGTAATATCTATTTATCTCAATGGAACCTATTTGAAATCGTTCCTTCTGACATGATTATTCGATTGCATCAGTTAGGGGCGATCCATTTGATTTTTGTGGGGTGGGGTGGGAGATTTTGGAAAAAAGAATTTATTCACCCACCCCATCCCAGAAAAAAAATTTATTCATTTTATTCACCCACCCTACCAAAGAAAAAAAATTTATTCATCCACCTCCTTCCAGGTTTTCTATCTTCTATATGGATTGCTTGAAATGAAGGATCAGAGTCTGGGGAAGCAACAAGAAAAAAAATTTATTCACCCACCCCACACCAGAAAAAAAAATTATTCATCCACCCTACCAAAGAAAAAAAATTTATTCATCCAGTACTGCTGTCCCACCCCACCCCACAAAAATCAAATGGATCGCCCCTTATCCACTTATAATTGACTGAACTCCTTTGTCAGTAAACGCATGCCGTGTTGCCCCCTTAAAGGGATTAAGCAGTGTTTTTGAAAAATATGTATAAGATTCATAAATTTATGATTAAAATATTTGCCTTTCATATCTACATATTGTTTTGGTTGATGCACTCAAGTAAATGTCTGTAAAACCTATTTGAATAGGAACCTAATTCATAGCCCCCTTTTTAAAGCGAAAGCACACTTCTTTCTTGGCGTCATTTTTATGTGGAGTGTGATCATAGAGGCAGTGAAAGGTAAAATGATGTCATAAAATTATGGCAATATGCTTATGAAGTCATGAAATGTATTGTCCTTTAGATTGTGCCAGAACGACGTCAAACAGTGCTACCAATCGTGTACAGCCTATTTAGAGCATAACACGTAACGTAAACACATTGCGCATTTACTTCTAACTTCTCTAAGCAAATACGTCATATTCATAGGTTCCTCCTGACAACAAACATGCTATCATTCCATTGTGTACACTTTTTCTGACATGTTTTTAAATAAAAAAAATATAATTGATAAAATTTAAATATATCTTAATATGAATAAAAACAAACAATTTGTTAATGAGTTCATTTAATGAGTTCAATAAATACAGCTGTTGATATGTTCCATTCATAGGTAGACCTGCGGCCAGGGACTCTCGCATACAACGACATTGCACTGAACAACATTTCTACAAAGTATGTCAAGATCGTGGACATGGCAAGAAATGATATAACACACATAAGTGGCTATGGTGAAGTAGCATTCTATACTGGAGCGTGTGAGCCTCACTTTTGTTTTCATCATTTTTTTTATCTAATTAAGTATTAATTTTGTTTATGGTTCAAGTCATACGAAGTAAACATATTCATTACTTTTGGTGACCTCCCACTTGTCCCACAAAGAAATGGAAAATGTCCAATGACAATGTTCGATGACAAACGTATTCCACTCATATCCAATGACAAACCTGTTCCACTCATATCCAATGACAAACCGGTCCCACTCATGTCAAATGACAAACCTATTCCACTTATGTCAAATGACAAACATATTCGACTCATGTCAAATGACAAACCTATTCCACTCATATCCAATGACAAACCTGTTCCACCACATTCTTTACATCCCACCATTCAACCCCCATATTTGTTACATCTTATATGAACATGTAATAATATCGAGACAAGGTGGGGTATTTTGTTCTCTAATAATTATATAAATTCTTTTAATGATTTAGACCCATGTCAGAGTATGTTTGAGGAGGTGGATGGGCTATGCTTGCATTATCAACCGCGCAACTGGGTGTGGGAGAGTGCAGAGCAGTTCTGCAGAAAACTTGGGGCTGGCGTCTTAGAGGTGGATTCCATGGAGAAATATGCCACCATCAGAGAATGGATGCACCGAAGTAAATAAAATACTGTGGAAAATATACGATTATTAACATTTGATATAAGATTGATTATTACATATTTTCTGTGTATAATTCTCAGGCCCATTCTTTCGTTTATAAGCCCATTGTGGGTAGCCATCTTGCCCCATTGAAAACAACATACTGAAAATGCACAAATCCGAAAATGTACAAGATTCTTAACATTAATGAGTAAACATTAAATACAAGATGATAACCAGCAATCGAACTATTTCCAAATAAGAACTTATAGTCCATTTATATGGTTCAGTTATGATGTCCCGTATTTTCTCGTAGAGGTTTGAATATTTATATGACCCATTAAAAAAACAACTTCTTTCCTAAATTACTAAACAAGTAGTTTTTGAGAGAAATGATGTTTCTAGAAATATAAATTTCAGTAATGTGAGGTTGGGAATAGACTAAAGCAGTATCGTTTTATGTTCTAAGAAGTTTTTTTATCATGCTTGATAAATACTTTCCATATGAATGGTGCTAAAATTATGCCTCTTTCTACTTCAAACTGTCTGTTTTTATCACATACTGGTCTTTTTCAGATATACGAAGTAATATATACATTTGGCTGAATGTACGAAGGAATATCACCGATGAGAGCAAAATAGAATGGGAGCGATCCACAAAATCATATTTCCCGTTTGTCATAAAAGCCGAGAAGGAATATAGACACGCTTATCTCAGGATGTATAATGGGGGAATAAGTTCTGCCATGACAAAGGCTACTATAGGTGAAATGAGAACCATCTGTGAACAGACAAACGAGGCCCCAGGTAAGTAGCACATTGGAATACTTACTAATGAGTATCATGCCTGAACACTTACCATCACTGGCGGGTATGGGGTGAGTATCATGCCTGAACACTTACCATCACTGGTGGGTACGGGGTGAGTATCATGCCTGAACACTTACCTTCACTGGCGGGTATGGGGTGAGTATCATGCCTGAACACTTACCATCACTGGGGGGTATGGGGTGAATATCATGCCTGAACACTTACCATCACTGGGGGGTATGGGGTGAATATCATGCCTGAACACTTACCATCACTGGCGGGAACTGGGTGAGTATCATGCCTGAACACTTACCATCACTGGCGGGTATGGGGTGAGTATCATGCCTGAACACTTACCTTCACTGGCGGGTATGGGGTGAGTATCATGCCTGAACACTTACCATCACTGGGGGGTATGGGATGAATATCATGCCTGAACACTTACCATCACTGGGGGGTATGGGGTGAATATCATGCCTGAACACTTACCATCACTGGCGGGAACTGGGTGAGTATCATGCCTGAACACTTACCATCACTGGCGGGTATGGGGTGAGTATCATGCCTGAACACTTACCTTCACTGGCGGGTACGGGGTGAGTATCATGCCTGAACACTTACCATCACTGGTGGGTATGGGGTGAGTATCATGCCTGAACACTTACCATCACTGGGGGGTATGGGGTGAATATCATGCCTGAACACTTACCATCACTGGCGGGAACTGGGTGAGTATCATGCCTGAACACTTACCATCACTGGTGGGAACTGGGTGAGTATCATGCCTGAACACTTACCATCACTGGCGGGAACTGGGTGAGTATCATGGCTGAACACTTACCATCACTGGTGGGTATGGGGTGAGTATCATGCCTGAACACTTACCATCACTGGGGGGTATGGGGTGAATATCATGCCTGAACACTTACCATCACTGGCGGGAACTGGGTGAGTATTATGCCTGAACACTTACCATCACTGGTGGGAACTGGGTGAGTATCATGCCTGAACACTTACCATCACTGGCGGGTATGGGGTGAGTATCATGCCTGAACACTTACCATCACTGGCGGGTACGGGGTGAGTATCATGCCTGAACACTTACCTTCACTGGCGGGTACGGGGTGAGTATCATGCCTGAACACTTACCTTCACTGGCGGGTATGTGGTGAGTATCATGCCTGAACACTTACCATCAATGGGGGGGATACGGGGAGAAAATCATGCCTGAACACTTACCATCACTGGCGGGTATGGGGTGAGTATCATGCCTGAACACTTACCTTCACTGGCGGGTATGGGGTGAGTATCATGCCTGAACACTTACCATCAATGGGGGGGATACGGGGTGAGTATCATGCCTGAACACTAACCATCACTGGCGAGTATGGGGTGAGTATCATGCCTGAACACTTACCTTCACTGGCGGGTATGGGGTGAGTATCATGCCTGAACACTTACCATCAATGGGGGGGATACGGGGAGAGTATCATGCCTGAACACTTACCATCACTGGTGGGTATGGGGTGAGTATCATGCCTGAACACTTACCATCACTGGGGGGTATGGGGTGAGTATCATGCCTGAACACTAACCATCACTGGCGGGTATGGGGTGAGTATCATGCCTGAACACTTACCATCACTGAGGGGGGTACGGGGTGAATATCATGCCTGAACACTTACCTTCACTGGCGGATATGGGGTGAGTATCATGCTTGAACACTTACCATCACTGAGGGGGGGTACGGGGTGAATATCATGCCTGAACACTTACCATCACTGGGGGGTATGGGGTGAGTATCATGCCTGAACACTTACCATCACTGGAAGGTACTGGGTGAGTATCATGCCTGAACACTTACCTTCACTGGCGGGTATGGGGTGAGTATCATGCCTGAACACTTACCATCACTGGCGGGTATGGGGTGAGTATCATGCCTGAACACTTACCTTCACTGGCGGGTATGGGGTGAGTATCATGCCTGACACTTACCATCACTGGCGGGTATGGGGTGAGTATCATACCTGAACACTTACCATCACTGGGGGGTACAGGGTAAGTATCATGCCTGAACACTTACCATCACTGGGGGGTACGGGGTGAATATCATGTCTGAACACTTACCATCACTGGCGGGTATGGGGTGAGTATCATGCCTGAACACTTACCATCACTGGCGGGTATGGGGTGAGTATCATGCCTGAACACTTACCATCACTGGGGGGTACGGGGTGAGTATCATGCCTGAACACTTACCTTCACTAGGGGTTCAGGGTGAGTATCATGTCTGAACACTTACCACCACTATGGGTTCAGGGTGAGTATCATGTCTGAACACTTACCTTCACTAGGGGTTCAGGGTGAGTATCATGCCTGAACACTTACCACCACTATGGGTTCAGGGTGAGTATCATGTCTGAACACCTACCTTCACTAGGGGTTCAGGGTGAGTATCATGTCTGAACACTTACCTTCACTTGGGGTTCAGGATGAGTATCATGTCTGAACACTTACCATCACTAGGGGGGTACAGGGTGAATATCATGCCTGAACACTTACCTTCACTAGGGGTTCAGGGTGAGTATCATGTCTGAACACTTACCATCACTGGGTGTTTTGGGTCTATTTGACGTATCATTTTACCTCGCATATTGTACCTTTGACTTGTATGACAATTGCGTATCTTGATTGAGCAACAATCAATGTGTCATGTTCACACAAAAAGACGGGTAGATTATGGATGGATGATGTAACTCTTGCAGATACCACCAGATGGCGTAATGTGGCGGACACATCTGATGGGACAATCTGCCAAGCCAGTCAGGAGGCCGCCAATAGTTTTTGTTATCATGCATTACTGTGGGCGTGGAGTCCTAATTCATTTAGAACCACAGAAAAGAACACACCTTGGATATATATCAGATTCGTCAGATCTTATGTGTTGACTCATGCAATCATCATGAACCATGTAGAGGTTAAAAAAAGCAGCAAACTGATAAAAATGCAGTTTGAAACAACTGAAAAAGAGGTACAGTAACTAATATGTGTTTCTTAATGTAAAACAGAGATCAGATGGTATATATATATATATATATAATCATAATTATGATTACTTTATATTAATAGAAACTGAAAAAGAAGTAGCTCTAAAAATATAGAATTACTCAAGAATAGTGAGCCAATTATGATAATTCAATAGGCTGAAGTCGTTAGCCAAATTGATTAGATTTGATTTGAGTTGTTGGCCGCTCCACTTATGTCGGCATTCAGAACCTAGGCAGCGAGAGGAGAGACCGGGTGACATTGACGGTGGCATTTAGTGTTCTCCAATCACCAATCGGCAAGCCCAGATAAGTGATCAGGTGTAGCAGCGTTGAATGACAGCGTTCAATCAGAACAGCTCCGATCTGTCAAGTACTCCTGTTTGACCCTAAGTGACCTTTTAATGGTGAAAAGTCAAACGGGTAAATAATCACATAATTAATCAGTTTGTATTAACATATTTCACAAATCTTTTGCCTCATTGAAATAGATTGAGTGAAGAGTACAACCTTGTAGTGACGTTGATCAGTTATACCTACATATGGTGTGACGATCACATTTAAACGGAAACATTCCATCTGGCGGGAAAAGATTTTTTGGGAAATTTTAAATATGATCATACATGAAATATGAATTACATCTGAAAGAGTTGGGTATTTAAAAAAAAATCTCATGCAAACGGGATTAGGCATAAAAAGTACCAAAATCAGACATCTGCAGAACACCTATCTGGGCTTGCCGATTGGTGATTGGAGAACACTAGGTGGCATTGCTCCTTTAAATGAATTAGACATGCGCACTCCAAAGTTAGTTGAGTGAAATCAAGCCAGCCTATAATGTTTTATCATTATGATCATTTTACAGCAAAGGCCTCGTTGATTTGAATTATTTTGATTTGAGTTATGATGTTGGCTGGATGCCTCGTGTATCGTGGGCTCTCAATCCTATTCAGTATCTTTAAGGAGATCCTATACATGTCAACTCCAATCTTTTTAGCATTCGCCCTCTGAATACCATAATATAGGAGAAAAATGTTCCATCTCAGAAACACTGCACTGCATTTTTCAATCTGCTACATTGATATGTTACAGGTGTACTTACCAGCACAGGCACAGAACGGCCCCAATTTTGGAGGGCATTTGTATCACAAGAAGCACCATGTCAGATTACCCAACGTAGAAACCAGCTGGGTGAACATAACTACCCTGGACGTGCACTTCGCTGACTATGATACTATCGGCTATAAACAAGTCAGATTCTACATAGGCCACAGTAAGAACATTACACTCATTCCTATTCATGACATGATTTGTCTTACATTAAAGAAACTAGGGACAACGGGAACTAACTATAAAACATTATTATTGTTAACCATTTTTTGAACCACTCTGAGGAAATATGAAGCATAGTAATCCTAATCCAGATATCATTATCTAGTAATCATTATCTACTTATCAAATCTAATTATCCTGAACTTTCCTAGCGTCTGTCTTTATACATCTGCCTTCCGAGAATTACACTAGAGTGCGACACTATGATGACGTCATAAATTGCGTTCAAATTATAGCAATGAAGGCAGAAACAGGACGCGAACCAATTCTCGCTATCTGCTCTCCCGGATTTTTAGCTGGTCTGTGAAAAAATGACGAAATTGGCGCGAGAGAGCAGTGCATGACGGGAAAGAGGTTGCGTTGTAAACTTCCGCCCGCCTTTCTTCAAGATGGGAGGGAAATTTCAGACTGACATCGTACATTGACACGCCAATTTCAATGCTATTGCATTTTTGTTGTTTAATATTTATATAAGTATATTGCAATCTACGTAATTTATGTCAACACTACGGAGGCAAAACTGAGAAAAACAACGATGTAAAGATTAAAGGCAGAAACAATGCCCCAATCAAACCGTCGCCGCTGTTCCGGAAGTGCCGCGTGCAACGAATTGGGTCAAATACTATCGCAGCGCTCTAAAAATGCAACGTATATGGGAGAGCAGATCGGGAGAATTTCCTTTGTTGTGGAGAGTAGAGAATTTTATTCTTATTATATTAATAAACAATTTAATTTGACAATAAACAATATGAGATTATTGTTGTTCCCTTGTCAGACCCCTGCCCATTAGGGTTTGAACCGGTCAAGCATAAATGCTTACAGTACAGCCTGGTGGAGTTGATGCTTTATCCTAATGCCGAGGAGTATTGCCAGTCCATTAAAGCTGAACTTGTCAGTCTGCATGAAGTGTCCCTCTATCTGGCCGTCCGCCAGTGGCTCCGGGGTGAGTTTATCTGCTTCATTGATATGTCCATCCCAATTTAGGTAATTTAGAATAATGATATATCCACTACAATTTAGATAACATTTGGGACCTGCCGCCGGGCCACAATGCACTTTTCAAGGCTAAAGAATTACTATATATATTTTATCACATGTAAATTCATATATATGCAACAATATATATATATATATATATATATATATATATATATATATATATATATATATATATATATATATATATATTGTTTTACAGATGAGACATGTAACAGGAACACCAAGTTTTGGACCTCAGGGGTGCGAGTTAATGGTGTTTGGCAATGGCCATACAATGAGACTGATGATGAGAGCTTCTTTCAATGGTATCGCCTGAACAATGACGCCTCCAGAAACTATGTGGGGCTCTCAACCTATTATAGAATGGAAAACTTTCTCGAAGCACACAGATTGTACCCTCTTTGCCAATATACTGGCAAGGGTAAGTTATCCTTTTTGTGATTGCAAAATATCGCTTAATAAATATCTTGATAACATTTCAGATACATAGATTTGGAGCTTTGTAACAAATATATCTATATGGAAGTCAAAATTTTATGTAACCAAAATTTATTTGATTATGTTTATGAGATTATGTTAAATGTCCGATACTTAGATGAGTATTTAAGTCTAACTTCTTGCTAAATTTTGTAAAGCACAAATTTAAAATAAAAGTTTGGGATATTCCCTGTTATAAATCATGTTTTATCGGCCCAGATTCCCTGTTATAAATAATGTTTTATCGGCCCAGATTCCCTGTTATAAGTCATGTTTTATCGGGCCCAGATTCCCTGTTATAAATAATGTTTTATCGTGTCCAGATTCCCTGTAATAAGTCACGTTGTTTCCGGCAGGTGGCGAGCGAGTGTGGCAGAATGTAGCTCTCTCCAGCCAGGGTTCCCTGTAATAAGTCACGTTGTTTCCGGCAGGTGGCGAGCGAGTGTGGCAGAATGTAGCTCTTTCCAGCCAGGGTTCCCTGTAATAAGTCACGTTGTTTCCGGCAGGTGGCTAGCGAGTGTGGCAGAATGTAGCTCTCTCCAACCAGGTTTCCCTGTGATAAGTCACGTTGTTCCCGGCAGGTGGTGAGCGAGTGTGGCAGAATGTAGCTCTCTCCAGCCAGGGTTCCCTGTAATAAGTCACGTTGTTCCCGGCAGGTGGCGAGCGAGTGTGGCAGAATGAAGCTCTCTCCAGCCAGGATTCCCTGTAATAAGTCACGTTGTTCCCGGCAGGTGGCGGGCGAGTGTGGCAGAATGTAGCTCTCTCCAACCAGGGTTCTCTGTTATAAGTCACGTTGTTTCCGGCAGGTGGCGAGCGAGTGTGGCAGAATGTAGCTCTCTCCAGCCAGGGTTCCCTGTAATAAGTCACGTTGTTTCCGGCAGGTGGCGAGCGAGTTTGGCAGAATGTAGCTCTCTCCAACCAGGATTCCCTGTAATAAGTCACGTTGTTCCCGGCAGGTGGCGAGCGAGTGTGGCAGAATGTAGCTCTCTCCAACCAGGGTTCTCTGTTATAAGTCACGTTGTTCCCGGCAGGTGGCGAGCGAGTGTGGCAGAATGTAGCTCTTTCCAGCCAGGGTTCCCTGTAATAAGTCACGTTGTTTCCGGCAGGTGGCGGGCGAGTGTGGCAGAATGTAGCTCTCTCCAGCCAGGGTTCCCTGTAATAAGTCATGTTGTTCCCGGCAGGTGGCGAGCGAGTGTGGCACAATGTAGCTCTCTCCAACCAGGTTTCCCTGTGATAAGTCACGTTGTTCCCGGCAGGTGGCGAGCGAGTGTGGCAGAATGTAGCTCTCTCCAGCCAGGGTTCTCTGTTATAAGTCATGTTGTTCCCGGCAGGTGGCGGGCGAGTGTGGCAGAATGTAGCTCTCTCCAGCCAGGGTTCTCTGTTATAAGTCATGTTGTTCCCGGCAGGTGGCGAGTGAGTGTGGCACAATGTAGCTCTCTCCAACCAGGTTTCCCTGTGATAAGTCATGTTGTTCCCGGCAGGTGGCGAGCGAGTGTGGCAGAATGTAGCTCTCTCCAGCCAGGGTTCTCTGTTATAAGTCATGTTGTTCCCGGCAGGTGGCGAGCGAGTGTGGCACAATGTAGCTCTCTCCAACCAGGTTTCCCTGTTATAAGTCACGTTGTTCCCGGCAGGTGGCGAGCGAGTGTGGCACAATGTAGCTCTCTCCAGCCAGGGTTCTCTGTTATAAGTCACGTTGTTCCCGGCAGGTGGCGAGCGAGTGTGGCACAATGTAGCTCTCTCCAGCCAGGGATCTCTGTGATAAGTCACGTTGTTCCCGGCAGGTGGCGAGCGAGTGTGGCAGAATGTAGCTCTCTCCAGCCAGGGTTCTCTGTTATAAGTCATGTTGTTCCCGGCAGGTGGCGAGCGAGTGTGGCACAATGTAGCTCTCTCCAACCAGGTTTCCCTGTGATAAGTCACGTTGTTCCCGGCAGGTGGCGAGCGAGTGTGGCAGAATGTAGCTCTTTCCAGCCAGGGTTCCCTGTAATAAGTCACGTTGTTTCCGGCAGGTGGCGAGCGAGTGTGGCAGAATGTAGCTCTTTCCAGCCAGGGTTCCATCATCTCGGCCTCCTCCAGCCTCCTACCCTCCTACCCATGGTACAACGCCATTGACGGATACAACCTGCTCCAACCGGGACGATTTGATGGCTCGCCTAGTACAAAATGGATCTTCATCAAATTTGCCAAATCCTATGTATTGTCCTATGCTCGGTTAATGCAAGACATGGATTATCGGTATGGGGTAAAGGATGTATTAATGAAGTTTGAGAACACAGAAATAGAGGTAAATAGACCATACACAATGCCTACCAAATCTGCTGTCCTTGTACAGTCAAGCCCCGCCAGTCCGTCATGGTCTGTCACACATAATTTTGCCGGTTTCACGAGTCTGACGGTTTGATGAAACGGACATCAAATGAATACAAATAAAGAAAGATTAGAATGGTTGCAGCCAAATCACTGTCGGTAATTGATATGCCGGATTATCGGGGGACGGTCCGGCGAGGTCTGACTGTATTGTTGATACTTTTACCTTCTTTAGTCATAAATAAACTGTATCGGATCAGAAAGAAGCCTGTCACCATGACTCAATGCAAAGATAAAATCCATAGACTTCTCTGAAATCAGTATTGTTAACTACAGGCTGGGGACCTGATAGATGTAGGGAAACTCGTTGGCTTGATTTGGGGCCTTCATCTAGCTGCCTAACATACCGATCTGTGGGCGATAATACTGTCATGCGCAAAGTAGGAATCTTGCACAATGTAGGAATAATTCCTACATTGTGCAGGACAGAGTAGGAATTCCTACATTGCGCAAATAAGTAGGAATATCAGAGTCAAGAATCCAAATATCAGGAACTGTCATTGAGGAGGTTTAGGCTATATGAATGTTGGACTTTATGAACGTAGGACTGTTATAAAAATAATTATAATTATATGAGCATGCACTGATATCAGTTGTGTGCATAATAAAATATGATTTTATCAGTACATTTCTGATTGGCAAAAAGGCAGATATCTGGATGTGACCCTGTAAACGTATTATTAAGACACAAATATTTAAAAAAAATGTTTGTACATTTTTTGTAAAATTAAAGTGACAATCAACATTTCTATTTCCAAATATGTCATATTTCCATTTTAATGTACGAGTCAATCCAAATGTGTGACCACATTCTCCAATGCCAATAACGTCCAATTAAGCAGGAAGTGTCTGTTCTTTTTTTTTAAATACAAAATTTAATAGAAAACTGATAAACATTGTAATTATATTGGCCGCATCCAGTGATCTCAGTTATTGATATATCTTAAAATTCCTACTTATTTGCACAAAGTAGGAATTCCTACTTTGGGCAGTTGCACAATGTAGGAATTCCTACTGGGCCACGATTCCTACTGGGTGCAAGACAATACCACAGTATTCTTTTACAACGGGAGATATGATTCAAGCCACAGACTTTGATAGGCTAAGCGATGGAGTGAACCAAAATGACTCCATAAGCATTGATAAGTGGATATCAACCTTTGCTAATCATGGAGCATGACAGTCCTGTTCATAAGTAGGAAACCCTGACAACCTTCATTCAACAGGCTTACATAGTTTGGACAATTTACCACTGAAAAAAAACAAAAAAACTCATAAGGCATTGAGTCCCGGTGGCAGAATTCTCTCTTCATATAATCAATAGAGTGTCACGATTCTTAAAAAAAAAGAAGAAAAAAAACAACCAACAATCTAACAAAAAATCGTCCATACAAATATGTCTGTTTACAAAAGTTACTGTACTAAAATTAAACCCTTTTTGGTACTATATTTTTGATACAATATCTCCATGTCGAAGGTGACAGTTCGGCCAGTGAGGTCGTCCCCGGTCTACCAGCAGATCTGGACGGAGAAGGAACTGCTTAACGTGTCCTCTGGCTCAGTCAATATCACAGTGCTGTCTACCTACAACGGGCTCGCCACAGACAGAGCTGGCCTCGTTGAGATAGAATTCTATGAAAATATTGATATCAAAGGTCAGTGTTCATTTATCTAAATATCATGCATATACTATATATCGTTGCTTCTGACTCCAGCCAGTGATTGATCATGAATGTTTATCAAAAGGCATGGTTTTTGTTTTCATGTCTATATAATATTGCAAAAGAAAGATCTCCAGTTAGTCTTCCTTTCATCATCATCATCAATGAATTTTCCTCACATAATATAAATGTTTATACCCTTGTGATCGATCGTTAATACCATCATATTCCCCATATATATATTTCTATGATATTGAACAATTTCTCAAATGTTATCTGATGCAAGTTCCTACTTAGTAAAGGTCTGCTAACACATGGCTTAATGAAGTTCTGTGGACAATTGGACACTGAATATGGCGTAGTGAAGTATGGACATTTTGAGGTGTTTGTTTATTGGTAACACCCCTTTGGACCATAACAGTGGTCACATGAGAACAAGCACAGTACTAAGCACTTTCAGCAAAACACAATAATCCTTGTATATTGTAGATGTATTCTGGCTGATTTCATGAATATAACCAGCGTATTACATTATCATTAACACATATCATTTTAGCATACTCCAATTCTCATTACTGCCTGTGACCTCCGTGATGTCATAATAAAATCTTTAACTTTCTTCGGTCTTCACAAAAGTGGTGAAACTTTGCCTTAGTTATCGCCTTCCTGGCCAAAACATCTATCATTTTTATCAAAAGTAGAGTTGCGCCATTAGAATATAATACATAAGGTTAAACCCTCGAGATGGTTGGTGACCTGACCAAAAGGCTTGTAAGTATGGTAGTTTCTTTCATGTCAAAATACCTGATGTTTTATGGTCCAGGAATCTGTGCTCAGAGAGCTTCATACCGTCTTTCCCTTCATAAGGTCTTTGCCTTTCAGTTCGCTGCGCCCGCTATTTCACCTATCTGGGGGGTAGATGTTACCATTCCTACCAGGTGAGGTCATTTGACTGGTACCAAGCCAGACAATACTGTCTCAACCTGGGCGCCGACCTAGCAGCCTTTGAAACGGTCAAAGAATATGGATATGTCTTAAACTGGTGGTATTCAGGTAATTACATCTTAATCATGATCTTAATATTTTGGTAATTAAATACATGATAAGGGTGGAAGGGAATAGGGTTAAAATTATCGATTTAACTTGGAAAGCATTTTTGCAGCTTCAAAACTTACCCAAAGTAATTTGACAGATTTCCAAGAGCTATCTCTTCTTCTTTAGATATCTTATTATATATTATAAAAAATGAAATAGAAATAATTGAACATTTGGAACAAATTTTAGCCTGTTTTGTTAGCTGATGTTTGCCAGTCAATTGCACGCTCTCTTCGTACCCGTGTTATTACCTTTGATCCATAAAATAATGAAAATCAAAATAATCCTTAAAATAATAAAGGCTTGGTCCATTGTCTAATTTTCTAGATAAGTATTCAGGCTCTTACAATTACCACCACTGGCTCCTGAGTGGATACAGCAATGGATCTTGGCACTGGGATGAAGCATCGGGACCAGCGTCCTGGATACCTTGGTTGTCCAAAAGGCCAAAAGAGGCTTCTACTGACTACAGGCTTGCCTTCCACCGTGTGTACAGAGATTATGGCAAGATTGGTGAACACCTATGGTCTAGTCCCCACAGACCATTGTGTGAAGCGCCACCTGGAAACTACCCGCTTCTATTCTCAGGTTGGTCTGCCTTTTCTGAGTAACAAGAAGGCTGTTCTAAGAAATATTGCATACATTATTTGACTCAAACCTCTACTCTCATCTTACATTAAGTTTCTGCTGTACTTCTTAAAGCCCCTTAGCAATACTCTAGACACTTGATGTAATCTGAATCTCTTGAACGAACCAGACATTGACAATTATATTTAATGGGACAGGTGTTTGCTATCAAATACTTTTAGCTTTTTTTGCTCCAGACATGTATATCTCTTTCATAGTTATAACAACAATACGTAAATATATCTCAAGGAAGAATGAAGGGCCCAAAGTTCGATGTAGATTTTTTACTTTATCAATCGACAAATAAAAATGAGCTGGTCAGACTTTCAAAACACGGTACCAAATCAGTCTTGCATGTCATGCTCACCCGATTTTACAATATAATTGGATATCAACATTATGACGGTAGAAGAGAAGAGAATTATGAGAAAAGAAGTGAAGCTCATCTATAATGCTACTTCTCATACAGGGTATGCCACCAAAACTCTATCTTGCACTTGTATCCTGCATAAAGAACTATTGAAGGTCAACCATGAAATACATTGAAGGTCAAAGATGAAATTGAAGAATGAGGTAAAGCTCAGAGACCTGGAATCGGGCCAGGTCCAGATGGGAACTTCGGAGTACACGTTTGTTATTTTGATGGTCCCTCGATGGTCACATGACTTAATTAACATATTGATACCTCCGTAAAATATGTGATTTTTTTATTTTACAGAAAATTCTAGATGAATTTCATAATTTATATGTGAAAATCCAAACAATATTTATTGCTTAAATGGCATTCAAAATAATGGCGGAGCTTGAATTCAATATGATTTAAGGCCCCGCCCCATTTTTAAAGTGCCTTTCACGCACTTGATTATTGTCTGATTAATTTTTTTGAAATATCAAAAAAAATAACCTAGAATTTCAAATTATGTAGTATCAGAATATCATACCATTTCTCACCTCAACAGTATTTCTTTTATTTATTCATTATATAAAATGATGCAAACTTATAAAAAAATAAATAAATAATTTTGAATGAGGAAAATTGTCAGGTTTATGTCGATGTATTGTGTATGTTGATGGGCCAATTATTTGACAAATTATGATAAAAAGTGTTTAGAAACAGGAAGTAGATCCTGAACATTGACAATCCTGCGTGGAAGTATTGAGGGTTATTTATGCATATGTGAAAGGAAAAACGAAATATTTTAATTATGGCCCGGTCAATCATGATGATATAGTTGATACAATGGTGAAACAGTTATGAATTTCCTGATTATATTTTCTGATTATATTGAACTGTAATTTGGAAGACGATAGATGGCGCAATGTGGGCCACATGGACCAGGGGGCGCTGTGCCACGCTTCATCAGAGGCGAGCATTTCAAAGTGGTGTGTCCACTGTATGGACAGCAGTCTGCTGTACTCCAGTGTCCTCATGTCAAAACCTGATGACGTCATAGGATTTACTTACAGAGTGACCTTTGACCAGTCGTACCCCATCACTTATGGTAGAATCATGAATTCATACGCCAGAAAGGGTAGCGTGAAAGAAGTCCGGCTTACTTCTGACAATGGAGATTGGAAAAATGTAAGCATAGTTCTTTTAGTGACATTAACGTATTATTATTATTATTATTATTATTGATAAATGTCTCACACACGTAGAATAAGTTGAACAATAAAAGTTTGCTTCAAACAGGTCACCCTGCATGAGACAACTGGAAGTGATTCATATAAGTACGAAAATCAAATATGGACGACATTCAAAATGCCAGGAATCCTAACAAGATGGATGCAGCTGCAAGTTCTCTCTGTTTATGACACCACAGCAACATACATTACCTTAACAGAGGTGGAGTTCTACACAGGGTCCAGTATGTATATAAGACATGCAAATAAAGAGTATTGATGTTTATTCCCCCAAATATATATGTTGGGGGGCAAAAAGGGTCCAAATGGACTAGATTTTCGAAAATGAGTCAACACCAGATTTAGACACTATGAGGCATTAAAGGGTCACACGGTGACCTTCAGGCGACCTTGACCTTAACACACGTCAGATCGACAAAGAGTAGCTTCCTTGCAAAGGTTAATAGGAAAGAGAGGCAAAAGGCACTGTAAATGAAGCCAAAATAACAAAATTGTAGCCCTTTGGCCAAGCATGGTTTGACCAGGAGGCAGATTCTAGAATTCAGCCTATATAAGGCCTTATGGAGGTTGCTAGATGGTGAAGAAACCATTTTTTTTACCCTTCGCCATGTGACTGCATTTTGTTAATATATTTGTCAATTGGCAGGTTGACTCTGCTGAGTTTGAGCTTAATTTTCATAAGGCCGTCCACAATAGGACAGGACCTTATTGCAGATATAGTGTTGCCTCAGTGAACTGCCATAATGCAGCTCCTTGACTGAGAACCCACCCTGTTACAGATTTATATACACACACAGTGGTTCAAACCTTGCAAGTTATCATGAACAAAGTATAGCGGTCCTGACATATGAAAGGAATGTTCATTATCATTACAATATATATCTTTCAGATCCATGTATACTGAGAGACTTTGACTACCTGTACTCAGCAAAGCAATGCTTACATCTGTACCCAGAGGAGATGCCCAGAGCTCAGGCCGCGGAGTACTGTGAAAGTCTCCATGCTGAACTCATTGGGATCCGCAGCGAGCGCGAGTGGTATGAAGTCAGAGACTGGATTCAATACAGTAAGCTTTATATAGTTCACCTATGGCAATATATCTCTATTCACATAACTCTACAACAAGGCAGAATGCGCCCAATGACAATATTAATTACACAGCTGGACAAGTATCAAATCAAAAAGTGAGAGTGGGTTGTGTGCTCCAAAGGTCTTGGGTTCGATTCCCAGCCATGCCGAGATAGCTTTCATGATTGGATTTCTCTAATGAGCTGAGTCACGTGTCTGTAGGGCTAACATTTAGGAAAATGATATATATTCATTTCTAATTAAGCATAATGAGGCCATTTCAAGTTTCAAGAACAGATTCACCCACTAATAGTTACAAGGCTAATAGTTACTAAACTGACATAAAATGCTGATTTATAAAATGTCACATGATCACAAAGTTCACTTCTACTGTCTGGTCCTCAATTCAACATTATCAAAGCATGATCACGAAAACTGACTTGTATGAAGTCTCGTCTTCAACTCGACATTATTAAAGTATGGTTACTGGACCTTATCATATCTCGTCTGCGTAAGGTCATGTGACCTTACTTTATCTAATACATAAATAAATGTATACCCTTGAAAGTTTACATATTCTATTCCTCCCTTTGTACACTGCATTATATCGATAGTATTGTTAGCTATTAAATCTTCTCACTACCTTTGACGTCATTGCCTTATATTTGATATTTCTTTTGCTCACTAAAACATCATCCAATCAGAATTGACCAATATCAGCAGGTCATATCATGTGATCAGGTGTCTGACCGAGACACTGACCTATTGTACACTATCATCTACTCTTTCACCAGTCATTTCACAGCCTGATTTCCATGAATAGTCCATGACATTAGGATCTGATATGAGCTGATTGAGGGTCCCCCTTTTGCGCATTTGATTATAGTATTGGAAAAGCGCTACAAGGCATTGTCAGAGCAAAATAAAAAAGTATTCTGTGGAACACTGCTCATTTCCATAGTTCCTTCAACATGAACACATATTTTGAGGGCGTGAAAGTAAATTGAATAAATTTTTACTTGAATTAAAACGTTTCTCGGCTAAGGTTGTGATTTCAGCTATGACCCCTTAAGCCATATATTATGACACAAGGGATAATTAACTGCAAATATCAAAACAATCTTAGCTTTCCAAATTGTCCATGTAAAAATATTTCCCAAACATTTCTCAGTTAATCCTACAATTTCAATTTATTTGTATTAACAACAATTTCAACACTGTTTAGGCTTTATCAGGCAAATAGAAGCCTGTCACCGGGACTCAATGCCTTACTCTTTTCGAAGAGTAACCAGGGATCTTTCATTTCATTGAATAGTAGATAGCAGATAACCACCTTTCACGACCAAAGTACCAACCAGGATTCGAACCCAAGACCTTTAGCATGGGAGACAGACGTCTCACCAGCTGAGCCATGCCCCACCCCCTTGATCCTATATCAGTTATATACAATTTCACCCATTCCCTCCACAGCTTACAGTGGTAATCATGCCAGCAGTAAATTCTGGACAGCTGTGGTGCAGCAGATGGGTGATAGTACCACTGATAGTACCACCGATAGTACCATCGATAGTACCACCGATAGTACCACTGATAGTACCACTGATAATACCACCGATAGTACCACCGACAGTACCACCGACAGTATCACCGATAGTACCATCTGGTTGTGGGAACATGCAGACGGAAGTCAAGAGGATACCTACATCCCCTGGGAAACCAACTACCCCTCCTCCCAACCCCAGCACAATAGCGTCGTCCTGCTCCCAAGACAAACTACCAACATGAGGGCAATTAATATTGAGGAATCTTCCCTGGCAGTTCCCGTATGTGGATATTATTTGGGTAAGACAAACTATATTTCAAAGCATATGTTATGTAATAAAGTTCATAATTTGAGTCCCCGACAAACTATATTTTACATGTTATGTCAGGTAATGAATTACATAAACTTCATATTAGGTTGATCATTAAACCATAAGAAAAACAATGATTGTGAGACACGAAATGCCCATCTCAACTCTGTTGTGAGAAAGGCGTAGTGAGTCAGAGTGGAGATGTTGGGCAGAAGTCGGGCCCACACACAGATAGTGGCTCCTCTTATTAGCAGTTATGAATCATATGTCATATTTAGGAGGAATGATCTCTGTTCTGACCGCTTGACCATATAGATTATCATTTTCAATTTGTTGGCTGTGTGAGTATAAGGAATGGACCATTATTTTATTAGGAGGGGTGGAGGAAAACAAATTTGCTGGGCCACCAAATTTGCTTGGGCCACCAAATTTGCTTGGGCCACCAATTTCTTTTCCAAGGTCCAAACATCCTAATTTGTTATAATTATATCTGTGTAAATGGAGTTAATACAACTATTTCAAGTAGTCATTTATTGAAGTAAACTTCATCTGCCTATAGAGTCCTGGGTGCCAGGAAGTTTTGTCCTTTTTGCCATGAGTGTTATCACATTAGATATGGACACTGCATGGCCACCCGAGCCCTCGCCATATATCTACTGGACACCACAAATCTTTCCAGACATCAGGCAGTCTGAAGGTGCCCTAGGTTGACAACCGATTTTGTAAAAAAGTGTGTGCGCATTTTTTGAAGACAAGGAGTGGGATAGCAGACTTCCTAATTATTTGGTAGGCCACTGCCTTTAAAATATAGCAAGTTACAGGAAAATGTCAACATTTTGGTGACAATATAAGATTTTGGTTAAGCTTTAAAGCCTTTAACCAAGTTAAGGTCATAGCTGAGGTCATCCTATTTAGCCCTTCATGTGATTCATATGTGATAAAAAAGAATGTGAAGTCTGTAGCTCAGATTGCTGATAAGACAGCAAAATGTCAAAATATTTGTTGCCCGACAGACCCATAGACCCATGCACACACAGACAGAATCTGATCCCATACACTGCTAAGGTATCGGGAGCTTAAAATTAGCAATAAATAATTTTGATCGTTAATGAATTGACTTCAAAGCGTTTATCTGGTTTGGCTTTAACACTCCCCAATTTAAACATGTTTAAAACATGCATTCAACCCCCAAAAATAATAAGTTGAATATGTTTAATATGTGTTATTAAGCAAATATCATTGTTAGGTTAAGAAATCCAGACTATGAAAGTCTATGCTTCGCCCAATAATAAATGTTAAGTAAATAATATATCATTTATTATTGCTCTCAGATTGTATGTCACCTGAAAAGTTATGTTGTAAATTGTATTTTTTGGTGATGCCTCCAAACTAGCTCCCAAAACATATTTTGGGTAGATTGTACCTATTTTTTGTTGAGCGAAGCGAGGCAAAATCTTTATTAGTTTTATTTTCCCCTCTAAAATTGACTTCTACAAGGTTGAAACTCCATTTTTCCCAAAATATTTGACCCTTCGAACAATTTTTTTTCTGCAAATGTGCAAGTCTCACCTAATTTTTTTCTTAAGGTTGGCAGCATTCTCAATATGTTTTTCTCCATCAAGTGGTTTCACCGATATTTCTTTTAACTTTCCTCCACTCCCCTGAATGAATAATGGTCCGCCCCTAAATAAACTACACACAGTCCACACAGGATCATTGCCACATTCCGCCTCTCTCCACATGTATTGAAGTATTGATTAATGTCTGCACCACTATCGTGTAAAAGAAGAACAAAATAGAAATAGTCTATGCACCATACTAGATCTAAAGTAACCTGCTTAATATTGTAAATAGACTGCTACATAGCCAGTGAGTTTCCAGTTACAGCTAATAGGCGGTAATACCCAGCTATTAATCTGTAACATGGTAACTTTATGTTTTGACAAATCGCTTTAATTTATAATACGTGCATGCAATTAGTGTAGCAATTTCAATGTGTAACAGATTTATATTTATATGTCAATGATTGCTTCTTTATTTCTTATAAAAGTCTTTACTTTTTCTTTTTGGATTGCTTATGTTTGCTACGCAATTTTTTATGTTAATATCCTATTCACCTCTTTATGACTTTTAACAAATTTAATGTCAACTTTGACAATTTCACTCAAATGTCAACATTGACAATTTGAATGTCAACTTTGACAACTTGAATGTCAACTTCGACAATGGGATTTACAAATGATCAAACGTGAGATGATTCAGTCTTGAAACTTAGGTTGAGGTAAGTGTTTTTTATCTACTTGTTTCTGACTCATTACCATAAGATATAGTTTAGTGATTTGCTTCAAGTTTGGTAGTAGTGTTTGCATGCGTAATTATTATTTTTCAGTAAATATAAAGAAGGCCACACTTGAAAAGTTGAACAGTTGAAAAGTACTACTAGATCAATTTAAATATTCCATCTTCGGTGCATGTAAATGCTCTTTTATACTTTAAAATATCAATGCCTTGTAATGTTATTTGATTTTTTTACAGTAATATGATCACGCTTACCAACTCCTCTTACTATAGAATTTTGTAATAATGACAACTTCCTCAGGTCAGTACCAGGTATACCAGCAAGCAAATAATTACCAGTGTCCAAAGAAATTGTTTCAGGAATATATTAAAAATTTAGCTGTTTTCTCATCCAGAAAATGTCTTTTTTGAGGACGATGGTACTAACAAGATAACTTACAAAGTATTTTAGTTGTAGTTTTAAGTTCGTCATCTAAAAATAGTTAATCAACTAAAAGAAGAATGCATATTCTCTCTTTTTATAAGAAATTAATCTTTTCCTTCTAAAAATGAGAAATAAAGATTATTTTCCCACAAAAAAAGGTTATAATTGTCATCTTCTCAGGAAGTTATGTTGTATTCAAACTAAATTAACAATCTTTTCAACATTACAATCTTGTATTTAATTTGTACTGACGAGATGCAAAGTTTTAGATTTCAGGACCAAGATGAGTCTAAAGCTGGGGAGATAACCATCAGCGAGAATGAGTGACATAGCGCATGTAACAGGTTTACAGCAGTGGGAGGAGCGGACGTCCAAAAAGCACCCTGCAGCGCACTTTCAGTGACATTTAATATTGGCCGTGTTCAACTTCACTAACTTCCTCATATTGTTGAGAAAAATCAAATACATGAGATTTTTTTAAGAAATACATCAGCTACTAAATGTTATAACCCAATTGACTCTACATTCAATATATTTCTTATTATATCTTTTTTTAATAATTTCTATTCATGACTAATTTTCTCATATTTTTCAGGGAATATTTCTTCTTTTTTAGGTATTATTATGATAAGAGCAACTTTTGGCTGATTATTTTCTGAAATTAGATTAATATTCAATTTATCTAATACTTCAAAAATTAATGTGAGGTCAAATTAAAGTCCGTCAATTTGTCACTTTTGTAACCCTACCGATTTAAGCTAGTTTTAATCATTTTAGCTTCATAATAAATCTTGAAATTGAAGGACTTTTTTCAATTTCTTTTTAGTATTAATGTGTTTTTCTGTGCAGTATTCTATATATTTTCATAAACTAACCCCCAATAAGCTGGCATTTTTATATTATTTCAAACAAACTTTGTATTATAGTATTTTCCTCTGTTTTCCCTTATAGATTGACCACAAAACTATAAATTGCTCTCAAATTGTTAATTATGGACATATTTTGATGAATAAGGACTCTACGAGCTCGTATTTGAAAGATGTAGATGATAGGATAATAAAACATGTAGATAATTTCGTGAAAATAGGCTTTTTATTTTCAAGGTCATTGAAAGGTCACCTCAAGGTCACTGACAGTATTTGATCAAAATAGCCTAAGAAGGTTGACATTCGATCACATATCATTTGTAGATGTATTCTGAGTAGTAAAAAAGTTATATCCCTATGTCTGCCATTTCTAGTGATGAAGTCTGCTTCCTTACGATTATGGTTCTATAATGCCCCGATAGAGATCGTGTATATAAATGTACGTGCCAGACGGGTCAACCAATTGTCTTTGTAAATCTGTGTTTTGTTTGTTTGTTTGTTAATTTTTGTAATTTTTAACGTTGTTTCATTTATTTCATGACAATGTATATCTGTGACTGGGTATATCTGCTACAGGTTGGTCTGGCCAAGAACTGACTATAATAGTGTTGAAAGTGACATAAAACCCCAACAACAAACAAACAAATAAACAAAATACAATGTCATAATAACTGCTTAGGATTAAATTAAGCAGTAGTGGATTTACTGATAACATAAGTCTTCTTTTACTTCTTGTTAATAAAAATATACATATTTGGCAAACTTCAAAGTTCACAGTTCAAACTGCAACCACTCCTTTGTGGAGAAGGGTAAGTCTTGTAGATGCTTGCTTTCGTGTTTTATTTAGGGTCTTGCAATATGGGAATCATTTCTGGTTGTAGTTCTGTATATGAGCCTAGACTTATGTCAGCCTCTGTGTGTTGTCTTGTTGTACACTTCTCAATCTGCCTCAGTGGGAGACTGATAATCCCGGCAGCTACTATAGCCGTGCCAGCCACACCAAAAGCCACCTCATAGTCCCCGGTCATGTCAAACAACACCCCTGAAACAACAAAATACAACAACATTTAAGTAGCTATCAGTAAACAAAAAGCCACCTCATAGTCCCCAGTCATGTCAAACAACATCCCTGAAACAACCAAATACAACAGCATATAAGTAGCCATCAGTAAACCAAAAAGCCACTTCATGATCCACGGTCAATAGATTTTGTTTATTTTTCCTCAAAATCAAACCAGACAATTACATGTACACACAACTGACTAGCTATTCAAATATAATGTATAAAGACAGCCTAAGATGGTGTATATGGAACTTTGATGTCTTATTAGGATCTAAGGATAATTGATTATAATTAAACCTCCTATAGATTATGGATATGAGATATTGATGTAATATTTATGAATTACCTGCGAGAGGAGCACCAATAAAAGTTGCGATTCCTCGGAACATGTTTAGGATTCCAAATGAGTCGGACAACTTTTCCAGTCCTAAGAGTTCCACAAGGATAATTGGACAGAGAGACACATATGAAGCTGAAATAAAGAAGTAGATTTTGCTGAAAAAGTTTTGGTTTTAGGACACAAAGGCAATAAATCTTACGATTATATTGTGTATCAATATTTAACAAATTAGGCATTATTGAAAACAATTCTTTAAATATTTAGCTAAGTATTCCAATATTTTGTACATCGTAACTGTATATTGACATAGGTTCTTTAATTGTATGGCTTCTCTCACTGGGTTGAGATAGACCAGTGCAAAAAATTGAGGATTAGAACATTTTTATAAAGGTTTGGATTTTTAAATCATAAAACATTATTGAATATTTTGTGTTCCTTGAAAATCATATGATATCCTGACCACATGTTAAACTGGATCACACATCCACTTCCTTAAAACGTCCTAATCATGTCATAAACTAGACCAGAAAATCACATCTTAATCACACATAAATTTGACCAGAAATTCACGTCTTGGAGGTCACGTCAGCAAGACACTGGAACAGACACTGGAACAGACACTGGAACAAACACTGTTTTGTATCAGCACCATATTATTCTTATTATTTAATAAAAGCAGAGGCCTACTGATACTCACCAATTGCCAAACCAAATACAGTAGCATAAATGGCTAGGAGAAAATAGGTGTGAAACCATGCAGCACAGATTGTTGCTATGCCTCCTAAGATTAAAGACGCGTTTTGAATCTAAAATCAAATACAAGAAGTAATCCATTAAAATAGAATATTGAGTAATTTCCGTTGCAGATATTTAACTTATTTCTTTTGAATGTTGTTCAAAATATTTCGCTTAAATTCTTTATTTTTTATATCAAAACGATACCAAGAGTTTTTTTAACAAAGATATAAAATACAATTCATAGCAGTTTCCTATAAGAGTTATCTTCTCTTTCAGAACTGTAGAATTTGTCATTATTTTGTCATTATTTTAGTCCTTTATATAAGGAGTCAAATCCCCATATTTCTTTTAATCTGGTCCATGTTCCTGGTCATGCGATGGACTAATACCTTCTCTACCTCTCAACTTCAATGGACAGAACAGGGTAATACAATCCTAAAGTTTATTCTGATCAGTGAAGAGTCACTATAGTGGCCTACTAATTGGCAGATATGTATCATGAAGAGTCACTAGAGTGACCTACTAATTGGCGGATATATATCATGAAGAGTCACTAGAGTGGCCTACTAATTGGCGGATATGTATCATAAAGAGTCACTAGAGTGGCCTACTAATTGGCGGATATGTATCATGAAGAGTCACTAGAGTGGCCTACTAATTGGTAGATATCTATCATGAAGAGTCACTAGAGTGGCCTACTAATTGGCAGATATGTATCATGAAGAGTCACTAGAGTGGCCTACTAATTGGCAGATATCTATCACGAAGAGTCACTAGAGTGGCCTACTAATTGGCAGATATGTATCATGAAGAGTCACTAGAGTGGCCTACTAATTGGCAGATATCTATCATGAAGAGTCACTAATTGGTGGATATCTATCATGAAGAGTCACTAGAGTGGCCTACTAATTGGCGGATATTTATCATGAAGAGTCACTAGAGTGGCCTACTAATTGGCGAATTTTTATCATGAAGAGTCACTAGTTTTCCTATGATATATTTAAAACTTTGCTGAAATTGAAGTTGGTTAATTCACTGACCGAAAGAGCGTCTGCCCAGGACTTGTCTGAAACGTATCCACAGATTATTCTCCCAGCAGTGTTTGTAATTCCTATAATTGACACCAGGAGCGCACCATGTTCCTTGCTTATGCCATGCTTCCGGGCGAAGTCCGGTAGATACATAAAGGGTACAAAAAAGCCTGTGAAAAGAAACCATTAAGTGTTTTTCCATGAGAGAACATATCCTACTTGGACAGTGAAACATTGGAGTTAGGGAGAGGCGTGGGAATTAAAAAGTTGAATAGGTCATTGTGGAGGTTGAAAGTTGATTGAATTCTTCAAAATCTCTTGTGATACTATGTCATGTGTACAGCTGTGCTTCAGCGGCGGATCGAGGCGGGGGACTTTTTTCAGAGCACATTTGACCCCCCCCCCCCCCCCTGGGTAAAAAAATCCTGGATCCGCCCCTGTGCTTTTTTAGCTTTGTCCACAGTTGAGGCGACTTTCGTAGGATATTGCTTCAAATAATGTTTTCACAAGATATTGCAAAATAGCCAACGTTCACGGGATATTTCACCATAGCCAATATTCATAGGATATTGCATCATAGACAATATTTATAGGATATTGCACCATAGACAATATTCATAAGATATTGCACAAAGACAATATTCATATGAAATTGCACCATAGACAATATTCATATGAAATTGCACCATAGACAATATTCATAGGATATTGCACCATAGACAATATTCATAGGATATTGCACCATAGACAATATTCATAGGATATTGCACCATAGACAATATTCATAGGATATTGCACCATAGACAATATTCATAGGATATTGCACCATAGACAATATTCATAGGATATTGCACCATAGACAATATTCATAGGATATTGCACCATAGACAATATTCATAGGATATTGCACCATAGACAATATTCATAGGATATTGCACCATAGACAATATTCATAGGATATTGCACCATAGACAATATTCATAGGATATTGCACCATAGACAATATTCATAGGATATTGCACCATAGACAATATTCATAGGATATTGCACCATAGACAATATTCATAGGATATTGCACCATAGACAATATTCATAGGATATTGCACCATAGACAATATTCATAGGATATTGCACCATAGACAATATTCATAGGATATTTCACCATAGACAATATTCATAGGATATTGCACCATAGACAATATTCATAGGATATTGCACCATAGACAATATTCATAGGATATTGCACCATAGACAATATTCATAGGATATTGCACCATAGACAATATTCATAGGATATTGCACCATAGACAATATTCATAGGATATTGCACCATAGACAATATTCATAGGATATTGCACCATAGACAATATTCATAGGATATTGCATAGACAAAAATCATAGGATATTGCACCATAGACAATATTCATAGGATATTGCACCATAGACAATATTCATAGGATATTGCACCACAGACAATATTCATAGGATATTGCATAGACAATATTCATAGGATATTGCACCATAGACAATATTCATAGATGTATCAAAGGCTACTTCTTTCATAACCTGGGAAAATCGTTTAGTTAATATTCGCACATTTTTTGTAATGTTCTACATTTAAAAAAAGATTAGATGCCTTCAATATTTTCGGTACTCAGTATCATTTACTATATACCGAATTAGATGGAACGAGACAGTGGTGATTTAGCCTGTTGTTTATAAATGGTTAATTAATATACATCTATTCCAGTGACCCTAGTGACCTTAGAATGAGATAGATGCTAAGAGACAGGAAGTTGCTCAATCATTATATAGATATGAATATTTGATGGATCATTACATGAGAAAGTAAAAATATTATATTTTTTGTTGTTGAAAATCTTGGGAGAATCACAAAAGATTATTTGGGTAATTCTTAAAAGTAATTAGACTCTAATGTAACGGTAAATTTGGTCATTTATATCATCAGGACACAACAATACTTTCAAAAAACATTTTGATTTGTTACCAATAAGGCATAGGAAGGATGAGCTGCAGAACACCAAGAAGGTTGGATTTTTCAGCAAGCCACAATCTAGGAGCCTGTTCTTGACATGACCCTGATCCTGTGATTGTGATGTATGAGATATATCCCTGAAGGTGGCGCCAATGACAGTCCCGTTGAGCACGATTCCGGCTATGACCCACATAGCTCCCTTCCAGCCATATGTCTGTATAAGAAACACAGAGAGTGGGCTAATGATGAATGTCCCCAGCCCGGAACCACAGGCAGCCACTCCCGTAGCAAATGCCCTGTACCTTTCAAAGTAGTGTCCTATCATCACGAAGGCACACAAGTACATCAACCCAAAGCCAATACCTGAAAGTTAAACAAGAAAACATATCAAAAATCTCTTGGGACATGGAAGTTAGTGTAGCGAAGCTAGTGCAATGGGAGGGAGATTTTTTGTCATTTTGTCTGCCTGTAAAACTTGATCATTTCCTCGCAGAATACCGCAAAAAGGTAAAAAAAAATGGCAAAGGGTGAACTGTTTTCAACATGTTTATAAACGTGGTATGCAAACGTGGTATGCAAATGCGACTCAATCTGGTAATCTATTTTATTTCATTGGTCACTTATTTTCTCATGCATAATGTTGGCAAACTCCTGAGTGTATATTTTTGGTGTGTATTTATTTGTATTAAGGGTATTTATGGGTGTTGGTAGTGAGTGTCCTCTGCTGGTAGATTTTCTAAGGGAACTACTTTCTTTTTACGCCAAAATGGAACATTTTCAAAAAAAGTATGGGGAAAATGCTCAACTGTCAGAAAGAGTTCCCTTTTCATTAAAACAATAATAGAGGTAAAGCACACACAAAAATGTTCACCTCCCTTCACAATTCTGATTTCCAAGCTTTCTTTTTATTTCCAAATTATTCAAATCAAAATGAGAAAATCTGTTTCACTAGGATCACAATGAATTTTCTTCCCAATGAAATGAAATAAACACAGATAAAAACAAGCCTACTCCTGTTGTGTAATCTGCAAAACTAATTTGCTTGTCTTCTTTATGTCTCATCAAAACTATCATCAAGAAAAATTAGGATATAATACTATTTTGAAAGAAATATACTTGTAATTCATACTTATAGTTCAAAATTTGTAGTGTTTAAATATTGATTACTGTCATTAATGTTTTTATTGTAATAGGGAATGTATATGTTTAAATCATAAATGTACCAATTTCCATTAAGTACTGTATTTTGGTTATTTACTCCTCTGCCACACGGGGGCACTCATTGAAAAGACCCATAAATACCCTTAACGACATTAATAAGGTATATCAGGTCAAGCCTGTCACAGAGAAACAATGTCATTTTCGTTTCAAAAAGTGAGATATTATTTTTGGATTACCACTGAGGTAAACTAACAACAGCATTTGGTAACCAGTCATGAGGCGATTAACCATTCAGTAGATATTCACTTTCCTTGACCATGTAGCATGACCAAAGAAACTTGTCTGAAATGGGTATTAAACCTCGGACCTTTTACAGGGGAGACACGGGAGTATTGAACCATGTCTTAAAACCACTACCCCCAATCCCCACCCCATCCCTCCAATACCTATCCCATCCCCAATCCCCACCCCATCCCTCCAAAAGCTATCCCATCCCCAATCCCCACCCCATCCCTCCAATACCTATCCCATCCCCAATCCCCACCCCATCCCTCCAATACCTATCCCATCATAAATCCCCACCCAACCTTCCAAAACCTATCCCATTCCCAATCCCCACCCCATCCCTCCAATACCTATCCCTTCCCCAATCCCCACCCCATCCCTCCAATACCTATCCCATACCCAATCCCCACCACATTCCTCCAATACCTATCCCATCCCCCAATCCCCATCCCATCCCCCAATCCCCACCCCAGCCCATCTTCTCAATCCCCACAACATCCCCAATCTTTACCCCATCCCCAGCGTGAATGTATCAACCCTGCTATGAAAAGGAACTGACATCATATAACATTACCTCCCATTAAGCCAAAGGTGATGATGATAGCATCTATACCAGGGGAGAAAGTGGACAGGATTAGTCCCGCAGCTGCTATCAGGCTCCCAACAATCGTCACAGCCCTGCACCCATACATATTGGCTAGAATACTTGCCAATGGACCTGAAAAATATCAAGAAAAATCAGATTCATTAACATTGAAGGGTTATCTTACAAACGTTGTCATTGATATCTTTACATAAGTATGTATGTCTGAACGTGGCCCAATGATTTTGGAAGTTCTTAAATTGTTTTTACTAGTATGTCCAGGTTCACAGAAAACAAGAGAAAGCAATTGTCAACTCACCCACAATTGCATATGCCATGCTTCGAGTACTCACCCACAATGATACAGGTCCCGCCTAGAGTACTCACCCACAATGGCATAGGTCCAGCCTTGAGTACTCACCCACAATGACATTGGTCCCGCCTAGAGTACTCACCCACAATGGCATAGGTTCCGCCTAGAGTACTCACCCACAATGGCATAGGTCCCGCCTAGAGTACTCACCCACAATGACATTGGTCCCGCCTAGATTACTCACCAACAATGGCATAGGTTTTGCCTAGGGTACTCATCAACAATGGCATAGGTACCGCTTCGCATACTCACCCACAATATCATAGGTTGCGCCTAGAGTACTCACCCACAATGGCATAGTTCCCACCTAGAGTACTCACCCACAATGGCATAGGTCCCGCCTACAGTACTCACCCACAATGGCATAGTTTCCACCTAGAGTGCTCACCCACAATGGCATAGTTCCCACCTACAGTACTCACCCACAATGGCATAGGTCCCGCCTATGGTTGAGCCTATCCACGACGTTTTGCCTCTTCCTGCATGGAAATATTCCAAGAACGCAACAAAGAAGGTTCCAAATGAGTAGATAATACCACCAAAGATGACATTACAAGAGAAGGCGGAGGCGAGGATGACCCAAGCCCAGCCCTGGTCGGGGGTGATCGTCTTCATTGCCTCCATCAAAACAAATCCGGCTTTGCTATCTCAGAAGTCTGATATAAATAATGATCATTTTCCTTCATTGTTTCGTTTCGTCACCATTGATATTTGATAAGTGAAATTCTATTTCTCCGAATTGTGATGCAAACGTTTTACATGAAAATTCAATATGTATGAGTGTGTGTGTATGTGTGAGCGTGTTTGTGACACATATGATGACATTTATTCAAGTCACACCCGTTGTGTATTTCAGCTACATGTATATATGGAATTTTACATCTCTCGTAGATCCATTTGTTTTTTTGTGATTATGTTAAGTTTTGTTTATTTGTGTTTATGTTAAGGACCTGTTGGTAAGCTGAGGCAGTGACTTTCAATATATTCGTTCCGGTCTCTGCGGTTGATATTTCTCCATTCTATATTCAACTTTTTTGTCTTTTCGTGGGGACCACTTCATTTTTTTTCGTCATTTTACTTCAATATTGTTACAAAACTGAAGTCATACACACATACAAAAATATTTGAATATACATAGTGTCTTTTATATTGACGCAATATTGAAACCTGTACATCATTTAAAAGGCTTATAAAAAGTTCGTAATATTGACAACTGTAAATCATTTAAAAGGCCCATGAAAAAATCAAGGTCATAATGCCTCGATATCAGACAGTCGGTGTATTATCTCATAACGGGTCCATTTGATGGGTGGTCATGACTTTCATGGGACTGTTATTGACCATGCATATTGATGTTATTGACGGTGGCCAATCCTTATGATGTAAACAAACAGAAATATGTGTCACAGATGATAGGAGTGCTTATATATACATTTAAAATTAAAAGGTCAAGAAATGCATGTTTTATATCAATTGTATGATTTTTTGTCAGTCTCTTTTCATCAGATAAATATTTTTGTTTTATCATTTTCATTTTATTTCTGTTAAAATTGCCTTTACATATTTGCAACAATGTCATAGTATACAACACTTCCTATTAAAAAAGTAGCCTGGGTTTAAAAAAAACCCCTCAAAAGTGGTAAATAAGTGGGGAAAAAACTGTCCAATAAAAGACAGAATGTATCCTTTTATAAACCTCTGATAGCTTGTCAAAATGCCAACCTCTGAAATATCGGTGTTAATTTGCTTAATGAAATATTGGTGTTAATTTACAGTGCCAATGAGATGTTTTCTATCAATATTCTGCCCAGCACGCCAAGACGACAAACCAGCTGCATACATGGAAACTGGATCATTTGAAATATGCTTCAAAGTTGTTGAATCACACCACAAACATGTGGTGTGTTTTAACAATCAATGTGTGTTTTTGTTGTATCATTTCATTTTTAGTGTATTTGCATAAGAGGAAATTATGGGTGTTAAGCGTGTTGAAACTAATAATATATGTTATGTCAATGTGCAATATTGGTTGCATGAAGTCATATGAATATGTTTTAAAATAATGTCATATACGCGTAAAAGCTTGCACTGTAAGTAAACTCTGCTTGTAATTTTTATACCCCCTAAAATGTACCAAATGCCTAAATGTATCATTTAAAGTCATATTTAACCATGTTGTTCATAAACTTGAAACAGCTTTTGGGAATATCCTCAACAAACCACTGGTATTTTGGCATTCCTCTCCTCTTTTCTATATATTGTATATTTATATATATATGTATGTGTGTGTGTGTGTGTGTGTGTGTTTGTGTGTGTATACATTTCATTCCATATGAAAATATATATGAAATTGAATTATTTTGACAACTTGTAAATAGAAGAAAGCATCATATGCACATACTACATATTCACACAACGCTTGACTTAAAAAATAGCATAATGAATACATGTTTAGCACAGATGATTTGCATGACATATTGACATTGGTCACTTTCTGTCATTCTAAGAGAGTACATGTTTATTGCTATATATATCAGAACAAAATGAGCAAAGTTTATATTCTCGCCAATTCATGTGGTGCCCTCTATATTATCAAAACTATGATCATGTCTGTGCATCAATCGAGATGGCCCATTTTAATATAAGCATTTCGTCATTTTACACCAAATATGCCTGAATTTGACCAATGCTCCATTTGACCAATGTCTGTATTGGTTATATGTGCCTAGAGAAGGCCTCTTCTACAAGAGGGTATCGCAGGCGCCTCTTCTATAACAAGAGGGTATCCCAGGTGCCTCTTCTACACAAGATGGTATCCCAGGTGCCTCTTCTATAACAAGAGGGTATCCCATGTGCCTCTTCTATAACAAGAGGGTATCCCAGGTGCCTCTTCAACAAGAGGGTATCCCAGGTACCTCTTCAACAAGAGGGTATCCCAGGTGCCTCTTCAACAAGAGGGTATCCAATGTGCCTCTTCTATAACAAGAGGGTATCCCATGTGACTCTTCTATAGCAGGAGGGTATCCCATGTGCCTCTTCTATAACAAGAGGGTACCGCAGGTGCCTCTTCTATAACAAGAGGGTATCCCATGTGCCTCTTCTATAACAAGAGGGTATCCCATGTGCCTCTTCTATAACAATCTTTACTGAAATCAGCGCAAATGTGACTGAGGTATAAGATGTCGTACGGGCCATCAGGAACCTTTATCTGCAACATAAAAGATGCTGGCATTTCACCGATTTCACCGGCAGGGTCCCAGCAGTGTCCCACAGGCACATCAACAGATTATCTTAGGGCTGCTGGTGGCATCATTAGGTAAAAATAGGATTTTTTTCATTTCATGTGTTCACAGACCATCGTCAGATGATCCAACGGGCTCCCTACAATATTATATGGACGTCTTTAGGACGTCCTTCAGACGTCTGTCAAATGATGTAGACGTCTTTAGGATATCCTACAGACATCTGTCAATGAGACAGACGTCTTTAGGATATCCTATAGACGTCTGTGGCATCTCATCTGGCACATACCATGTGGCACCCATGAAAATGTGACCACAGATTACCACTGATGAACTCCCCGGTGCCCGGGACCCTGTCAAGTCGACTGATTCTTACTTCCTGGCGGGCGGCCAGTGCAAATGTGACTGGATATGAAGCAATGAACAATTGATATCACATAAATCACAGAGATGTGAGATAGATTAACTGCAAAGTACAAAATGCTGCAACTGGCCCCCAGTTGAGGCCAGGATAGACTTTAAGATAGCCCTTCTTACATGGAAGGCACACAATGGGTATGAACCAGGGTACTTATCATTACAGTTAAAACCAAATGTGGACCAAAAAATCTCAGATCGGTGGATAACGACGAATATAATGTACCTAGAACTAATATGAAGATGCACTGTGATAGGGCTATTGAGATATATGGTCCAAAGTTATAGAATGTCCTGCCCGTGCAAGTGAATTCGAAATTGGTTTCATTATTTCTGATTCTCCTCAGTACAAGGGAACTTGTCAAGTGACTTTTGATCTAGCAAAATGCCGGAGAATCATACAGAATAGTTGCTTTTTTATTTTACATATTTTGTTATGACTATGGATATGTTTTAGGTACCATTATGATCACTTTTGAATGGCTATCTACATTTCACACAGGCACAGCTCTCTATACTTTTGGTTGGTGAACTCTTCAGTTAAAATTGATCAAAAGTGTTTTTGATAACAGTTTCAAAAAACATATCCAATCAGCATGTTTGACACATCTATGGAAAGCTAAAAGAAATTCAATGACTTAATTAATATATTGATACCTCATTAAAATATGTGATTTTTTAAATTTACAGAAACCTTAAATCTAAAGTTTTCATGAAGAAGAGCATAAAGTTATAGCTGGATTTCATAATTTATATGTGAAAATCATAACATTATTTATTTCTTAAATGGCATTCAAATTAAAGGGCGGAGCCTAAAATCATATTGAATTCAAGCTCCGCCCTTTAATTTGAATGCCATTTAAGAAATAAATAATGTTATGATTTTCACATATAAATTATTTTTAAAGTGCTTTTTACGCACTTAACATTTGTCTGATTGATGTCTTTAATGTATCAAAATAACCTAGAATTTTATGTTCTATCAGAATATCATACCATTTCTTTTAAAAGTAATTTTTTTGTATTTATTCATTATGTAATATTATGCAAATTAAGTCATGTGATAAAAAAATGTTACAATAACTTTGAATCTGGAAAATTTTCGTGGTTTGATTGATGTATTGCATATGTTGATAGGCCAATTATTTAAGAAACTATGATCAAAAGTGTTTAGAAACAGGAAGTAGAATCTGAACATTGACAACCCTGGGTGGAAGTATTGAGGGTTATTTACGCATGTGTGTTTTATTTCGTTTCTCGTGAATTTACACAGCCTTTGCTATTATGTGTCATCTTGATCTATCAGAAATACGTTTTTATGTCAGATCGATATAAACAGCATATCATGTATTGGTAATGCCCTCTAGAATAATGGAACATCTGGTGAGGATAAAACATAATATTGTTTTCTAGCAAGTGCTTCTTATAGCCATGCAATCATTCCTTTCATCTGAAATAGTTCAGCAAGATTGTTATAGCATACACATATACGCACATACACGCATATGCACACATGCATACACACCAAAACCACTTTTGAAAAAACATCCCTTCCAAATATCGAAAATCTTTTAATAGTGTTCACAGCAGATTATGGTTTCTTTTTTAATAAAAGAAACTTTTCTTGTTTTCATATTCAGTTTTCATATTCAATTTGGTCACATATTTGGTCACAAGAACATTCAGTTACAATTAAAGAACATTCAGTTACAATTAAAGAACATTCAGTTACTATTAAAATCGAAAGTCTGAAGGTGTCTATGGTTCTAATGAGGTGATAAGGCTTCTCTGGATCAAAGACTCTCCATTTAATTTTCATTATGAGTATCCAAATTAGGACTCATTCTTGTCTATCATTGAGAAGTTTTCAATGTTTCACACTCTTTTAAAAAATTATAGAGAATACCTATCAAAATCCATATCACCAATCTTCTTAAATCTATCAACCTTTGAAGTTATGTCAGGACATAATGAAACATAAATGGAATGAAAACAATTTTTATGTTTCTAAGTAATACAGACCCATGTTTTAAAATCAATAATTAGATAATTCCTATCTGCAGTTCATTTATGTAATTGCTTCATATAAAATGTAAATATGTTAAGGGTGACAAGTGGATAAAAATGTTGACCCAAAAAATATAACAAACAGCAAAAATAAACAGTCCAGGAACGATTACCATGTTCTATTTTTGGAGAGAATTCAATGTACCATATGATAGCTCAGGCAAAAAGGCATTATTCAAATTGCAACATCTTCTGAACTTAACATACAGTTAAAATAAACGGAACCTGTCCAGAAACCTAGATATGGCATATTATGATTTCATCAAAAATGGCTTCTTTTAAACACCTTTTAATTAACCTTCAATTCATCACATTTGAAGGTGGACTTTTTTAAAATCGACCCTGTTGGATACATTGCTACTGGTTCATATTGCAGTTTATCTGCACAGTGTCACAACTTCGCCTGAAAGTAATAATTACGTAAAACAGAAACACACGGACCGATATCAGTCTATTAAAAGGACTATATATAAAATTCATTTATTTACAGTCTTTGTTTATCATCTGTCTCAAGAACATTGCGTATGGTCTGGAGTAAATGTCACATGTATGAGTTTCCACCTATATATTGAAAGAATTCATTGGCAAACTTGCCCAAGATTATGCAATCCAAACAGATCAAGCTGTTGCAGTGAATGTTATGCAATCAGCATATCATTCCAGACAATTCAGTGAGGCAGTACTTTATCTGCTACAAGTAGGTCCCGTCACGAAATAACTGAAATAATGTTGAAAGTGATGTAAAAACCCCACACAAACAAAATCATTCCAGTTCATCTCTTTGATCATTATGATGATTATTTTACAAATATTCACATTTATCACTCAACAACAATGCATCCTCTTAGGTAACATTTCCCTCCGTCTACAATGATGATGTTTGCTTTTTGACTGCAAGCCTCAAGGAAACACTGCAGCATGTTATCAGTATAGACACTTGCAAAGATTGGACAGATCTTTTCATACTTTGTGTCTGATGCACTGAGTTGGTAGAAAGCCTCATTTTCTCCAGCTGAAAAGAATTTATTTAGGACTAGAATATTATTACGTTCAATTCACTATTTAAATATTTAGTGAAGTGTCATTGGCTGAAGGGAAACATTTTGATTTGGGAGAAATCTGACTGGTAAAATAAATCATGGTGGGAGATGGAAAAACTACAGTAACTACAATATTGCATTAAAAATATATTGAAACATTAATTTTGAGAAAATATAAAAGCACACATGTCACATTCATATTGTTTTGAATATTTGTATGAAAATTTGAAAAGTAAAATATACAATGAATCTTTCCTTTCCCTTAAATCACATGAAATTCCATCTTACTTTAATAAACATAATAATGAATAACACTCCCAGACATTGTTATGTGTTTAAGGAAGGTGATAATTAGGTATCTTGTGCGTAACATTAAATTAGATATATTGCCTGACCTTTGATGAATCCTGAAGGACCAACCATGGTGACCTTACTAATATCTACTGGTTGTGTTGCATATTTGGGTTGATGGCAGACACCACTACAAGGGGGACATATGTAAACATCTCCTCCAAACTTAAGCTTCCAGTTTAAATGACGATCTCGACAGGACTCACAGTTACTTGCTATGTTGTCAATCAGTTTGTCCTGACACAGAGAATCTGGCATGATGTCTACTGGTGGACATAAACCCCTATCGGTATAGACTCTGAGGGATGTCTCATCCGGGAACTCATCTAAGCATAGAATATGTCACCACCAAAATTACCATCAAAATATCAATTAACAAATGGGATATCAACCTTTATTTAATGAGCACTTAATATTTGATGTATGGGATATAGATGGGAAGAGTTTACTTACTAATTTGCAGAACAATGGCATAGAATCCCTCGGGAATTAGAACACATATCATTGGGTCTCCACCTGTTGTCATAGCGTAGGACCCATTATGGATAATGGTACTAGTCCGCTTGTGTGAGGCATCTGGTGCACTTCCCACGTACAGTCTGTCTCCATAGTCATCTGCTCCACACTTTAATATGAATATATGTCATACATTAAACTTAAGTAACTTCCCTAATTTTGCCCAGAGACTTCTCCACATCGTACATCTTTAATATTTTCTGATTCTTTACTTTCTTTCCAAGCTTTGAAAGCAAAGCTATGGTAGAAATCCTTATATTTACAAAATCTTGGCATCATGGACTCCATTCAAAGGGAAATAAAGAAATTCTTTATTGTTGGATTCCCAGTAACATCCAAGTAAATAAGACTGCTGACAAAACTGCCAAGGCAGTATTTGATAAACATTAAATTGATCTGGTTATTCGATGCACAGATGTAGGGAAATATATTACTATTTTGTTCATTTAATATAGTAATATATAAAACTTTAAAAAAACTTTAAAAAAATAAATTGCATGAAATAAAGCCCAGATAAAAATTAAATATTTGAGGAAAGAATTGTAATGAATCGTTTTATATAGATTAAGAAGAATAGGTTAGAGTCAGTTGACAGCTATGACCTTGAAGGGGGAAGAACAGCCGGCGCCATTGGCTGTCAAAGTGTATTGGTTGTCAAAGGGCTCTGAAGATTTACATACGTTTTTTGTGAATGAAGATGCTTCTGTGATGGTATTGTTTATAAACCAAATATGACTTTATAATCAATTTTAAGGGTGGAGGTCTTCTTTATTTAGGTCATTGACTAATTTATCAAGAAATACATCACATGGTAGAAAAAATCTTTCAAATCAATTCTGTATGTTTGTTTAGGGTTCTACATCACTTATGGAGTGCTGCCTCACTGAATTGTCATGTCGCAGGTCCTTGACATGACAGCACACCCGGTCACAGATTTACAAGGACAACAGGCCAACCCTTTAGGCACGGGCCTCAGCTTATATGTGAAATTGAATTCAATCTTGGCACAGCCAGGGATCAAACCTACGACCTTTGGATCACCACAGAGGAACTGGTGCTAATAAGCTGGCACTCTAACCAACTGCGCCACGGCCCATGGCCCTTTTAAATCAAATTTATGTTTCATACATAAATGTTAAATTGAAATGGTTGTTTTGAAATTATTTACATGTTATACTGAATTTATTGTATCTAATCCAAAGATTTATGATTTTACCATTTTTAGGCACTAAATAAACTAAATTCACTCAAACCTTGACCGCAACCAAACATGTCGAAGGAAGGATATTAAAAAAAACCTGATATAGCATGAGTTGCGATCTCAGTGAAGTATCTACAGTGTCAAATTTGACATATTGTTATTACTGTTAATACTTCTAGTGTTTCTACATTATTCAATAATAGTCATTTCATTCGAGGTAAGGGATATGTTTTACAAAAGAAAATCTTATATTATACGTTTTTAAATTAAACATGGAATACGGTGACATCACCACAGTCCTAGATATGTAAGTTAGTCAAGATATGTCTCATCTTATTGCCTCTAGCAACGTAGTGAGTGAAGTTATAATCACAGTTTCAAAACATATTTGCATAGTGACACTTTTCCGTCAATAAGTGAGGGGTTCATTTAATTTCACCCTTATGCCTCCAGAGACATGATGTTACAAACATTTATTCAATGACATATAAAATTCCCTATCTGTAACTGCGTTCTTCTAGAAATGTCCCTTTTCTATATCACAAAATAACTGATATTATTTGGTTCTAATGTGGTGGTATTCATATTCATTTCTTTGGGATTAGTTTAGTATTCATATATAGTTTGCAATTAAATAGATTGACATTTAAAATTGATTGAAATTGGGAAATGCCAAAAAAATACTTTTATATATTAATAATTTTATGCAATCAATTGATAACATATATGTTTGTTGATCTGAGGCCCTTGCCTTCAGGGTTAACCCATTGTCCATTATCTGTGACTGGGCGGGTTGTCATGTCAAGGACCTCCGACATAGCAATACAGTGAGGCAGCATTATATCTGCTACAAGTAGGTCTCATCACGAAATGACTGAAATAATGTTGGAAGTGATGTACTGATGTAAAGCCCAAATAAACAAAAACAAATATGGTTGTTGATGAACATAAAATAGCAAATTAATCTGAATCAATGAATCCATTTTTAGAACATGCACGTGACTCACAATTGTGCTGGACATAAAAAATGCCTCTTAAAAGTGCTTAACTTTGCAAAATATACATTATGTAATTGAATGAAGAACGATTAGAAATATACCAACCTATTTGTTCAAGTAGTACCCAACAAACCAAAATACATGATTAAGTTATAACCATGCATCTAACAACATGTATTCAGATGTACTGATGGCACCGTAGTAATCAATAGTAATCAATCTAGATCTCTCTTGTGAATAATCTAAAGGCTAAATTAATCATCAACCACTTACTACATAAATCAAATATATAAATGGTTTGCACCTGATAATGTTTGAACCAGTTGTGCTGGGGAATTGTGCTGGTCCGGTACTTCTCGGAGATTAAAATGCAGAGAGACAGCAATGCTGAGAGACAGAAATGCTCAGAGACAGCAATGCTCAGAGACAGCAATGCTCAGAGACAGCAATGCTCAGAGACAGCAATGCTCAGTCATTTCGTTTTGAGACCTACTTGTAGCATACATAGTGCTGCCTCACTGAATTGCCATGTTGCAGGTCCTTGACATGACAACCCACCCGGTCACAGATTTCCAAGGACAACAAGTTAACCCTTTAGGCATGGACCTCAGCTCATGTGGAAAATTGTATCATGACCTTTGGATCACCACAGAGGAACTGGTGCTAATAAGCTGGCACTCTTACCAACTGCACCACGGCTCGTGGCCTTCAGAGATTGCAATACTTAGAGACAGCAATGCTCAACGATAGCAATGCTCAGAGATAGCAATGATCAGAGATAACAATGATCAGAGATAACAATGATCAGAGATAACAATGGTCAGAGATAGTAATGCTCAAAATTAGCAATGCTCAGAGATAGCAATGATCAGAGATAACAATGGTCAGAGATAGCAATGCTCAAAATTAACAATGCTCAGAGATAGCAATGATCAGAGATAGCAATGTTCAGAGATTGCAATGCTAAGATATGGCAATGCTCAGAGATAGCAATGCTCATACATAGCAATGGTAATACCTATATAGATATAGAGATACACAGAGACAGCAATGTTCAGAGAGAGCAATGTCCAGCAAAAATAATAATAATAATAATAATAATAATAATAATAATAATAATAATAATAATAATAATAATAATAATAATAATAATAATAATAATAATAATAATAATAATAATAATAATAATAATAATAATAATAATAATAATAATAATAATAATACTCACGATGATGGCATTGACAGGCATACCATGGAATACAGCTGATACATTGTGCGGGACCGGCTTAAACTCAGAAGTGGATGTCATTGGTTTTTGCAGATATTCATATCCATTACTCTTAGTAATTGTTGTAGTGCCACATGGAAGAATGGGGAAAACAGGATTGTAACTCCGCCACTTAAGCACACAGTACGTCATGCCATTGTAGGTGGCTCTCACTGACCTTTCATATGGTCTTGTACTATAATCGTAACTTGTGGACACTGATGACCAGGTCACTTCAATTCCTAGAAAGATCATAAAACATGACTCTTGAACGTATATTTTATGTATGAATATTCACTTTATGTAAAGGGATTAAGCATCAACTTTGTGAAAAATTCACATATTGGAGTTGAGCGAGGTACTTGTTGGTTGGCATTTTTGTCAATAAAGAAAGAAATAATTTTTCATTAGTCAAGAAAAAATCCTGGTTTGAAATGCATTCTCACAAATTAGAAATTAAAGTGAAGAAATAGATCTATGTTCTTGACACTGGAGGTTCTGAACCGAAAATTGTAATAAGTCAAAGAAAGTCAGTGTGGTGCATATTTTTCTGGAGAAGTCTGTTAGGATACTAGTTTCATATGTGTTGATATGTACTCAATGCATTAAATCATAACAGAAATCAAGATGGCCGAATGCTGGTTGAGAATGTGCTTGATTTCTCTTAAGGTCTATAATCCACAATCAGTCTGAAGCATCTGGGGAGAACTTCGTGTGGTCTCGTATATTTCCGTAACTGCCTTCGGCTCTGGGGGATTCCAGGATGAGAGTGAGGCTATGACGCCAGTGGGGGGTATTTCCCATTCAGCACACATGGCGGACAAACCAAACGATAACAGAGGCAGGTGGTCTTCTCTGTCATATATTGTTAAAATGTTAATATAATGTCATAATTATGCAACATCCTGCTAGCACAGTATATAAACTCTAACTGTCAAGGAATTCAGACTGAATATTATGCAACTTTCTTCAATTGATAAGAAATGTTCTCCAACCATCGGCAAAGCCCAGATAGGTGATATAAGTCGCCAGCTGCAAAAACTGAGTCGAAACTACCGTTAAAACAGGTTCAATTTAAATAATAAAAAAATTAGACTAGCTGGTCAAGTTTACTTTTTCTGTGCTAAATTAACAAATAACATTACTTTGAACACATTTAAGCCATAAAACATAAGTCTGTCCCAGTTTTTCATTGTGGATTATAAGGGAAGTATGTTTTATGATTATCCACAGATGATGTTCTTCAGTCAATTGGAAAGGCTGTTAAGAAATTGTGTGAGAAATTGGCTAAACATCGAAATATCCCAAAATATGCAAATATGGCCTGTTTATGACTTCTTGGAAGAACTCCTGCCCTTCATCATATTCATCATAAATTGGTGATTCTGTACCAGCAAATACAAATATTTCTCTCATAGCTCAGACCATGGGTTTTCAACAAATTATAAGCCAATTTCCAACCTGACTTATATTTCAAACTTGACTGAATTTGCATTAGACAATCAGCTTTCAAGTAATATCACAGCACTGCTCAAGGTACAAAATGACATTCTTTGCAACCTAGACAACAGAAGGCCAGCAATGCTACGGCTACTTGATCTCTTGGCAGCAGATCATGAATACTCATATTATCAAGAAAAATGAATATTCATTATGTCATTATGTTACTATTTAAACACTGTCCACTAATTGCAGTTGTTCTTATTGTCGTATGTTTCCTTTGATCCGACCAATAGCAGACCAATACTAAACAACTAAAATACCAACAATTATTGAGAATTGTTGGTAAACCACATTTGTATAAAATGGTAATAGTTTGTCTCATAATTTATATCTTGCTTTCTGAATATTTATCAATTATCTGGGTTTTTTCTCTTTAGCAAGATGATCCTGTCTGGTATCAGAACAATACAAATTATAGTATTTTTTATCATTACTTTTAACTCCTTACCTTGCTGTAAACATGGACTCAGATTGAAGAGAAGACAACCAGTTACCAGATGAAAATTGGATGGGCCCATATCTCCTCCTGTGCTAAAATAATTTTCTATCAGGTATATGCTAAAGCCTACCAATACATAAAACATATTGTAAAATGTGTATTGATCTTCATCAAGCCACCAACATGAATATCTAAAAAGATACATATTGTTCTCTAAGTAGATGTTTAAACCCCAAACAAACAAACAAACAAAATCTCTAAGTAGAAACAATCTATGGATATTAACAAGCTTATCGACCCATTTTGCTTACCAAACCATTTAACTGGCATTGTCTGCATATTAATGTTTAAACAGAAAAAAACACCCTGCTTAGAGACTGTTCTGTCTCAATATGGTTAATTTGATTTTTTCACATATGCCTTTGTTCAGATCATATATAACTATAAAATATTTATGAGTGCTATATGTAGGTAATGATTAACATATTCCTTATTTCCATTCTATATTGATATCTACATCCTTCTCAGCGAAATCCACTGGTCAATTATATGTTATATGCAGCATACAAGTTCTATTAGCGAACAGTAGAATAACCTTATGGATTTAACCGTATCTAACACCAACATAATCTTTGAACTTGCACTTGCCAGGGACGAGGCATCCCTGAACCAGGCAGACTAGTGTAATATAGTGCCAATGAATCCAAATATTTTGTTAAAGCATTCATGAAACCTGGAAGGTTCCAGGCGATTTTACAACGGTTTTTAAGGTATCTGAAAACAATATATGATCTTAAAATTAACATACATACAGGCTATCTGTCTGAAATCCACAAAAGAACATCTGCTCTGAGAATTATGCTTTTTTGTGACCACCAAGTACTGCCAGTACTGGGGAGAAGTGTGCTGTTTGACCTTGACCTTTGAACTGTCAGGGGTCTCCATAAGTCATAGGAGGTGTTGTTTACCAATTGTCAAAATTGCAGCAACATATTCTCAGCCATTTTTTCACTATTTAGAGAATGTATTGGAGAATGTATTGGAAGATAACACTTATCATGATGATTGTGTCTTTTCTTGGCTTTCTTTTGGTGGTAAAATGATAAAAAACGGGTGAGAATTTATGAAATTATCAGTACAAACATCCAAGAAGATTTTGCAGAAATTGACAATTTAGTTCTATATGTTCTGATGTGTATATTGCTTAAATAGAACCCCAATATATGAAGATTTCATCTTTGTCATTATTCTTAATCTTTTCTATGTTTGCTAAAAATAATTCAATTCTATATGTTCTGATGTGCATTTCTCTCAAATAGAACCCCATTATGAAGATTTCATCTTTGTTTTCTATACAAAATCATTATTTTTTATATTATATATGTTTGCCTAAAAATTATAAAAATATCAATTCTATACAGCCCAGCCTTTAAGGGGGAATCCATGTAGCCTTTGATGTCTTCCCATTCAGTGGTGTGAAAAACCCCAAATCTCATCAAAGAGGGTCAAATCATAAATTTCACTCACATAAATTATCAGCATTCATTGTTTTGCCATTCAAAGTCATTGTGATTTTAGGCCAAATCAGTGATCAAAGGGTTTAATGTTACTTTTTCCACATCTCAGCCTTTAAGTTAAGGGGGATTCCATGCAGCCTTTGAGTCATGTCTTCCCTTTTTGAGAGAAAGGTTTTCACATGCATAAGATATTTTTCAAATAAATAGTATACTTTTCCCACAAATGATATATCTTTCACAACCATAAGATACTTGTCACAATCATAAAATATTTGTCACAACCATGACAGTTAATTCATTGATGCAATTAATATTAATATATTATTCTTATGTTGTTCTGAAGTATACTCCTAGCAATAAAACATCTCCAAGCTGCACAGGTGCCCAACCGGCAACTCATTAGATGTATACACAAGATCACAGACCAGCTAAACAAAGCTTGTTGACCATGTGTTCAATTGCTGTTGTAGGTTTCAGCAGACAACTGATCAACTTTCAAATGCCACAGAAAGTTGTTAACAGGGAATAGTTTGGGTAATACTACATAAAAGCAATGTTTATGGTATAAACATTCATGTTATGTAAAGAAAATGTCAGGTTTCATGAATGCTTTAAGTATTTACTTTCTTCCACCAGCATTTGTCAATGAGGCCATTGAAGAAGTCAACGTGGCAATACCTGTTCTTATCAAAAGGCTAGAGGCCTTTAGATAGTCATAAATGCTATTTTTCCCTGTGAAGCTGATGGAGACCTCCATTAGTTCTATATTGGATGTTTGATACGGAGATATTGTTTTGGGTAATGGGGATTGAGATTTCCCTGCTGCATAAACCGGTCCCCCTACCCATCCTCAGGAATGGGATTTCTCTCATGCATAAACCAGTCCCTCTACTACTCCTCAGTTCTGAGATTTCCCTCATGCATAAATTCTCTCTCTCAGATCAAAATTAGTAAAGTTATGATAATTTATTTCTTAACAAGTGAGCCGAACTGGATTTTAGTGCCTGCCTATAAAATCATAAATGAATGATAATTTAATCTCGAGACCTGACTGTTGCCATTACCATCTGTGTAAAGTGTTGACAAGTGTTTATATTCTTGCCAATTCTTGAGGTCAATTCATGTGGTGCCCTCTATATTATCAAAACTATGATCAATTTAGTGCATCTATGTAGATAAACCATTTGAATATAAGCATTTCATCATTTTAAACTGCATATACCTGAATAGCTCCATTTGACCAATGTCTATATTGGTTATATGTGCCCAGAGAAGGTCTCGCTGGCAGCACTCACTATGGTCACAATATTCGGAGATGTGTCACCAGTCAAACCCAAGCTATTCAGCAACAATTACTGGCTTCTAGCCGAAATCATTTCCTTTCTGATTGTTGCAGGTGCATTAACATGAGGCGGAACTATGGATTTATGTGGGTATGATTCATATACATCCTCTATGAAAGTATAATCACCCACATTCAGCAAGATGGTATCCCAGGTTCCTCTTCTACACAAGAGGGTATCCCAGGTGCCTCTTCTACACAAGACGGTATCCAAGGTGCCCCTTCAAGACAAGAGGGTTTTCCTGTTGCCTCTTCTACACAAGAGGGTATCTCAGCTGCCCCTTCTACATAAAAGGGTATACCAAGTACCTCTTCTACACAGGAGGGTATCCTAGGTGCCCCTTCTACACATGAGGGTATCCCAGGTGCCTCTTCTACATACGAGGGTATCTCAGCTGCCCCTTCTACATAAAAGGGTATACCAAGTGCCTCTTCTACACAGGAGGGTATCCTAGGTGCCCCTTCTACACAAGAGGGTATCCCAGGTGCCTCTTCTACATACGAGGGTATCCTAGGTGCCCCTTCAACACAAGAGGGTATTTCAGGTGCCCCTTCTATAACAAGAAAGTAGTCCAGTTTGCCTCTTCTACACATGAGGGGTAATATTCCACACAAGTGGATATCTCCGGAATGAGTCTGAGCAGAAATGCAAAGTATCTCCTCTTTAGGCCACACCGAGCATGATTTTTCTTTTGTTTTGTCACCATATGACCATAGATGTCGCTAGTGTGACGTTAAGCCCCAGCCAACCAAAAACCAACCGAGCATGATGACATTCCAGGCACCCACACTGTGCATGAGGACATTCTGGGCATCCACACTGAACATGAGTGCATTCCAGGCATCCACACTGATAATGAAGGCATTCCAGGCATCCACACTGAGCATGAAGGCATTCCAGGCATCCACACTGATAATGAAGGCATTCCAGGCATCCACACTGATAATGAAGGCATTCCAGGCATCCACACTGAGCATGAAGGCATTCCAGGCATCCACACTGAGCATGAAGGCATTCCAGGCATCCACACTGATAATGAAGGCATTCCAGGCATCCACACTGATAATGAAGGCATTCCAGGTATCCACACTGACCATGAAGGCATTCCAGGCATCCACACTGATAATGAAGGCATTCCAGGCATCCACACTGATAATGAAGGCATTCCAGGCATCCACACTGTTAATGAAGGCATTCCAGGCATCCACACTGATAATGAAGGCATTCCAGGCATCCACACTGATAATGAAGGCATTCCAGGCATCCACACTGAGCATGAGTGCATTCCGGGCATCCACACTGATAATGAAGGCATTCCAGGCATCCACACTGATAATGAAGGCATTCCAGGCATCCACACTGATAATGAAGGCATTCCAGGCATCCACACTGATAATGAAGGCATTCCAGGCATCCACACTGAGCATGAAGGCATTCCAGGCATCCACACTGATAATGAAGGCATTCCAGGCATCCACACTGATAATGAAGGCATTCCAGGCATCCACACTGATAATGAAGGCATTCCAGGCATCCACACTGATAATGAAGGCATTCCAGGCATCCACACTGATAATGAAGGCATTCCAGGCATCCACACTGATAATGAAGGCATTCCAGGCATCCACACTGAGCATGAAGGCATTCCAGGCATCCACACTGATAATGAAGGCATTCCAGGCATCCACACTGATAGTGAAGGCATTCCAGGCATCCACACTGATAATGAAGGCATTCCAGGCATCCACACTGATAATGAAGGCATTCCAGGCATCCACACTGATAATGAAGGCATTCCAGGCATCCACACTGATAAGGAAGGCATTCCAGGCATCCACACTGAGCATGAAGGCATTCCAGGCATCCACACTGAGCATGAAGGCATTCCAGGCATCCACACTGATAATGAAGGCATTCCAGGCATCCACACTGATAATGAAGGCATTCCAGGCATCCACACTGAGAATGACTGCATTCCAGGCATCCACACTGATAATGAAGGCATTCCAGGCATCCACACTGAGCATGAAGGCATTCCAGGCATCCACACTGATAATGAAGGCATTCCAGGCATCCACACTGATAATGAAGGCATTCCAGGCATCCACACTGATAATGAAGGCATTCCAGGCATCCACACTGATAATGAAGGCATTCCAGGCATCCACACTGATAATGAAGGCATTCCAGGCATCCACACTGATAATGAAGGCATTCCAGGCATCCACACTGATAATGAAGGCATTCCAGGCATCCACACTGAGCATGAAGGCATTCCAGGCATCCACACTGATAATGAAGGCATTCCAGGCATCCACACTGATAATGAAGGCATTCCAGGCATCCACACTGATAATGAAGGCATTCCAGGCATCCACACTGATAATGAAGGCATTCCAGGCATCCAAACTGATAATGAAGGCATTCCAGGCATCCACACTGATAATGAAGGCATTCCAGGCATCCACACTGATAAGGAAGGCATTCCAGGCATCCACACTGAGCATGAAGGCATTCCAGGCATCCACACTGATAATGAAGGCATTCCAGGCATCCACACTGATAATGAAGGCATTCCAGGCATCCACACTGAGCATGAAGGCATTCCAGGCATCCACACTGATAATGAAGGCATTCCAGGCATCCACACTGAGCATGAAGGCATTCCAGGCATCCACACTGATAATGAAGGCATTCCAGGCATCCACACTGATAATGAAGGCATTCCAGGCATCCACACTGATAATGAAGGCATTCCAGGCATCCACACTGATAATGAAGGCATTCCAGGCATCCACACTGATAATGAAGGCATTCCAGGCATCCACACTGAGCATGAAGGCATTCCAGGCATCCACACTGATAATGAAGGCATTCCAGGCATCCACACTGATAATGAAGGCATTCCAGGCATCCACACTGATAATGAAGGCATTCCAGGCATCCACACTGATAATGAAGGCATTCCATGCATCCACACTGATAATGAAGGCATTCCAGGCATCCACACTGATAATGAAGGCATTCCAGGCATCCACACTGATAAGGAAGGCATTCCAGGCATCCACACTGAGCATGAAGGCATTCCAGGCATCCACACTGATAATGAAGGCATTCCAGGCATCCACACTGATAATGAAGGCATTCCAGGCTTCCACACTGATAATGAAGGCATTCCAGGCATCCACACTGATAAGGAAGGCATTCCAGGCATCCACACTGAGCATGAAGGCATTCCAGGCATCCACACTGATAATGAAGGCATTCCAGGCATCCACACTGATAATGAAGGCATTCCCGTCATCCACACTGAGCATGAGTGCATTCCAGGCATCCACACTGATAATGAAGGCATTCCAGGAATCCACACTGAGCATGAAGGCATTCCAGGCATCCACTCTGATAATGAAGGCATTCTAGGCATCCACACTGAGCATGAAGGCATTCCAGGCATCCACACTCTGATAATGAAGGCATTCCAGGCATCCACACTGTGCATGAGGACATACCAGGCACCCACACCAAACAGGTTACCTTAACTGAGCTGGAGGGCATTCCAGTTCACCATCCTGCCCAAGGTTTTAATGAATACCAGGTACACTAATCAGACCGGCATCCCAGTTACTTATGAGAGGAAGTTCCAGGTACCTATCATACATGATATTGCATCCTAAGTAACCACAATGAGTAGGACAATCTAATAATAATATATTCACGAAACCAGGAACACTCTCCACAGAAGGGCATCCATGACTAAAATTGTAAGAGGTCATCTCAGACACTGCTTGCGAGGTCATTATTAGCAAACTGCATTTTAGAATTTTATTGATAACAGATATGTATAAAGACATTCACATATCTATCTTAATAAAAAAACATTAAACATTGTTAACATGTGAGTATATTGTAATATAGATAATATCAAATTTAGAATATAGAATGCCTATCAGCTGTCATTCATTATTGCGATTTCCCATTCAGCCAGTTCTTCATGACTGGTCATCAAAGACCTGATATAGCCTAAACATTGCTAAAAAGGTGTTAATGTATAATGGTGTTTTGAATAAACACAATAAAGTTAACCACAATATTGATTAAAATACATTTACTGAATGTTTTAAATGATTGTTGATGGTTCTGAGTGTAGAGAGGTAGGTAGTGAGTCAGAATTGACTTAAATATAGATGAGACAACTTCAGTCTGATGCAGGATATGCCAGCCATGAATTATCTGAAAACAAATGATAAGAATAGGTTTGATCCCAGCCTAATGTATGTACATATATCATCAGGGCACAACGACTCTTGTACCATATTGTGTTATTGATATGTTTCAAATTAGATTTTTATTTTGTTAAATATATATTTTTTTAATATATATATTCTAGACTTTTATGGGTATGTTCCATACAATAAAGGGGGGAAAGCATTTTTAGAAACTGTAAACATACCATTTTCTGGTTTTATATCAGTGGCGTAGATTTGGACAGAATTATGAATCATAGCCTAGAGTATGTTCTGAAACACTAATTTAAAGTATTAGATGATACAAAACAAAAATATCCATTCTTTAAGGACATGAAAACAAATTAAATAACCTAAAATATGGGACTTCTCATCCAAGGCTGTAATTCAGATTGCATCACTTTAGTTGGATATGAAGCAATGAACAATTGATATCACATAGATCACATAGATGTGAGATAGTTAAACTGCAAAGATTGCAAAATGCTGCAACTGGATAGACTTTACAATGGAGGGTACACAATGGGTATGGACCAGGGTACCTTCCATTACAGATAAAACCAAATGTGGACCAGAAAATCTCAGATCGATGGATAACAATGAATATAATGTACCCAGAACTAATATGAAGATATACAGTGATAGGGCTATGCTCCAAAGTTATGGAATGCCCTGCCCTTGTAAGTGAAAAATTGCAAGTCAAAACTGAAGGCTTATTTATACAGGAGTTACTGTCGGCAAAATGCACTGTGAGCGGACACTGTCTGAAATGGTGCTATACAAATGATTATTTTAAAATATTATTATCAGATCAATCAATTTCTGCACTATCTTAGCTTTTCAATTTCCATATGATGTCAGACACTACTCTGCATTACAACAGGAGGATGGTATAGCATGCATATCTTGAGCGTCATTTGATTTAGCATTTTCATTTTTTCCATTTATATTAAGTGGTATTTTTATGAAAAATTTGTTTCATTTGGGAACATTATTTCTGATTCTCCCTCAGTAATAGGGAACTTGTCTAGTCACTTTTGATCTTGTAAAATGCTGGAGAATTATATAGAATTAACTAGTGATAACTATGGATATGTTTTAGATATGAGCTAATTATGATCACTTTTGAATGGTTATCTACATTTTATTTCATTTCTCGTGAATTTAGTCAGCCTTTGCTATTATGTGTCATCTTGATCTATCAGAAATATGTTTTTATGAGAGCGATATAAATGGCATATCACGTATTAGTAATGGCCTCTAGAATAATGGAACATCTAGTGAGAAAAAACATCATTTTGTGTATACACACATGCATATGCACCAAAAACATTATCTTGAAAAAACATCCCTTCCAAATATCGAAACTCTTTTAATAGTGTTCACACCAGATTATGGTTTCTTTTTTTAATAAAAGAAATCTTTCTTGTTCACATATTCAGTTTTCATATTCAATTTGGTCACATATTATCACATATTAAGAACATTCAGGTACAATATCATTGTTTAAAATGTATATTCAACATTTTTTAATTAATTTCAGTCAGTATGTGCCTGTCACAAAGATTGTGTTTCACAAAAACACTACATATAAGCTGTGTGTTAGATGTTTTCTTAGTAGTTTTGTGTGTCACCAACACACACTATCCAGGGGTGGATCCAGGTTTTTTACCCTGGGGGCTCAAATGTGCTAAAGTAAGGGGCTCCAGTCACATAAGGTAAGGGGCTTCAGCCCCCAAAGCCCCCTCCTAGATCCATCACTGATATCCACATGAAAACATAATATTATGCGTAAGTGAAACAGGTATTTTTGAGAGTGTACTGTTCTATTGAGGTGATAAGGCTTCTCTGGATCAAGGGTTCTCCGTTTAACTTTCATTATGAGTACCCAAATTAGGACTCATTCTTGTTTTCATTGAGGAGAAGTTTCCAATTTTTCACACTCCATATCATCATTCTTCCTAAACCTATGAACCTTTGAAGTTGTCAGGTCAAAATGGAACAAAAATGGAATGAAAACAAAATATTCTTTAATACCACATGTTATACAGACCCATGTTTTAAAATCAATAATTAGATAATTCCTATCTGCAGTTCGTTTATGTATTTGCTTCATATAAAATGTAAATATGTTAAGGGTGACAAGTGGATAAAAATGTTGGCCCATAAAATAAAACAAACAGCAAAAATAAATAGTCCAGGAAAAAATTACCTGTTCTTTTTTTGGAGAGAATTCAATGTACCATATGATAGCTCAGACAAAAAGGCATTATTCAAATTGCAATGTCTTCTGAATTTAACATACACAGGGGTGGGAGAGCTCTGAACCAATCTGTGCAGTAAATCTGAACCAATCTGGTTAAATCGCATCATTCTGGTCGCTCACAACTGATCTGGTCGCTAAATGACGTCATTCTGGGCGCTCGCAACAATCTGTGCACTAAATCGCAGCCAATCTGAGTGGTACCTGAGCGGTGCTGTACGGTAAACAATGGCCAGACTGAAAAAGTTGTGTTCTTTAATCTTTATATATGGACTATCATACCCATTTTAAAAAGAAAATAACATGCTCATCAGTTACATATATAACCACATGATAATCTAAAACTGATTTTTAACGAGATTTTTGAGCAATTTTAACACAGGAATGTGCCCCAGTTTAAGATTGCATAACAAGGGGTAATTTCTGACTTGGGGGCACAAATATTACTGCATAAGCATTATAGATATGTCATAATATTTACACTATCATGAACAAGACACTGTTATACACTCAACTGTAACAAATTTTTAAAAATTTTGTGGTGATTATTATATGATTTTGATGCTTTTTATGAGATATAAAAAAAGTCTTTGCATAACAGAATCGCCCAGATTGGTTCAGAATTGGTTCAGAACAATGGTATGACGTCATACCGCCCAGATATGTTTTGAGTACCAACCAGATTGGTTCAGAGCTCTCCCACCCCTGATACAGTTAAAATAAACAACCTTGTCCAGAAACCTAGATATTGGATGTGATTTCATCAATTCAAACTATATAGTCTGAGAGCCCGGGCAGATTTATTTATGCGTCCTGAGGCAAAAGGTTTGACGGTGCTTTCTGACTCAGAATTTTGTGTAGATTTCAGAAATCCATTTCTTACAATTGTAAACCCGTACATTTCTGAGATATGTGACGTTTTCTGAAGTAACGTTTATGAAAATGAGGGGCGTTTACAGTGTTAGTGTGAAATGGACATTTTTTACCATAGCACAGTCAAAAATTTCTCTACATGAATAATATTGGTATCAAAATCTTCAGTATGACAATCTCTATATATGTACTGAATAATATGAAGACATTGATTTATAAATTTGTCAATTTGATGGGTATTTGCAGTGTTTTTGTAACTATCTTATAACATTTTTGCAGAATATTACATGGTTATATCCTAACAACATACCTATATTATATATTGCATTAGATCAGTAATTAAACTTGTATTTCCAATTAGAGCAAGATTAAAAAATCTGAACAGGAATTAAAAGTGAGATATTTCATACCAGGTGAGCAGTTTATACTTTTTCAAAATGATTGTATTCTTGTGTTTATCGACTGATCTCACCCTGAATACAGGTGTTTAATTATGCTAATTACTATTATAGAATAAGGATAATAATCTTGCTTCATTTAAATGTATACAACTATGCTATTGATAAATAACACTGCAACAATGGTGCCCCCTGGTAGGGGTGGTGTAATCTGGGAGCAGTGGTGCCACCTGGCAGAGGAGGAAAAGTATGATTTGAGTAGCAACAGTTGCTATGAAGATTGACCTACATTTTCAAGTTTGATCCTGAGTTGATGGAGGCCAGCAGTTCTTTTACAAAATTATGAATTTGTATCTTGTTGGAAAGTGAAACACAAAATCATTGTTAGTATAAGATATTGAATAAACATAGCTTGTATATACATAGTTTCATAGGCAATAATCATCTCCATGTCTAATTCCCATGTGAGTTACAATTTACTTAGTGCAAAAAGCATATTGTTCCCATTCTGCAAGATAACACTTTAAAGCTATTCACCCATGGAGCAATGATCTGTGCTGTATTATATTAAAATCAAAATGACAGATTAAAGTTATTATATATATTTCATGGATATCCTATATATATATATTTAGAAAATACACCATTTCTAAGAAAAATATTTCTGATGTGAATCATTATTCTATCAATGACAGCATACATTTTGGATTATTTTAGGCAAATGGCATCTTGTCAGAAGCCCCCCACCTCAGACACTCCAAACCTAGAGTGTATTCTGCATATAGGAGCTACAGATAATGAAGCAGTTAAGCCATTTACAGATCAAACATGGCAAAAAGTACAAGATGTGAAAAACATACGACTATCAGCATGCTGGAAAAGCTCAAAATATGACAATGTATGTAAGGCTTTACCTGAGGAATTAGACAAGAATCATGGATATCACACAACATGCTACAAAAACTTCACTGCAGTTGGCAAGGCTAGATCTTTAGATCAAGCCGAAAAATCCTCAGATATGGACAAACACAGGAGTGTATTAAGATCTGAAGTGAAATTAAATGTAATAAAATCCTCAGGTGTCCTGGATTCTGTTTGTATTTTCTGCAACCAGAAAAAGAAGAGACTAAAAGGAAACCTTGAATCTCTTGGTCAATGCCAAACTCTAGAAGCTTCAGAGTCAATCAAATCTGCAGCAATCATGATGGGTGACGAATCCTTATTGGTAAAATATGGAGATATTGATTTTATTGCCAAGGAAGTGAAGTACCATCACTCATGCCGTAAAAGTTATCTGGGAAAAGCAGAGAAGAAAAAGAAGCAAGAAGTAGATGCCGAAAGATCTGAATACAGTGATATTAGGGATGGTCATAGTCTTGCATTTGAGCAACTTGCTGAATATATTGATACATATATTATCCAAGCAAAGCGTCCTGAGTTTGTTACATCAATTCACAAGCAGTATCTGAGTATTCTCAGTGGATATGATATTGACAGTACAAGATACACTACACAGACTTTGATGAGAAAAATTATGTCAAGATTTCCAGATAGTTTGGCAACATCTAAGTCAAGCAACAAAGAAGGCCTTGTTTTGCACCACAAAAGTATCAATATGGAGGATGCAATTCAGAAAGCAAATGAATTTGCATGTTCAAATGAGTATGCACTGACACAAGCAGCCCTGAAGTTGAGAAGTGAAATAATGCAGATGAGGGAAATGGCAAAATTGCCTTCTGTATTGACAAGTGGCACATTTGAGAGTGACAAAATTCAACCACCAGAGGCTCTGCTACACTTTTTCAGGGTGTTGTTCAGTGGTACTCAAAAGGAAAATCCAGACTCAAGAGTAGAAAGGCTTGTCAAGTCTGTATCAGATGATGTCCTATTTGATGCAACAAGAGGTATTGTCAAACCAAGCAAACATCTCTGTATGGGGATAGGAATGAAAGGCATCACAGGCAGTAGGGTTGTTCTGGGAATTTTGAACCATTTTGGTCACTGCATAAGCTACCACACAACAGAGGAGCTAGAAACTAGTCTGGCCACAGGAATCAGAGACAAGGAGATGACCCTACCAGATGGTTTACAAGCAAGGCCAGGTATGGTCACCTGTTTGGCTTGGGACAACTATGATGAGAACAGTGAAACATTGTCTGGAGCAGGAACACTACATGACACATTTGGAATATGTTTCCAGAATATCCAAACCACACAAGAAGAGGAAACCACACAAGAAGAGGAAATCCATGCATCAAGCGCTACTCATGACACAGCTCAACCATCCCTTGTGACTGGTAAAAGGAAAAGGTCTTTTGAGGTGAATGAAAAAGAAATTGAGCCATACAGGAGAAAGCCAAAGTTTTCCCACTTTGACTATATAGTCAAAAGTGGCCAGACACCCAAGAACCTGCAAGATGCCAAGCACAAGGATATCCTATGGATGATTGACACAGCTTCACATCATGATACACCAATGTGGGTAGGATGGAACTCTAGAATAACACAAGACAGTCTACCACAGCAAACAGTAAAATACATGTCAAACATATGCCTGCCCCCAACACGAATGGATGTAGTTGTTGAGACATTGAAGAGATCTCAGAAAGTAGCAGAAGAATGTGGTAAGCAATTTGCAGTAGTGACATATGATCTTGCAATAGCAAAGCCAGCTCTTCAGATTCAAGCCCAAGAATCTCCTTTGTTTGACAATGTATTCATCTGTTTTGGAGGATTCCACATCACACTTGCCTATTTTGCAGCAATAGGCCATTTTCTTGCTGACTCAGGAGGCCCTGAAATATTGTGTGAAACAGGCATACTTGCCTCAGGATCCCTCAATCGGTTTCTGTCAGGAAAACACTACAACAGATGTAAAAGACTACATCCACTCTTGGCAAATGCAATGAACATACTGCAGTTTCGCACCTTCATTGCAGCAAAAGGCCCACTTTCCCAAGACTTCATGGAGCACCTTGAAAAACTTCACAATGATCCTACTCCAGAGAACATTGAAATATTTGAAAAGTCAAATATCTTTGCTCAAGTCATGGCTGAATATGAAGAGTATACTCAGGAAACTCGAGAAGGTTCACGTGGGGCTACTGCACAATACTGGCAGCTGTACATAGATCTTGTTGAGCTCTACCTCCTTTTCAGTCGGGCAATCAGGACTAATGATCTGGAGCTCTATACGTTCTGCATTGGGGAGATGTGTATCTTGTTCTTTGCCACAGGTCACAACAACTATGCCCGGTACATGTGCAGATACTATCTCAATTTGCTGAATGTAGATCACACTCATCCAGGGGTACGGGTCATCCTAGAAACAGGAGGTCTGTCAGTGAAAAGAACAATGATAGCATTTAGTAGGAGTGCCGTTGATTTGACCCTGGAACAGACCGTGAATGCTGATGCATCATCTCGCCTCACAGGGATATCATCAATCACAAACTCTGAGGAAGCAAGGCACCGATGGATGATAACCCATTCAGCCAGAAGTACCATCATAGGCCACCTACTGGACATGGCAGGGGTCAGAAGGAAGGAGGACTCTTCATATGACCTGACCAACCGCAGAGTAGCCAGAGACAATGAGGACCTGCACAAAGCCATGAGCCACATACAGGACACAATGAATCCCTTCACTGTTGGTAGTAATGACGACAGTCTTTACTGTCTTACCACAGGTCGGAAGGTCAAGGAGGAAATAAAGAATGACCTTCTACACTGCCAAGACATTGGAAAGGAGTGGTATGAGGGATTCAGAAAGGAGTGCTTTGCAGACGGTGCAAGGTTCGAGAAGCCCATCAAAAGGCGCAAAATTAGAAATTTCTCTGCAGCTGCTGTCAAGGTGAAAGTGACTGTAAAAGATAGAAAGGTCAGAGAGCTACAAGGAACCCGGGATCTCTTTGGAAGATTATTGTTTTTGGCTGCAAACAATGATCTGGATCTTGGCCTTGTGTTGAAATTCCCCCTGACACCTGTTCCACTTTCACTGGCCCACATTGATGGAGTCATGCACAAGACTGACAAGTCGGTTGTCATCAAAAAGCTGGAAACAAGGGTTAATACACAAGGTCCAGACAGAATTGATGTAGCAGTCCTTGATTCCATGTGTGTGATCCAAAGTCAAGTGGAGCTGCCAAACACATATGGAGCATTGGCAAGGGCCCTTCTGTCTAGAATTGTCAAGACTGCTAAGCGGGTAGACTTTGTGTGCGACTCCTATACAGACAGCCCATCCCTGAAAGACATGGAACATAGCTTGAGAGGTCAGCAGGAGTCCTCCATTTATTCAAGTCTTGGACTAGAGCAAAAGAAGCCTCACGACTTCCATGACTTACTGAAATCTCCAATGTTCAAAAAGGCACTCCTGAACTTTCTGATAGAGGAATGGCAGAAGCCAATATATGCACAACTTCTTCATGGTCACACAGTGTATGTTGGTTTTGGTGAGAAAGCATGGGTGTACAGGAGCAATGGCCTCTTGGTGCAAAGGGAAGAGGCACCTGAGTTAGCATGCAAGCATGAAGAGGCGGACACCAGGATTGTGTGGCATCTGAAGCACATCAGCCAAACTGACAATGATGTCAATGCGATTGTGCGCTCGGAGGACACCGATGTTCTTGTCATTCTCCTTGCACATGTGAAGAAGTTCTCAATGCATGTGTGGATGGAGGTGGGGAAAAGCAGCAACAACACAAGAAGATACATTGATGTATCAGGTTTGGCCAACAATTTAGGAGAGAACTTGGTGAATGCACTTCCTGGTTTCCATGCCTTCACTGGCAATGACTACAATGCTGCTTTCTTCCGCAAAGGCAAGGTCCGTCCACTGGCAATCATGGAAAAGCAATACACAGAAACATTTGCCAAGTTGGGGGAGTCTGAGGCTGTAGATGTGAACACCATGTCCAGGATGGAATCATATGTCTGTGCCATCTACAGCAAGCCCACACTGAAATCAGTGAACACTGCTAGACACATGCTATTCCATGACCATTTTGCCCCACAAAATCGTGATCAGCCACTGCAGAAAATCAAGAACTTTGATTCTAGCAACTTTCCACATTGTCAAGCCACCCTGGAAGAGCATGTAAAACGCTCCAACTTCATAGCTCGTCTATGGAAAGGTGCAGATCAAGCATCTCCAGTGCAGTGGGAGCCGCAGGACCATGGATGGCAATTGGTCAATGGCAAACTCTCTCCAAAATGGTTCAGTGGGCAACAAGTACCAGAGGCAGTTTGTGCTCATATGGAAGAGCAGGAAGATGACCAACAAGATTGTTCTGTGGAATCAGATGACTCAGATGATGAAGTGATATAAAAACTGAACACAAGAGAAACATGCATACTGCCTATTTGAACTGAGTGAAATTTGGGAATTGAATATTTGTTTTACTTCACACAACTGGTTAATCAAAGAAATCAATATAAAATCCATATACTGTTTTTCTCATGAAGCATGTTAATTGTGAAATATTTTCTTCCATATACTTCATTGTATAGGTAATTATTGCATATCAAAATATATATCTCAAATATTATCATCATCTTTGAATAACCACAATATAGGCGATTTTTACCATAATGAGCTAAGAAAATGTACTATAAATACTAATAAAATTAATAATTTATAAATCAATGTCTTCATATTATTCAGTACATATATAGAGATTGTCATACTGAAGATTTTGATACCAATATTATGCATGTAGAGCAATTTTTGACTGTGCTATGGTAAAAAATGTCCATTTCACACTAACACTGAAAACGTCACATATCTCAGAAATGTACGGGTTTACAATTGTAAGAAATGGATTTCTGAAATCTACACAAAATTCTGAGTCAGAAAGCACCATCAAACCTTTTGCCTCAGGACGCATAAATAAATCTGCCCGGGCTCTCAGACTAATACAATTTAAATCGATTCTGTTGGATACATTTCTACTGGTTCCTACTGCAGTTTATCTGCACAGTGTCACGTCATATCCTGAAAGTAATAATTACGTAAAACAGAAACACACAGACGGAAGTAATAATTAGTGGAGGTTAGAGATGTTTAACCGGGGTTAGAGGAGAACTGGAGCTGCCACCGGGGTGACTCCTAGCCATAAGGGCATGAAGTATGGGCGAGCACTCCAGGTGTCACCTCCAGGTTCAACCTTTCTACCCTGAGGGGTTCGCCATTCAAAGTTAAAACTTCATGCCCCCTTCCCGCCCATCTGCTCAGTCACTAGGGGCTTGCCATGATGGTACTAGTTATTATTTATTATGCACGTAAATCATTGAACATTAAATAATTATATGTGCTGGGTTAATTATTATTGGTATAAAATTATGTATTGTAGCAGTTATTAATATTAAGTGTGTTTTAGTGTGTTTTAATGTGTTTTGTACCCACTTTATCTAAATAAAGCTCAACTCCACTTAAGGCAAGCATTTGGTCTTCCTCTAACGTCAAACCGATATCAGTCTTTTAACAGGAATATAATATAAAAGTCATTTATTTACAGTCTTTGTTTATCATCTGTCTCAAGAACATTACATATGGTCTGGAGTAAATGTCACATGTATTAGTTTCCACCTACACATTGAAAGAATTTTTTGGCAAACTTGCCCAATATCGATCCAAACAGATCAAGCTGTTGCAGTGAATGTTATGCAATCAGCATATCATTCCAATTCATTTCTTTGATAATTATGATGATTATTTTACAAATATTCACATTTATCACTCAAGAACAATGCATCCTCTGAAGTAACATTTCCCTCCGTCTACAATGATGATGCTTGCTTTTTGACTGCAAGCCTCAAGGAAACACTGCAGCATGTTGTCAGTATAGACACTTGCAAAGATTGGACAGATCGTTTCATACTTTGTGTCTGATGCACTGAGCTGGTAGAAAGCCCCATTTTCTCCAGCTGAAAAGAATTTAGAACTAGAATATTATTACGTTCAATTCACTATTTAAATATTTAGTGAAGTGTCATTGGCTGAAGGGAAACATTTTGATTTGGGAGAAATCTGACTGGTAAAATAAATCATGGTGGGAGATGGAAAAACTACAGTAACTACAATATTGCATTAAAAATATATTGAAACATTAATTTTGAGAAAATATAAAAGCACACATGTCACATACATATTGTTTTAAATATTTGGATGAAAATTTGAATAATAAATATGCAATGAACTGCTTGAATCTTTCCTTTCCCTTAAATCACATGAAATTCCATCTTACTTTAAAAAACATAATAACACTCCCAGACATTGTTATGTGTTTAAGGAAGGTGATAATTAGGTATCTTGTGCGTAACATTAAATTAGATTTTTTGCCTGACCTTTGATGAATCCTGAAGTACCAGCCATGGTGACCTTACTAATATCTACTGGTTGTGTTGCATATTTGGGTTGATGGCAGACACCACTACAAGGGGGACATATGTAAACATCTCCTCCAAACTTAAGCTTCCAGTTTAAATGACGATCTCGACAGGACTCACAGTTACTTGCTATGTTGTCAATCAGTTTGTCCTGACACAGAGAATCTGGCATGATGTCTACTGGTGGACACAAACCCCTATCGGTATAGACTCTGAGGGATGTCTCATCCGGGAACTTATCTAAGCATAGTCACCACCAAAATTACCATCAAAATATCAATTAACAAATGGGATATCAACCTTTATTTAATGAGCACTTAATATTTGATGTATGGGATATAGATGGGAAGAGTTTACTTACAAATTTGCAAAACAATGGCATAGAATCCCTCGGGAATGAGATCACATATTACTGGGTCTCCACCTGTTGTCATAGCGTAGGACCCATTATGGATAATGGTACTAGTCCGCTTGTGCGCGGCATCTGGTGCACTTCCCACATACAGTCTGTCTCCATAGTCATCTGCTCCACACTTTAAAATGAATATATGTCATACATTAAACTTAAGTAACCTCCCTAATTTTGCCCAGAGACTTCTCCACATCGTACATCTTTAATATTTTCTGATTCTTTACTTTCTTTCCAAGCTTTGAAAGCAAAGCTTTGGTAGAAATCCTTATATTTACAAAATCTTGGCATCATGGACTCCATTCAAATGGAAATAAAGAAATTCTTTATTATTGGATTCCCAGTAACATCCAAGTAAATAAGACTGCTGACAAAACTGCCAAGGCAGTATTTGATAAACATTAAATTGATCTAGTTATTCGATGCACAGATGTAGGGAAATATATTACTATTTTGTTCATTTAATAAAGTAGTATATAAAACTTAAAAACTTTATAATCAATTTTAAGGGTGGAGTTCTTGTTTATTTAGGTCATTGACTAATTTATCAAGAAACACAAAACATCACATGGTAGAAAACTTCTACATCACTTTTTAGTTCTGCATCACTAATAAGCTGGTGCCCTAACCAACTGTGCCACGGCCCGTGGCCTCCTCAGATCAATTTTTGTTTGTTTGTTTGTTTGGGGTTTTACATCACTTTCAACAGTATTTCAGTCATTTCATGATGAGACCTACTTGTAGCAGATATAGTGCTGCCTCACTGAATTGTCATGTCGCAGGTCCTTGACATGACAACTCACCCGGTCACAGATTTACAAGGACAACGGGTTAACCCTTTAGGCACGGTCCTCAGCTCATGTAGGAAATTGTATCATGAATTCAATCCCGGCATGCCCGGGGTTCGAACCCACGACCTTTGGATCACCACAGAGGAACTGGTGCTAATAAGCTGGCGCTCTAACCAAATGCGCCACGGCCCATGGCCCCTCAGATCAACAAACATATATGTTATCAATTGATTGCATAAAATGATTATATAAAAGTTTTTTTTTTTTTGGCATTTCCCAATTTCAATCAATTTTAAATTTCAATCTATTTAATTGCAAACTATATATGAATACTAAACTAATCCCAGAGCTAGCAGGTTGATTAGACCTTTTCTTGTAAACATAATTAATTACTCATTTAGTATGCAAGTTCAAAAAATCAACTCACATGCAGACCCAAATGCAAATTTATTATCTCATCTCATCAAGTTATATAAAAGGAAATGAATATGAATACCACCACATTAGAACCAAATAATATCAGTTATTTTGTGATATAACGTCAAGAAAAGGGACATTTCTAGAAGAACGCAGTTACAGATAGGGAATTTTATATGCATAAATGTTTGTAACATCATGTCTCTGGAGGCATAAGTGTGAAATTAAATGAACCCCTCACTTATTGACGGAAAAGTGTTATTATGCAAATTTGTTATGAATCAGAAACTGTGATTATAACTTCACTCACTACGTTGCTAGAAGCAACAAGATGAGACGCATCTTGACTAAATTACACATCTAGGACTGTGGTGATGTCACTGTATTCCACATTTAAATTAAAAACGTATAATATAAGATTTACTTTTGTAAAACATATCCCTTACCTTGAATGAAATGACTATAATTGAATAATGTAGAAACAATAGAAGTATTAACAGTAATAACAATATGTCAAATTTGACACTGTAGATACTTCACTGAGATCGCAACTCATGTTATATCAGGTTTTTTTAATATCCTTCCTTAGACATGTTTGGTTGCGGTCAAGGTTTGAGTGAATTTAGTTTATTTAGTGCCTAGAAATGGTAAAATCATAACTCTTTGGATTAGATACAATGAAATCAGTATAACATGTAAATAATTTCAACACAACCATTTCAATTTAACATTTATGTATGAAACATAAATTTGATTTAAAAAGGCCATGGGCCATGGCGCAGGTGGTTAGAGTGCCAGCTTATTAGCACCAGTTCCTCTGGGTGATCAAAAGGTCATGGGTTTGATCCCTGGCTGTGCCAAAATTGAATTCAATTTCACATATAAGCTGAGGCCTGTGCCAAAGGGTTAACCTGTTGTCCTTGTAAATCTGTGACCGGGTGATGAGACCTACTTGTAGCAGATATAGTGCTGCCTCACTGAATTGTCATGTCGCAGGTCCTTGACATGACAACCCACCCGGTCACAGATTTCCAAGGACAACAAGTTAACCCTTTAGGCATGGACCTCAGCTCATGTGGGAAATTGTATCATGACCTTTGGATCACCACAGAGGAACTGGTGCTAACAAGCTGGCACTCTTACCAACTGCACCACGGCCCGTGGTCTTCAGAGATAGCAATACTCAGAGACAGCAATGCTCAACGATAGTGGCAATGCTCAGAGATAGCAATGCTCAGAGATAGCAATGCTCAGATATATCATTGCAAGGAAAAAACAGAGATGGCAATACCTAGATATAGAGATACCCAGAGAGAGCGATGTTCAGAGAGAGCAATGTTCAGAGAGAGCAATGATCAGAGATAGCAATGTTCAGAGAGAGCAATGTTCAGAGAGAGCAATGCCCAGATATAATAATAATAATAATACTCACGATGATGGCATTGACAGGCATACCATGGAATACAGCTGATACATTGTGCGGGACCGGCTTAAACTCAGAAGTGGATGTCATTGGCTTTTGCAGATATTCATATCCATTACTCTTAGTAATTGTTGTAGTGCCACATGGAAGAATGGGGAAAATGGGATCGTAACTCTGCCACTTAAGCACACAGTACGTCATGCCATTGTAGGTGGCTCTCACTGTTTTTTCTTGTGATCTTGAACTATAATCGTAACTTGTGGACACTGATGACCAGGTCACTTCAATTCCTAGAAAGATCATAAAACATGACTTTTGTACGTATATTTTATGTATGAATATTCACTTTATTTAAAGGGATTAAGCATCAATTTTGCGAAAAATTCACATATTGGAGATGAGCGAGGTACTTGTTGGTTGGCATTTTTGTCAATAAAGAAAGAAATATTTTCTCATTAGTCAAGAAAAAATCCTTATTTTCTAATATGGTTTTAAATGCATTCTCAGAAATAAGAAATAAAAGTGAACAAATAGATCTATGTTCTTGAAACTGGAGGTTCTGAACCAAAAATTGTAATAAGTCAAAGAAAGTCAGTTACAGTAGTGGTGCATATTTTTCTGGAGAAGTCTGGTAGGATACTAGTTTCATAAGGAGTTAATGTGTTGATATGTACTCAATGCATTAAATCATAACACACATCAAGATGGCAAAAAGCTGGTTGAGAATGTGCTTGATTTCTCTTAAGGGAAGTATGTTTTATGATTATCCACAGATGATGTTCTTCAGTCAATTGGAAAGGCTGTTAAGAAATTGTGTGAGAAATTGGCTAAATATCAAAATATCCCAAAATATGCAAATACAGCTTCTTTATGACTTCTTGGAAGAACTGCTGCTCTTCATCATATTCATCAGAAATAAATCATTGGTTGGTGATTCTGTACAAAGAAATGCAAAGATTTCTCTCATAGTTCAGACCATGGGTCCTAAACAAATTATAAGCCAATTTCAAACCTGACTAATATTTCAAACTTGGCTGAATGTGCATTAGACAATCAGCTTTCAAAGAATATCACAGCACTGCTCAAGGTACAAAATGACATTCTTTGCAACCTAGACAACAGAAGGCCATCAATGCTACTGCTACTTGATCTCTTGGCTGCAGGTCATGAATATTCATATTATCAAGAAAAATGAATATTCATTATATCATTAGATATTATTATTTAAACACCTTTCCACTAATTGCAGTTGTTCTTTTTGTTGTATGTTTCCTTTGATCGGACCAATAGCAGACCAATGGTATGCAAATAAAAAACCAAATTATTGAGAATTGGTGATAAGCCATATTTGTAAAAGAAAATGGTACCAGTTTGTCTCATAATTTACATCTAAGACTTGCTTTCTGCATATTTATCAATTATCTGGGTTTTTTCTCTTTAGCAAGATGACCCTGTCTGGTATCAGTGCAATGCAAAATATACTATTTTTTATCATTACTTTTAACTCCTTACCTTGCTGTAAACATGGACTCAGATTGAAGAGAAGACAACCAGTTACCAGAAGAAAATTGGATGGGCCCATATCTCCTCCTGTGCTAAAACAGTTTTCTATCAGGTTTATGCTAAAGCCTACCATTATATATAACATACTGTAAAATGTGTATTGATTTTCACCAAGCAACCAACATGAATATCTGAAAAGATACATATTGCATTTTAAGTAGAAAAAATCTATGGATATTAACAAGCTTATCGACCCATTTTGCTTACCACACCATTTAACTAGCATTGTCTGCATATCAATGTTTAAACAGATAAAACCCACCCAGCTTACATGCTCTTCTGTCTCAATATGATAGACTGCCTCAATATTATAGATTTTTTCACATAATTATGCCTCATCATATATAGCTATAAAATATTTATGAATGCTATATCTAGGAAATTATTAACAAATTCATTATTTCCATTTTATATTAATATCTACAACCTTCTCAGCGAAATCCACTGGTCAATTGTATGTTTGCAGCATACAAGTTCTATTAGCGTAAAGTAAAATAACCTTTTTAATCTTATTTAACACCAACATAATCTTTGAACTTGCACTTGCCAGGGATGAAGCAGGCAGATTAGTGAAATATAGTGTCAATGACTCTAAATATTTTGTTAAGTGTTTACTTTCTTCCACCGATGTTTTGATATGGAGGTATTTTTTATGGTAATGGGGAATAAGATTTGCCTCGTGCATAAACCGGTCCCCCTACCCCTTCTCAGGCCTGAAATTTCCCTCTTGCATAAACTGGTCCCACTACCCCTCCTCAGGACTGAGATTTCCCTCCAGTATAAGCCGGTCCTCCTACCCCTACTCAGGACTGAGATTTCCTTCCTGCATAAGCTGGTCACCTAACCCTCCTCAGGGATGATACTCCTGTATAAACCGGTTCTTGTACCCCTCCTGAGGAGGCAAGGGGTGAGTGGAAATTGAGATTTCCCTCCTACATTTATCCACTATTACGTTCATTACCAAATTACTGGTGCCATGTTTCGGTATAACACATTACATCGAGTCCATTTAGTTCATAGCGTGATTTCTATATTAGTACTTTGATTGTACTTTGATATTAGTACTTTGACGCAATTGATTGTCTACAATATTTATAGTCTACAATATTTTTAAAACATATTTAAGAGACATTATTACAACAGGGGCTATGTTTGTTATGGTTACAATATAACAATGATAAAAAGAAATCTTATAGCTTATCAACATTGTTTTAGTACAGCTATAAATATTGGTTGCAAGTGGCAAGTACTTGCATCAATTAATAAAAGAATCAATGTATATTGTATGGCGCATTGACGTTATGTCAATTTGAAAATTTTTTATAACAAAATAACTACTTCCAGAGCAAGGTAATCTATAATACATTAATGATAGATCAAATCAGTATAAGATTTTTATGAGTTTAGTATGATGCTTTACAGGTCTTTAAAGCAAAGAAGAGCAAATATTTTACATTAAAATATATAGTCTTTATAAGGTCAAACTCAACATATTCAATTAAAATATATTTGCCAGTCAATATAGTCAGGCTGCATATTCCGACAGAGTCCTATTCTTAATCAACTTAAAACTGATCTTTCTACAAGCATTTATAGTTTCACCTGAAATGGGTTTAATTTGTTAAATTTAACTATTCCAAACCAATTGGAATTTATCATGGTCAAAAAGCAGTAATGTGTTTTTTACCTTTGTGTTTGGAATAACCATCTATTGGATGTTTATCATTCAATGTCAATATGGTTGGTTTGCAAAAATATCATATTTTATTTTGTATTAACAGAGCCTTCTTAAATGAATTAGAAAATATATAAAAAAACGTTTTTTGAGAAGTCCCCACATGATCTAGTGCCAAAAAATGGTGCACTCTGCGGTTTTATTGGAAGGTAACTAATGTAATAGCCCTTAACAGCAGCAGCATTAGCCTTGTCATCACTGAATGATACGCTGATACCCAGAAAAAATAAATATTTATACACACACATATGTATAGTAGTTTGGAATCAAGCTCATATGTACAAAAAATGAAATACAAAAACTAAACTCTGTATATGCCAAAATAACTCACAAACTGTCCACACTTCTACAAGAATCCAAGAAGCGAAAACTTGAAAAGACTTGAAAAATGGGGTACACTGTCCTGCTGCGCCATTAAGAAAAAGACCTCTTTATACCAAAAAAAGTACTACTGTACACAAGTACAGGCTTAGAATTGAAGATCAAATTTCAGAGTCCAGAATATTTTCAGAAAAGCCATGCTATCATGACCTCTGATCCCACTGATATCTGGGTCACCATATTGGAAGAGAAGGCACCTATTCCCAGTCTATTTATAATGTGTAAAAATCTACATTTATTTCTGACATACAGAAAGCTATAGAAAATGATCCAAGCTACATGCAGGGGGTGTATCGGAGAAGCCGCAGAGCCATCAGCCCACATGGGTGTGTTAGATGGTTGCCTGGCAGAGGGCTGTATTGACCTTCAACTCCCAGAGGCCATTAAATGTATCGATGGAAAAATGTTAACAAAGTATATGCGAATCCTTTTCACTACACTTAAATTGACTGACAGGTATGATGAAATAGAATTTATTGTTCATCGTGTATGTATATAATATATACATTTTGAAAAAATGTACTTCTGATTCCCCCAAAATCTGTAGAAATGTACTGTTGATTACCAATAAAAATTAATTCGTCATAATATGATTGTCATAATATGATTCTGTTATGATGACACTATAGTTAATTTATTACATAATGGTCATAAGAGTATATAATCCACTCTTATATGTTGTATTTGCATAACTCGGTTGTATTGACAAACTTTACAATCTGATCTTAATTGCCCTCAACAGGTCTCACCATGAGTGATCTATTACATAAAGGGTCATTACAATATATTTGCATCTTATCTTCGTGGATATTTGTTAACCTAATTTGCATCAGTAATTAAGTTTATGGGGGTGTTTCACATATCAAGGTCGTTGTCACAGTCATTCGTGCCCAAAACATAGTACAGTGAACATCAAAACTCTTCGTCATGCAGCTCATACTTTTTATCAGCCAAGTTGTGGTTATGTGGGTATCCATATTTGGGCAAACACCATGTGGCATACCTTCAAATGTTTGCCTCTGCGAGCCTTTCGCAATGGTTAGCTGTACGGGCGCAGCAATTACAGTTATGCCCAATTTTAGCGTACTGATAATCGAAAGAACATTCGTTACGGAATTACCTTCTTTACTCGACTGGAAACTTATACATAAGGCAAAACAGCCTTCCACCTTGCAGTCATGTTTTTGACATTATTGAACCTCTGCCGGACACTGTCACAATTTTTACCGATTGTCAAAAAACAACACAAGGTAAGTTTATTTTATCAATATCAAAAAAGATTTCATTTTATTGCATTACGATTATTTTTTTCTTCAGACTAGTTAAATATATACATTTGAATCATGCAAACTTTGGCTCTCAGCAGTGGGTTGCGGTGGGGTGGTGTGTGTGGCATCATCACACTTCTTTATCATCAGATCTCCTGCAAAAAGAGAGAATATGACATTTATATTCTGGAGAAATACAAAAATATAAAATCTTTTATTTTCTTTTATTTTTCAGAGACAAATTGTGCATGAGCTTTTGGCCTATACAGTTCCAACTGTGCATGAGATTTTGACCTCTACAGGGTCAACTGCGCGTGAGATTTTGACCTCTACAGGTCCAACTGCGCATGAGATTTTGACCTCATCAGGGGCAACTGCGCATGAGAGTTCGGCCTCTACAAGTACTCTCATAGAGGCTACTTCTCCAATAAGTAGCACTCAAACCACGGAGACAACCTCCATTTCAAATAATACAACTACAGCAACACCCTCTGTTAACAATACAGTTAACATATATTATTATTACGCGATAATAGGATTGTGCATCATGCTACTCATGTTCATTGGTTGTAATGTAATATCCTGGTATCTTTGGGGGAAAATGTGTTTTGCACCCCGTGAAAGGTTCAATTTTAGCGAGAGTCTAGAGAGAGGACAAGTAGAATTGGAGGAAATGTCAGGGGGGTCCATTACCAGCAACATGAATATTTTTAATCCTGTCACAGAGACGACAAGACCTGACTCATTGTAGGCCAAATAAAATGATATTTTATATTTTACCTCATTGAACTATTTGTTTGTATAAAGGTATACCATGACATTATAATTAATGAAATCAACTACAAGAATATTTCTCTCCTATTGATTATGTTACCATTTAAACCCCATTTTGTACTTTATATATTCTTTATTTTACTTCAATATTGTACATCTAAAATGTTATCAGAGTATATTTGCCAGGTTTTTAGCTGTCACATTGGGTCCCCCCCACCTCCTCCCTCCATACAGACACATGTGTGGAGTGCATATGCACCTTTTGAAATTGTTACATAATACAACACCCCTAAAATTAGAACGCCATGCCCCCTCCCGTGCTTTTTACTATTTTCACAAGATTTTATTCACAATAGGACACAATACACCTTATGCACTACCACAATTATACCCAAATTTTCACGGATCTAGTTATATTTGACAATGGTTATTGTGAACATGGATCAATGAATATGCAGTGATTCTATTCTGTTCATCTTTTTGGATGAAAACAGTGAGTAGAGTGACATTTGAAGACAATTTTATACAGCTATATGAACTAATTATTCCATGCTTGAGTGATCAGCCCATCTGTGTGTGGTGTGGTACCTGCATTGCAGGGTGTTACATAACTGTATTGATTGGCTGTTCCCCCCTACTGCTGGCCCAGGGCTGGCCTGCTTGTAAACAAACATGGCTGGAAATGGTGTGGCAGATGATGAGGAAAGACTTATCAGAAGTGAACTAATGTGCTATGTACAGTGTCATATGAACAGAACAGTGAAGGATACGATAATTGAAGGTGCTGGCCGGGCCTTCTCTTAGGATGATATCATAGCAGCTAAGGATCTGCTTGACAAGGAATATGGTGATAAAATCAAACAGAATAAGCTGAAATATAGAAGGAATGGTACCAACAAGTTGAGAGGTGAGCTGATATTAGATGATATAGTGAGTGTCATGATGGAGCTGGACCAGAATGGCATACATACATTTGTGGCTAAGGATCTGACACTCCTTCCCAAGTGTGATCCCAAGGATGTGGATAATTACACTATCCTAGAGAGGCTGATTGTGATGGAGGAGAAGATGAAGAAAATGGAGAATGGCCTTAGTGAGAATGTGGGAAAGGTCATGTTGCATAAAGATGAACTTGATGAGGTAGCAGATAAGATAAAAACTCATGAAACCCTGCTCAGTGAGAGGCTGGAACCCTCTGAGCCTACTTATGCCGCCATGTTATCCCAAGCCAATGGTGCAGGAGGGCAGAGACCCAAACCCTCCAAAGGAATCGGCAAGGGTCAACGTGCCAGTACCCAACGTGCCAGTACCCAACCAGCTTCCAGTAAGGGTAATGGTAACCAAAACGGCCCACACAGAGGTCCCGCTCAGCAAAATAATGCTGCAACTGCCAAGCCTACCACTGGTAGAGAGGCAGACAGCAGTAGCAGTAATGGTGATGCAGAAAGTGGGCCGAGTGATGCAGGTGCAGCGAGTGATGCGGGTGCAGCAGGTGATGGACAGCGTAGAGATGCAGATGGCTGGACCAAGATTGGCAGAGATGGCAAACCGGTACGTGTTCAGCAAACAGCTCCCAAGAAGAGGATGAAAATACAAGGAAATGCCCAAAGTGAAACAATCCGTGGTGCTCCCCCACCAAAAAGGGACTTCTTCATATCCAGAGTCCATAGAGACACAGATGATGAAGGATTCAAATCTTATATTACTAGCAAAGGTGTCAGTGATTTTAACTTAACATTAGTCTCCAATGTAAATGCCACATTTAAGTCTTACAGAATTTCAGTCAGTGTTAAAGAAAAGGACAAGGTGTTATGTGCCGAAATGTGGCCAGCTGGCATATGCATTCAGAAATGGAGAGGTAGAAACGTTGTTGGTGTAAACAGTAATGAGGCAACAAACGAAGCTACCATTCAACAGCCCTCATCAGACTAGTGTGAGCGAGAAGCTCACTTTTATCTCATATAATTGTGAACATGCAGACGATGATAGAATCTCATTTCTGGAGGAATTGTATAACAAGTGTGATTTTCTGTGTTTACAAGAGCATGGGCTCTACAGAAATCAATTTGACTGGTTTGATAAACTTGGCACCAGTGTAGGCAAACATTGAGATAATGTCCACATGCCAAACATGGTGTAAGTGCAATGGATGAGTCAGAACTGCTAGTTGGGAGACCCCATGGAGGTGCAATTATCATTTGGAAAGGTTCTATGAAAGCCAAGGTCACACCAGTGGAATATACATCTACTAGGGTATGCGCTGTTGTAGTCGAACTTGGTGAAATTTCACTGTTGATTGTATGTGTATATATGCCATGTGATGATAACAGACCCAATAGTAATCTTGTGGAATATAATTCAATCATTAATGATATTAGAATTATATGTAATAGTGTTGATGTACATAATGTAGTAGTGGGAGGTGATTTTAATACTGATTTGTGCAGATCTTCATATTCTACAAGAGCCTTAAAAGAATATGTGGAGAATGACAGTATGTATTTGTGTGTAAATGATGCTTGCAATACAGTAAAATGTACTTTTTATAGCAAAGGGTCTTCTGCCAGATCACTTATTGACCATTTTATTATCAGTGAGAATTTGAATGATGCTCTTTGTTTATATGATGAAGTTGATGGTCATAGTAACTTTTCTGACCATAGTGCAATTAAATGTGTCCTAACTGTCAGAGTCAGCCATGTACATAGTAAATCCTCATGTGAGGATGCACCTATAAGGCTAGCATGGAGTAAGGCGACAGATGAACAACTGTACCAATATAAGTCAGTGCTAGATGATAAACTGCAGACAATTGATATACCCCAAGGTGCTGTTTTGTGTAATGATAAAATGTGTAAGATACATTACAAAGAAATATGTGATTATCATGATGCTATTATATTGTCTATGATTGAGTCCGGTAATGATTGCATCCCCAAGGTGAAGAGAAATGTCTTTCATAAAACTGTACCTGGGTGGAATGAATATGTTGAGAGATATTTTAATGCATCTCTATTCTGGCATAGTTGCTGACCTGCGTCGAAAAACCAGGGCTAAATATCATCAGGTATGCAGAATGGTGCTGAAAAGGGATGCCGAGATACGGTGTGTTAAAATGGCGGAGTCTATTTTAGAAAAAAAGACTAAGAGGTTTTATCAGTATGCTAAACGTTTTAAGCCCAGACGGGCATGTTACCCTGCAAAAGTAGATGATGCTGAGAATGAAGCCGAGATTGCTGATGTTTTTGCAGATAAATTTTACAATTTATATAATTCTGTGTCATATGATGTGAATGAAATGAATGTGATGAAGAATGAAATTGATGAGCTTATCATGAAGCAGTGTGAGACTTCTTCTGGTTGTGTACAAGGTATGCATAATATTGTTGCCATGGATGTGACTGATGCTATCAAAAAACTGAAACATGATAAGAAAGATGGCGATTCAGAAGTTGTCTCAGATCATATAATTTTTTCTAGACAGATGTTGAGTGTGCACATGGCAATTTTATTCACAGCAATGCTCAGACATGGTATGACACCAGAGGGCATGCTAAATGGTACTATGGTTCCCATTCCTAAAGGGAGATGGGCAAATTTGTCCTCATCCGATAATTTTAGGGCAATTACTTTGAGTAGCATTTTATGTAAACTTGTTGATGTGATTATATTGAGTAAAGAAGCAAACAACCTATGTACTAGTGATTTGCAGTTCGGTTTTAAGCCTGGATCATCTACCAGTCTATGCAATGCTATGGTACAGGATGTTATTTCATATTATGTTCATAATAATTCCAATGTATATGGTTTGATGTTGGATGCAAGCAAGGTTTCAATCGTGTGAACTATTGTAAACTGTTCAGAATCCTTATTGATAGAAAGGTATGTCCGGTATACTGCAGATTATTGTTGAACATGTATACAAACCAGTAAAGTGGAATTCTACCCACACACCCTATTTTAATGTGACAAATGGTGTTAAGCAGGGAGGAGTAATTTCTCCTATTTTATTTTTTTGTGTACATGGATGGATTGTTAAATGAGCTTGCTGACAGTGGAACGGGTTGTTTCATGGGTGGCATATTTGCAGGTGCATCAGGTTATGCGGATGACCTGAAACTGCTCACCCCTAGTGTCAAAGCTATGAAAACACTGTCCAACATATGTGAGAATTATGCCAAGAAATATGATGTGACTTTTAATGGTAAAAAGTGTTTACTAATAATTTATAAATGTACCAGAAACAGACCTCCAGATCCATGCATATATATATAAACAATGCAAAGGTGCCTCGTGTAGAGGAGGTAGTGCATGTGGGCCACCACATGAGTGAAGATATTTACAAATTTAGTGCTTCTAAATGTATAGCTGATTTTAACAAGCAATGTAATATGTTTTTTGCCTCATTTAAGCATGCCAACTCATCCATGAGAAGTGTATTGTTTTAAAAGTATTGTACTGCATTTTATGGCAGTCAGGTACTGCCCTTGTTTAATAACTGTATGAATGAATTGTATACTGCATGCAGAATAGCCATCCGTAGAGTATGGAGAGTGCCATGGACAACTCATTGTAAATTACTGCCTCATTTGGCTGATTGTATGTCTATTGAACTGTGGATGTCAAAGAGATGTATTAACTTCATAAAAATGGCTCTTGAGTCCAAAAATGTGGTAGTGAAAACTATAACTAATTTAGGTATGTCTAGCCTGCATTCAGTTATGGGCGGTAATCAGATTTTTAATGTCAAAGTATAATATGGATGTAAATGTTTTATATGATGTTTGGTGTAAAAGACAAAACTCCGAAGAACAAGACTGCAGGGTTTCTGCTCAAATCAAAGAGCTCTGCAGGTGGAGAGATGGCACACACTCGCCATTTCTTAATAGGTCAAGGTGCAAGTGTATAATTGATCATTTATGTACCAGTTGACCACCTTGGTTTTTAACCTGTATATATAGATGTCTATTGTTTTTTATTCTGTGCCATATTTCGATGTGCAAATAAAGAATTTCAAACAAACAAACAAACTTCAATATTGTGCATTTAAAATGTTACCAGAGTATAGTTGACAGATTTTAGCTGCTGCATTGGGACCCCCTTCCCTCCATACAGAAACATGGATGTAGTGCATGTATACCATTTGAAATTGTTACATAATACTACACCCTAAAAATAGAGTGCCCTGCTATCTCTCTTTAAAATATAAGCAACTTCACTCATCACTCATTCACTCATAACCATACGATTAAGATTTTCAACAAGATGACCAGAAAGCGCTTTTATGATGTTCATGTGCCTAGCCTGTGTGCATGGCTACATATGCTCGCAGTACAGATGTAATTGTGAGGAAAAGCTGAAGAATATTGACTGTAGCAGTTTAGATCTCAAACATTGTTGTGCATGCTGGTAGAAGATGGAACCTGAATCTAAAGTTCAATGATGTTAGAAACCTTGATGGAGTGGCAAAACTGGGCAGAATGTACAAACAAGTGGATCTTCCCGGAAACAGGCAGCTCCCCTGTTCTGCCACGGACAAGATTACAAACATTATAACGGATTGCGGAGAAGAACAAGGTATCAACACAGAAATATCTACATATGGTTTTCACAGTTAACAGCCAAATGGGGACAGTGTTGATCAGAGTACAGTGTTGACCAGAGTTGAAGTCTATGATCGGGTGATGCCACTTATAATGATGACGAGGGATTTTTATATGCCTCCCCGTTATACTATATTAATCTTTCATTTTTGTAGCTCACGTTTTTCCTTTAGATTGTTCCGGTTAAAAGTTCTGGACGACTCTTTCCCTCGTTCTCATGAAAGAGTTCACTGGATTTATTTTTCCGTGACCCCACATCGACCCATCGAGTCTGACCAACTTTGGACTGCCTTACAGATTGATGGCCGTGATGACAGCTCGCTCCCATTCTTTTACATTGTGCTTAAACATTAATTTGTCACCTTCTTTTTGTTTGTTTCTCTTGTTACAGCACTTTTGTAGAATTGCCATGTGTGGTCCCTCTATGCAAGAAGGTTACTACGTACATTTACCCATAGCCTAGCCCTATAGCTCAATATTACCCCTGTGGGTTGGGGAATTAGAATATACCCACTGCATCCCCTGCATGTTGTAAGAGGCTAACTATTAGGGGGTTGTTTCTGTGCCAGTCCCAGAGCAACTAAAAGATCCCATTTGCAAGTTGGATTTTTAAAAATTTTTTTTAGGGACTGTCCCTTGCAAGTGGTCTTCTATGCTTGTCCGCATGGCCTCTCCCTTTGCTGCCCAGTCTTCACACCGGTGGCATGCAGTGCTTGACCTTTGATTGCAAGCATCTTCACACCACCGTTTGGAAGTTCTGGCCTTCTTATGTGGAGTTGCCTGCTTCTTGCTTCATGATAGCTTGTCCTCTGGTTGCCTAGTTGCTTTCGACTCCCCAACACTGTGGCAGGTGTGTCAGAATCTTATGCCTACTGTATACACATCGACCTCAGTGTGGAGGAACTTGCATGTAATGTGTCTATGTTTACCTTCCTTCATTCCAGCTGATGGTGCCATTGTTATTGCAGTCAGTTTCCTTTTCGGACGCGATCACTTTGATCCCACAATGCCTTAACTGCTTCCAACTTCTTCTTTTTTTTCCCTCCTTTTTCTTTGTTGTTGCAGTCAGTTTCCTTTTCGGACGCAATTACTTTGATCTAATTATCCCCTAACTGTGTTTTCTTCTTCTCCTTCTTCTGATTAAACCAGCCCATACATCGTGACATGTTCTGGCAATGTCACGTCATTTCATTCTAGCGCTGGACTCCTCTCCTCATCTTCTTCCTCTTTCTCTTTTTCCTTCTTTGTGTCTGTCACGTCTAAGTGAAATTTTCTTTTAGCTCTTGTTCTAAATTGTTGCTGGTTATTGGCTATTTTAGTAAGCCCCAGCACACATGGCCCGAAACTTATGTATTTTTGTCAAATGACAAGGGCCATGTCTAAGCTTGATTCTCCCTATATTAAGGAAAAGCATTTTTGTTTAAGGCATATTTATATGGGTGTATATTTAAATGTCCATTCACATGTTGTAATCTTTCATCTCTAGGCACACGAACATCAATACATCCCCTTATTCCAGGCCAACACATCCTTTCCTACACCCTGTCTAGACTTTGGATCTAACCACTACATGGACCCCCTAGTCTCACCAGCTACGCCGTGAATGTTATTCTTTATCACCCACGTGCGTATCTGATGGACCAGGTTACAGCCCATTAAGCATTTATTCACGATCAATTTAACATAATTGATCCTCCAGGTATATCAGTTGTTGGCATTCTTACTTTCACTAGTCCTTTCTCCATGTCCAATACCTTGTCGTCTCCATTATATGGGGTTGACTTTTGCATTTTTCCATATGCAGGCAACTAACCCTGGTTCTGTTGTTGTGCCATGCCAGTCCCCTTCTTTATTTGGGACTTTGGTTTGAGTCTTCTTCCTCCAATTCCTCCGCCTGACAATTAGTAAAATGTTTCCTTTTCCTGCTGCTGTATCCAAGCATGCAGCTTCTTCCTTGCCACCTTATTGTGCCATGCCAAGATGGTTTTAGCCTCTTTACCAGATCCATATCTTTGGGGTTCCTTCTTGCATATTGCTTTTTAGTCTCTTGACCAGATCCATTTCTTCTTGGATATTGTTTTGGAGTCTCTTGATCAGGTCCACATCTTTCGGGCAATGTGCTGTTATGCTCCTTGTGCGCTGTCGCGGTTGTGGTGCAGTGAATCTGTAGCCTACCTTGCACGCACTTCCTCGACAGAGCACAGGAAACCTTGTTAGGCCTAAGCGGCCCTCTCAATAGCTGGCTGCCCTGTGAGTTCCCCCTAGTCCACCCACACCAGGCGCGCACGTCTCTGACTGTCATGCGCTGCCTGGGATGGGAGTCAAGGAGGTCCTCTATGTGGTGCCACAGTTTGCAATTTGTTTCCCTTGTTGCTTACTTTATACAGTACCTCCTGTTTTGCATGATGATTATGCGACCCGTCCTTGTCCTCCCTGGTACCATCTCAGTGTCACAGCCATGTGCAATGGAAATTCCAGCCACTGCGCTGCACTGCCATTTCTGACATGATGAATTGTGATGACCTTGCTATTTTGTGTTGACCTTCATCCTTCACATTTGTTAAGGTTTGGTCTAGCCCAATAACTATGCATATATTCTACTTGATCCTCACTGTCATATATTACCTAAATCTATTTACCCCTCACAAGTTTTTACACATTCCAGTTCCACTGCTGTCCTCCCCTAAGTGACAGATAATGATTCATGTGACAGATAATGATTCATGTGACAAATAATGATACATACCTGGCGCTATACATATACCTTTAACCATTGTCATGTCCTTAATGTGGCCTTACCCTCACTTGTGTCTCTTTGAATAAGCAGCAACCTTTACTGATTACTGTGGTGCCGTGTGGGGATTCAAAGTCTATGACAAATGCAATACCATACAGAACAGAGCAATTAGAGCATTTCTGGGTGTTCACAAGTTTTCTCCAAATACTGCAATACAAGGCGATGTTGCATGGACCTCTCCTGTCATCCGTCGACAAATTGACATGATCAAACTGTGGTACAGGATACTGTGTATGCCAGATTCAAGACTCCCTAAACAGTTGTATAAATGGGAATCAAGACTGAATCGCAATAATTGGTTTACAGACTTGAAAAAGGTTTTTATTTCAATTGGAAAACCAGATATGATTGATGTTTTGGACCCAGATAGTATCTCATTAAATAATGTTTTAAAAGGTGCTTTGAATGAACTCAGGTTACGGGATGAGCATCATTGGAAGGCTGACTTGCAACAGTCAGCTAAGCTAAGGACATATAGGCTCTGCAAGAGAGAATGGCAGCCTGAATGTTATTTAAAAGTGAGGCTCAATCGTCAGCAGAGATCTCTGTTTAGTCAATTAAGGTGCGGTATCTTGCCGCTGAGGATTGAAACAGGGCGCTATGGACCTAAGCCTTTGACGCCTGAGCAGCGCATATGCCTTCTGTGTAATTCGGAGTCAGAAACAGAACTCCATTTCTTATTTAATTGCAATATATATCATCATCAGAGACAAATGTATTATACGTTCATGAGCAATGTAGTGCCACATTTCACAGAGCTGGATGATTCCAGGAAATTTGATACAATTATGAATAACCCTAATGTAATTAAAGAGACTGCTAAATTCATTGTGAAATGCTACGATGAAAGATGCAAAAGACTTTTTATTGATTCTAATTCAGAGGAAAATAATGACATATAAGCCATTCTGGCTGGGTGGCCAATTACAATTTAAAAGTATTTTAATATTTTGTATATATGCCTTTCAACTTCATGTAAATTGTACATACCACATGTCTATTGTAATAAAATCTAATCTAATCTAATCTACTTACCATGTCTGTACCCAATATTTCCCTATCTATAAGTCAGGTTGCTTACCTTTATACTGCCTCCTTGCTGCATTACAGCCATCCATTGCTGTCATGCTCCACAGGCCCCTATCTCCACTTGTTTCTATTTGTCACTTCACCTCACACACAGATTTTCCGACCTGAAATTAATGACAATGGATTGATTAAGTCATCAATCTTGCATTTACTATCACACAATACCATACCAAGGCATTACTTACCCTATTTGTACTGTCTATTCAGATACAGAATAATTAAGCTCACTCTACATACACCTAATTTGACGTCACTGATTCACATTGTAGGCTTGAAGTAACATTTAGTGTTTTTATTCTTTTACAGTTATTATTATTGATGTATATCTCCACAGGTATGTAGTTTGGCTGTAAAAAGGCCTTTAGTAATGTTGTGGGTGGTACCCATATACAAGTATTGTAGCCATAACTATGACAGTCACATGGTGAATATAGGATTCATAATTGCTAAACTTCATAATATGGGTTCAAACTTACAATTCACTTAAAATAATTGTTACCCCTTAAGGCAACTATAATGATTGTTTGTTTGTTTGTTTGGGGTTTTACATCACTTTCAACATTATTTCAGTCATTTCGTGATGAGACCTACTTGTAGCAGATATAGTGCTGCCTCACTGAATTGTCATGTCGCAGGTCCTTGACATGACAACCCACCCGGTCACAGATTTACAAGGACAACGGGTTAACCCTTAAGGCACGGGCCTCAGCTCATATGGGAAATTGTATCATGAGTTCAATCTCGGCACGGCCGGGGTTTGAACTCACGACCTTTGGATCACCACAGAGGAACTGGTGCTAGTAAGCTGGCGCTCTAACCAACTGCGCCACGGCCCGTGGCCTAACTATAATGATAACATGACAACTAGGTTCATATTGACTATTCATATGATACTTGAGTTTGAGTCATTAACAACCTAATTGCTATATATAAAGCTGTTCCTCTAAGTGTTGTATTTTTCAATATCTTAAATATTGTACTTTACCTTTAATATCTTAAATGTTGTATTCTCTATATCTTAAATGTTGTGTTTTACTATCTTAAGTGTTGTAATTTTTTTTCAATATCTTAAATGTTGTACCTTACTTTAATATCTTAAGTGTTGTATTTTAATATCTTAAATGTTGTACTTTACCTTAATAGCTTAAATGTTGTATTCTTTTGCTAAAAGCACCATGGGCTGATGAATATGCATAGCATTTTTCAATGTTAACACTACATTCCGCATGTGGCGCTTTTGTGCTGCTTTGTATAACCCAAGCATTGACGTCCGCGTGTAAGGTTTTGTATGAGGGACATGCCTGCGTGGACTACCACTGGCGCCACCTGGTTAGTTATTGCTCACTGCATGAGGACTCTATGAACATATGCATTTCAATGTAAGGTGATCTGGTTGCTTTTTAACACTAATAATTTAACCATACATGATTATAATAATTATATACCTCTCACACAGATTCGCCAATCACCCAAAACGGTACGTAACCAGATGAATAAGAGAAAAAATTCTTACATTATTGTAAAATATGCTGTAGACTCATGTGTTATAATGATTCATACCTACTGTACTAGGATCATGTTGACTATATAAGAGTATAGTTGGGTATCTCGGTATCCAATATAAACCTCTGTTCTTTTCTCTACATTCCACTTCTTCTCTCTTCCTCTTCTGTCCTTTCTTCTCTGTACACTACAACATGCCAATTAAAACACGAGAAAATTTCCATCTATAAATAAAATACATATGTACAGCTGATAAATTGTGTATATGTCTGACAATTTTCACTTCATAACGTTTATTGCACGTATATTGTTTCATGATTACACCTTTTTCCTCACACGATAAGGGCTGTGTATACCCGACGAAGCTTGCTAAATTAAGTTGTTATGTTAAAAATGTGATGTTCGAATATATCGTTGATTTCTGCACTACCTTGTATTTTCGTTGATTATGAACTCGTTCGCTTCGAATCATGTGTATATTTTTCATCTAACATGCTTGATACTTTCGAAATCGTATTACACATTCCGATTTGAGAAAAAAAAAAAACCAGACTACGGAACAGCTGGTTTCGATTGGAGAGTGCAATCACCAGTCCTCAGAGCGCTGGTTCACGTTCACGTGTCCTACCCGCCCGTTCATCTTGTCTGTCCTTCTCAGTCATTCGTGCTTTCCTAGAACCTCCTGTCAGTCAGGTGTGCTGTGCGGGGTGTGCCCTTCAGCTTTGTCAATCTAGCCATGTAACCATGTATCAATATACAGATACTGGCTTTTGCCGCCTGCGTCCAAAAGTACCAAGGCTCTGTGCTTGGTCTGAGGAGTTCTAATTATTTTCTAGGATCAACCATGTATGACCATGCCATCTGAGGTCATCTTCGTGACCTCTAATTATTGATGTGCATAAACTGAGCATGTGGTTTGAAATCTTCACTCCCCTGCCTCGAGATATGTGACGCCTTTTTCGGTTGACGACATGAATAATGTACAATGTTCGGTTACTGCGCCCGTGTTGACTACATGTACACCACAGACAGTGACTTTAACATTCTTGCCTTGACTGACGATGGAACGTTGAGCTTAGCAAATTGTTTTTTTTTTGCTTACTTTTAAAGGCTATTCTATGAAATCTTTACATTACCTGGTCCTGATCGGGTTTCACACAGCTGCTTTCTCTTCGCCTCCTCCTCGTGTCTTCCCACTTGGGTGTTCTTTTAGCCTGTCGGGAATTCCCCACGCTGCTGTAGTTGGCAGAGTTACCGCTGACCTCACTCGTGACCTTGTTTCACAAATTCACGTATATTGTTCTAATCCGTATGCAATCCACCTTAAATTCACACTTATATACTTTTACCATCCTTTGATCGAATTTAACTTTAACTTTTGCCCGCGTTTTGCGAAATGATGTCGTGTTATGTTACTTGTCTGGAGTATGACCTGGCGGTCACCTGACCTTTTTGCATTTTTTGCATAATTAAATAGTGGCGGGTGCCCAAATATGTCGTTGTGGCGTCACTTCACTGCGCGGCCGTACCAAAATTTTTTGTTCACTCACTCTACGCTGCGTGTTACCACCCATACAATCGTACAGCCCTTAAAGGACCACTAAACATTATACCAATATTGACATGTACACTTGTTCCTTACTTTCTGTAACATTTTGTAAAATTTGTCTAATGAGTATCCCATACTCACCTTGAAAAATAAGTAAGTCTTCGCTCGGTCCATCACCTTTCCTGTTGTAATGGACCATCTTTTAGCTTTTTCTTATTTTTCTTCTTCTTCCTGTCTTTGGAATCTATGATATTTATGTATGTTGTGTGAATTTCCTCAGGCTTGCTTATCTTGTATATTGTTTTGTACTGATCACCTCACTATAGCCTAAACACATGTAAACCACCATGATTATGAACATATCAAAATATTTTACTGTATTGTATTATTGTACCATTATTCATTTCGTTTAACTTGTGTTATTCCTTTGAAAGTTTGTATATGCTCATTATGTAATTTCACTATATTTGACATTAGAAGGTCTAAAAGCCTTGGTGAAAATTCATCGTAGCTCCATTATGCTTTCTCTTTCGATTGTTGCTGAAATGAAATCTGAAAGCCAAATTCTCCTTCATCTCGGTTTCCGGGTTATGTAATATTTTGTTTCTTTTTCTTCTTGGTTGAACCCAGTTCTGGAAACCTTGTCCTGGACGAAGATCAGACAGCCATTTTAGCTTGGTAATATTTTTAATATCCCTTTATAGTATGAACTTACCTTCTTAAAACCCATAATTGTTTCAAGGTTCCTTTGACTTTGTACAAAGGAATTTTGAACCCCTTCTTATTTTTTCCTCCACCTCTATGACTATGAATTGACTATGTTTGGTGCTCTCTGCCCTTCGTCTCAGGTGAGTGCGTGTTAACTGTTCTTTTGTATGATGTATAATGCTAATTTCATGCATCCTTTGATTTTATGTTTTATTTCACCTAATAATTATTTAACCTTGTAATTATTTCACCTGATAATTATTTCACCTGATTTTTGGGAAATGTTGTCCTTTTACCTGATGTAAAGCCACTGTGTTATACTATTTTCGATAAATTATTTTTTTCCTTTCCATCCTTTATTTTAATTAATATCCTATGCTTGTATCTTGTTTTGTAATGCTTATTATACACTGTATTTAGGGTTAACCATCACCTGACAGGTCTCATCCTGCTGGATTCTTATTTTTATTAAACACAATTATCTTCTATTCCGTTTGCTTATTTTCTGTAAAATGTATCGTTCTTGCATAAATCATCCTGATCTGAGTGTTACAGTATATTCTATGTATATATCGGTATCTACTCTGTTTTAGACTGTGGATGACCATCGGATTTCACCTTACACTTCGAACACCTGGAGATAAACCTTTCATGATTACATGCCTGGTTAATGCCCATTGTAACCTGTTATTTTATGTTATCTTCCGATATTCTGCTGCTTTTGTAATTCTTGTTACTTTGGAAATTCGTCCAGAGATAGTAGGGATACTTCCTACGCCATGGGCAGCTCCTCGTTTTCTTAGTGTATAGTATATGACATCCGATTGAATTTATATTGTGTATCGATATTTTACGCTACTTATGTTTTATGTACCTTTTTTTTATTACCCAAACTATTAATTCAATTTTATTTGTTCATCACATTTATTTTAATTCTTTCATGTACCCTTTACTTACACACTTACAGTATAAATAACTTGATCATGTGTCAAGTCCTCTTCCCAGTGTTAGGGTAACAATGTCCTGACACTGCCCATTTGTCGTGTGTGTCGATATTTATGCCCACGCGTCAGGATGAGATCATATCTCTTCCCAGAGAACCATCTTAACGTCCTTTCTGTACCGATTGGATAACTCTTACGCTAACCTTGTGGCTGTGATAGTACATAACTCCATCCTGTGCTTGAATGCTTGTTTTCTCTGTTGCATCCAGAGTACACGACCTAACCTTGACGTGATCTCTTACGATCCACAACTTGTACCCTACTCTTCATGTAAATTTAAGTCCTCAGGCGTAGTTGGTTCTAACTGAGCTATTTTGCCCTCCTCGGGTTGTCTCTCATTGCCCCACAAAGGCGACCGTCAGATACGTTGTTAGCCCATTAAATGTAATGTGTTATCAATTTATGTAACATTCGCCCACAGATGTTTACTTTTATGGTTTTAAAATATCTTAACATTATGTTATGTGGAGATTCTCTTTATTCAATTATATTTTGATTAAAACCTCGTGTGAAGTTTTTCGCCTTACTACTTTAGTTATTCAAAATAATTTCTACATAATCATATGTACTTCACGCCTAAATATATTTCATCTTTCATAAATGTTGTAACCTCGATGTTCTTTGCATCGTGTTTAATTGATTTTTCATAAATGTTGTAACCTTGATGCTCTTTGCATCGTGTTTAATTGATTTTTCATAAATGTTGTAACCTTGATGTTCTTTGTATCGTGTTTAACTGGTTTTTCATAGATGTTGTAATCTTGGTGTTGTCTGTACCGTGTTTAATAATATAACTGTGTATCCTTGTTTTCGTGCTTATACCGGATTGTACTTGAGCGTAGTATTTTATCTTGATGTACACTACGTTCATTACGACGGTTTGGTGATGTACTTTATATAGTTTATTGTAAGTCTGGTTTGGTCTGGACTTTGGCATGAGCGATTGGCATTTTTGGTTCAAGTAATTGTCCTCTGTATGAGTTTTAATTATCTAATTTATAAGTTGGTACTCCCGTCTGAAACACGAGGACGTGTTTAGTCGAAGGAGGGCCGAGTGTAGGATATAGAATACACACCCAGAGACTCTTGGAAATATATAGACATTCATAGACAATAACGCACGATACTGATGGTTGATGAGTCACCATAACCACCACTCTGTGAGATCACGTGTTAGACGGACGAGCCGAAGTTAGATACGCAGGCAGGACGAGTCCATCTGATGACGCGTGAGGAAGCCACGTAGGCAAGCCCCTACAGATGGCGCAGAGTGGTCCCTTAGAAGAGGCGCGCAACCGTGGATCTGGGGTAGTTAGAAGTTCCCAGTTCAGAAGAGCCCGAGGAAGAGATCAGCGACCACTTGCCACTGAAGATCCACGACTCTCAGTATCGTGACTCTATAGACTTGGGTGTTTTGCGTATAGTCAGGGTTTCATAAGTATCATGCAAAGTTGGTAGTTCATATGCCTCGCTCATTGCCATGCCGGCCAAGCCAGACAAGGAGGAATCACAGCACTGAATAAAGGTAACTATTGCACTGTGTATATCCTGTGTCTGCAGTCCGTATTGCCCGTCATCCATATGAGGGTATAACATGGTAGCTAGGATCCGTGCCCAAACTTACAGCCAGCGAGTTAGCGAGCTATGCTTATGGTACAGTACAGTACAGTAGAATAGAACAGGTTAGAGTATCTATCTATTTGGTAGAGTATTGATCCCCCGTCCACGTCCCCCCAACGACGGATACTCTCCATTAGTGGGTAACAATTAGTTTAACGGCCAGAGCAGGGGTTATTGTAGGAGGGGTGTCATTGACAATTATGGTATCATGCCTATTCCCATGCGCTACAGCACTTGTGAGCCTGCATGCCAGTGGTTGCCCTTATGGATGGCAATATCCAAGACAGACAATACCTCGGCCTATTGAGATTACTTAATGTGATGTATGGCCTGATTGGAATGTGTTGTGAAGCCATGTGTCGCCGCTTGAGAAATGACAGAGATCAAGAACCCTACCGTGGGTACCATGGACAACAGCTTGACAACCCTGCAGCTTTTGATCGGCAAGCCCAGTTGGTCGGCGGTGTGCAGGTAATATGAATATGGCAAGTAATAATTTTAAGTCAGTATTAAAGGGGTAGTTTTCATAATGGCACATGTTCTGCACTCATTCTTACTGGACCCATACCTCAAATAAATCACTAGTTACATGTAATTTTTAAGCAGATGTTACCAGTTACAATTATTTTGAGTAATTGATTTTCTTTTTCTTCAGGCTCTCCCCCGAAGGCAAAGAAGACGTCAACGCTGGTATGAGCCTGATCCAAATTTGATACTCGATGATCGACGCCGTAATAGGAACCACTAAAAAATTATGACTTATCAGTTTGGTGCCGCATGTGCATATCCTCCATGAGTGAGGGGGGAGTGATTGGAAAAGCTAATCGGTCTACAAAGAACAAAATTGACATTTAGATTTAGACAGGACTCTTTTTACACTAATTTCTTTTTACACTAATTCCTTTTTACACTAATTTCTTTTTACATTTATGTATATATAGATTTAGATTAAACTTTTATTATAGTGTCACCATTTTGTTACATAAACATTCACATAAACTTTCAAATTACTAAAAATGCCACTCTGAAAAGAGTTACGAGACACTGTATAAATAGATAATACTTGAGTTTTCAAGAATATCTTGAAATTTGATTACATTCGGATTATCCGATGTTTGTAAATTTTGTAAAAGGTTGATATTTCTGAAAATTCTTCATACAAATCTGTGTATGTGTATCTATTTTTTTCTGATGGTTCCGGTCGGTAAATAGTAACAATTGTGCATATTTTTTAACCAGATTTTATATTCATTTCCATCAATTCCATCATGGGTGATTTATGTTTATGATCAATTTTGTTTAGATCTATACCATCCCAGGCCTGTATATAGCTTCGAGTCCTCCTCCAGATCTCAGTGCCCTTGGTAGTACTGTTACCCATGGTTTGTGAGTATCCGTCGTTGGGGGACGTGGACGGGGGATCGATACTCTACTCTACTCGCTGGCTACTGTGAGGCGGGGCACGGAACCTAGCAACCCTATCTACCTATATGAGGTGTGAGGTAATAAGGACTGCAGACACAGAATATACACTGCACAATATCTACCTTTATTCGGTGTTGTATATCCTTGTCTGGCTAGGCCGGCATGGCAATGAGCGAGGCATATGAAATACCCGAATGCATGATACTAATAGAGTCCTGAGAATACATAAAACACCCAAGTCCATGTGGTCACGATGCTGAGTGTCATGGATCTTCTAGGCAAGTGGACGCTGGAACTCTGCTTCTCTGACTCGTCTAACAGTTGCGGGGCCTTTTAAAGGATCGTTGAGCATCATGTGTGTGGGGTCTGCCTGCGTGGCATCTTCTCCTGCTACGGGGTTGTGCACGGGTTGTGCACGTCTTGCCTGCGTCGTGTGGGGGAATCACGTCATCTCTATGTCCGTTGAGTCATCTCTATGTCCGGTGAGTGAGGCAATGCATCAGCCTGCACTTGTTGTCTTCACGCGGCACACAATTTCTATGCATGATATTCTACCAGAGATCGTGATTGTCCATGATTGTCTATATATATTCCTGAGAGTCTATAGGTAGGTAATCTATATCCTACACTACATGTTTTAATTTGTAATTATTAGTTTCAATCTTACCTTTAATTATTTTTTCATTCGTCTCATTAATCCAGCTTTCAGTAACAAAAAAGATATCAATGTTATTCTCATTTATATATTGATTAATAATTTCAGTTTTATTTCCAATACTTCGTACGTTAGCAAATGCCCTTTGAATATTATTTTTATTTTCCCTCATGTTAATCTTGTTTTTATTTTTACTGATGATTTTACCAGCACATTTGTGTAATCTTATATCATTTTGCTTTGGTTCAGTATATATTTCTGGCCAGGTGGTATGTGAATCATGAAATGTGAAACTTTAGGTCGACGTCGGAGATGTCATGTGGGCATCAGTCATGTGACCGTCTGGATATAAATAGAACCTATGTTTTCTTTTAAGGTCTATAATCCACAATGAAACACTGGGACAAACTTATGTTTTTTTGGCTTAAATGTGTTCAAAGTCATGTTATTTGTTAATTTAGCACAGAAAAAGTAAACTTAACCAGCTAGTCTTAAACTTTTATTATTTAAATTGAACCCGTTTTAACTACCGTTAAAACGGGTTCGACTCAGTTATTGTAGCTGGACACCATGTGTGCTGTATGAGAAATACCCCCCACTGACGTCATAGCCTCACTCTCATCCTGGAATCCCCCAGAGCATGCAGAGCCGAAGGCAGTTACGTAAATATACGAGACCACACGAAGTTCTCTCCCGATGCTTCAAACTGATTGTGGATTATAGACCTTAACAGTCAACTGACCAATGGTCGAAGATGTAGGCGGGGTTTTACTTCGTCCGCATTCAGTTTTTTTCCCCCGTTTCATTATTGTTTGTGATGATTCTATGTTCTGATCCTTCTGATACCTTATTATTTTTCCTGAAACTGTATTTCCACCATAAATTTGAGTCGAATTTCTGGATATATTACGTGGTAGCGATTGTCGAAGTGAAAGTGATCTCTGTGACGATCCGATGGGGGAGGAGTCTCTTGTACCATATGGAAAATTAACGGCCATCATTGACAACCATGCACCCATCAAGGTTGCCAATGTATCCAAACTAGTGTTCTCCAATCACCCATCGGCAAAGCCCAGATAGGTGATCTGGAGAGGTCTGAGATTTTTGCTTTTCCTACATAATCTTGTTTAGATGTGATTTTTTAAATACCCAACTGTTTTAGTGATAATTCATATTTTATGTATAATTATATCTAAAATCTCACAAAAAAGCTTGATTATTCTTTGGATAACATTATATAAGGAAAATATAAATACTTGATAATAATCGTCAGCTGCAAAAATTGAGTCAAACCCGTTTTAACAGCAGTTGAAACGGGTTCAATTTGGACGTTTAAACGGGTTTAGCTCAGATTTTACAGCTGGCGATTTTTTACTTCACTAGAGCTCTAACAACTCCACCAAACTTTTCTTTGGTTGAAATTGGTAAAGACCTTGGACGTTCGACAAACACTATATCCAAACGCAATCCAGTACCATGGATGAATAACCAAATCAAACAAGAAAGATCACTAAGAAGGAGATTGGAGAGAAAGATTAAAAAACTGGATTGCAAATTGATAAAGAAATATATAATACTCAAAGAAATAAATATAATTCATTATTGAAAGTTTCCCAATCCGACTTTTTCTCAAACCTATTGAATGAAAATAAACATGACCCGAAAAAACTATTTAAGGTCATAGATAAGGTCATGCACAAATCAACAGAAGTCCCGCTGCCACCATCAAATTGTGATACAGCATCGGCAGAAAAGTTTAATAACTATTTTCTTGAAAAAATAGACACAATTCGTAAAAAAATTGAAGATCATCACATCAGTGAAAATACACCACCAGAGGACACTGCAATAAATACGCCACCTAACTCTAACCTAAACCAACCAACCCGTGACAGATTTATTTCCTTGACTGAGGATGATGTTCGAAAAATGGTTCGGAGGGCGTCAAATAAATCTTGTGAATTAGATCCAATCCCATCATGGCTACTTCATGATCTAATTGATGACCTTCTACCGATTATCGCAGCAATCATAAATAAATCACTAACGGTTTCAGAGGTATCTGAAAACATGAAAATTGCAATAATTAAACCACTACTGAAAAAACTAGGTCTAGAGCTAATTGAAAAGAATTATAGACCATTCTCTAACATCTGTTATGTCTCGAAATTAACAGAGCGGGCAGTGGCAGACCAATTGGTATCATATCTCCTAAAAAAATTAATTGACACTGCACTGAGACAGCCTTATTACGAGTCCAGAATGACATACTGGGACCAATTCTTTTCACACTATACATGTCACCCCTGACAGCTATCCTAGCAAATATAACCTGAGTTACCACATTTACGCAGACGACACCCAAATTTACATACCTGTTGATCACACCTCACAACATGACTATGAGGTATCCAAACATAACTTGGAGGAGTGTTTGAAGGAGGTCAGAACATTTCTAATACTAAACAAAATGAAAATAAATTATGGAAAGACAGAGATGTTAGCATTCTATGATGGGCATAACAATACCCTAGATAGAGACGTAAATACGATTAGAGTGGGTGATTCACACATAGCCCCCTCCCCATCTATAACTGATCTTGGCATCATATTTGATGAGAAAATGGATATGAGGGCTCCGATTAAGAAAATATGCAAGAAAGGATATTATCATATCAGAAATCTCTCCTCCTTCAGAAAATGTCTAGACAAGAAAACAGCCTTAACCTTGACCCATGCCTTTGTGACCTCTGCCCTAGACTATGGAAATGGCCTACTCGCCGGCCTACCAAATACAGAAATTAAAAAATTGCAATACCGACAAAATTCAGTGGCAAGGGTTGTAGGGAAAATAAGAAAATTTGATCATATATCAGAGAAACTAAGAGAATTGCACTGGCTGCTGATACATGCGAGAATTAAATTTAAAATTGCCCTAATAGTATGGAAGGCCTTAAACGGTAAGGCGCCGTCTTACATAAAGGACCTCCTGCAAGTAAAGGTGGGGGAGCGATGCTATACAAATTTTATTATTATTATTATTATTACCACATGTTTGCGGACAGTGATTTGATTGGGCTAGATCAGTTTCACTCTTAAGTTCATCTTCCTTATCTTTATGATATACACTATTGTAGGCATTTATACCTTTATGTCTATTAATAGTTCCCCCAGATCTATTTTTAGTATATATGCCATCAAAACATTGCTTCACATTTTTGTTATGCGAATCATAATAATGTGGGATGATATTTTCCTTATCGACCGTGTATATTAGACATCTTTTTTTACCACGGAGGCAGGGACAACTTTTGTTAATTTTTGTAAAATCTTTATTTTGAGCAAAATTACATTTGTTAAAATCATTGGTAACATAAAAACCCTTTGTGATATTTTTATTACTGATAAAAGTATTTTTCATAAAAATTATATGTTTTTTGAGGTCTTTGAAATTAAAATAGTTACAACTTAAAAATTCTTGTTTGCTTTCAAAATCATTTATTTTAGAACACTCATTTTGATTCTCACATGTATTGCCTGACAATAATTGCCCTTTTTACAAATAGATTTTTTATATACACTTTGTTTAACATTTTTTTGAATAAATTTCTTGAGTTGATACCTGGTTTTTAAATCCCTGTCCCCCGAAAACCCCTATTCATTAAATTTGACCTTTTTTGACAGATTAACATGCTAAAATCGACATCTGACACCATAACTTCATTCTCCAGTGTTGGCAAAATTGTTGCAGATTGACCTTTTCCTAATCATTACCTGTTTACCTGCAATGTTTTCCTGTGAAGCAATTATGTTATTAATAGAGTCAAGAGCGTTTACCATAATGGTTGGGTTCCCACAGACCATCATACCCTGAATACTGTCTGATGGATTTGGATTTTTTGTGTTTTCAGTTTTATCCCAAGTTATTTTCCGAAGTTTTGCCATAGACTGATGCTGTATATTTCTAGCAGTAATACTACCAATAACCGCACCCATGATGCTAGCCGGTATCTCTTTGACTACATGAATGTCAGATTCAATAAGGAGTGACATCATCCTATTTGTGACAGCTTCATAAGAGTTTACCTGCCTCTTCCTCAATGGTGTGTGTGTGGGTATACATGCTTTTGATATAGGAAAGTAGTGAAGATCAATACTTTTATCTATAGAAATAGCAGGAGTGACATAATCTATGAAGGCTTTAGCTCCAACACAATTGCAAGAAAGGAGATAACCCTTATCCTCCATCACATCCCATCTGAGGTATTCATCAAAAGCGTCTCAGATCTACAGATGATTTTTATGATTTTTTTTGAGTGGTGAGGTTCACATTCATAATTTAGAATTTTTTTATTGAGGGTTGAAAACTCTACAGATTTGAGTTGTAAAGGAGGTAGGGTACTGAGTATAACTTGTGCATGAGTATGATTTATTAGTATGTTGACAATAATTTTCAGACTTTCATACACTTCATTTACGCTAGTCTAACATTTCACCAAATATCTTGAGAGCCTAGCATAACTATTATACAATGTATGAGTCTCATGATTGTACAATTCTTGTATAATTCCTGCCTAAGGTATAATACAGACATATTTGTGTCACATGCTGGCACAAAGCTATACTCTGAATCAGTTACAATAGACTCCATTTTAGTACTATTTACCTGTTCAGTCAATAATAATACCTTTGGTTTCTCCAAGACAATAGGATCTTCAGTGGCGCCCTCAGTTGGTGACATTTGCCCTGTCATCAACTGGCTGTTTTGATCAGCTTTCTCTTTTTCTAAATTACAAGTCAAAAACACAATGTTCTCATCCTTAGTTTCAATCTCACTTTTAAGTTCATTTATCTTATCTCTTGAGAATTTTAGCTTAGATTTAAGATCGGCTACTTCATTCCTTAGCTTATCTATTTGTTTGTCGTTCTTGGTTGGATTCCTGTTAGGGGCCGCTGCTGTGTTGTTAGCTGTGCTTCTTGTATTGACACTTCGATTCTTTGCCTGGGTCGCCTGGGTCACCAATGGCCCTGGATTGGTTGGTATTGCCAGTGTGCCCGGTTGAGGCATGATCGTCTGGTCCGGGTCCTCACCTCCATACCACCGGTTGCCATGTTTGCCAGCTTTTGAAAGTACATAATAATATACTGATATTGAGTAAAACTTTGATTAACCTTATCAAATAACGTATATGTATAGCCTTAGGTGTTAACCTTATAGCATATGATGTATATATATGTATAAATATACTTCCAATGTATACTTTTTGAATATTGTTTCCAGTGCTTTTTGATGATTACTGTGTATAATGATATATTTATGTATTTTTTTTACTTGTGTTTACCAACTGTTGTGTTTAAGGCGATATTCACCGTATATTCACTTTAGAATATTTTAGATCTTACCGCACCTTATATTGTTCACCACTGATTATGATTGATAATATTCCAATGTATATTTGACAATGTATGATTTTACAAAAAATAAAAGATATATTGTATTTTTTAATTACTTCAATATGGCGAGAAGCTGGTTCTCGCTAAACAATACCACATTTAAGAACTCGTTCAGATGACTGTGTGGATGTCATTTTAACGACATTTTGCATAAAATGTATGTTTAATTGATTAAAATCCTAATTGTGCTATAAAATCCTTTAAAAACAATATATAAAACCACAAAATGTGCGCAGATACTTCTGGTTCAAGTTGCCTCAATGGTAGCTGGATAACGTCTGACTGATATGCCGCGTGTTCCAGCCTTTTATGCCCAGACTAATACCACAGTGTGGAATTACTCAGGCCACTTTTTCGCGGTATTTTCAGTTACCTATGGAGTTCACCTTCAAAAACACCCCTATATGCGGGTGAAAACACTGTATGGGGTAGTGGTTTTGACTTATGCTTTCGTGGGGCTTTATTTAATGCTTAACTGTTGGATGCTAATAATAATAATAATAATAATAAATTTCTATAGCGCCATTTCAGACAAGGTCTGCTCATGGCGCTTGCGTAAATAATGCTCTCTAAATAAATGAGTTTTTAGTTGTTTTTTAAAGCAGTGTTGCAGTTTTTCACTGTCTGGGGCAGGGCATTCCATATTTTCGGTGCATATGCTGAAAAAGCTCTGTCACCATATGTTCTTAGGTTAGTTTTAGGAATTATGTATTCATTTTTTTGAGCCGACCTAAGATTTTTGTCACTCGTTTTTATTTCTAGTAGGTTATTTAGGTACTCTGGAGCCCTGCCATTTTGTATTTTCCAAGTAAGGAGTGCAATTTTAAAATCAATTCTAGCCTCAACAGGCAACCAATGCAGATCCATTAGTTTTTTTGTGATATGATCCCTCCTATTTAATCTCCCTACTACTCTAGCTGCCATATTCTGAAGTTTTTGGAGCTTTGCCAGTTCACATCTGGGCAAACCAGCCAGTAGAGAATTTCCATAGTCCAGTGCAGAACTAATAAATGCATGGGCTAAAGTATTAGAAGTTTTTTCATCGATGCAGCTCCTAATTCTAGACAGGTTTTTAAGATGATAATAACCGTTTTTGCACATCCTCCTTACTTGGGCCTTCATTGACACCTCCTGATCAATAAAGATACCTAAATCCTTAACCTTACTTGACCTTAGAATGTCAGAGGATCCCACCCTAATTCTCTGGGGGATGTTAGTATTTTTAATGTCCCTTTTCTTCCCGCAGATCAGCATTTCAGTTTTTCCATCATTTAGCTTCATCTTATTTATGAGAAGAAAATTTCTAATTTCATCAATACATTTTTCCATTTCATCAGTAGACGATTTTATTTCTAATGGAGACTTCGGGTCTAGACTAATGTATATCTGCGTGTCGTCAGCATAGACATGGTGCTTAAGACCAAATTTATCAATCAGATCCGCCAGGGGTTCCATATATGCCGTAAATAGAATCGGGCCAAGTACTGATCCCTGGGGCACTCCGTATTTGATTTCAGCATTTCCAGATCTATCACCATCACCATTGCTAATCTTTTTGTTTTTTCTGGTATAGTGGCATGTCTCGCGTCCTTTATTTCTGCAGCTTTACTGCGTCATCATCACTTTCAACTACTCTGTACAGTAGGCTGTCGTCTGCAAAGAGCCTTATTTTTGAAAATTTTTAGCTCAATCAATCAAAATCTCGAACATCTTAATTGTTACCATCTTTGGGGAAGGGGGCTGAAGCTGAGTAAACGAACATCCAGCCCTAAATGCAAAACAAATGCGAACGAAAAATGTAGGCTCCCCGTACTCTGTCAGACACAAAGCCATTTGATCGACCGGTGGCGAAGCGATAAAGCCAACGCCAAACATCATAGTCACATGATCAAATGACCGGAACTTGTCTCATAAACTTTGGATCTTATCTGAATATCTGAGGTGAGAAGATAAACGAGCTGTTTTTTACTCCCACTACTTTTTGAATTTATAGATGACATGTGGTTTTCAGTACCTGGTCGAGAAGTCGTCCAGTACAATCGAGCGATATTACATGAAAATGGGGAAGATGTCTCATGATCTCAACATGCTCAATTCATGTTCTGCCTGGGTTGGTCACAGTGACCAATCATCATGTGATCAAATGCCAGAAACTTTTACATTTTTATAAAAATGTTTGATCTATATTCTGAAATGATTTCAACTCTTTTCAGTTTCACATTTTATTTATTTGTTTATTTATTTTGTATTTAATACACAGTTATAGTATTACTGTCAGTACTTGTGTTGAAACTTTCATCTACAGTGACCGGCAGTCAAATCCGGATATTTTCATGTTTTTCACTCCCGATTTTCACAATACCTTTCAAAACTGTGTAAAAACTGCTCACATCGAAAGAAGATCTTCGACTTTAACGGTCTGTGGAGTTTTAATGATACCAGTTCAATATTAACAGAAATAGCGTGATTTTCACGCATTCAGCAAACCTGCAGATTGTCCGAGTTTCCATTGACTTATACGGAGAAGTTGGCTACGTCACCACTTCTGACGTCATTTGACAATGACAACATCACTCGTGCCGTGAAAACAAATAAACACTTATAGCATTTTGAAAAGCAGTGGGAATACAAGATAACGTGTGAGAGACAATACTCAACTCAATTGCAATTAGTACAGCAAGGTTTACTTTATGTTTTACTGAGTTAAAAAATGTCCGAGTTTAATCTGCTGGTTTCGGACAGTTGCCGGTCACTGTACATCTACATCTATAAGTTTACTCGGCAAAATCTATTGGCATCCCGCCGAGAGTGCATGGTTGCACTAAGGGGTGCAGCTGGTACACACCAGCTACTTGTTGCTAACCTTTATACTCTGGCTAGGGAGTTCCTGAAGGATGCCGAGCTACCTGGTTCCAATGTACAGTGACCGGCAACTGTCCGAAACTGGCAGATTAAACTCGGACATTTTTTAACTCAGTAAAACATAAAGCAAACCTTGCTGTACTAATTGCAATTGAGTTGAGTATTGTCTCTCACACGTTATCTTGTATTCCCACTGCTTTTCAAAATGCTATAAGTGTTTATTTGTTTTCACGGCACGAGTGATGTTGTCACTGTCAAATGACGTCAGAAGTGGTGACGTAGCCAACTTCTCTGTATAAGTCAATGGAAACTCGGACAATCTGCAGGTTTACTGAATGCATGAATTTCCCAATAATTCTGTAAATATTGAACGGATAGCATTTTTACTTCACAGGCCTTTAAGACTGACGGTCTTCTATCGATGAGAGCAGTTTTTACAAAGTTTCGAAAGGTTTTGTGAAAATCGGGAGTGAAAAACATGAAAATGTCCGGATTTGGCTGCCGGTCACTGTAGTTAAATGAGGGGGAAGATTGTTCCAGTCAGTTACTGTCCTTGGGAAATAGCTGTATTTATATGGGTCACAGCTTGTCGCCATTTCGATATAGCGATTTCCCTGTTTTTTTCGTGTAGGAGCTGATTTCATTTTGACATGTTCTGGAAGTTTCAAAGCTGTTTCACCATGTATAGCCTTATACAATAAAACCAGCCTCTGCGTCCTTCTTCTCCCTGCTAGTGAGTCCCATTTAAGATCTTCCAGGATTTTTGTTCATAAAAGGCTAGTCAGAAAAGAAAGTCTATTTTTTTCACTATGCCAATGCGCTGGTTCACATGGCTTGTTTTATTGAATACCAGTGAAGTCGGCCCCCAAGTGAAGTCAGCCCTGCCATGTGTAGGTGAACTCGGCCCCAAGAGAAGCCGGCCCCAGTCACTCTGTACCAGCTCAAAACTCATGAAATTTCCTTCGAGAAGGCTATTTGACCCTAAGAGCATTAACTAACCCTAGGGACCCTCGGTAGCCGTTAATTTTCTTCCGGCAACTTGATAATCTAATCCCCTAAATGTGGGGGCCAACTTCTCTCGGCGGCCGACTTTACTCAGGGGCCGACTTCACTTGTTACCGTTGTATTCAGCACTTGACATGTTTGCCACTTGGCACGTTCAACACAGAGTGACTCGTATAAGTGACGTCACACAGGGACATTTCGTGAAAGGCATCAATGGCAGGTCCAGGTTTTTACATTTGTCAAAATGGGGTATAGCCGACAACAACAGAGCTGCAGATGACAACAGAGCTGCATTTCAGTTTATCAATTGATTGCCGATGTTTATCACCCCATTTGACATTGTTGGCACATTTACGTTTCTGACAACAAACTGAAAACAATTTAATGGAAAGTGTAGATGCACTTAGTTCCATATTCCTCGTCAAATTAAAAACACCATGCACTGCTCATCATATTTATCTCATGACTTCGGAAGAACTTGTTCTCCGGCTACAAGATTTCAACAAATCATGTAGATCTCCTTTCAACATCAATTGCGAGGCTTGTTAGAAAATATTTCTTTGTCTTTTTGTTGAACTCAGCATTGTTTTGCTATTGTTTATGAGTTTGTGCAATCAGGCAGGTCAGGCTACACCCCTTCAACATCCAGTTCTGTACCGCCAACATACCAAAACTGATTCCTGCCAACATCAGTGAAGTGTCATTCTTAAAACTTTAGAGATTGGTATGTACATGCAAGCATTTTTGTTCAAATATATTGATCCCAAAAGCCAAAAAAATATGAGGTGTCAGACATTTCTCTGACTGACACAACTCTCATCAACATGCATCATATGCCAAATACAAAAAGGCATTCACATACATCTACATCTATAAGTTTCCTTGGTTTTTTAATGATTGAATTTCAGAGAGTTTTTATGTGTACTTTCGATTTATTTTTGTGCACTTCGGGTGTGTTGTTTTCAATGAGGCAAGATGTCAACTATAGGCTGATTAACAATCTCCATGTTGAATTTTTTTCTCCATTGAAAAACACACACTGGAACTGTACAACTTTACTGGAACCAGAACTGTACAACTCCTCTATATTTAATCATTGATAATAGATTAGAGACTGGCAGGGGCCTGTAAGATGCACACACATGCATTTAAATGGAAACAAGAATTCAAACGCACACATTAAGCAAGCTGGGTACAGTAGTTTTATATTTCATTAATAGTTCAACAAATAATATATTTACCGGAATTGTTTATTACAGTTCTGGAATCATGAGAATTTAAGGACTATCATCTTATAAAGTGATATTAATAAGTAGTGGGATTATATGCACAAATTAGGCTCAGGAAGATTCCGAAAATATGAAGAGGCTGCCAATGATATCTTTGTGCACCCTCGCTTTGAATATGAACCCTTTGTTATTGTGCCCCAGTTCAACTAAGCAGACCCCACATAGGCCCCCTGCCAATCTCTCCGACCAGTGATTAAATATAGTGGAGTTGTACAGTTCTGGTTCCGGCAAAGTTGTACAGTTCCGGTGTGTACTTTTCAATGGGAAAAAAAAAACAACATGGAGATCGGCAATCGGCCTATGACCTTCCAAAGTTGTCTGAGGGTGATGCAAATGGATAGATTTTGACAATTTTTCTCCTGTCACATAAAACTAAATACTCATGTTTCAAACAAATTGAGACCATGATTTAAATTTTAATTTTTTTAATTTTAATTTTGTATGTTGCCATGGCAACCATTAATAACCTATCAAGTTAAGATTTAGGATAATCTTACAATTACATATTTTTGTGTCCAAATTCACATATTATTTGTGAATGTAATTTATATTGAGCATGAATGTGTTGGCCATGAACACATACTAATGAATTACAAAATTGGCTATTTTCAAAGGAAATTTATTGCCATGAAAACCAATTTAATCAAATTTCCCTCACTTTTTTTCAAAGAGACATATTTAATTTATGAATAGGTGAGATAAATACATTGATTGTGGCACTTTTTGTCTTGTGGTCTTATAATGTGATCATTGGTGTGTTTAAATGCAGACCATGGCATAGATAAAATGAGAATTGTTGCTATGGTAACCAATAATCATAGATAATGTAAAATTGTAGACTGCTCTCAAAATTAGATATACATGTCTCCAATTTCTTTGAGTTTTAATGAATTAGTATAATGTTTGGCATGAATGTGTAGGTCATCAGCACACACACAAAAAAACAAAAAGAATTATTTTGAAAGAAAATTGGTTGCCATAGAAACCAATTTAATCAAATTAATGTACTTTTTTTTCAAAGCAACCTCCTTGATTTATCAGTCAGTGCAATAAATATAGATTAGGGGGTCTGGTTTAGAATAGTTGACAGGTCACAGATGATAGGGATCAGTGGTGACATGAGGACATACATTACAGGACATTTCAGCCATATTTTGCTCTTGATTTCAGGCAGTCCAACATGTTTGGGCACCTTACATGGGCTGTGTCCTCTATTCATTCTAATTTTGAAATTTAAGACATACTATTAGATAATTGGCCCAATGGGTTTGGCAAGTTGGCCCATTCAGATTGCCACTATAATGTAACTGACCGCAAGTACCCCCTTGTGCTAAAAACCCATTTAAGATGTTTACATATATGTTTATTTATATTTCTTTATTATTTATTAGAATTTATTCATGTTTGTTTATATTTACATATAAATATATATATAATATATATATACACATAAAATATACATATAAATATATTTGTATGAATATAAAATATATAGATATGAATATATAAATATATATATATATATATATATATATATATATATATATTTATATATATATATATATATATATATATATATATATATATATATATATATATATATATATATATATATATTTATAATTATATATATATATATTTATAATTATTTATTTTATGTTTCAGATGTGCAACAAAGGGCCACTAGGGGGCATTACCTTCTGCCTGGCAGTGTGTGTGGTGGTGTATGGGGTGGGGTTTGCAACTCCGGGATGGTCCATCGTTCCCGAGGAGAATGATTATAAGCTCGGCCTGTGGCAGGTCTGCACCACGGAGGGTAACATCACAAGATGCAAACTCACGCTGGACGATGACGCACTCAAACACGCAGGTAATCTCAACTACTATATATGTCTATATTAGTCTCAGGAAAATGATCAGGAACATTAGTGTTGTCACCAAACATGATTGATAGTTAATATAATCTTTTAAATCTATATAGTCTGGAACTTGTTGACTGTTACCATCCCTTATAAACCTTTTTATGCTGTGGTGTTCCAGATATGAGGAGAGGGCCTGGAAAGAAAATGTCACAAAATTTACTAGTAATCGGTGGTCCAAATTGTAACTTTTTTTTTAACATCAGAAATGATTTTGAAATTTCAAAACAGAAGTACATTCATTCAAGGACTGTGGACTTCCTCAGGCTTACTCCCATTTACAGCAGAGTGCCCTATCTTTATGGTGACTATGTCAGCATAGCCTCTGCAGTGCGTGGCGAGATATTATTTGGCATTCTGTTATCATTGAAATTCTCCATTGTTTGGAGTTCATTACTATTAGAAGGCAAACATTTTTGTTAGGCTGAGATTCTTTCCCATGATTTAAAATCTGACAGCTATCTATCACTGATTTGTTAAATGCTGCCATTTTGAATAACATGACAAATATCAGCCAATCAGAATCCAAAAACAATGGTAGTTGGGGCCAAATTCAAAATGTTAATTTGCATTTTGATTGGCCAAAATGATCATCTCCTCAAATCTGCTCTGTAAAGGATTAAAATCAATAAAAAGTAATTAGCAGGCATTTGCAGAATATGCTCACAAACATGTGATCAGCACAACTCTAAGGCCATTTACCTATATTTTTTGCTATTCGGCCATTTCCAGAAAGTGTTAAAAGAGTACGAAAAAGTGTTAAAAAGTACAAAAACAATGATCAGCTAGTTTTAAATAATCAGATGTTTTAGATAATCAAATCTTATAATCAAATCTTAAGAATTATCAACTCCACCAATATCACTTCCAGTCAGTTGATATATTATTTTATTAGCACAATTTGAAACAACTACAAATGATACAAGAACACTACAGAGGATAACAAAGTCAATACAATTTTTAAAGTTACATTTTGTAAAAGAGTGGGAATGTGTAAATATAGTTTTGTTTGACCAATATGACATCAGAATTGTTACAGACCACACTATCTTTTTAGATATTCCTGTCTCATAGATTAATAATGAGTCTGCAGCAGTTATCTATGTTTTTTTGTTTTTTTTTCAGGATGGTTTGAGGCGACTCAGATTCTGGCGAGCATTGGTATGAGCGGCTTGTTGATTCTTCTGGTCTTCTCTGTGTGCTCGATGACGGCACGTCCAGAGAGAACCATCCCGTGTCTGGGCCTCGTCACTGTCTCCAGCTTCATCAACAGTACGTATGATAGACTGGGCTCCGTCTTAGTCCTCCAAGTATGGGTCACTTAGACTGGGCTCCGTCTCAGTCCTCCAAGTATGGGTCACTTAGACTGGGCTTCGTCTCAGTCCTCCAAGTGGGAATAGAGACCAGTACGGGTCACTTAGACTGGGCTCCGTCTCAGTCCTCCAAGTGGGAATAGAGACCTGTACGGGCCAGTTAGACTGGGCTCCGTCTCAGTCCTCCAAGTGGGAATAGAGACCAGTACAGGCCACTTAGACTGGGCTCCGTCTCAGTCCTCCAAGTGGGAATAGAGACCGATACGGGCCAGTTAGACTGGGCTCCGTCTCAGTCCTCCAAGTGAGAATAGAGACCAGTACGGGCCACTTAGACTGGGCTCCATCTCAGTCCTCCAAGTGGGAATAGAGACCAGTACGGACCACTTAGACTCAGCTCCGTCTCAGTCCTCCAAGTGAGAATAGAGACCAGTACAGGCCACTTAGACTGGGCTCTGTCTCAGTCCTCCAAGTGGGAATAGAGACCGATACGGGCCACTTAGACTGGGCTCCGTCTCAGTCCTCCAAGTGAGAATAGAGACCAGTACGGGCCACTTAGACTGGGCTCCGTCTCAGTCCTCCAAGTGAGAATAGAGACCAGTACGGGCCACTTAGACTGGGCTCCGTCTCAGTCCTCCAAGTGAGAATAGAGACTGGTACGGGCCACTTAGACTGGGCTCCGTCTCAGTCCTCCAAGTGGGAATAGAGACCGGTACGGGCCATTTAGACTGGGCTCCGTCTCAGTCCTCCAAGTGGGAATAGAGACCGGTACGGGCCACTTAGACTGGGCTCCGTCTCAGTCCTCCAAGTGAGAATAGAGACCAGTACGGGCCACTTAGACTGGGCTCCGTCTCAGTCCTCCAAGTGGGAATAGAGACCGATACGGGCCAGTTAGACTGGGCTCCGTCTCAGTCCTCCAAGTGAGAATAGAGACCAGTACGGGCCACTTAGACTGGGCTCCATCTCAGTCCTCCAAGTGGGAATAGAGACCAGTACGGACCACTTAGACTCAGCTCCGTCTCAGTCCTCCAAGTGAGAATAGAGACCAGTACGGGCCACTTAGACTGGGCTCCGTCTCAGTCCTCCAAGTGGGAATAGAGACCGATACGGGCCACTTAGACTGGGCTCTGTCTCAGTCCTCCAAGTGAGAATAGAGACCAGTACGGGCCACTTAGACTGGGCTCCGTCTCAGTCCTCCAAGTGGGAATAGAGACCGATACGGGCCACTTAGACTGGGCTAGCCCAGTGGGACTAGAGACTGGTATCTCATCACTCTCCTGCCGTAGTCATTTACATTTAGCCGTATTACCCCACATAAAAAGAAAAGTAGATTTTTTGTTTGTAATGAAATGATTAAAATCATATGTTTATATTCATAATATATATGAATAAATGGTGCCAAAATTGGATCGTGCACACAAACTGATGACGTTCAACATGACGAGTACCACTATATCTTGATCTTTTATAAATATATGTTATTATGTTATATAGATCAAGATGACACAATAAAAAATTGATCAAGGCATGATAAATGAACACATTCTCATATGTATCATCAATATCAGATTTCTGGATGTCAGTATGTAATTCAACTTTGATTTGATGATGAATATTATTCCAAGATGTCAGCTAATAATCGGGTGATATTTGGTGTTGTAGGTATGGTAATATTTGCGGCCGCTGGATTATTTGCCTCGAACGTCGCAGACAAGTCATCGCTGAGTTACTCCTTTGCGTTGGTGATCGCAGGCGGGTTGCTGTGCTTCGTGTGCGTGCTACTGGGCTGCCTTAGATGCTGCTGTCGACACCGCTACGCCGAGGCCGCGCCCCTACTCGGCAGCAGCGAGTCCAGATACGAGTCCATCTAGTCATCTCCCATAATGCACTCCTATGTCTGCCCCCGTTACCATGACAACACAACTCGCAAGAGATGAGAAGACTTCATCAACTCTTCGTTACTCAGTCAGGTGGAAATAACTGTTTGGTCACACGTCATTATGCCAGTAGAGGGCGTGACTCTACAGAGTCACGCACAGCCAATATCAAACAAATAGAATCATACATGATTGTTTGAACTGAAATGAAATTATGTATGGTATGCATATCCAATTTGGCAAAAAAATATAATTTTGACATAATATAGTCATGCATGCAGATTGTTGCTTGACTATTTGGACATAAGGAGCTGTTAATGTTGATAAAGAATGATTCTGCCCCTTATTAAACCATCATAGATATTTGTTTAAATATATTGTCAATACAGGGAGATCAAATACATATGTATGTACTCACTAGTTTATTACTCATCAAGGGGGTGACTGTAACAGAACAAAGTGGAGTCAAAATTTGTACTGAGGCCTGCTGACTTGTGAGGAATGAGGTAAAACTTTGTATTGTATGACTATACACATTCACAGATATGCTTTATTGAGTACCTGTAGTACAGTGTTGCCACAGGCCAGGGAAAAGATTTTTTTGATTTTTCAATGTTAGGGAATTTTGAAAACCAGCATATGTTGGGCGAGGGAAAACTGACTTTTGGTCATTGAAGATGGTTATGTTATAACTATTTTCATGGTCAGAAGATTATGAATGAAGTATGAATATGATATATAAATCTTTTATAATAATCATGGATACAATTACAGATACTAGCTATTACAAGTCTGAAACCTAAGATTGATAATAGAAATATAACAATGACAAAAGGCCACCATACGCATATTCCAGATTATGAGAAGTGGTCTAAATGAATTTGATCCTGTTGTACAATGGTCAGCAAAAATAGAATTTGGTCAGGGCAGTGTCTGTAAATAGTCAGGGAATTTTAGATTTTGATGCATGTGGCAACCACGTAATAGATGCCAAGCTCATGAGGAGTGCTGGCTTTTTCTTTATTCTTTGCATATCTAAGCAATGCAGCTTACTGTGATATGGGACCAGTTGAAACATATTGGACTGGTCAACATATATTGGACCAGTCCATATATTAAATATCCATTGACTCAGTGCACGTACTTTGTACCAGTATAGGCCAGTTGCTGATCTCCATGTTGTTTTTTCCTCCATTAAAAAGTACAGACCAGAACTCCTCTATATGAGATCATTTATAATGGAGATTGGTACAAGGCATATATATATACTATTTACTGGTCTATATGCCCATACAAGTACATTGGCCCAGCAAACTCCACCAGAGGGCGCATGGTGAACGTATTATAGTCGCTCGTGTGTGCTGATGCTGAACAGTTTGATGGGCCTGTTTACCTGCATTGGACAAGTCAATATACATCTACATTGAATGAGTCTATTCACATTGTACCAGTCAAAAAGGTACAGAACGTATAGCTGGTACACTACCACGCTTCTGGTTGCCAGTTTTCTTTATCGCGAAATAAGAATTGTGAGAATTGAAAAAAAAAATGTATTTGTTTTTGTGAGAAATATTTTAACAAGTACCAATTGATCCCCATTAGCTTAAGAACAAGGAGATTTATTTGAACAAATTATACCGTAGGGAGACATGTAAAATTTGCTGTAGCAACTGAAATATCTGTATGCGACTAACATATGAAATGGCCAATGGAATGTGGGTATACTTGAACATTATGAATATTGATATTTTTGTTAGTTTCCTTCACCTGAATGGTGCGAGAGCTGTGGTACCGGACTCAGCACATGTTTGTCTGTCAAAAACTTTAAAATTGTCATTTTGACCTTCTCATGAATTTTGAGTGCTAAAAATAGCCACTGACTAAGCAAGGTCATATGACCAATTGCTGCTGGTAATGGAAGATGGGATGTGTACTCACTGAAAAATACTGACCTACTTTTGAATCATGAGTGCTAAAAATAGCCACTGACCAAGCAAATTGCTGCTGAGGAAGGTCAGTTGTCTTCACTGTGAAGGTATTATTCTAGCATGCTGAAATAAGTAATCCTAATTTAAAGCAAGTAAAGATTCAAACAAAGGAATTTAATGTTAGGCATCAGTTCATGACTTTCCAAAGCCTGAGGGGCACATGAACTCTGAGTTCCAGCTGTGTGTGTGTGTGTGTGTGTGTGTGTGTGTGTGTGTGTGTGTGTGTGTGTGTGTGTGTGTGTGTGTAGATTTGTCTATGAAGAAAAACATTTTTTAATATCGCATAAAGCTATTTAAGTTACAGCAACAAATTTGACATGTGTCCTGAATGTGTGCATTTCATACTCTGAACAACGATTTTGACATATTCTTTTAAAATGTGGTCAACAACATTTCACTATATCTCATTTTCACAAGTATGTGTGAGTATCAGGGGCTTGTTTGTTTATTTTTAAGAGATACAATTATAACAGTTATATTAGTGGAACTACTAAGCCAAATATATTTCTCATGTAAATGTTTTCACTTTAAACACACTGAAATGTTAGTACTTACAGTGTGAAGAACTATTAAATATTTTGTGTTGAGAAAGTACTTGTATGTATTAACGGAGTAGGACTATTTTATGTCTTATAAGTAAGTACTTCCAGAGGAGAGATGTTTTAGTAAGCAGGGATATTTTCCAATGAAAGAGATGTTCAAAAATCAGTGGTCTAAATTTTTTAAAATAAACTTTAAGTAAACTCTAAAAAGTAGTCAGACGATATATACACTCAAGTTAACATATTGTGATAACAATAAGGATAATGCATTAAGAAGATAAACTGTGTAATATTAGACATCCATTTTGCAAGCCAAACAGGCCAAGCCAAACAGGCCAAGCTGCATTTTAAAGACATGCAAGTTTGATTCAATTTGAACCTGAGAATTATTTCCATTTGGCCTAGAAAAATGTTAATTTGTGAAAATTGAAAATATGGGCTTTTTCAATGTCAAAATATACATTATTAGTAGTCATGTCGCTGGCAATGTCCATGTCATATATCTTACAGCTTGCCATTTATAAGTGAGATTACAAGTGGATTTTGTTTGATTTGCAAAAAATGTCACGATGTATATCAAACCATATACGATACTATTGAAATTGAGCTACAGATGTACAAATGAATATAGTAGGCTTATTTAGAATTAGTTTTTAGATCATAATGATCATGTACATAATTTGTAAACATTGTTAATAGATTCAAAGGTCTACCAAGTCGATCAAGTTTGTATTATGGGTGGTCTGGATCGCCATTGATAAAAACGGTCTTGGCCTGACCCAGGAGTGACCTTGACATGGTTTTGGTGTGAGGATGCAATGACCTTTTTAATCATGTTCACATATGTTTGGATTTAATTATGAAGGAGATGTATATATATAAGATATTTTTCATAAAAAAAGAAATAATGGGGTAGTGAAAATTCACATATTGTACAGATAACTACCGGTAGTACATTGGAGTAGGTTGGTTAATTCACATTGCCTCACAATGTTAAAAAAGGTAACATTTATATAGTGCTGTTTCGAGATGTCTGTGCATAGTGCTTGATAATGACTGGCCAGGATTTGGACCAGGAATCCCTGGGATTTCTAGCAAACACTCTACCAGTTGAGCTAATTGACTTAATTCCCCAAAGCTCCCACCCTCCCCCATTATTCAACCCAAGCACCCACCCTCCCCCATTATTCCCATTACCCCATTACCAATGGCCTGCTCTGGTAGACAGAAATGGTTTAAATTAATCTTGCCAACATTGATATCGAGTGAATATTGGGTTTCTGTCTTTCAACAATGATTCTCCAAATATCTAAATTTATTTCCTGATTTTCATTTACCAAAAATAAATAAATTAATTAGGTTGCTGATAAATGGTCATGTTAATGATATTCAATCTTTGAAAATCACATTTTTCAATTTTAGTTGAAATTGTGTGTGATTATTGTCTTTAATTGGATGTTGAAGAAAAACATGAGCAGATAGCCCATAATCATAAGGAAAAAATAAACTTTTATTTGCAGTTATGAAAACAATTAATTATATTGACCTTCACTACCCTTTTCCAGGTTTCCCATTTTCTAGGTAACAGATTTTGACTCATAATTTGGACTGACTGCACAGTCTGCAGTGCAGGAAGACTTCCTGCATTAGCCAAAAGTCAAACGCTACTATATATTGTTTATCACCTACCCTTTTGTTTTTGTATTTGTTTGTATTATTCCCAGCTGATTATCACATGTTTGTGGTATAACAATGTTTGGGATTCCCAATAGACATGCTGAGAGATTCACTGAGAACAGTGCCATAAACTGGAAGATGTAACAGAAGAAGTGTCTAATATATTGGACATTCTGTAGCACATTACTTAATACATAATACTTTAATGTCCTTCCTGATGCCATAAGATTCAATGTTATATACATCATGTAAATGCAATATCATTCAACTTTTGATATGCATAAGAAAACACAAGATTTCATATTCAAACATTCAAAGGTCAAGTTTAAATGTCTGTTTGCTCAGGCATGTTGGTGACAAGTAAACTTTCTGGCTGGTATCATGTGGTCATGTGATTGGTATCATATAGTCATGTGACTGACCAGCCTGGTATCATACGGTCATGTGACTGACCCGCCTGGTATCATACGGTCATGTGACTGACCAGCCTGGTATAATGTGGTCATGTGACTGACCAGCCTGGTATAATGTGGGCATGTGACTGACCAGCCTGGTATAATGTGGTCATGTGACTGACCAGCCTGGTATCATACGGTCATGTGACTGACCAGCCTGGTATAATGTGGTCATGTGACTGACCAGCCTGGTATAATGTGGTCATGTGAATGACCAGCCTGGTATAATGTGGGCATGTGACTGACCAGCCTGGTATAATATGGTCACGTGACTGACCTACCTGGTATCATCTGCTCAGGTGACTGGCCAGCCTGGTATCATTTGGTCATGTGACTGACCAGCCTGGTATCTTGTGGCCATGTAACTCACCCAACTAATGTCATGTGGTCTGGTATGATAGTCATGTGACTAACCTGTCCAGTATCATGTGACTGACCCACATCATATGTTTAATGTCATGGATTTGCCTTGATTAAGATTTTCATGACCAAATAGATGTTAGGACTTGACTTAAATACGGTGCTAACTTTTTTACAGATGTTCATTAATGGTGGTGTATATTCGTCCGTACTGTGAAAACCAAACTTTTGTATTATAATATAGATTTAGAAGATCAACCATTCTTTAAAAAAAAAAAAATGAGCACTATGTTAAGACTTCATTTAGAAAAAAACAATTACTTTCCATCTAATAGTATGTATGTATATTTGATTTTTGGTGTACTATGTTTATCATAGATTAATTGGTAAATGTCACATTTATTGGGAAAGGTAAAGAGATATACTATTTATGTAATCACTGAAAAATAAAACACTATTCTATTAAATCTGTGTTTTTTTCGTCTTTAATTTCATAAAAGTCAACTTGAGGCTAGGATGAAAAAAGATTATTAATTATTATAATGGAAGTTCAGTAACAAGTTTTGACAAATTTTGAAGGAGTATTGTTGACTGAAGAAATCATGTTTGATTCTTGAAACTAAACCCATATACATGTATATATATCATACAAAGATCTTAAAATGGTGCACTTATCAGTGACCTTGACCTACATTTTAAAGTCGTCACCTGATCTCTTACAAAACTTAAATCATGGATGCATCTCATCAGTGTCTTGAAATGCTTCACTTCTTTGTGACCTTGACCTACATTTTGAGGTCATGTGATAACAAGTCCAGTTGAGCCAAAATATTTTATGAAAGTCCCACAATACACAGTCTCCAACATTCACGATTATCAACATGGGGCTTCTGTTGAAAATCATATAAGTACTCTATCATACATACAGATGGAATACATGGAAAAATGACACAATATTGACGTGGAAAGAGTAAGTATATATGATATGATATGATACAAAATGGACATGAAGATACATGGGTCTACTGACTATGGCATAGACAGTCATAGTGATGACTATAACATTTTTGCTGATGATTGAATTTGAGGACCTGACAAGTTTACTTATATTATATATTTCCTGCATCACCATCCAGGAATTAACTTTGAAGTTTGGAATTTTTAACTTAAATAATCACAGACTGCCTTTAAACGATAAATCCTTATAGAATATAAACTTCCTGGATAAATCCTTATAGAATATAAACTTCCTGGATAAATCCCTATAGAATATAAACGTCCTGGATAAATCCCTATAGAATATAAACTTCCTGGATAAATCCCTCTAGAATATAAACTTCCTGGATAAATCCTTATAGAATATAAACTTCCTGGATAAATCCCTATAGAATATAAACTATGCTTGAATCGTATAAGCTCCGGGAAAGGATCGAGAGTAATTCCCACCAGATGACCTCACTGTTTTCTAAATCATAAAATATAATTCAACAGGCCAGGTATGTATTGTTTGCTGACAAGTTTATCTTTGTAACAAACTGTAATCCTCCGCCCTTTGGGCAAGTATTACTATGACACTGTCCTGTAACCTTGAAATTTAGGAATCATTTTATATTTAAATTTATATCCAAAACAGCCAATGGCCATTGAGCTTTTCTGACCGTTGTTTTGGTGATAATTGTGAATACATTCTAAAATGCCTGCATATTGCTTTATAAATCAATATTTTTATTCTTTACAAAGTGGCCAAAATAATGCAACCAATATGGCAGAATCAACCACCCCACAAGCGTAAGTGCGAGATAACTCACTGTATGCTATTGTATGTTCTGTTCCTCAAGGGAGAATACTGCAGTTACTGTACATGTAGTTTCAGAGGAAAAGGTCAAGTTTAATGGACAGACAGACAAAATACCAGAAAATTCAAACTCTTACTGCATCAGAACAAAGTCAGTACAGTGAAGAAAACTGAAAATGTTATTCCAGAAAACCATCTTTGTCAGGGCCTCAATTTAAAATACCAAAGTGAAAGACATAGAAAATGTTTATAAATATATTTAATTAATTTTATTCATAAATTTATATACAATGTACATTTACACAGCCAACCAGTTCCAAAAAATATATATTTTAATTATTTCTGAATGTATATGTTGGACTACTCCTGTCAATAGCATTAACCTTTCAGGATTCATACTTCTCCACCACACAAGAATATTTAAATTATCCACAAGTATTTTTAAATAATAACAACTCTGTTCCTTTATACCTCCAACTCCAGAGAAGGATATTACACAGGAGATGAAGGTACCAAACCGTCAAAAATAATAATTTTTTTTATATGTTTTCAATTTAAACAGGCTATTTCATCATTTTTATGCACTCAATCCATTATATCAATGACAACAAAAAAAGCAGAATCAAATCTCTGCCAAGTTCCCTGTGGACACAGTGCACAGCAAATAATACTCATATGGATTATGATTTTTTATATTTATTTTTACAATATTCCTTTGGATGTGTAGTTTTCAGAAAGTTAAAATACATTCAGCATGTTCAGATACCAATCTCCAAGTTGAATATACCATAGTTTTTTTTTTCACAACATTTCCCTGAACCACATTTTGCATTTACACTGCAGACTAAGAATAACACAGAGCAAATAAATAGATTAGTAAGTAAATAAATATATGTCCTGCTTTTGTGGTCACCGCATAAAGAATTTTAAATGTCTTTTTTGGACCAAGAGACTTTCTGCACTCAACTAAGAACAAGAAACAAGGCATTTATTTTTCCTGGCCTAATCTGCTTGACAGGGACACCATTTGTTTCTGAGGGTGTGCGTTTCAATAGATAACCATCTCAGGAGGGACACCATTTGTTTCTGAAGGTGTGTGTTTCAATATGTAACCATCTCAGGAGGGACACCATTTGTTTCTGAGGGTGTGCGTTTCAATATGTAACCATCTCAGGAGGGACACCATTTGTTTCTGAGGGTGTGTGTTTCAATAGGTAAACCATCTCAGGAGGGACACCATTTGTTTCCATGGGTGTCCGGCTTGTCAACGCAGGGAATGTCCCATATCCACGGCCTATCCTGGCTTCTGTACGGGGTCAGCGGCAGGTCAAAGGGCACGAGAATTTTGAGGTCATCGCCACCATCGTCATCCATCTTTACATTAAAAACGTCACAGTTTGATTTGAACGCTGACGGCAAGAAGAGGACACCGAGTTCATAGGACCGGATCATAAGCTGTGAAGCGGACTTCTCCAGCGCCCCCCACGCTGCTTTGGAGAGGTTGGCGCTCGTACAAAGCAACCAGGCAGCTTGCGTGTTATCTGGAGACGCCCGGAGGTAGGTTTTGATGTGCGGAGATGCTCGACTCCTGCCGCACGCGTCGGCCTTCCACTGATGGAAGTACTCATGGAGGAAGGGTTGCTTCTTGGCGACGTTGATGCTGTAGGGAAGTGACCCCCCTGCTGCGTACCCCTCCAGGCTCTGACGGACATTTTCACGGCAAGGAAATACAAGCTTCAGCTGTCCAGCACTGCTGCTACCAAGCACGCCACCTGGTGGGAAAATGGGAAACTAGCATCAATTATATATGTTAAATATGAAGAAAACTGTTGCAACAAAATATATAACATTCCTGTAACTTTGTCTGTCTCGAAACATAAACATTGAGAATTTTCTTGAGGCCCATTTTCAAATCAAGGGGTATTAATTTTGCCATGAATTCAAAATGACTAATCTCGACCCGGTTATCACTTTTATACAGAGGATTTGTTTTCGTGTTGATGTGCTTTACTGGCACCCAGACTCATCTGCCACTCTGCACTCTGAAGAGTTTGTGACCTACCTTTACTGGCACTCAGACTCGTCTACCACTCTGCACTCAGAAGAGTTTGTGACCTACCTTTACTGGCACTCAGACTCGTCTGCCACTCTGCACTCAGAAGAGTTTGTGACCTACCTTTACTGGCACCCAGACTCGTCTGCCACTCTGCACTCTGAAGAGTTTGTGACCTACCTTTACTGGCACCCAGACTCGTCTGCCACTCTGAAGAATTTGAGACCTACCTTTACTGGCACTCAGACTCGTCTGCCACTCTGCACTCAGAAGAGTTTGTGACCTACCTTTACTGGCACCCAGACTCGTCTGCCACTCTGCACTCTGAAGAGTTTGTGACCTACCTTTACTGGCACCCAGACTCGTCTGCCACTCTGAAGAATTTGAGACCTACCTTTACTGGCACTCAGACTCGTCTGCCACTCTGCACTCAGAAGAGTTTGTGACCTACCTTTACTGGCACCCAGACTCGTCTGCCACTCTGCACTCTGAAGAGTTTGTGACCTACCTTTACTGGCACCCAGACTCGTCTGCCACTCTGAAGAATTTGAGACCTACCTTTACTGGCACTCAGACTCGTCTGCCACTCTGCACTCAGCCAGTTTTCCTTCTTTGCTCCCATGGAGCCCACACTTGAGAACTGTCCGATGACGGGCCAGTGCCGGACCTGGGCATATTTAGGTCCTTCCTGTGATAGGATGCGTCGTAGCTTCATGTGACCCCAGCTCGACTTCTTCTCTCCCGTGTGCCGCCCTGAAAACAAGGCCAAAGATTAACATGCTGGGATGGCAGAAATCAACAGGCTAACATGTATCAATGGGCTGATTTATCTCAATGGGCTATTGTGCATCAATGGGTCAATGTGCATCAAATGGTTGACAAATATTTCAAACAGGTTTTCCTATATCCAGCTCTGATATGCTTGTATTTGATTAAGAATATTGGATATGGCCATCATGACAAAGTATCACCCCTCTAAGCATGGAATAGTCCTTACCTGACTCCAAAAACATAGCAAGTTCAATGTGAGGGAGTCTGGACCCATAGAGTATGTGACTGACCAAAATAGATGAGTATGGACCCCAAGGGCATTGAAGGTCAGTCAGGGTAGGAATTATAACAGTTAATAACAAATAAATCTTGAATGGTGGGAGTCATCGACATCAGAATCACAGGGCAATAGCCTTAGAGACATGCTGATCATTGCTTTTTGTAATATTTGTGAGTATTTTCTGTAAATGCCTGCAAATTGCTTCATAAATGATCATTTAAAGTATCTACATGTACTCAGCTTTGCAGGTCAAGAACAGACTTTCTTTGGAGGTATTTCTTCCTGAGAAGTTGAAAATCCTATTACACAGCATACTTGAGCACTGCCCAAAAAATTATTTCTGCCAATTGAAATGCATGTTACATATGGAATTCGGCCCCAACTCTAGTTTTGGTAGTATATGGCTGATATTTGGCATGTTACACTAAATGGCAGCTTTCTTAATAACTCAGTGATAGTTTTAACAATTTTTTTCAAAAATTTTGAAAAATGGAAAAAATTCTGAGCCTCCCTCCTCACTGCAGAAGCTATGTTGACATAGTCAACATACCTAAAAACCATGTGAAATATGTCACAAGTGAAAAACGTCACAGTTGAAATATGTCACAATTGAAATATGTCACAATTGAAATATGTCACAATTGAAAAATGTCACAATTGAAATATGTCACAATTGAAATATGTCACAATTGAAATATGTCACAATTAAAACATCATGTCACTTTTAAATATGTCACAATTCAATACAACATTCTATACATTTTTGTCCTGTTTAATATACATTAACCCATTATTAAAGACCTGTCACATGGTACAAATGGGAGCGCCTGATTGGAACATCACCACTGGTGGTAGAGGAGGGTAGTACCTGGCACGGAGGCGATGAGATGGACCTTGGCGGCGGACATGTCGTGCTCCCGGACGATGCTCACCCAGTCTTCTATCTGTCTGCTCTTATAGGCGGATAAGTACTCCACCAAGTCTCTCTGTAACAAGCAAATATGACAAAGTCTCTGTAATAAGTACTCCACCAAGTCTCTCTGTAACAAGCAAATATGACAAAGTCTCTGTAATAAGTACTCCACCAAGTCTCTCTGTAACAAGCAAATATGACAAAGTCTCTGTAATAAGTACTCCACCAAGTCTCTCTGTATTAAGCAAATATGACAAAGTCTCTGTAATAAGTAATCCACCAAGTCTCTCTGTATTAAGCAAATATGACAAAGTCTCTGTAATAAGTACTCCACCAAGTCTCTCTGTAACAAGCAAATATGACAAAGTCTCTGTAATAAGTACTCCACCAAGTCTCTCTGTAACAAGCAAATATGACAAAGTCTCTGTAATAAGTACTCCACCAAGTCTCTCTGTAATAAGCAAATATGACAAAGTCTCTGTAATATGTACTCCACCAAGTCTATCTGTAACAAGCAAATATGACAAAGTCTCTGTAATAAGTACTCCACCAAGTCTCTCTGTAATAAACAAATATGACAAAGTCTCTGTAATAAGTACTCCACCAAGTCTCTCTGTAATAAACAAATATGACAAAGTCTCTGTAATAAGTACTCCACCAAGTCTCTCTGTAACAAGCAAATATGACAAAAGACTGATAAAGCCTACATTATCCAGATTATTTTAAATCAATCAAGTGAATTCAAAATATGTAACTGTATATACATGTACAAGGCTTAAAAAATAAACAGGATTGAAACTTGCAATTGGCCCATAGTGCATCTGAGTCAATGATGTATAAACACCAATAGATTAATTGCAATTAACAACATTCAATTAAATCTGCCAATTAGTAAGGTGACTTGACACACTGTCCACCAGAGGCACACGCAAACTATTAGGTTCACCATGTCGCCCTCTGGTGGAGTTTGGTGACTGGGGTCTGCTTCTGTTTTGGTTAGAGCTTTTAGTCACTCTACATGTATATATGGAACTGCCACCAACCACTTCAGTTCAGAATGACTTAAAAAACAATTACATGTACACAAATAAATAAAACTTCATGAAATATGAATACATGAAGGAAGTTCATCCATTGAAATATGTCTAATATAAAGTGCAGGGCTTTCATTTCCAACAACAAAACATAGTAATGACCCCAGAGCTATGCTGATCATTGATTTTTGTAATGTTTCTGGATTTTCTGGAAATAACTTCATAAATGATCATTTAAATCCTTTCCCTCAGCAGATTGAGCAGACGATAATTTTGACCATTTAAAGGGATTAAGCACCAAAAAAAAACATTTAAAATTCACATATTGGTGATAAAAGTATTTTCATGTCTCTAAACTTTTTGAAAAATGCATCCCCATCATTGTCTGTAAAACCTATTTGAACAAGACCTTAATATATAGGCCCCCAATAAAAGCACTCCTTTCTTGGCGTAATTTTTATGTGGAGTGTCATCATAGAGGCACTGAAAGGTAAAATGACATCATAAGAGTATGGCAATATGCTTATGACGTCATGAAATGTATTGTCCTTTGAATAGTACCAAAGTGACGTCAAACAGTGCTACCCTTCTTTGAGCCTCAATTGAGGTCAAACAAAGTTCACGCTACCCGTGTTTACCCGTCACATGCAGCTTATGGCTCAGACAGACCTGTGCTGGGAGTGCAACTCTTATATCTTATAGTAACTTATATTATTACTCTATTATAATTTCAATCGGTCATTATGCTCATATGTGGCGAAGCTTTCAACACACCAAATTGTAGAATTGATGCTTAATACCTTTAAAATGCATGTTGCATATTGAATTTGGCCCCAATCTGTTATCTCAATTCTCATTTGTTAATATTTGTTATGCTATTCAAAATGAGTTTGCTATGTTATTCAAATGATGGCTATTAGATTTGGACAATTTACCTCTTCACACTTGTCAGACTAGACAAAACAATTAAGGAAAGTGAGAAAACCCCATTCCCCATATCATGCTGTAATCAGTTAATTCTGGCCTTCAGGCTGGTTTGCACAAAAAGGGCTAAAATTAAATCAAAAGGTTTAATTTGTGACAAGTCACGGATAGATTTGTAATCTGAGTACACATATTTTAAGATCAAATGTCTATTAAGATGATACTTTAGTAAAACTTATTTCCATTTCACATCTATTAGACAGTGCTAAATCAAAAATGAATCATGGCAAATAAACAGTCAATCACTTTCAAGTGTCTTGTATTGAGTTTTAAGTTTCTTTGAACTGTTCACGATGTGGGTTTGACTGTTACCTTCCATTGTGAACCTCTTTCATGCTGTGAGGCTTTCTTGAGGGAGAGGGCTATAACAAAGTCAATATATGGATCTAAGATTTGCTGATTTGTGTTAACATTTTAGGACCAAAAAATTGGATCAAATGGAGTTAATTAATTGATTAATGTTAATTAGCACCAAATTATCTTGTTCTTAATTGAAAGTCATCCATCATTAAATGTACAATGCATTAATCTTAACAAATCTTAATCCTACAGTTAATTGCTGTTGACTGATTATATACCTATCATATCAATCTCTTTTTTTAAGTTGGCATTTATAAACAGTCTTTCAAGTTTCAACAACAAAAATGTTACCTCTGCATACTTTCAGCTCAAAATAAGTTAATTTTCCATTTTGTTATACATCCATTAAAGTGTACCAAACACTAAATTTTCTGTTCCAATTCTGATTTTCCAACCCAATTTATCTAAAACATCAACCTCATTTTTATGGTTTGATTTTATCCTTATTTTCTGGATATATCTAACTCCACCAGAGGGCGATGTGGTGACCCTATCAATAGTTTGCATACATGTTCCCCTGGTGGACAGTTTGTGGACATCTCATATAAAAGCACTAACTATCATTTCTCACAATTCTCAGCAATCACCACTAGAGGGCACCATGGAGACCACATGAAATAATTGCTGCCATTTTCACTTTGTTGTACCCCTTGCTTACCATAACATATGCCATGTTGATGCATACAACTATTTTTATGACTCCTTTCCAATTGGTTGATGAAATATTGGCAGGAGTGGGTGTGGAATATCAAACTCACTCGCACATGATCAAATCTGACATTTAAAATTTTACTGAATAGACATATGACCCTACCAAACTGTGCAGAGAAGATACATCATACTTTTGATGTGTACCGGTGTATATCAACTGCCCTGATAATTATCAGAATTAATATAATTATGAGAAAACTTTGTGCACACTCCAACACAAGTGTCTCCGCGCTCACAGTCCAATCAGTGATTGGTGCTGTGTGGAGTGTGGATTTGGTATAAATGAAGTGGGTGCTTGCTAATCAGTGGACACTCACAACTGGGACCTTACATTGATAAAGTCAATAAAATTAATTTCTGGATTATGATCTTGCCTAATAATTACAAGTGATTTAACAAAATAATTTGGCCTTAACATGGAATTAATTTGAACCGGTCTTTGCATGAGACTATTCAGACTTGTAACCATGGATACTTGATGAAATACACAACAACTAATATCAAACAATACAAATAATCTCAAAAGAGGATTACCATTCCTGATATATCATCTGATGATTTGATATCCTCTCTGTATAGCAAGCTGTTACATAGCAAAATTAATTTGGAAAATCTGGATTCAATATCATGGATCATTTTGGAAAACAAAAGATACTAAATTGGAACAAAAGACAAATGAAGGTTTGGTTGATGATAAAATATTTATCTTTCATAAGATCATAAAAGTCAAATAAGTGAAAAGGAGTAGTGAATACAATAACTTCACGAGATCAGATAAGTTTTACTAAATATTGAGAATTGAGATGAACAATGTCCTAAGAAATGAAACAAATAATATTTGACAAGTTATACTGATGAGAAATGAACCAAATAAATTCCCAGACAAGTTATACTGATGAGAAATGAACCAAATAAATTACCAGACAAGTTATACTGATGAGAAATGAACCAAATAAATTACCAGACAAGTTATACTGATGAGAAATGAACCAAATAAATTCCCAGACAAGTTATACTGATGAGAAATGAACCAAATAAATTACCAGACAAGTTATACTGATGAGAAATGAACCAAATAAATTACCAGACAAGTTATACTGATGAGAAATGAACCAAATAAATTACCAGACAAGTTATACTGATGAGAAATGAACCAAATAAATTCCCAGACAAGTTATACTGATGAGAAATGAACCAAATAAATTCCCAGACAAGTTATACTGATGAGAAATGAACCAAATAAATTACCAGACAAGTTATACTGATGAGAAATGAACCAAATAAATTACCAGACAAGTTATACTGATGAGAAATGAACCAAATAAATTACCAGACAAGTTATACTGATGAGAAATGAACCAAATAAATTACCAGACAAGTTATACTGATGAGAAATGAACCAAATAAATTACCAGACAAGTTATACTGATGAGAAATGAACCAAATAAATTACCAGACAAGTTATACTGATGAGAAATGAACCAAATAAATTACCAGACAAGTTATACTGATATTCCCTCCATAGCAGGACTTCTCTATCATATCAGTCCCTGCCACCAAAGGTATAAATGTGTGCACAGAATCGAACGCATGTCATTAATATTCAGAAAAATCTGGCTGTCAGCTCATTGGTGAAAGAATATAAATAGATTTGTTTTGTACTGGCAGTCATACTGATGGGTCAGTATATGTGCCAGAAACCTGGTTACAGTTTATGACCTAATGTCAGTCAATTCAGATTTGATGATATTTTTGTGAGCAAGGCAAGTATTTGTAACTTGGGGAATTCCAAATTTAGAATGGTATCAAATATAGGGCAATGACTGCAGAAGTACATCTAATATTGAATACTACCCATGAAATGGAGAGTAATATTGATGAGAAATGAGCCAAATAATATAAGACAGGTTATACTGATGAGAAATGAACCAAATAATATAAGACAGGTTATACTGATGAGAAATGAAACAAATAATATAAGACAGGTTATACTGATGAGAAATGAGCCAAATAATATAAGACAGGTTATACTGATGAGAAATGAGCCAAATAATATAAGACAGGTTATACTGATGAGAAATGAGCCAAATAATATAAGACAGGTTATACTGATGAGAAATGAGCCAAATAATATAAGACAGGTTATACTGATGAGAAATGAAACAAATAATATAAGACAGGTTATACTGATGAGAAATGAGCCAAATAATATAAGACAGGTTATACTGATGAGAAATGAAACAAATAATATAAGACAGGTTATACTGATGAGAAATGAGCCAAATAATATCAGACAATTTATATTGATGTGAAATGAATGGAATGATAGAAGAAAAATTTACTGATCAGAAATGAACCACAAAATATCAGACAAATGAGTAGAATAATAACTGTAAAACAATGGAAAAAACCCAGATCAGACATAGCAAAGTTCTATGTTTGAAAAAAATTGTACGTATAAAAAAGAGGAGAGAAACATGTGTCCATTATAGGTGATTAAGGTGGTGTGGTTGCCAGTCAGTGCAATGATAAGAAGGTTATTACGCAAGTGTAGAGTTACGATAGTGTACTTGATAAGATGACGGAAACATGGCTGACATAATACTATTGACTCTGAGTCATATTTATTAATCCTCGACTCGGAGCGTCATGTGGCCAGCTACAGGTGACCATTGACCAGTGTCCAGTGCGCGTAAAATACGCGGGGCAGAGTACCAGGATGTAGACGCTTTCACTCGGCATCTTCTGAAAATCCTCTGGTAGGAACTTCTTGTAATTTATGAGTGATAATAATTTCTGAATTATGACTTAAATTCTATATATGTTTTTATAAACATTCAACTGTTTATCAGCCTCAGTAAATAAAATTTAGCATGATCCTGAAATTGAGCACAGACTTATTGGAGTACAATCTGAATGCTAAGTCTGAACCGATATCTGAAGGTTGAGGTAAATCTCTATGGTGATAATGGAGATTTAAATAATAAATAATAATGATTTTATAAATCTAGTATGATCTCTAAAAGCATCAGTCTGCCCCAGACTTGATTGAGGATATCATGCTAAATTTTAAGTTTGTGCAAAATAAATTAGCAAGAAGTCAGACTTAAGTCCTTTCAAATGTCAGATAATTAGAATGGTCTCAGGAATTAAGCACATGCATAGGTGGTCTCTGTAATTAAGCATTTTCATTGATTTAGCACATTCTAAACTGCCCTAAATATTGGGCCCAGGGCTATTTCACATTAATGTTCAGATCTTATTTTTCATTTTTGTGTCTCTGACCAATTCTGACCATTTACATTTATAGCTGTTGATGACAGAATATATAAGTTGATGCTCAAATATATTGTCTCAGGTGAAATCAGAATATGAGTCATTCGATGCTAATAAGTATGACTCAGTTGATGCTAGAATATATGACTCAATTAATGTCAGAATATATGACTCAGTTGTTGCCAGAATGTATGGCTCGGGTGATATCAGAATATGACTCAGTTGATGCTAATAAGTATGACTCAGTTGATGCTAATAGTATGACTCAGTTGATGCTAATAGTATGACTCAGTTGATGCTAATAAGTATGACTCAGTTGATGCTAATAGTATGACTCAGTTGATGCTAATAAGTATGACTCAGTTGATGTTAATATGTATGACTCAGTTGATGCTAATAAGTATGACTCAGCTGATGCTAATAAGTATGACTCAGTCGATGCTAAAAAGTATGACTCAGTCGATGCTAATAAGTATGACTCAGTTGATGCTAATAAGTATGACTCAGTTGATGCTAATAAGTATGACTCAGTCGATGCTAATAAGTATGACTCATTCGATGCTAATAAGTATGACTCAGTTGATGCTAATAAGTATGACTCAGTCGATGCTAATAAGTATGACTCAGTCGATGCTTATAAGTATGACTCAGTTGATGCTAATAAGTATGACTCAGTCGATGCTAATAAGTATGACTCAGTTGATGTCAGAATATATGACTCAGTTAATGTCAGAATATATGACTTAGTTAATGTCAGAATATGTGACTCAGTTGTTGCCAGAATGTATGACTCAGGTGATATCAGAATATGACTCAGTCAATGCTAAAAAGTACGACTCAGTCGATGCTACATGAATATATGGCTCAGTCGATGCTAATAAGTATAACTCAGTTGATGCAAATAAGTATGACTCAGTCGATGCTAATAAGTATAACTCAGTTGATGCAAATAAGTATGACTCAGTCGATGCTAATAAGTATGACTCAGTTGATGCTAATAAGTATGACTCAGTTGATGCTAATAAGTATGACTCAGTTGATGCTAATAAGTATGACTCAGTTGATGCTAATAAGTATGACTCAGTTAATGTCAGAATATATGACTCAGTTGATGCTAGAATGTATGACTCAGGTGATATCAGAATATGACTCAGTAGTTGCCTAAATATGACTCAGTTGATGCTCAATATATATCTAGCATGTTATGATAGAAGTCGTAATATCATTGTGAACATCCCAAATTAATGCACACAAACAGAGATAGTCAAGAAAGTGTTACTGAAATGTAAAGCCTGAACCTGCATTATAATCACAGTATAATTGTAAATGCCCAGGTCTGAAACTCGTTTCAGAATTACTTCTCTCATCGCCCCTTGCCAATCTCTATTACCAATGATTAAATATACAGAAGTTGTACAGTTCTGGTTCCGGTAGAGTTGTACAGTTCCAGTGTGCACTTTTCAATGGGGAGAAGAAAAAAACAACATGGAGATCAGCAATAGGCCTATTCTATTTTTAAAGATAAAGGTTCTTTCTTATTGTTCAGTGAGAGACTGTCAACTGCAACGTGTTCAGATTTGCATGATCACATTAACTGCCACACAATGGTGTGACTTCCTCAGCTTTCTCAGTGTTTAAACTTCATTGAGTTTCCTGCACTGTTTCTATAGGGGATTAATTTTGCTGCATATAGCTTTCTCCAAATGCAGGTCCAAACACAGTAAGTAGCTGTTACCATTAAGTGACAGAAACAACAGTCCACCAAACAAGTTGACTGCAGCACCTCGTGGGGGGTCTAGGGGCTTAAGGCAGCCAGTGGTGAGTCAGGAGTGGGCCAGACCACCACATTTCTCCATGTGACTGTGCTGAACACACTCCTCTTTATCTGTGAGTACTGACTTGTATTTCTAGAATCTTGTAGAGTTTTCACATTTGCCCAGTTGCATCATTGACATTTTTTTTCATTTCACACTGAGAGTGCTGAATTGTATTTCTAGAATCATCTTTTATTAGAGTTTTCAAATTTCATTCAGGTGCATCATTGTAATTTTATTTTATTTCACAAGCAATATATATATTTTATTTGATAATCTATAACATATATTGTTTATGTTTCATCTTGGACATCGCTTAATTAGGTTATACCATATGTCAATTTAGGTTGGGATTATAAAATCATGAGTAATTTTGGGCAATCAATTAAAAACAGGTATATTTTTTCCAGTCACAAAATAGAATATATTTTTTAATCAATCTGTGGCAAAACAAAATTTTACAAAAACAGGTTGCTGGGATGTTATATATCTGACACTTTCTTCAACTAAAAGTCCTGTGAGTTGAAAGAATGGATGAGTTATCTGCACCTCCTCTGTGCTACCAGTCCATGGTCCTGGGTGGTGTGAGGGTGGAGGAGGTATAGTTCAGTCAATGGTAGTCCTCGAATCATCACTCTCTCTTATCATCAGGTTTAATGGAGAGATAGTTAGTCACAATGAGGAATGTAAACATTCACCCAACTTCACTTGGACATACAGACACATCCAGGAATACTCAGGGATTGCAACACACAAAAACCTGGAGGACACAAAAAAAAACAGGAGGACACAAATCTGCAGGACACAAAAACCAGGAGGACACAATTTTGCCAGACACAAAAACCTGGAGGACACAAATCTGTGAGGCCCAATAGCTTGGAGAACACACATCTGGAGAACACTCCATATTCTGTATATATAGCAGATATGTGCCAAATTATTCCCCAGCATTTATCAAGTATTACTAAGTGCTTAGCCAGAATGATGATTCCTCCACATGCATTCAGTATGGTGTTATTATCTCCAGGGAAAAGTGTGGCTAGAGATGTGGCTTAAGTTTAGGCTAAAGATGTGACTAGAGCTGTAGTTTTAGTTGTGGCTAGAGATGTGTTTACAGTTGTAGTTTTAGTTATGGCTAGAGTTTTATCTAGAGTTGCAGTTTTAGTTATGGCTAGAGTTTTATCTAGAGTTGTGGTTTAAGTTATGGCTAGAGTCGTGTCGAGTTGTAGTTTTAGTTATGGATATAGTTGAGTCCTGAGTTATAGCTAGATTTGTAACTAATCTTGTGCATATAAATGTGTGTATGGTCAGGGTAAGAACACAAAAATATCAGCACAGTGTGTTGCCCACACTCGCAGTCAGTTACATCATCACTGTGTCAACCTTTCAGATATAATCTCGAGCATAACATTTACATAAATCGCCATAACAGTCCATTTTAAACCTGCCAAAATCAAACTTAACAGAAGAAACAAAAATTGCAGAATATAAAACAAAATCGTATTTAGATTTAGTATCAATTAAATGTTGTGTCATGGGTCAAACCTGGGATACAAGTTAGCATAGTCACAAGTCACAGGCTTCAAACATGTATACCTAATTATTTGCCTTCTCCTGCACTGTAGCCTCATGCTTGGCCCAGGTACATATAAATGTATTGATTTCCTGTACCTATTTCTTATAGAACAAATTTAATATTGTCCACACACATCAATACAGGTACCCCCACTACAGGACTGTGGTGGGAAAGTGCATAAAGTCTGGACACAAGTTATGACTTTTCATAATAATCAAGCTGGGGACTGATTGGTGAAAAATAGATGAATATTCATACAAAGTCTGTTTTTTTGTTTGTTTTTTTTTTCCGACATCAGTACTGAATGGTCAGCATCTTTGTCAGACACCTGATCACAGTTCTGACCTGACGTTGGTCAATTTAGTTTGGATGACATTTTTATGGGCAAGACAAATATTTATGACTCAATGAATTCCAAAATTTGATATCAAATATTGGGAAAATGACGACAGAGGAAGCCAGAACATTGAACGACAGGCAAAAACGCCTGATGTCATGCCAAGTATCAACACAGGTTGCTAGCATGAGATCAGTTCTGGTAACATTTGTTGACTGTTATGTAATAGTTAGCGAGTATTGATATGTGTGCGCATGGGGACAGAATGAGACGTGCCCAGAGTAGACATGGTGCCACTGAGCTGTGCTCTGACCTGACCCACAGCTAACTGCTGCACTCCATTCACACACACCCAGCCAAAGTTATAATCCCTTATATAAGACCTTGTTGGCCCAGTCTAATCGGCCTGCCATCTGGTGGCGGGTCCTGTCCAAGCACAATCATTGAAGTCTCTGCACTTTTTTGAAAATGAAACTTCAGAATAAGGTAAACGAATATTTACTCGCAACATCTCACAAAGTAGGAGTGATGTCTGTTATGATGTTGCTTGTGAAAGATATTGGTGATTTCTGATTAATTTTAATGAAAAAAACCATGATGATGGATATATTTCATTTCCTGTACTTGGTGTGTGCTTGTTGACACTGGTCATTCTATGTGTATATGAGTCAGGATTTCAGCCAGATCAATTTTATGATTACAGTACATTCTAATACCAGTGAGACATGAGGTTATATAAGTTACTTTCTAAATATTGAAGTGATTTTCTCTACATTTTTGAAGTGAAATGCTGCATGAAAATGAAGTGACCAGGAATTTGATGAGAACCAATACTCGGTGTTCATTTCATGCAGTCTTGTACAACTTTGGTCATCCACAAAACATGCATTTGTGCAGTCCAGTATAACTTCACAGCATGTCAGACGCTAATCAGCATTACACAGATAGTACTCAATTACTACCTCTGGAGTCATTGCCCTGTTTTTGATCTCATTCAAAGTTTGGAAATCACTGAATCATAAATACTTGCCTTGCTCACAAAAATATCATCAAATCTGAATTGACCAACATTAGGTCATCAACTGTAACCAGGTGTCTGGCGCCAATGTGACCAATCAGTACAAAATAAATCTATTTATATTCTTTCACCAATGTTAACAGCCTGATTTCTCTAAATCCTGATGACTTTTGCTCGATTCTGTGTACCCATTTATAACTTTGGTGGCAGGGACTGATATGATAGAGAAGTCCTGCTATGGAGGGTAGTTTGAGAAATGACCTGTATATTCTAATTACTTCTGACACAATACATATTTATTCACATGAAAAATCCAAGCACTGACTGTTACCCTCCGTTATGAACCTTTTTTATGCTGTCCTTACATACTTTCTCTTGAGAGAGGGGACTCTAACTCAGTCAAAGCCAGGCAATGAGAAAACTAAAAAATTGCAATACAAATATATTATGTAATTTAAATAGTTTTGTTGAAGCCAAAACTGTATCTCCATGTCTTTGTTTATAAGGTGATTAATGATAACCTTTTCAAAAAGATGATGTTTTGCTTAGCACTGGATTAAAGATATCACATACAGATAAAATATAATGGGTGATGTGGCAACAGTTTACCAACTATCTAACACAAAGTGATATTAATAACAAATATTGACCTACACTCTGAAACCATCATTGCAGCAGTTTTCCACAATCTGAGACAATTTAATGAATTTTGTTTTTTAAATCAAAACCCAGGAAATCCTACTCTGTATTGCAGAGGAGGCATTCAATTACCACCTCTGCAGTAATTGCCTTATATTGGATACCATTCTAAATTTGGAGCTCCCCAAGTTATAAATGCTTGTCTTGCTCACAAAAATATCATCAAATCTCAATTGATTGAAACATCAGATCATAAATTGTAACCAGGTGTTTGACACATAAACTGACCAATGAGTACTGTTGTCAGTACAAAACAGAATCTATTTCAGTGAGCATTTGTTCATCACCAATCAGTTCACAGCCAGATTTTTCTGAATACTGATGACTTTCTCTCGATTTTGTGCACGCATGTATACCTTTTGTGGCAGAGACTGATATGATAAAGAAGTCCTGCTATGGAGGGTCAGGAAACCCACTTTGCCAAGAGAATTTACACAATGTACAAGTCAGGGCTTTATATTGTATATGCCCCATGTAAATACCCTAACTTACAGAAAGATAAGAACAGATCCCTGTCTATTGTGAATGGAACTATAAATACCCGACACTTGACCTGGTAAGACAATGCATTCCAGAAAGTCAAACCCTCAAATAACATAAATGTGTCAGCAACAGGACAACCCAAACCCGAGTGCTATCAATAGCACCAATCAATGCCACAGAAAAGCTGTCACTCTCAAACAAATTAGCTTATATAGTTTCACAGCTTTCAATTTATTAAAGCTTAATTTATTTTTTTCCTTTTGAGATCGATCCTTTCTTCATTTGAATGCTACACAGAGGAAAAAAGACCATGCAGTTCCACTGGGTAGATTTTCTGAAAGCTCAGCATCTTTGCATTGAAAGCTCCACACGAGTAAAGCTCTCTGATTCTTCATCAGGTACAGTGATGAAAGTCAAGAGGCTGGACTCTCTTCCATGAAGCATTCCATTCCATAAAATTATACCTTTTTTAACCTCTGTTTTGTCAAAGGCCAAATGCTATTTACCATTGAAAACTGCATACCAAATTATTAAAAAATGGAATTGAAGAACTTCAAAATCCCATCAACGAAAAAGGCAACCAATTTGGCCTATTTTAGTTCAGATAATTTTTACACTGCACATTACATTGATAGTAATGAAAGTCATTCAATCTTCTCTCTCACTCTTCGGTCATTGCCTTATATTTGTTATTATTCCCAGAGTCATAGATACTTGCCTTGCCCACAGAAATACCATCCAATCAGAATTGACCAACAACAGGATGCTGACCAATCAGTACAGCTGTCAGAAAAAACAAGTGTTGATTTTTAAAAAATCAAGCTCGCGTAATTTTGCAAAATCCCAATGCAAAATCCAAAATCCTTGATAAAATCCGAGAAAATCTTCTTACTCTACTACGCACTCGCAAATCACTTCTGAAACAAAAGCGCCATCTGACGGTGTAAGCAGAATTAATGTGCCAAAACATGGCCGCCATGGACGGATAATCTGGGTATGCTCCATAGACTTCCAGCTTATCATGTCAAAACCTCGAACATTCAGACCTAAAGTCAAAACAAACGCGAGCGAAAAATGATTTTATGAATAGTCGTGACATGCGTCAATCTTGACCCACATTTGAGGGCAGGGACTGTCATGGAGGATTGCCAATTTCTTTATTTGTAATGATCTTAGTGATGTATTACTCTTAAGTGAAGATCAACAAAGGATGAATTCCCACTGTGACGTGATTGACTGAGTTTCAGCCCCCTCCCTATAGGTCTGTCTGGACCCTTACAGCATAAAGATTCATAAGGGATGGTAACAGTCCAAACTCCACCAGAGGGCGACATGGTGAATCTACATGTATAGTTCCTCTGGGGGACAGTGTGGTAACAGTCAGGTCATGTGAATACTTAGTATTAATTTTCTTAATCACAGTTAACATTGTGGTGTTGCCATCAGTGTTGATGGGGGGGATCACAGAATGACCCCCCCCCCCCCCCCCCTCATTATCTATTATGATAACAATTGCCCAAAAGTGCGATGCATGGTTTCCACTCTGAACAACTAGGGGGATAATTGTTATCTTATCTGTTATCTTAGATGTCCTAGTTGCCTCCCCTGTTTTCACTGGCAAGTCTAACAGAGCCCTCACACTTCCCTTAATGGACCCCTATAGCATGACAAAGCTTAATAAGGGATGGTTACAGTCACTTCCAAGTTCGCCCTAACAGCACTGGGATAGCTGGCACAAGCTTAGAGTATTACTCTGAGGTTCAATCTATTCACACCTCATAAAACTCCCTCCATTGATTGAAGTAGTAGCAGTTTGAATTCTCAAACATGATTTCTATGACTGAGACTTAATTTTCATTTGTTTTGTTGCATGGGGCTTTGGCATATATGGCATATATGCAATGTAAAGTTTTGTGACACAAAAAGTTTCACTGGCCTTAGCATTAAGTACCTTGATAACTGGCCTGAGAGGACCAGAAAATTCTCAGATGCTCTGGTAAAATCTACTGGCCCATAAGATAAAACAGTGAATATACACGACAGAGTCACTTAAACCTGGAGAGGTAGAATTTTTAAACCACTTGCCCATACTGGCCTAAAGGCTGCATAAATCCTTCATGGCTACAATGCTTAATCTCTATTTAGTCCATGTTAATATTAAACCCTGCTCTGTATAAAATCAGTAGACATATATATATGGGAATGACGCAATGGTGATAACATAAGAGATTGCCAATCAAGTTATGATTAATCTGTGACAATGGTTGCGTCACATCACAGTTTTATTCACACACAAACTGAAGAGATAAGGTCAGAGAGAACATATCAAAAATCAGTGCCTGAACTTGAGACGAGTCAACAAGGAATACACTATAAATCAGCCCCTTGGATAAACTGCTGCCAAGTCTTGTTTCTACATAATATATACAACAGATTTCAACCGTTCCTATTCACAGCTTTATCTAGTGGGGACAATCCCACATACATGTACATACAAGGGCTATATCAGAAACTTATGGACTTGGCTTGTAAAAATTGAAAGATGTACATTGCCTTGTTCATTTTCGCTCGCGTTTGTTTTGACTTTAGGTCTGAATGTTCGAGGTTTTGATATGATTAAGCTGTAAGTCTATGGAGCTTACCCCGATTATCGGTCCATGGCGGCCATGTTTTGGCTCAATAGTTCTGCTTAACACCGTCAGATGTCGCTTTTGTTTGAGAAGTGATTTGTGTGTGCGTAGTAGAGTAAGAAGATTTTGCCTTGGGTTTTTTTGCCTTGGGATTTTGCAAACTTACGCGAGCTTGATTTTTTTAAATCAACACTTGTTGAACTTGTTTTGAACAACATTATTGAATACATGTTGAGAACATACAAGGGCTATATCAGAAACTTACGGACTTGGCTTGTAAAATTTGAAAGATATATAACAATGACTCCTGCATTTTGTGGTTTATTAAATATGAACGTCATCATTATAGAATACATTGTGCTTGTCATAAAAGTATGTCATTGTGATGAGAGCTAGACTGTAAAAAAAGACAAAAAAAAAATAAAAATAAAAAAAAATTTAAAAAAGACAAAAAAAAAAAAAACATATTTTAATTAGTGTGTGATGTATTTGCAGGTTGTATGCATGACCTTGTCTGCACTGAGCGCGCCTGGTAGGAGGATGAAGTCCATATCCGAGCGGCTGACGATCGCCGGCGTCGCCATCGCCCTGCTCATCCTCATCGTTCTCAGCTGGTACTACCTCGTCTACGAGGAGAGCTACTCAGTGTGTGCCTGGCAGAAAGAGGAAGATTCCACCAAGGCCATTCCTAAAGTGGTGCACCGGATATGGTTCCAGAGTCGGCAGTTTCCAGACAAGTACAGCCGCAACTGGAAGCACTGCAAGCAGCTCAATCCGGATTACACATTCATGCTGTGGTCAGATGAGGATATCCGGGCGTTCATGATGAAGGAATACCCCTGGATGATACCTATATATGAGAAATACCCCTACTTTGTCCTGCAGACGGACATGGCTAGATACGCCCTCATTTATCATTACGGCGGAATCTACATTGACCTTGACCTCGATTGCAATATCGGCTTTGACACCATGGTCGCAAATGTCACGAAGGGTAAAGACTACGGGGTTGTGCTTGGAGCAGGCCGTCCTGTCGGAATAGGGAATAGTTTTTTAGCTGCAAAAGCCAAACACCCTTTCTTTAAGGTGATGATCGATAACCTTATCCACCACCAGGGCTTTTATTTCACCCCATACTGGACTGTGATGCTAAGTGCCGGAACGCTTTACGTTGCCAAGATGTACCTAAAGTACCCATGTAGGAATGAGATCACCGTCATAAGTGCCTCGCTGCACAATGATGTGTACTTGTCACACCAGCATGACAGTAGCTGGCACAAGACTGACGGCAAAATAATCATATGGATGGGCGGCCATCTTTACTTGACATTTTTTCTAGTTGCTCTCGGGATTTCAGCAATTGTAATATTTTGTGTGAGGCGGAGGAGAAACAGTAGGAATTTGAACATTGACAAGAGAAGTGGTAGAGTTTAGTATATGTAGAAGCAGTGAAATAATTAAAAATATTCCATAATATACAAGTGCATTTTTTCTTAATAGGTCGATTACAGGTCACCATCTTCCCCCCATTGAAAACAGCATGTACTGGAAGTGCACAAAAACCTCTCAAAATTCCAATCATTTCAAAAACGCGATGGTAACCTGCAATCGCTCTATTGAAGAGTCTGGTAAAAAACAAAGGAATCATTGTAATATAGATCATACCCTTTGTTTGACTTCATCATGACATTTATTTAAAGTTTTGACAAATGCTTTGTTTGCGGTATACAGTAAAAATCCTATCGGCGACACATTACAAATGCATCTTATTCAGTATATTTGTCATTCTGTGTTCTTGTTGTACTGTCATGTTACCATAGACTGGTTGTTGCCAGCAGAAACTTAGTTAGATTTGTGTTAATTATATAGTGAAGACCTGGGCCTATAATGTAAAGTCTGGGGTGTGTATTGTTAAGTCCTGGGTCTACATTTTGAAATTTATTTCTATAATGTTGAGACTTGGGTCTATATGGAAGTAGTGGGTCTACACCATGAAGGCCTGAGTCTACATTATTAAGTCCTGTGCCTACAAGGCTAGAAGTATATTATAGTATACAAGTATGAGGTCTATATGATGAAGTAGTGGGTCTACACCATGAAGGCCTGAGTTTATATTATCAAGTCCTGTGCCTACAAGGCTAGTAATTTATATTATAGTATATAAGTATGAGGTCTATATGATGAAGTAGTGGGTCTACATTGTGAAGGCCTGAGTTTGTGAAGGCCTGAGTCCGGTGCCTAAAAGGCTAGTATATTATAGTATATAAGTATAAGTATGAGGTCTATATGATGAAGTAGTGGGTCTACATTGTGAAGAAGTGAGTCTATGCTGAGAATTCTGGGTCTATACTCCTGTTGTATGTAATACCAAAGACAACAATTTCTTCCAAAACTGTTTTTTTTTCAGATAATCCTAAACAAATAAAGGATAATAAATCAATTCTCTAAAAAAAAAAACTGACTTACATGTATGTGTAGAAATACTCAATGTATTTTATGTTCCGCATTGTTCCAATGTAAGGTGTATATTATGTGATATTAACACCAAAGTGAGGTGTATTACTTTGACAGACTTGTGACATCTAAAATCTGTATATCTATTCATTTTCTTTCAAACTGGCTCATTTGTGCTGTGCTTGTACTGATATCTGTACATAAACTCTGAAAGTGTAATCATATATTGCCAAATACAACTGTTATCTTCAAACCAATTCCTTTGACAACTTATTTATGTTAAAATAAAATAAAAAATATCAAAAGAATTTTTACAACATGCTTTCTCTGTGTCCTTGATGGAAGACTATGAAGGAATACATTAATTAATTAATCAGGCTAGCTAATTCTCTGATATACTTTGTTAGTAATGACAATAATGATAAAACAGTTATCAGATTAGGTATGCTCATGTGCTCAGTAAATTCATTCACCAATCTCCTGATATTTGCATGGACGTAGCACCTAACATTGTCAACCTGAAAGTTTTTCGAGGTAATCCCCCTACAGACAGGCAAGAGCAAGACAGAGGACAAATTGGTAACCAGAATGTAAAGGTATTGTCTCACTGTTGAGCACTGCAGTCTGAACAAATCCTAAAATAATTTGAGAGAAGAAATTTGGCAAAAGTGAATTTGATTTAGCAAATATACATAAGGGATGTCGGCATTTAATCTGTAGTGAACATTAACACTTATGTTATTAATTTCTGACATATTAAGTCATATTTTTGATGTCTTGATATATTTCTTATTGATATTTGTTATTCGTTGGTGTATTAGTGTTTTATCGACAAAATTACAAGCAGCAGATGTGTTCACAAAAAATATAAAATGCATTCCCTTCTTGCACCAGTTACAGAGGAGTTTTGTAATATTATGCGAACATCAGGTCTTTAAATTTAAACATCTGACCTAGTTATATACAAATTGATGGATTACATAACAACATTTGGACACGTTGGAAATTTGCCATCTGGTCAAGCCAGAAAACTTGGTCAACACTGCAGTGGTCATTGAATTGTGGTCTTTGTTTGGAGCCAAACATTAGCTCATTATCCATGTTGTAATACAACACATTGTAGCTAGGACTAACCTGACTCCGCCAACATAAGCAAGATGTCCTCCAATCTAAAGCTACGCTGTGCTACCATGGCAACACAGCGCATTTCTATGGAAAGGCAATAGACAGTCAAGATCGAGCTCCCGCTTTTCCCGCCAACATTTACTTTTAAATGATATTGTCACGCTACACTGATCAGTGTACAAGGCTTTTCTTTTCATTCAATTTATTTCACAAAGGATTAAGATTGTGAAGATCTACCAAGATTGAGAGGTTTATCACTCTATTTTTTCCTACTGGCTGACTTTTCACCATTAAAAAGTCATTAGGGGTTAAACAAGATCACTTGACACACTGAACCTTGCCTTGCTGGAGGGTGTCAATCAACACTGCGACACTTTTAAGGCATGCATATTTTGACAATTCTGATGACAGCAGGTGGTAATACACACTGGTATCTGTATACACTCAGACTGTTATTTTGTAAAGTGGTGCAATGCGTAATTCAAAAGTGTAGCAGTGTTGAATGAGAGCCTCCAGCAAGGCAAGGTCTGATGTATCTGTCCATTGGTTTCAATGGTGCAGACGAGTCAAGGCTGTTTTCTGAAGCATCCACATGTATTAACAAAGACTTAGCAACCAAATTTATGAATTGCATCTATGTGGTTCAAAATGAGGCAAAATGCAAAGGCCATTCGCCATAGAAGGGCAGCTGGTTCCTGACAGCAGAGGTCACTCTCACTGCCTCTGGAAGGACAGATGGACAGAGGTTTTGCTTGTGACATATCTCGCACCTAGGCATCTAAGATAACACCTTGTTCAGTGATTGCTTGGAGCAATATACAGTGATTGCTTGGATCAATGCGCAGTGATTGCTTGGAGCAATGTGCAGTGATTGCTTGGAGCAATGCACAGTGATTGCTTGGAACAATGCACAGTGATTGCTTGGAGCAATGCACAGTGATTGCTTGGAGCAATGTACAGTGATTGCTTGGAGCAATGTGCAGTGATTGCTTGGAGCAATGTGCAGTGATTGCTTGGAGCAATGTGCAGTGATTACTTGGAGCAATGTACAGTGATTACTTGGAGCAATTGGAGCAATGTACAGTGATTGCTTGGATCAATGCACAGTGATTGCTTGGAGCAATGTGCAGTGATTGCTTGGAGCATTGTGCAGTGATTGCTTGGAGCAATGTGCAGTGATTGCTTGGAGCAATGTACAGTGATTGCTTGGAGCAATGTGCAGTGATTGCTTGGAGCAATGTGCAGTGATTACTTGGAGCAATGTACAGTGATTACTTGGAGCAATTGGAGCAATGTACAGTGATTGCTTGGATCAATGCACAGTGATTGCTTGGAGCAATGTGCAGTGATTGCTTGGAGCATTGTGCAGTGATTGCTTGGAGCAATGTGCAGTGATTGCTTGGAGCAATGTGCAGTGATTGCTTGGAGCAATGTACAGTGATTGCTTGGAGCAATGTACAGTGATTGCTTGGATCAATGCGCAGTGATTGCTTGGAGCAATGCGCAGTGATTGCTTGGAGCAATGTGCAGTGATTGCTTGGAGCAATGCACAGTGATTGCTTGGAACAATGCACAGTGATTGCTTGGAGCAATGCACAGTGATTGCTTGGAGCAATGCACAGTGATTGCTTGGAGCAATGTGCAGTGATTGCTTGGAGCAATGTACAGTGATTGCTTGGGGCAATGTGCAGTGATTGCTTGGAGCATTGTGCAGTGATTGCTTGGAGCAATGTACAGTGATTGCTTGGAGCAATGTACAGTGATTGCCTGGAGCAATGTGCAGTGATTGCTTGGAGCAATGTGCAGTGATTGCTTGGAGCAATGTGCAGTGATTGCTTGGAGCAATGTGCAGTGATTGCTTGGAGCAATGTGCAGTGATTACTTGGAGCAATTGGAGCAATGTACAGTGATTGCTTGGAGCAATGTACAGTGATTGCTTGGATCAATGCACAGTGATTGCTTCAATCAATTGGAGCAATGTACAGTGATTGCTTGGATCAATGCACAGTGATTGCTTGGAGCAATGCGCAGTGATTGCTTGGAGCAATCATGTAGAGTGATTGCTTGGAGCATTGTACAGTGATTGCTTAGGGCAATGTAAAGTGATTGCTTGGGGCAATGTAGAGTGATTGCTTGGAGCAATGTACAGTGATTGCTTGGAGCCATGTAGAGTGATTGCTTGGAGCAATGTACAGTGATTGCTTGGAGCATTGTACAGTGATTGCTTGGGGCAATGTACAGTGATTGCTTGGGGCAATGTAGAGTGATTGTTTGGAGTAGTATAGTGATTATTTGTTTTACATTGGTCTGTCAAAAATGCTCTTTAATAGCTTTATAACATTGTCTCAATCAACTTTAAATTGTCTCATCGCTTTTTTCCATCTCAAAATTTTATATCTTAAAAGTTGCTTGCTTTTGCAAAAGGGCAAGCTAGATATTATTTCGAACACTGCCTATATTCTCATAGTTCTGATGATCTTGACAATTCTTTGTAGATTTCTAGCTTATCAATATTATTAATTTTATATTGAAATGAGAAACTCATTTCCACAATTTTCTCTATCATTTCTGATTTTTTTTTTTTTAAATCCAACTCTCACATTCTAATTTCTGCACCCTTGTTGTGTTTCTTGTCTCACAATATAGGAATCTAGTAGATAACTGCTATCGTGAATGATTATCATATCAACATTCAATAAAACACATCATCATACTGCCATAACTTGGGCTGAGATGGTATTGATACATACCAGAGATACTTTATGATAAGATATAATCATCAATGAATTTAAGGCCTCATTATGGGGGTCAAATGTCATAATACCATTTAACCTTTATCTTTGTGTAACTCTCTGGCCTTGTTGGTTGAGCTCAAAAGATAAGGCGATGATGATGATGATGACTCCATATCATTCCAACCAGTGTACGAGATATGGTTTGAAATGAGTGGGTGTTATATCACAGAGTCACCTGAACCCAGATCACTCCAAAACTAAATCATCATGTCTATCTAGCATGGAATCATATATATTACATAAAATGGACGAATCAATTTAGTATTTATTGTCCCATCCCACCTTTGTTTTCATTTTGATAAAAAGTTAAAGGTCGTCTGTAAGTGAGGCGACATACAAATTCCATCACACCAAAAACAGAGCAGATGGATCAAAATTGCAGGCAGTATTTGTTTTGTAGACTGCCATCAAGCTTGATGTAGAGTGAGTACCCTTAGCTTATTTTTATCAGTTAGATAGTAAAAGAGGCAAACTAAATGAAATCAATGTACTACTGTATATATTTCTACCAGCTCTTATTCAGTCCGAGGAGAACATCTGTATGGTCATGCACAACTGTGAACAAATAAGGTCACACAAATTACTTCATCTGATCACCCAAAGCTATAATTGTGTGACACGATTTGGTCACAGATATTTTATGCAGGATAATTTTGTTGCAGTTACCTTATATGACCTCCTTTGGTCACATCTGTATTGACTAAAATGCTATTTCGCTATTCTGATGTTGTTACAGGGAAGAATCCATTCTAAATTTCATATGACACAAACCAAGAAAATCGAAAATTGGAAAAAAGTGATCCTAAAATGTGATACAAAAACATCTAAAAGGACTACCATTCTACAAGTACTTCTCTTAAAGCAAATATTTTTGAACAAATGAGTATAATTTGAGTACAAAATGTTGTGGGAAAAATAAAATCAGCATTCAACATGACACAATAAAGCCATGATACCATGCAATCTTTGTGGCATTGTCGAATTTTCAGAAATTTCTCTCAAGTTATTTTCTTACCATAGTTTTACATATTTGCGATAGTATGAGATAAACTGAGATTGCACAGCTCCACTAAAATATAATGAATGAAGTAAGTAGCTTTTATACTATCGCCCTCTTCAAGTGATTCAGTTTTCATCAGTTTCAATAGCTCCTTCCTAGATCTCCACTGTCTAACCCACGGATTGACCCACTGAGAAAGTATATATCATTAGTCTATGGTTAACCCAATATACTTAAGTTTAATTGTGTTCTTTTGCCCACATCAGCAAATGCTGGTTCATTTGTTACTGATATGTTTGATTTTTATTTTTAATCTTATTTTTATCAAAAGTGATGAAATATATTGAGAATAGATATTATTTAAATGACATTATAACTGAAACTGTCTTTTCACCTAAAAAGCTGGTTTGAACTGGGTTAGGTTGGGAAATTGGAAACAAGCTTCTTTCTTAACCCTAATCTTATGAAATGTGGTAGTTAACTGTTTGAGTTGAAGTCAAGTATTGCTGCATGTTTCAGCACACATGAAAGGTTTTTTCTATTGATAGACCGGCGTATTTTCCCATGAGAGAATGCAAATATCCTGTCTGCAATTAAATGCTAGCACAATGCAAATGGTACGATTATGTAATCTAATTGAAAGTGCAGCATTGCATAACATACCATTCTTTGGCCTCAGGAAAGAAGACACTTGTTGCTATATCAGTAACTATGAAGTACATCTAAGAACAACAAATTAAACTAAATATAGACAGGTCCTTTGTCCCTTTGGAGACATTTGCCCACTTTAATGAGCCACTTTATCCCATGTCCCCCCCCCCAAACAAGCTGAAAAAGGCAGCACAGCTAAAACAAGATGCAAATTTTGCATTTGTTTTCCAATAAAACATGATTTATCCAATTAGATTTATTTTCTCCCAAATGATTACACATGATTTTCTGTGCATTATACATGTATTGTTATTTGTTATGCTAAAACATCTGTGTTACTTTCAATGTCAAAAGGTTTAATCATGTCTTTCATGTTGTAAGGTTGGACTGGCCCTGCAATATCATGTATGTCATGGTCAGGAGTTGTCCATAATTCAATTCAAGGTAAAATCACATTAAAAAAATTGCCAAATAAGGTGATTGCAAAATGCAGCACATCAGATATGTCCTATTTAATAGAATTAGATCTTTTCAAATTCATACATGTACTTGTAAAATTTGATCACATTATGACCTAAAATGCAATATCTAATAACTAAAATATTGTACTGATAAAATGTTTATTGATCTCATTTTAAAATTTGATACAAGCCTAGGTATGCTATAAAAAAAAATTGTGTTGTCGTGTCAACCGTAGAAATATGGCTATATCAGACAGTACATATCTAAGAGGAGACAGCTACAGGAAAGACAAAGGTGGAGCTTGATTGCTGCCGTGGCCCATGCTGCCACCTGGTGTGTCTTTGTAGACATGTGGTTGAATTCAGTGTCCTGAAGGGGCCCTTTCTCAAAGCCAAATTAGCATCCTCCTCTGAACATGGTAGATGAACCATCAACTTCTAACTACAATGAAAGGTGTAAATGTCTCCACAAGTGTAATTCCATAACAGAGCCAGGATTTATACCTAGCTCTGCAATAATTGACCATAATCAGTGAGTACTGAGAGGTCACGCCCATAACAAGCTTCTTTTAGAAGCCAATTGACACCAAGTAAAAAATTTTGTCACAATCAGTGTCCTTGTTTTGGTAAGGAAGTGTGACTACAACAAAAAATACAACAAAAAGTTTTTTACTTATTCACTTTTCACAATTCATTATTCAGATTTTTTTCAAAGTCAATAGATGAGGTTGTCAACATGTTGTATTTGCAACATTGTTTTCAAAATGTCACTGGGATGTATTTTGTGGCACTGTGAAAAGTGAACTGTGAAAAGTGAATAAGTAACAAACTTCACAAATGTTTGTTTGGGCAGAAAGTGAGTGCACCTGATGTGTGTGCGAGTATAAGCCGATTGGGCGGGCATTGTGAGTGCACATGTGCAAAGACTACCAATTGCCCACCTATCTGTGGATTATGCAATCGACCTTGCGGAATAGATTGAAACAGTGTCATGCCTTTTATTGCAGAGGTAGTATATGACTCTACCTCACCGTGCAGAGTACCACAAGTGTTTCACTCCATTAATTACAAAACTCAACTGAAACCCTATGATCCTACTCATTCTCTGTATATATGACAATCTACTCTATAATTCTACACACTGTCCACCAGAGGCCCAAGCAAAATCTTACTTTCCCATGATAGGTTCACCGTGTCGCCCTCTGGTGGAGATAATTCTACACTGAGATGCTGTGGAAGAGTGCAGGCATATATAAGTTGCCCACTAGAGACACCTGGTGGATGGTAAATAAATGAATCTTGAGCTATCTGAATTCAAAAATGCCCCTGTTTTGTGCCACATTTCTTCATTCATTTTCGCTCGCGTTTGTTTTGCCTTTAGGGCTGGATGTTCGAGGTTTTGACTGATTAAGCTGTAAGTCTATGGAGCATACCCCGATTATCGGTCCATGGCGGCCATGTTTTGGCTCAATAATTCTGCTTATACCGTCAGATGTCTCTTTTGTTTGAGAACTGATTTGTGAGTGCGTGGTAGAGTAAGAAGATTTTCGTTGGATTTTGCATTGGGATTTTGCAAACTTACGCGAGCTTGATTTTTTAAAATCAACACTTGTTCCCCTTTCATGGCTAAAATAAACCAAATCAACAAAATTGAACATGACAAATTTATATTTATCATATTCCCACTGACAATACACAGTGAGTGTCATTTTCTTGATTCAATAATTATTTATATTGCTATTTTAATCTTAAAATGATCTACCCTGATCTAATATGACCAGATGACTAATAACAAAGCTTTAATGCTTCATTCCTGACAAACATGTTCCAAATTCTAATAATTATCATAAATTTGAAGTGACTTTCCCTCTTTTCTTTAAAGAAAATATCAAAATAATTCAAAATAATTTCTTTGCAACCCTGTTGTAACTTGTGGGCAAAAAGGTTACTATACATGTACAGCTATTAGTCGGAGCCAAACAAGTCTTTGATCAAAGAAAATAAAATAAAAATATAAAAAAAACATTTCATGTTCACATCACATGATCTTAATTTTGAGACATTTAAACAGCATGTTTAAAACAGTCCTTTTACAAACAAACGAGGAAAGGTTATGTTACCTTGAAGTGCGTGCGTGAGTCGGAGTGTTGAGTGTCGTGTGAGCGTGGGAAGAGAGGGCTGATCCAGACTCCCTGGGTCTTCTGGTGCCAGTCCTGGTGGATGAGGTTAGCCGTGTGGATGACCACCTTCAGGCCTGAGTCGTACAGCAGCATCATCATCTTGGTGTGATGTGTTCCGTAGAACATCTCCAGCCGAGCCTGGCAGAGGCTGACATGGGTGAAGGGCTCGGCCTCAAAGTGCAGCGCGTGCTTCTCCTCGCGCTGTGCACCATGCACCACTAATAGCGGCTTGGTGCGGTGCTGGTACGGGTACTGAGCCACCAGCCACGGAATGTCTATCTTGTAGTTGAACTGCACGGACCTCGTCAGATCTCCGACGGGATTCGCCAGGATCTCCGAGAGCGACACGCCATATTGATTGTTGTATTTCTCATTGATTCCCGTCACGTGGGTCAGCAAGAAATTCACTGGTGATGACCGCTCACATTTTTCAGCCAGAGTTAATTTTTTTCCGGTACCTCTAGAACCGGATGCGACTGGATCTTTCTTTGTTCTCTTTGAATCTTTTCCTTCATCCTCATCTCCAGGGTGACAGAATTCTTTTAAATGAGAAGGATTTTTCCTGTAACATTTTCTGCCATAAACACACACAGGTTTAGGCACTGCGTCTGTGCTATCATCCTCACATGATCTCTTTCTTTTCTTCCCAGAAGGTTGATGCGGTGGCGCCGCCCTACTGGTGCTGGGCTGCGACACTGGATCCTCATCACTGTCAGACACATCATGGAAGGAAGCAGAATTGTTGATATTTTGTCCACCTTTTTTGTCTTCTTCGGAAGATAATTCAATGGTGCCATCACTGTTTTGTGAGTTTTCATCCTGATCAAAATAATAAAATACTGTCATTTATTTTGAGAGATCAAACATAGGCCAATCATCGCAAACTTTACTGGCAACAATTTCAAAGGAAGAAATAAAAAGAATATTCAGCAAATAATGCCTTTTTTCAAAATAACCCTGCAAGTATATACAAATATACCCCTTCAAATACTGGCCAGATAGATGATAGAAGGATATATACTGTTAAAAAAAAGGATAGATCCCTTTTTCCTGTGGCAAACAACATTTTCAAAGTATTTAAGGCTTTCCAAAGGTGTTTGAGAGGTGTGGAATTTTCCAATGATTTCTGTGACATTTATCTATAAATTTGGGTCAGACACAGTTGGCAGACATACATGTGTAAAATATGTTCTATAGCAAATCTGTTCTATAGCCCTTTCCTCTGACATTATTCATATTATGGATATATGTCATACTTTGAGTGTGGCAAATCTTGCTCGAGAGATATCATGGATATGGTCCTTTTCCTCTTATCAATAGTTTGGGAGGTCTCTATAGATTTTTAAGCAGTTTAGACATACCTTGGAGTAATTATGTATGGAGGCGCAACGTCGCAAGATCAAAAGGGACATCATAGTTGCTGCCTTGCCCATTGTTATGATGATGCCATATAGGTGCAAGATAAGAAAGTTTTGATGTAATTCTTTTTCAAACCAATCTTGCCTCACCAAACTAGAGCTATTCATATTGCAAATGATATATTTTCCTTGTTTCACCGATTATGGAGGTATAAATTTAATTTCTCTGCTCCAAGTTTGGACGATTTTATGAAAAGATTTATGAAATCATATCAAAGTTATAACAATATGCTAAAAATTGCTGTTACAACATCAAATACTGATAAAACCACTTGCTTTATTGTTATTTTTTCATTCCAGTTGATTTTTTGTTATGAGTGCATATATTGGCAGGTTAGAAAAATATACCATGTTGTTCAGTGAAAAAATTACTTTTAGAAAATGTAATTTATATCCCTGCCAATATATACGCCATCAGAAATAAATTGACTTATAATTTGTTATGTCATCATTTAAAATTAAGAAAAATAACAACAAGAAAATGCACCAATAATTGTATAAATGCTATATCATAAACAAAATTTTGTTTTAAACTTTTTTTGCAAAGTAACATGAATAGTGACACATTTTTTAAAAACATGTATAAAAAATGAAAGGTTTGGAATATGTATTTTTCTTTTTTTCAGAATATTTTTTATTGGAGCAATCAAAACAGAAATGATCAGATTTATTTGAAGTATTTTTGAGTGGAAAGTATTGTAAGCCTGAAAAGAGCAACTGTTCTGATTTTTTCTTTAAAAAAAAAGAAGAAATCAAAATGTGGTATAAAAAATTCAATGAAACATTGGCCAATTTATTTAAAAATATATATTTAAATGTTCAATTTTCCATTGTTTTGAAGTCGGCAACTTTGATAGGATCAAAGGATTTTGAATCCATTGTGTAAAACCATTTTGTAAGTTCTGAACAAGGTGGCAGTGAGGCAGTAGTGAGCTTGATACAATGATAGATCAGAGAAGAAAAGTAAACACACTGAGATTTGAAAAGTGCCACGGCCCACGTACTGAAAACTATGTGTCCACCAAATATGTCTAATCCATCATTTATGCCAAAGACATCGCTCGAGAGTACCACATTTCTCAAAATATGACATATTCATAATATTATGGGCATTGTGAGAGGAAAATATCAAGATTTTGCCTCAGATGGTTGCCAGTCGGTAAATCGAAACTGAAACTGTGAAAATGGTGCAATTTCACAGTTGAAATAATTGCTCATTAAGCGGGTCGACGTCCATACTTACACTTGGACCGACTATGCCGTCACTATCCGAACCTGAATCACTCATATCGTGAAGACTGGCCATTGTTCCTGCAATTTGGACTGTCACTTTCAACTTGAACGCACGATTTGAAGTTATTGATCTATTATCGCTCAAGCCGGGCACACTTAGTCCAGTGGAGAGGCACTAACGACAGCAAGCAAGAGACCAGACTTGGAGTGTGCCTGTGATAGTTTGTTACACTGCATTTATATCCACAAGACTCTTTCGGTTGCATAGAATAGAATATAGTTTATATTCAAACCATCTGAATGAAAATCGAGACTTTATATTTGACCAAGAGATCTTTATTTTAGGTCTACTCAACGGTAAATACTATAACACAGACCAGGATCCGGGTTCACAGACTCACAGACTATAACCCCCTGAAAAGAAATAAATAAATAGTAGACACCTAAATGAATATATAATAACTAACAAAACACACAAATAGACCTGTTTAAATATTCTGAAATTCAAAGGTAAAATGAGAATGAAAATCATCTGACAGTAAATAAGGTTCAAGTAGCACCATTTACATGATCAACCTATTGCTGAGGCCTGGATTTTGGAGTGCATATCATATTTTTGGCAACTGTTATTTTGGAGGGACTGTCTTGATCTTGGAATAATTACTGGAGTGGCGACATTATATTTTTGGAGTGATTTATGCAGCAACCAATTGCCAAACACAATGGATTTAAACTACATTGATCTTATACTTATTTGTATACCTAGAACAAAGGAAAAATCATGGATATATTCCAAATTAAACATTTGATTAACATTTTATTGAACTCTCACAACACAACCTGATATATTCTATTTCTAAAACTAATCATGGATATATTCCAAATCAAAACTGATCAACATTTTATTGAATTCTCACAACACAACCCAATATTTTATTTCTAAAAAAAAGATGTAGGCTTAATTGTTAATTAGAGAATTACAACATTCACTGCAAATGACTTCAAATAAATTAGCTGAAATTCAATAATGTAAGCTTCGTTAGTTATTGTAAAACAAAGAGGCAAACTACCTTCCAAATTGTTTACTAATAAATTGATATTTGTTACAAGTAGGGATGGGCCCCAGTCCTGAAGAGTCCCGGGAACCCGTCGGTTTCTAATGTTTTGGAACCGTACCGATTCTTTCTACTTGAACCGATTCTTGGAACCGGTACTGTACTAACCTACAGTATTATCTATTATAATCAGTGTTGAGCCCTGAAGTTCCCCCACTTGACCACATGTCTATAGGCTAAATTACTAACGGGGCCCATCCCTAGTAACAAGTACATAATATCCATAAAACTAGTGTATATGAACTTTGAAAAGGAAATATCGTTTATGATAAAGCTTTAAGATGCCCATGGTAACATGGATTTGGTTACTTGTCAAAATATCACCTTATGTAGATATTTGCAGGTGACATATTTAAAAAGATTACTCTGACTCTTTATTAAAGTAGATATCAATGATAAAATTTGCATCATAAATGTTGTCATTGCAAACTTTACTCACATATTATGCTAAATTTCAAAATAATCTAAAACTTACATATTTTTGTCCTCAAGCTTGTTGATTTTAATGGTTCAATTCCAAATTTGGTTAAAAGGTTGATCCTCATCAGCATCCACTAATTGCTATTTTTACAGAAAAGATCACCCCCCCCCCCTCGTCATTTCAAATCTCTAACCCCATTCTTTAATTTCTTAGCCAAATTCGATGTATTTTAGGTTTAATTGTGACATCAAATCTTTATAAAATATTATATAAAATATTTATATCAAATCAAGCAATGACGTCACACTCTTTACTAAATAACCGATGTGATGTAAAAAAAAAGGTCATTCAACACGCATATGAGCTCAGGTGTACCATTATAATTGGTTGGTTACCATGATAACAATTGTCACATTCTACTTCAAACCCAAGGAATCCTAACAACATGAACAAGTGACTGGACGCAGATTAGTGGAGATGTCATAGGTTTAGAATCCTCGGATTTCTGACAGGTCAAAAATCAGAGTTGGTGATCACCGATTGTAGCTGGGCCATATGGAAAGGACATATACCAGAGACAGGTTACAGATTACTACCACAATTATCTAATATCTGGTTTTGATTGTATGTCTCATTTTATTGTATGTCTCATTTCCAATTCAAACAGTTTCCTTTTTGTTTGCTGAGAACTTCAGAGACTGATGATGAGGAGAATAGAAACTATAGATTAATTGGTACTTTAATATCAGTGTCCTATCAGCTGTTACGTAACATTGAGTAATGGACGAGATGCATCGGTCAATGTACACCTGAACACCCACATAATATGGGAATGCAGTTTTGATATATTCAGTGTCATTCAAATGAAAAAAATGGAGCGGCAAAGCAAATATTGCCTTTAAGTTAAATATAAATAATCTGTTGCTCTGACCTTGGAGTAATAATTCATTATTACTCCAAGCTCTGACATTATATTCTGATGGTCTGACGTTGCAATTCAAATCAATAACTGGTCTTCAAACATATATTTTAAAAACAAATGCCCACCCATTAAAATTAGTACAATTCTCAATACCCATCTTCATTTAGCTGAGAATGGTGCATGTCAGGTCTAATGGGGGCTATAAGGTGTGCCACTCAGTGTACCAGACTGAGATAGGTGCATGTCAAATGTTATGGGTGCGATAAGGTGTGCCACTCAGTGTATCAGACTGGGATAGGTGCATGTGAGATGTGATGAGGCAGATAAGCTGTGCTCTTAATGTATCTATGGTGATGCTATCAGTAGCCTCCACTTGTTTCTACTTATCTGATCTCCATGAATGGTTAGAATGTACAACATTTCAGGGGAAAACCGCTTCCTTTGAAATAGTGATCAAAAGAGTCCATTGCATTGGAAAACCATTTTTATGTTATATTAACAACAGTTCTTTTGGACAAATCTAAGGTGAGTGTCAATATAATAATAATAGCATGGCATTGAAAAAGGCAGAAAGTGAACAGCAAGTAATTGACTTTTTAGACTGGATACCAGAGAAATATTCTTGCTTTAATAGTAATTTTTTTATTGTGGTGGCACATATGTGACTTCAATAGTAGAAACCTCATATGTTTAACAGTAAAACCTTATGAGTTCAATAATAGAAACCTCATAAGTTTAATAGTAGAAGATCTTATCAGCATAAACCCTTTCAAATAGAAATACTTTAGAATCATTTATATTTCACGATGATTTTTATCTTGAAGTTGTAAAAGAAACAAAACATTTTGATCATACATGCCACAACTATATGTAAGGTATGTACACACTTAAGGGTATTTATGGGTGTTGGAAGTGACTGCTTTTTTACACCAAAATAGAATATTTTTTAAAAAGTATAGGAAAATCGTTCAACTGTCAAAAAGAGTTCCCTTTTTATTAAAACTTTCTTGTCATGAAATGACTTTTTTATATTTATTTGTGTAGTAAAACTATTGATTTATTATTCGGAAATCACAATCGAAATTTCGTTGATATATTGAAAGCTTCATATCTTTTTAACACATAAAAAGTGGTGTAGTTATATGTCACTACTCCAAGATTTCTTTCATCATGTCAAACTATTAAAGAGAAGGTTGTGGGACCATAATAAAGTGGATTTCCAAACAACTTTGTAAAAGTTATCTTAACCATATTTACTGTGATCCTAGTGAAACATATTTTCTATTTTTCCAAAACATTAAAAGTCATATGACAAGAATTTTTTTAAGTGGTAAATCTTTAGATTTCATACCTCTGAGAAACATCTGACAATTTTTTCTGCAGTCTGATGTTTAGTTTAGCTATAATCTCTTTGAACCCCCAGGGTAATTAACCTACTCCCTTGACCTAGAACTGGGTCAGCAGGCTGCCTATGTCATTGCGCCCCGCATGCATCTCCTGCACACATATTCCTCCTATGTCTGTACATGTATAACAGCTGATGTCCTTTTTTCTACACAAATAACATCCATTGAAAATATGATTAATGGCAAAACTTCAGGCTGTAAAATAGAGACTTGCATTTACATCAGCTTCCCATCCCACAATCCCTACTTTAATTGAAGAAAATAAACAAACATGACTTAACTGGGTATAGTGTCTGAAATATGGCCTGCTCTACTCTTATCGGTTTCAAGACACTTATAAGCTAGCCCTAAACATTATGGCATGAAGTTTAAGGGTTTTCAAACTGTAAATAGAACATTGAGATGACACTTCTAAAATATCTATGAATTAATTTTAGTTGATATTTCCATATTTTTTACACTGAAAATTTATTTATTTATTTGTTAACCAATGACCAGTAACAATATCAATTGGTTGAATATTATTCATATTCAGTAATGTTGAGCTAAACTTCGTTTGACATAATTGAAAAAAAATGTTTTGAAAGCATTCGACACATATTTCTAGATCTGTTTCATTGCTAGAAATTATTTTGACTTCTAAATTTTGAGGTCTGGTTATATATTATTTATGCACTGCAGTTATATTTCAATGGTCAATTGAAATGTTTAGTTTGGTATTTTTTTAATGTCTGTCATTGCGTGTCAGTGGGTACCCAACTAAATCATACATCAGTATTTATATACAAACAGACAAAGGAATTTTGAATAAAAATAGAAATTCTGTAAAAATGATACTAAACTTTGAGATTTCAACATTTCTTTCTCAACAAGGAAATGACTTTGACCATAACATTATGATAAAGAATAGTTCAGTCAGTCCCTTGTAGGATCTGAATAATCTCAAGAGGCAGATGTAAGTTTGCCAAACTCAACTGGGAGGCTGGCTGTATTCCTGTCTTCCCCATCACTACAGGCAGAATCCAAGTGACTATGATGTGAAACATGATCTGACCTACTATCCACATGTGCTAATTAGGCCACCAGTGGTTCAAAGACGTTATCAAAACTCATGTTATTACTTATAAATTACAATCCCTCAAGACTTTCACTGGCTTGGAGTGATTTGTTTTGAACATGAAGGGCGAACATGCGTCACTTCCGGCAAAATCTCAGCAGCCCTGATTTGACCCACATAAAAAGGGGCGTGTCCAGCAAATCACTTTGATCCACTATAATTATGTACTCCATTTATAAAAATGTGTAAAACATGTTGAAATGCAATGTCCATGTATTGTAATATATTATGGCACAATATAAACATTTTCACAATTTTCTTGTCATGTGACTTTTAAGAGACAAATAGAGGTAAATAAAGTACACACTTGACCATTTAAAAAAAATATTAATTTTTTCACCTATCTTCACATATCTGTTTGCCAAACTTGCTTTTAATTTTCAAATAGTTCAAACGAAAATTAGAAAATATGTTTCACTGGAATCCCAGTGAATTCTTTTCCCAGTGAAATGAAATAAACCCAGCTTAAAACAAGCTTGTCTTGTCTTCCTCATTTCTTATCAAAACTATCATCAAGGAAAATGAGGACAGAAATACTATTTTGAAAGAAATATACTTGTAATCATACCTTATGATTCAAATATTGTAGTGTTGAAATATTGATTATATCATTAATACATTTATTTAAGAGGGAATGTATCTATACACTGTTTCAAATGTTTCAATTCCCAAAAAGTACAGTATTTTGGTTATTTTCTCTTCTGCCACAAAGGGACACTTATTGAAAAGACACACACATACAAGTTTGGGTAAAAGTTTAACTCAAATGTCAGGAATATTAATACTATTTCAAAGTGTAAATCCCGAAATGAGAAATAACTGTTTAGATTTTGTGTATTTATGCTTAACAATGCAAATCTTGATATTTTAAATTTTAATGAGAAAAAACAAGATAATGCTTATTATAGGCATTTCTACAGGTCTTTAGTTACCAAGACAACCGCATCTTCATCATGCCGACCAGGGTTACCATGTCAACGAACAGCAAAACGACAACACATGAAATAGACATGCGGGGTCTCGCTGGTGCCATCTTCTGGTGCATAGTGGCAGCATGTATCACCTTTGTAGTGGGTTACTCCACCCCAGGCTGGTACATCTCCAGGACCGGAAGCAGTAGTTTTGGCAACATCAATCTGGGAGTCTGGGAGAGATGCGTCTGCTCTGACACTTCCGGGTCAACAGGTCAGTAACATTTAAATAGAAAACAATTATATCAAATTTATAAAGTCGCTGATATCGAATAATGTTTGTGCAAAGCCCTTGTACATGTTGAAATAATGTTCCTGCAACAGATATGTCTTGAGACGTTTCTTAATAAGTAAATCTATTGAGTCATTATCCTGATATAGTTAGATAAGTAGTTAAAGAGTTTCTTGACAATTGAGGAACAATTCCTATACCTAATGTGCTCCACTATGTTGGAAGGACGAAAATGTCTATCCAATTTTATGAGCTTAATATGATTCTCCTTCAGAGTCAAATAATGATAAGGTGATGAGGTCCTCTGAGGCAAATTGACTGGGGGAGACTGGAAGCCAGTGCAACTCCTTCGGTTTTTGGAAAATATGATTAAATTTCCTGATATTTGCAACTACTCATGCTGCAGAGCTCTTCAGCAATTGCAGTTAAATTGCCTATCACATCTATCTCAAATATCAGAGTTAAGACTGTGTGTAATGGTTTGATTAATGTATAAGGCTATATCAGGTCAGATAAAGCCTGCCACTGGATTCAATGCCCTACTCTTTTCATAGAGTGACTTGGATTTTTCTTTTGCATTATCACATATACATCGTAACACAAACCACGGCCTTTGCAATTGATAACCAGTGATGGAACACTGGCTGGAATGGGAGAAAACTTGGCAGCAGATATCCATTTTTCTTGACCATGTAGCAAGGACTCGTCTGCATTTAATGGCAAATGTGTTCCTTTTGTAATAATAGCCTAATTTGCATATCTTATGCATTTTAGTTTTCATATTAATACTTGGGGCAGGATTGATGCCCACCGACTCATTTCATTTAAGTATGGCAGCACATATTTATTTTGATGTGATAGTGTTTCTGAGATGAAAGTCACCTACCTTCCAGGGAGAAATTAGATCTTTTAGGATTGTTCTTTTTGGAACTTTATATGGTAGGATGTGCTGACTATATTAGGTAGTTGTGAATATTGAAAGGGACAAATTGGTATGTCAATAGCAGACCCATAAGGAAGGAAATGAATCTTTATGATTAGAGTCAGTAACTTTTGGGATTTGTTTAATACTCATAAATACAATTGTGATTATCACAACAAATGATCGCTTTTGAAGGAATATATTTTTCCATCCATTATAACACATTATCAAGCAGTATTTATTGAAATAAAATGGTTGAAGGTTGATGCAGATGCTGTTAAGTTAATGGTTCAATTGGTTGCCGCGGTGTGTTTGACTTAAACTTGGAGCAGATGTTTTATTATTGGTTCAATTGGTTGCATACGAACCAAGTTTATGGTTTAAGCTTGATACAGATGTTATGTATTTGGTTAAACTGATTGAAGACTGACCAGGTATATGATTTATTCTTGATGCAGATGTTATGTAATTGGTTCAACTGTTATGCTTGATGCAATTGTTATGGAATTGGTTCAACTGTTTGCAGACTAACCAGGAATATGATTCATACTTTATACAGATGTTATGTTATTATCCCAACTGGTTGCAGACTGGCGGAGATGAGTAAGGTAGTTTTTTCTCTTATTATAACAGAAAGTAAATCATATTTCAGATTGGCAAGCCGCGGTACAGGCCATGACCACCATAGGACTAATAGCGCTCATTGCAGCTCTTATTTGTGCTGGTGTCTACATATTTGTACATAACTTTAGCAAGAATACCATCCTTATTCTCCTGCTTATATTCTGCTTTGGAGCGTGTGAGTATACCAATGGGAACTGCACTGCAAATAGTTGTGAAAGACATTTTGCTGTTAATTTACAGCAAATGTTGCTGCTACAGTTACTTTTGACAGTGTAGCATATACATGTACATGTATCAATAAAATGATATATCCATCGTGTATCAATAATTTCGCTAAGATTAGATACCTTAGACCAGATATCAACTTCATGATTTTCTATGACAAAGAGATAATGTGAATAAACAGACGAAATGCAATACTAAAAGAATACATTGTTTTAATATATCTTCATTTTTTGCAGCTTTCTTTATTCTGATTGGAGTGATAATATTTGGAGTGAAGATGGGAGACTCCCCCGGGGATTTGCATTACTCATTTGCCTTCACCATCATCGGGGCAATCTTTTCCTTTGTGGCCGGGGTTCTAACTGCCGTGCAAATGAGCAAATCGGGACTTTGCTGTTGAAGGCAACAATCTCCAGTTATTAATTTTTTTCACTCTTGACACGCCATCAATAATTTGAGAAGACATTTAGAAATCTTTGGAGTTAATCATTGATCAGATTCAAATCCAAATGGATGTTTCTGTTTTTTACTCATATAAATACATACATTCTATACCAGAATGAAACAAAAGGGGACAAAATGCACCAAGATAAGATGACACTATGACTATCCTTTTCAACAAGTAACTAGTGAAATAAGCACATCCAGTGTGTATATACAGTGTCGATTCAACCAGAGTTGATGGTTGACCTCTTCAAATAAAACTCATTTCAGTGGACAAGCATAACTGACTTGTTAATTTTGCGTATTTTATATTGTAATTTAGATAATGTCTTCTTTTGCTCTGAAATATTCTTTTTATTTTATACATATACTCTACTTTATGTTTTAGAATAAAAGAAAATTGGACCACCATTCATATTTTGAATTAATGATCTTTGTAAATAGCATGCCATTGATCATGCTAACTATAAACATTTAATAAACTCAAACATATACACCAGGTTTTAGGATTCTATTTAAGACATGTCAGGAGATGTGTAATATCAAAATGTTCTGAATGGTATGGAATTTTTAAATATATTTTTAACATAAATTATATGTATGTATGTATGTATGTATGTATGTATGTATACAAATGATGGATGTTCACTGAAAAGATGAAGTTTGATTTCTGTATATACAGGGTAAGATGTCAAAAATTGTCTTTATTACACATACAAAAAGATGATTCGTGATGAAAGGACAAGGTGTTTACTGTTAATAAAAAAAATATTTATTTATACAGTCTGGATTCCATTGAATGTATTCTCGCCATCTCTATGTTTAATAAACAACACTTTTTGACACGAGAATGCTCTCACTAAAGAATCTCAGCAAAGAAAAAATGATGATGATGATCATGATGATCATGATGATGATAAAAATGATGATAATAATGATCATAATAGAAAGAATAATAGTGATTATAATAACATGAATATTTGATTGATAAACACTAAACGTAGTTAGGTAATTAATACACGATTATTGACATTAATGAAGTTAATTGATTGAGACAAGCAAGAGACAATTTCATTAAAAACATATGTTTATTTTATTGCATAACACATCAGTATAAAATAATTCTTGGACTAGAAGACAATGTAGTTGTATCAAAATTCTGGCACACGTACTCCAAGCATTCGCTTTGCAGATGCGAATGGAATCATTAAAAACATGACAATTGTAAAATCCATATGAAACAAATAAATCAGCTTTAATTTATAATATGGATAAATATTCTTCAAAAGTATATGATGCAATTACCAATTAATAATAGAAAAGTTTTTAATGGATATTAATGGACATGTACAAGAAGATTAACCATTTGTTTAGGAGCAAGTAATTCATGATCAATAAAGAGAATATCCACTGCGAACCCATCTAATTAAGATAACCATTAAATCAGTTCAGCATGGCATGACTAGAGTATTGCACATTCACTTTTTGTTGATATTTGTATTTTAGAAGGTGAACTTTGATAGTTGCTTTCACACGTTTTAGGTGGGTATCGTCATGAAAAAACAGAAATAATGTTAAAAGTGACGTTAACCCCCAAAACAAATGAACAACCATTATTTCAGTTATTTCATGACGAGACCTACTTGTAGCAGATATAGCTATAGTGCTGCCTCACTGACTTGACATGAAAACGCATCAAGTGTTATTCAGATAATACCTCAGAAAGATATCATACTGACAAGTACCAAGTTGATTCTTTTATTTCAGCTTGTGAAGGTTAATGTTCCAATGGGGATAGAATCTGTGACCAGCTTTGTTGTGTGTGACATTTACTTTTACGCATCTAATGCCTTTAATTCTTCTTCCTATCTGCTGAAATATATTTACTGTTACCGTCATTTCAATGTGACATATATAAGTGAATTTTGACAAATAATGATGATTTAACTTCTACGCCAGTTTACAATGATAAATAACTGTTTAGTTTAATTGATGTAGTTCTAACATGAACATTCTCTGTCTTTTAGGTTTATTATTATTTTACATGGAGAGATATATAAGCTTTCTTTTGCTTGCATACACCTTTTTAGCATTTCCAAAAGCTCAGCATGACGTGTTTTTCATCAACGATTATGCCTGACTTCGGAGGTGAAACACCGGAGTAAGAAACCATCGTGGCGGATTAGAAAGGTGTGAAGAGGAGAGCGGCGGAATTATTCGCAGCTATTATGTTATCGGGAAAACAATTTATGGTTGCTGCAGCCAAGCTGAGAAAGCATTAGAACCCTAGTGACTCTAGGTTGGTGGGATATTGCACCAAGCATCCTTGTAGTAGAAAGAGTGCTGCCTCACTCAATTGTCGCGTTGAGGTCCATGGCCACGTTGACATGGCAATCCCCCCAGTCACAGATTCACAACGACAATGGGTTAACCCCTGAGGCATGGGCCTTAGGTTATATAAGAAATTGTACATGAATTCAATATCGACGTGGCTGGAAATCGAACCCATGACCTCTTAAGATCAGCAGAGAGGAGCCAACTGCGTTACCGCCCATAGCCCTGTACAGCTTTAGCAACAGGCCCTTACTGCTTTGTCAAACTAGGACAACTTGCATAAACCTTATTTAGTATTTGAACTTTAAACACCTATTTGCATTTTACCAAAGTTACCATTCTCAGTATTCTATGTGGTAATCATTCAGTTGATAATATAGTTGGTACTGTGGTATCCCATAGTTGACATTGGCAGAGTTCTACGATTTCAGCTGCAGTCATTTAGTCTAATTTTGGCACCTGAGAGATCATCCATAGGAAAACAGGTCTTTTGTTTCCTGCTATGTATTTTCATATATTTCAGTGATCTGACATTGCGACTTTAGGTAAATCGATGCATTCATAATGCAAAATGAAAAAGTTCATAACAAATGAATGTTGAACATCGGCAACATCCACTCTTATTGGTTCGAGAATTATTCCATTGATGGATTGGTTCTAGTTTCGTTCCATCCATTCGCATCAGACCATATCAGTGCGGACATCAAACATGTCAGGTCATATTACATGGTAAGCCATTTAGTATTCTGCCAAATGGGTCAATCCATGATTGGTTGATCCTTTGGTTGGTTGAGCAGGACGTTTTGCTTGTGTTGCCTCCACCAGTACTTCATCCCACCAGTGCTGCTCTGCAGTTGTCAAACAACCCCACCCGTACCACGTACACCATTGTCAAAATCCCAGATATAAGGGTTAGAATGGTTCCTATGGTTACAAATACATAACCAAATTCCAGCTGACCCCCAAAATAATTTGTGTTATGGCCAAACACAATCAGCGCAATGAAAAGTGAAAATACTGAAAAAGATAAGAAAACAATTAACAATTTTATAATTTTATTCCAAAAAGTTCCAGTTATGGTGCTATTTCTTGTTATGATGATATATTAAACGTAATAATCACGCACAGTAAGTTATAAGAAAATATATATCAAAAGAAATGGGCGTACCTGAGACAAATGTAAATATGACTGTGACAACCAAGAAGGCATTATAGCTGCGCACGAACACATATAGTCCAAAAGCCACCAGACAAACACAGAGGCAGGCCAGCCCAAAGGTGGCTGTCAGCTGAACCCCAGTCTGCCAACCTGGCAAATACAATTACCATGAGTCACATACTTGTGTGGAACCAGTCAGATATAATATTATAAGTCTGTGAAAAAATAGTAATACAATAAGCATGATAAGTCACATATCATTACTATGAATCATATGTTTGTTTGCCAACCTGTGAAATACCATTTGCATGGGACAAATACCTGTTTGTACCATTAGCAAATCAAATACCATTAGCATGGGTCATATATATATATACGTCTGCCAACCTGTGAAATATACAAATATAATATGTCAAATACCGTTGGTGCCACCTGTTGTAGTCATATCCCAAACTCTGACATATGCTACTGTTACTCAATTCACTTGTAAATTATGCTAGCACATTTCACAATATTTGTGTGTTTTGCATCCTGACATCTGACTATATTCGAAGCTATGACTGGAGCTTTATCGATGCTGTTTGCCTTATCTAGCGTGGAGTTCAATGGGTCTCAGCAACTGAAGCATGAATCTGTGCATCCTCATCGTGTAACTTGTCTTAATAGAGGTCTCCCTGGCCTATATAGAACCAAATTATTGTTATTTCTGTCTTGAAAGGTATCAATAATATTCTTATTTCTTATTGGCCAAATGAAAAGAGATTTGAGTCTTGAGTTTGATAATTCATTTTCAACCATTTTATGTACATGATGTTTATGTAAACATGACACTGAAACAGAATCCAATTTACTAACTACAAACCCAAACGAATCCCTAGTCCTTATAATACTAAAAGCAAGGTAGTCAAGCTTAGTGTGAACATCAGCAACATATCTTTAAGATAAATTTCGCAAAAAGAAAGCACCTTGCGTTGCAGTGACCAGGTTGGCTACAGATTTCTGGTATTATATTTATGTGTCAATGTGGAATGTGACTACTATCTATTTAATAACTTCCTATACCATGCTGAAATTAACGTTCATGTCAAACCAGAACGCAATTAGCAAATCTACGGTTTTATTATCATGGCTCTGTGATAATAAAAAAGAAAGATCCCCAGTCATTCTTAGAAAAGAGTAGGGCATTGAGTTCGGTTGGCAGGCTTCTATCTGACTTCGAGTAACCTAAATGGTGCTTAAGGGTATTTATGGGTGTTGGTAGTCAGTGTCCTCTGGTGGCAGATTTTCTGAGGGAACTACTTTCTTTTTACGCCAAAATGGAACGTTTTCAAAAAAGTACGGGAAAAATGCTCAACTGTCAAAAAGAGTTCCTTTTTCATTAAAACTTTTAAGTCATTAAATGACATTTTATGGTATTCATTTTTGTAATAAAATTATTGATTTATTATTTGAAAATTACAATGGAATTTCTTTGATTATATTGAAAGCTTCGTATCTTTTTAACTCATAAAAAGTGGCGCAGTAATATGTCACTGCTCAAAAATTTATTTTGTCATGTCAAAATGTTATAGGCAAAAAGTTCTGCAGATTGTGGGACCATAATAAAGTGGATTTCCAAACAACTTTGTAAAAGTGATCTTAACAATATTTACTGTGATCCTAGTGAAACAGATTTTCTATTTTTCAAATACATTAAGAGAAAAATAGAGGTAAAGTACCCACTTGATCATTTCAAAATATGTATTTTTTCACCTCCCTTCACATATCTGATTGCCAAACTTCCTTTTTATTTCCAAATTACACAAATCAAAATGAGAAAATCTGTTTCACTAGGATCACAGGGAATTTTCTTCCCAAGGAAATGAAATAAACACAGCTAAAAACAAGCCTACTCCTGTTGTGTAATCTGCAGAACTTATTTGCTTGTCTTCTTCATTTCTCATGAAAACTATCATCAAGGAAAATTTGGACAAAATACTATTTTGAAAGAAATATACTTGTAATCATACCTTATAATTCAAATATTGAGGTGTTTAAATATTGATTCATGTCATTAATGCTTATATTTTAATGGGCAATGTATTTTTACACCATAAATGTACCAATTCCCATCAAGTACAGTATTTTGGTAGTTTACTCCTCTGCCACTAGGGGGCGCTCACTACCAACACCCATAAATACCCTTAAATGATCATTGATAGAAATCATCAAACAATATCTACTCACTAGTTTTGTCTTTGACGTCATAGCACGTGCATGTTTCCCAGACTCCTGTTTTTTGGTGTTCTGCAGTTAACCAGACGGGTGAGGAGTATCCAGTGACAAACAACAAGAGAGCGATAATATAGCACCACAATATCGCACTCCCCACAGCGGGGGCAGACACAACACGCGCCGGGGAGGAACTGACTTCTCTGGAGGAGTGCTCCATCTTGGGACGTGCACCTTAAAAATATAATGGTTTATTCTCTATCAGAATAGCTGGATAATCTATACTATATATTTCAATCATCAATTAGCATTATCACCTTTTCATTTGCGTCTTACAAAATCAAATCATAATCATCTAATTCTTTGGCAATTTAATTTATATCTTCCAAAATGGATAAATTGCTGAACTCATCTCTTGTTTTCATGGTTTATGTCATATAACTGATCAAACATTAGGAACTCAACTTTTGTTCCACTGTCTATATGGAGATTAAATTGTATTGCAAGCCTTCAGCCTGTCACATTGATTCAAATGATTTAATGTTGATTAAAAATAATGGGAAATTAAGTCTAGATAGAAATAATGATGATACACAAGTAATGTGTCAATAAATCCTAGCATATGGTGCCACCAGCTGTTTAAGATAGGTGAGAATCATTCCATATCAGTGGTGCCACCTGCTGAACATGACAGATGAGACTCAATCTATGTTCCTAGTAATCGCAAGTGGAAAAAAAGCGTACTTCAGGAATGTCTGATATTTTACTTTTTTTTTACCTTATTTCTTTTTCTTGAACATGTCTTAAAAAGAAAAATACAGAGACATTGATCTGTGACAGGCATGTTAAGAATTTTAAACTATTGTTCTAAATTGAATTATTGAATTTCCTTCATCTAAATGTGTGTTCTTCTTGGTAAAAAGTTTGAACTTGTCATGGTGTCAATGAATGACGTAGTTGGAATACTGATTCACAACAGACGATCATGAGTTACCACTAACCCTATGACACTATACTATCATTTCAGCTATAAAATATTCTTCAATCAGGTCAACAACTTCTAAGAAGTTGGGTAAGGTGTTTTGTATAATTTCTATAGAAAATATCCCAGCGAGACCTGTAAAAACCTCAGATATATATGCATTTAAATCACCAACTCTCTACCATTTATATGCATGTATCATATATATATTGCACCTTAACCACCACCAGAAAATTATAACCACAATAAAATTTAAATATTTTTTCTCCAACAATCTGTCAAAGTTACACGTTTATGTGTTTATACAGCTCTTCCCCGCCGTTTCAGGTCGATTGTTAGAATTGATTTTACCTTCACTGAGATTTCCTGGGGCAAATACACCATCGCAGCTCCCAGCTCCGGCGAGTGACGTGCAGCATGGTACATATAGAGGGACAATGCATGACTGTACCTACCCGAGTGTACCTATACATGTCTAACCTGCTTGCACAGTAGCTAGGGACGTGTCTGAGCAGAACACCATTCAAACATTTCATTCCATGAGACCGCACACTCACCATTCAGATGCATACACACGTATATGGGTCAAATTATTGTATAATAGTAATAATACGAGTTAAAGATGTGTATGATATAGCACTATATCAGATACCTACCTTATATATGTATTATGATATAAATAAAGTGTGATGGTTGTGTTTGTTGATGTTAATATGTGCTTTCATGATTAGTATACACCTGGGATGATGATGTCTCTTTGTTGATATTAGTCCTCTTTGTTATGGGTACGCAGGCTGCCGTTGGCCGCTCATAGCACACCTGGCAGCCTGCGTGGCCACACACACACACACACACTAAACAAAGACACACTGGCCACGTTTTCATATTCAACATAATTTTATTTCACACCAGTGTTGGATTAATTAGGCTTTTTTCTGTAGAGAGCGCTTGACATAGAATCACATCCTATATTGGTAGGCGTCCGGCATTGTTGTATGCTGAGGACGCTACCAGGTCTCACCTGCTCGGGCCTCTCACCTGCCCGGCATATCCCGCCTTGTCACCCCACCTGGGCTGCCGGGATGAGTGCGGTCACGCAGGCAGCTGCCCACTGAACCGTAAAATGTGTCACAACAGAACAACACAGTGCTTACCTTGGAGGAAGTTAAACTAGCAGAGGATTGCCATGTAGAATAAAGGTAAAGTATTCCCTAAATAGACCTTATTATAGATACCACAGCAGCTAGTGATAACATCAATAACTACCTTGATGTGATGTGAATGTCAGGGGCAGGCTTTATGTCCTCACCTTTAATAATTCCCAGACACCAACCTTTATAATGCTGTCAGACTCCAAATGCTGATCCTTGGTTGTCATATGGATATCCAATAGGCACATACAATGAGTTCATGATTTAGGGAAATCCCCTCAATCAGACTAGTGGCATAGGCCTACCTTATATGTAACCACTTTGACGATTATAAAAGACGTTTATTGCATCGTTGAGTTGAATGTATGGCCTCCTTCTTGATCCGTTTTTATGGAGTAGGACTTGACACATGTTTATTGCAGTACCAGAAGTATCTTCCTTTGGATGATATTTTCATTGTTAATGTTCAATTCATGTACCTTATTTATGACCTTAGAGAGCACATGTGCAGTCAGAGTCAGAGTAAAATTTCTAGAATAGAACACAAATATTTTAAAATCTTATGTATTCTTTATTTCTTTTGTGACATATATTACATGCTCAAGGTTGGCCTCGTGCCCAACTTACTAGAAGTTACAAATCCATGATTAAATCTTCAATCGTCATCTTTGTTGCTTCCATATCATAGTTTCTTTAAAAAAATATGTTTGCTTATTTCCTTTAGTTTCAACATGTATGTACTACATATAATTCTGTGAGACATGTATGTACTATAATTCTATTTGACATCTCGATGGCTTCCCGTGGTGTTAAAGCTTAATATAAGATATCACACAACGGAAATTCTTACCTTTCTAGATCTGTAATCAGTTTGTTCATTTAATGTTGGAGGATGGAGAAATATAAATATTACTTTCAAACAGGAAATTGCATGCAAATTCTATTTTTTTTCAATACTCTCTTGTTACCATTGACTATATGAAAGAAAAATCCTGTTATTGAAAGTACCATTGGTCTTCTCATGGGGCATAATTTTGATTCTATTAAACTCGACTTGGGGATAAAAAATGTAACATGTTTATTTTTAATTTGCATATTCACGTTTCAGGAATATTATTAAACTTTGTTCAAATCTTGGAGAAAATGCCTGCAACAGTTGAGATAACTAGTGGGACGTCCACTGCTACCCACACCATCGCTATGCGGGGCCTCGCTGGCGCCATCTTCTGGTGCATTGTGGCAGCCATGGTCACGTTCCTTGTGGGATTCTCGTCCCCCGAGTGGCACGTGAGCGGGAGTTCCAAAACGGGAGTTTGGGAACAATGTGCCTGTTCCACTACTCGGGACAAAACAAGTAAGTTCAATAAACTTAATGCCATGCAACAGGCTATCAAACTGTCCAACTTTTAATATTCCCTCAATATCACATTTTTTCTTAATATAACTCAACATTTCTTGATAATCCAAAAGTCTTACATAATTTTTCATTGGAATACACTTGAAGGTATCATATTTCTTTTTCTTCTCTTTTTTTCGGTATTTTAAAGCTGATTATTCCAAAGCCAACAAATTAAAATCCATGCAAAAATCTGAAGAAACAATAAATAAATTATAAAAAAGTAAATAAATAACTCACTAAAAGTATGTCATTTCAATATGCGTTTCCAAATCAGCTGCCCAATTAGCGTAGTGTCTGATAATGGTATTATGGATATGGTGACTAATGACATATATGTTACAGGCTGGCAGACTGGGGTACAGGTTACAGCCACACTTGGTTTAATAGGTCTCATCATCTGCCTCCTGTCCATTGGGGTCTACCTATTTGTAACTACATTAATGATAAATACTGTTCTCATCTTGGCTACCGTCTCGTCCTTTATATCTGGTAAGTCCAATATTTCATTTGTCATTGCTTCGCGGTTTACCATTTCCATCAAATTTGGAAAGGTCCTTATCTATTGCTATATATTGCTATATATTGCTAAAACGATGAGCAAACTGCTTTAAATATTTGTTATGCATTGATAATAATAAGAGGATTCAGTTATTCAAATAAATTTCTTTTTTACTGACATTTTAACCAGTTTTTACTGGTTCTAGGGAAAAAAAACAGCACAGTATATTGCATTTGACGCCCTAATCTTGGCACACCCAACTTGTTGAATGTCATTAATTTGTGATTACATGGCAGTTTAACTTTGGCGCTTAATTTGATTTTGAATACTTTCAGTTATATCGTTGTGAAAAATAACATTTATACTCTCTGTGAAAAAGTCTATTTGTATAATTTTGCATTAAACATCGTTTTTGAGAGCGGATGTATTTCTTTCTTATAGAAATCTTTCTTTTTTTCTCAATGCAACTTTAATTCACGATATCCTTGCCCTGTTTCAGCATTCTTCATCTTCATAGCGGTCATAGTATTTGGGTCTAATACTGATACTTGGGGAGGACGCATGGATTTCGGCTTCGCCTTCACGATCATTGCAGCGATACTGATCACGGTGGCCGGAGTCCTAGCCACGGTCCAGCTGTTCAAATCCGGAATCTTCAACTGCTGCAAATAACTCACACATCATATCAGTATGGTAAAAGGTGAACACTTGTTAAGATATGGAGCAAATCTCAAAACAAGGAACACAATTTATTCTGGATTTTTTAATGTGTACATGTTTACTAATTTCCTATTTATCTTTTGTCCAATATATTTTAAAGTAAATAAGCTTACATATTTTTTCATGTAAAATGTGTTCATGTTACTTGAAAAATGTACTTAATGACATTTTACCGCTCTTCCAATATTGAAAATATATCATTCAAACATCTGAATTGCCTAACACACCACCATTTTCTTGATGATGAAAATCAAAATGTCCGACAAGAGATTATTAGACATAAGGTGTATCTGACATGAGGTGTATCTGACATGAGGTGTATCTGACATGAGGTGTATCTGACATGAGGTGTATCCGACATGAGGTGTATCTGACATGAGGTGTATCTGACATGAGGTGTATCTGATATGAGGTGTATCTGACATGAGGTGTGTCGATTTTGAAATTATCCTATTAAATCAGGTGTGAAATTTTTGTTTTGACCTGTAAGCAGCTTTCAATACAAGAGACCATTGAATTGAAGCTAAAATATGGAAGATATAACTCAGCGTAAACATAGTTCACAGTATGGAACTATTTCTAAGATATCCTCAAATGTTGAAGCAGAGATTGGTATTCCCCCGGTGTCTGCGATGGCACCAATCCCGATGTCTTCTGTTTAACTAACATGAGGCATATATATGTATTGTGAGATTTATTGTGACCTGATGGTAATGAGGTATTCAAATATTTGATACAATAGGTAAAAATTAAAGCGTCATCTGTGCATATAGTCTTCCTACATGTTTTAAAGGAAAGTTTGAAGTGTTCTTGTTTTATTGGAAACATTCCTAATCTTAATGAGATTCGAAAAATCAATGGCTCTTAATCAGTTTAAGAAGTCAGTCTGATTTTATTATGCTCAAACAAAAACAGCAAAACATACGAATGAAGTGAATTTGTGAATTTGTAAGTATTGGATTACCATGCGAGTAATATGGCAACTGTCAGAATGTGCAAGTTGATGTAGCGGAGCATAATAGTTGCCCAATAGTTTTATGGCTTATTCATTGGATTTTGTCCCTAAATCTTATATCGAATGTTATGGAGACAGGGCTTTTGAGAATGTATTAAGGCCGTATTGGGTGGTGGAAAGTAACACTGTTAATCTCACTCTCATATTCTACATATCCATATTGAATGTATCATTTTCTACAGCTAAAATGATATCACTATAAAGGTTAATAAAAGAGCTAAGACCAATATGTGTAGATACTGCTTCATCGTAAATATTTATTTTATTAGAAACTAGAAATACGTTACTTTTATTGCCAACCTGTTTTAATTATATAATAAAGAACAATAAATATGTTTATATAAAAGATCGATACATTGGTTTGACATTTACAAACATTTCGTTATGATAAATTCAAAATGGAGTTTTGGCAAGTAAATTCAATTTGTTATCAGTGTGTTTTACAAGTGGAAAGGTAAATACTATCATAATATGGTATACATTCTTGGAAAAAACCGTGTTTAGTTACTATCACAAAGGTATTCCCTTATGTGAACAAATAAGTCCTTATTTTGAGTTTTAACTTTGCATTATTTAATTTTATATAAAAGATTACGTGATAGGCCCCATATTGTACATATTTTGTATATATTTTTATAACATAAGTCTACGTTAAGCCCAGTAAAAAAGAATATGCTCATAAGAGTAATCATGAGAGAACTCAAATACATTTGTAAAATTTGGCACATCAGATTTTAATTTTGATTTGATTTGATTTGATTTGATATGTTGGCCGATCGTCTTTTGTCTCGTGGGCACTCCGAGCTTCAGATTGACCTTTTAATCAGTGTGAAATCAATACTGCTGACAGTATCCAAGCCACTACTTCCTGTCTTCCATTATATAACCAAGACCAAGAAAGGCACAGACCCATTGTGCGGGTTGGCGGGAAAACATGCCAGAGGAAGTTCATTTGATATTTGACGTTTTTTTCAAAGTATCCCCCCCAAGTATATATCCATACACACATATGATATGGGTCAAAACAGGATATAAAAGGATATATACCCTGTCAAAAGCGGATATATCCTTTTTATTTGTAATAAATACATTTTTTTTGTACATTTGTAACTTAGAAATGCTTTTTAAATGATCTCAAAGATTTTTGATTGACCAATGGGTCCTTAGACATACTTGGTAGACATGCCTAGCCCCCTCAATATGAGAGCATAAATCTGAGTTCAATGGAGGAGCCCTTTTTCCCTGACAAAGTCAATACACTCGACCTACTGACTGGTATGAGGTGGGGGTGGGGGAAAGTACTAAAAAGACTTTTGATTGACTAATGGGGCCTTAGACATACTTGGTGGACATGTCTAGATTATGTACACTCCCCCATCTTATCCCAGACACCATAAAAATAAACACATTTTGTAATTTTATAGCATTTGTATTGTTTAAACACATTTACATTTATGATAATGTTGCACACAAATTACTATTGTGTAAGAATTGTTCATTCAATTTTCATTGTTATCTGATATATAATATAGTTTTTAATATATCTAATATAATATATATATATATATATATATATATATATATATATATATATATATATATTTATATTAATACAAAATATAGAAGTATATGGTGTAAAATAGGTAAATATTCAAATAAAGTAACATAAAACATATATTGTATATAAATCAAAATAAACAATTATAAAATTATGCATAAAATTCTTCTTACGATATTTGCCTAATATTGATTGATATTTGCCTAATCCTGATTGATATTTGCCTAATCGTGGTAGATTATATATAACTATATCTGACACTTTCCACACTTGGTCCACACTGTATTATATATTTCTAAAACGCAAACATTTTCTCCTATCCTTTAAACTAATATATGATAGATATATAATCTGTGAAATAGCACTACACATACTAGATGTATATTGATATAAGATGGATAAATCATCATCAGCAAGTCAGCATTACATATTTCCTGAGTACGAATTTATGATATACATATAATATCAATGCATTAGTACTACATATATCCTGCATAATATAAAATAGATATATAAAGAATCAGTAAACTAACTGATATATATTTACACATTTATATATGTATATATTCAGTCAGCATTTAGCGTGCCCACTAATATAATCAGTAGCTTTATTTCTCCAAACGTATATAGCTGGGCTCTCACAATTTGGTTTACCGTGACTGCTATTTTCTCTAATTGGTTTGAGTGGATCACAGAGCTGAATCAGATACAAATTCGGCTTGATTCACTTTATTCTGATCTGAAACAAATGATACCCAAATTATTCAATGCATGGAAAATATAACTGAAATCAATCTTACTTGTAAACACCGCAATAGTAGAAATTGATCAGATTCCAACTTTATTCACACAACTAGTAATAGGTATCAAGGTTAACAAAGTTATCAATGATAATTATCGAAATGTGTAGACATGAAATCGAAAAACAATATTTAAAATTTATTTTATCTCTCTACATGACTCCATTGTAATGTATAAAACCGCGATTCTTGTATTACTTACTCGAATGTCCATTTTCTTCTAAAAGTGCATTTTCCTTAGGTTTTGAATTAACCTTTTTATATTTTGCTTCAGCCGCTTTTTCCTTCAAATAAGCATATGTACCTTGCTTCTTGAAATCAAAATGTATCCATCTGCAATCAAACATGGTTTCACTTAATTGTTAAAATATCAAATTAGGAATTGAGATTGTCTTGATTTATTTTCTACAATATATTTTATAGATTGTTTATGTTCGATCAGGCATTTTAGGTCAATCTATCTTAAGATTACAAAACAAATTCTGGTTGATAAATAGGAAATTATAGCACGGAGGGCAACACTGACATAATATGCACCACAGACAGAACAGAGGGCAGCACTAATATGATCTGTTCCATAGACTAAACACAGAGGGCAGCACTTACATAATTTGAGCCATAGGCACAATATAGATGGCAGCGCCGAGCACAAATGAGAATCCCGGCCAGAAGGTCAGAGTGTGAGGGTAAATGTTGCTGAACATTGCTATTCCTGCCAGAATACTGATGGTTTGTAGCGCACCCGCTACTGCGAATATCATGCCTACAAATACAAATATCAAATGCAATATATAATAAGATTGAACCATAACCTTAAAAATGTATAAGAAATAATATCAGAATGGTTTTTTTTAAGTAGATGATTTTGTATTTTACCAGGTTATATGGACCTTGAATGCATTATTTTGTATTTGAATCTATTTTAAAGTCACAATGGAGACGTGAGGCATATGACCTTTATGGGCTCTGGGGCAAAAACCCTTTGTGAACTCTGGGAAATATGACCTTTGTGGGCTCTGGGGCAAATGGCATTTGTGGACATGGGGGCATATGACATTTTTGCTCTCTGAGCCAAATGACCTTTGTGGTCTCTGGAGTATATTTTGTTGATATATAATCAGATAACATAACTGCCTCTGCAAGATCTACTTCACTAACCTACCATATTTTGATCAGCTTTCAACAAGAATGTCAAATACCAGATGTGAAAAAGTGTGAAAAATACACCCCTAAGGATCCAATGTAACCTCAGGTTTCAGGAGATCCATGTGAAAGGAGCTAATCTTAACCAGTTAGTGACATTCCTAACTTTGTATTTTCATCTACCCAATTACTGTGGGTTCAAAGTTTTGAATTGCTCAGAGCAGCTCAGTGAAAAGATTGTATACATAACCAACGAAGCAAATTTAACACCAAAATATTCAACCACATAGGTTTAAATTAGCAGGCAATATCCCCTCATTCAATTCTCTGTAACAAAACATTATGCAATACTATACCACAATATTGTTGACAAATATATCCTGCTTAAAATTACCTCCCCTTCGAATTCATTCAAGGACTCTCAATATCAGCCCCTGCCGTCAATAGTGAAAAAGTGCATTCAGGACTGGCCGCTTTTTATGACCTTTTGAAAATCAGGCTGTGCACTGATTGGCAAAAGAATAAATGATTCTGTATTGTACTGCTTGGTATACATCTAGGATAACTGATTACATGTACAGGTCATGACCTCGAGCTGGTAAATTCTGATTGGAGGATATTAAGGTGAGTATGATAATTAATGATTCCGAATATATAAAAAATTTTGAATATCAAATTTACAACAATGACAGCAGAGGTAGAAGATTGAATGACTTGCAATATTTGCCATGTAATGCAGAGCAAAACTTACTCTAAATCAACTCATTACTGTCAGACATGAAGCAAATTCGCAAGATGTTGTTAAATTTCCAACAGCTCTTGCCACAAGATATGCTACATTTTCACTTCTCTTCATAATTTTATTGATTCTTGCAAACCTCAAAAACAGCAAAAATACATATCTATGATATGTAAGATATGTGTGGTTACCTTAACTGATAGGTAGTAAACATGCACATCATCCCAAGGACTTTCCAAAGATTTGCTTGGATGCCTGGTTTTGGCTCCCAATCAAATAAGCTACACATATACAAAAGTACCTAACTGAAATACATAAAAAATGCAATATAAAACCAAAATTTGTTTAAATATCTGGAATATTTTTGGTAGATATAAAGAAATGATAGCTTACCGGTTTCATTTGGCTCAATAAGTAAAGATAGCAGAGATCTGTATATGGTCCATACATAATGCTGTAAAAACCCAACTACAGCAGCTGCAATTGAATAAAAGTAACGATATGAAAATTGTGAAATTATCATGAAAATATAAACATACTTAAAGGTTTTGGGAACCAGATTGTCCAACACTTTTTTTTCTTATATAAAATAAACCTTTAGTATACCATACCCTAACCTTTGTGATCTAAGCAATTTACACATCATATATTTCCCCTACATACATGTAAATGTCTTGAGCCGACCACAGGACGTGGCAGAGTTGACTAGAGTGCAAAGTTAGCACCAGTTGTGATGTAAAACCCCAAATAAACCACACAATCTTGGTGTCTTATACTTACAGAGGAACACCATCCATGTTGTGGTGGAGAATCCTAGTATAACCTGTGAGACGATAGCCGAGGCATATCCAGCCACCAGCAACAAAGGCTCCTGCAAAACAAAACAAAACATTACCGTATTTACTCGTATATAAGACGACTCGTGTATAAGACGACCCCCCAAAATCGATGTTATTTTGCTTGAAAAGACCAATTTCCGAATATAAGACGAGGTGTTTTTTTCTCGAGACATCGGCACTGCTACCATTCAAGTTTGGCGGCCATTTATAAAGTGAAACTTAAATATGGTTACGCAACAAGATCTTAATGGTCTTATACCCGAGTATTTACGGTAAAACGTAAATACGATGTTTGTAATTTCGAAATAACGAATATCAGACGTAGCGGATCGATTTTAATTGCGTTTTAAATGATAAATAAAGGTATTTACCCAATATTATCACAAAATATGCTTTGAAGGTCGAGAACAGAACAAAACCATCCATCCATTTATGACATGCATTACGCAACACGTAGTTATATCTTAATTAAATAATTGAATAATTTTCTTAATTGAGCCATAAAATATATTACACTATTTTTTTCATGAAAAGTAATCTAAAACAGCAAATAATATAAAATCAAATTACCTTGCATTTTTTCTTTTTCAATAAGGGAAGAATTATAAGTTGACTTATAGCCCCAAGACTGTGAGTGAAACCATTGAGATATCCGTATGTGCTCTGAGACCAACTGAGAGGCTGTCTCACCACGTACAAATACAACAGCACATCGATAGCTTTAATAGTAACGAAAATAAAATAAAAAGGAAATTAGTGATAGTATTTTTAAGTATATTTAGCATTAAAATCAGTTTGTTACAAAAATTCGTCGGGTATCAAACAGCAATATGTTATTATAATCAATATGATATTCGTAATATGGAAATAGAACAAAAACATGATGTTTAATATAACAAGCAGTAATTTCAGGTGATGGTGTTGATTGCAGGCACTAATTGCAGGAGTAAAACACAAGAGGTCCGTTTTGTTGAGGATCTAGTCTGGTCTGACTCGTTTATTTTAATACAGGGTATTCTATATTTGAAAGGTGCGAGCTGCTACATTTGAGGAACAGATGGGTATTATCATAATGTTACATTAACCAATTCAATGTTAATAATGAGTAAGTATGAATGGGCAAATAAGCAAATAACTTATGCATTGCTCCAAATATGAACGTTAATAATGAGTAGCAATGGAAAGGCAATTAATGTAACTTGCGCAATGTGAACATTGATATTAAGTAGATATAGATAATTAATTAATGTTGCTCACACCATATGATTGTTAATAATGAGTAGGTATGGATAGACAATTGAACTCACGCATTGCTTCAAATATGCATGTTAGTAATGAGCAAGATAATAATGAGGAAGTTAATAAAGGAATTAATGTAATGCCTCAGTCACATTTGCACCGGGCGCCGGCCGGGAAGTAAGAATCGGCCGACTTCCCAGTCTGCCGGGCGCCGAGGAGTAAATCAGCAACAATGTGAGATATGCCGTAGCTGTGGTCACATTATTTAAGGGCACCGCACGGCACCCGTAAGAAAATGACACAGATGTCTGCAGGATATCTTAAAGACATCTGTATCATGTAACAGACATCTGTACATGCTGTAGGATATCCTAAAGACGTCTATATGAGACCGCAGGGAGCCCGGTGGATCATCTGACGATGGCCTGTGAACACATGAAATATAAAAAATCCTATTTTCACCGCACGATGCCACTGGCAGCCCTAAGATAATCAGCCGATGTGCCTGAGGGACACTGTCGGGACCCTGCCGGGACCCTGCCGTGTACTTTGATGAAGACGCGTGCGCAACATCGATGGTGGTCATGTTTTAATCGAGGACTCGCTTTTCTGATAAAATATACCGATTATCTGTTTCGAAACAAGGTCACAATTAGCCAAGAACCATCCATATCGAACGAATAACATTGGTGTTGCATTTGTGAACAAATTTGTGATCATTGAACGCGTCACAAACAATATATCAAGCAAAATTTGGCGAGAGACAGTGAAAGCATTTTTCGCCATCTTGAATCTTAATCAGTTTCACCTGCAAAACGGAAAAACGGTTAAGGTTCAGACAAACGAAGAAGAAATACATGATATAAACAAATCAACCTACCTGAGTGAACTGCAGACTCGATTATATAACCGAATTTGAGACGCTAAGTTGAGAGATCAGGAAAACTCTTAACGCTAGGTAAACACAGAGACCCGACATTGATCTCATGAGTGATTTTTCTCAGGTAAACTCCTCAGGTAAATTCCTCAGGTGTCTCGTTGAAAATTTAATCTGAGCCAAATCTGACGTGCCTGTGCGCGCCAAATAACTATTTCATTCAAAGTCAAGTATTCGCAGAAGAAAGACGTGAGCTGAAAACCTACGAAATATTGCCGGAATATCGCCGAACAAACATCGTCACACAGTATCGCCGAAAGTATTGAAGTATCACCGAAAGTATTGAAGATAAGATAAAATCTCGGTAAGTTCTTATTATAAAATAATAGGAAATTGATACTTAGCGGAACAATCGTAGACTCGAAACTCTGACCACTTATTGAAAACTATTGAAAACCATTGAGAACTATTGGAAAAACTGTATCAGGGTGAACTCCTGTACGGGTAGTGATTGAAAAAATTGGTGTAGCTGAAAAAAGAAGTGAAAATATAACCTGAACCAAGGCTGAACCCCCTTGACAGGATAGAAATAAATTACTTGAGCCAAGGTTGAACCGCCTTGACAGGATAGAACTAAATTACTTGAGCCAAGGTTGAACCGCCTTGACAAACTGATTGAACAAGCTGATACACCTGACACCTCACATCTCTAGTGATTAAAAATAAATACCTTGAAATGTGTGATCAGGTATATAGAGTGAAAGCAATAACTGGTGATTTCTATGACCGGAAAACCAAAACCAGGTTTTACAAAATCTGGTGGGAAGGTTTCAAAAAAAAAGAGAGTACATATGAACCAGCTTGCAATATTGATAATAACCAGATTGAGTGTTACCATATGAGGAAAAATAAAAATAAATCCAACCTAAAATGTAGTAAAGACGTATGCACATATAAGAATGCAATATCTGAAAATATGAATATGTCTTTACAGATGGCTTCCAAGGCAAGTAACAAAACTCGCCAGGGCACTCGCAAACGGGAATCCAGGTCCAGGTCCTCCTCGAGGTCCTCTCATGTGGACTGGGCGGAGCTGGTGAACCTGGAGGAGGAGCAGAATGATGAACAAACTACAAAGAAGGTTACTCTTCAAGCAGACCCCGAAGGGGCATCTCTAGTGATCGATGTAACGAATGATGAACCACAAACAGTGGCGCCACCTGTAGGAACACCCGATAAAGAGGGAACCAGAAGGTTGGACACACAAGAAACAACTGAAGGAGGGAACGACGCCCAAAAACAACTTGACAGAAATACCCCCAACCCTGGGGATGACATAGAATTAAGTATGACTGAACTTATGAATCTTGTTAAAGAAAAATCTACCAGTTTCGCCATGCTAAATGAACAGGTTGAGAATAAAGATGTGTTGATCAGTGACCTAAAAAAGGAAAATGATGATATGAAGAGAATGTTCAGTACACTTAAGGTTAATAACTCGTATGATAAGGCCAAACTCAAGAGAGCAGAATTAAAAATTGATGAACTAAACAAAACCATAGTAAGAAATAATGAATACATATCACAATTGGAATGTAAAAATGATGAACATGTGAAGCATATAGAAGCAATGGCTGAGGCAGAAACAATGCCACAGCCAGATGAAAATAAACAAATGAGCAATGTGATTAGTGAAATGAATGAGAAGGTATTGTTTATATCGCATAATATGTACAAAAGTCTGACTGATTTCTGTGACAAGAACATCCCATGGAAATGGGAACATGGGGGAAATGGGGATACAGTGCAAGGTGTAACAAAGTGGCTCAAATCTGAGGTGAACAGGAACAAACTTAAAGACTATGTTGCCATAGTACTATGCATTGGCTTAGAAGAGGTGAAAAACTATGAAACAGGCAGTGCAATCCTAAAAAAGCTAAAAAGCGTAGCATATAAAGTAGGCATGAACACTGAGTGCCCTGTCTACTTATGTCACCTGCCTCCAATCTCAATTAAATGCCATAGTAAAATGGTGATGTCTCACACAGTCCTAAACCACAGCATGAGCAAATTGAAATGTGATGATGAACAGTGTCAAATAAATGTATTTGAAACGCCTGGTAAGATTACCGCCTGTGCAACAACTGAGATTGTTGCTTCAGTGGAAAATCCTAGTCTGGTGGATACAGCATCCAAAGAATGGATAGATGAACTATGTAGAATCATTATCTCGAACACAACCACATACCCGGACGATCCAGATGAGAAATGGTACGAGATGGGTGGGCAGGCTAGCAGTAATGATGATGGAGGAAGTGATGGGGATGAGGAAGAGTTGATTGATTTTGTGAATGGAAACTATAAAGGTGAAGAAATAATAACTAAAATTCCTAGAACTGCCACACCAAAACTGATAGGATCAGGTGGGTCCATGGTAAAACGCATAATCAAGGTGTCAAAGACAGAAATACAAAAAATAGATGGGGATGATGAAGATGTAGAGGATGATGTAGTAGTGAAGGGGACTCCACTCGGCATCGCAAGAGCGCTGGTGGAGATTAGGAATGTGGTTAGAGAACAAGTGAAAGAAAGAGACATTGTTAGAAAGGAGGTGTGCTATTATCACGTTAACGGAACGTGCAAAAAAGGTGATCGCTGCAATTTCTCTCATGACGCAAAGAAAAAAGTTGAAGGGCAGAGAAATAGACCATTGGACAAGAAGTCCAACCCAAGAAGTCCTAGGAAGGATAGTAGGACAAAACGACCACGAAAAATGTGACATTTAGGTAGTGGATGGAGGATAGATACATATATCTGTAATGTCTGTAAAATAAACACCAAAATGACAGAAAAGGTAGTGAAAAATGTACAAGAAACTGAAAGATGTATTATTGAAAATAAAAAATTGAATATCACAAAGTATTTTGATCTTATGTCATCTATTGGTGTATATGAACCATGTAAATGCTACAAATCAATAGAGAAAAATGTAAAACTTGAAATAACAATAAAAAATAAACATTGTAAAAATGCAGCAGTCTATGATCATTTAATAGCAATACTACTGGGGCACTGCATATATGATATTATAATTATGCCGGTGAAAAAAACAAATATATCAGTAGACCTGGTCCTCTATCCACGCAATAACTACCCAAAAACGGTGAGGAACACGCAGATCGGTAACATATGGGAGTATATTACTGAAAACAAGAAAATAAAAATTATGACTACTGAGCAAATTAGACGAGATGCGATGGAAAAAAATGATGGCAAAATTCTTGAAGAAACGAAAGTGAACCATTATTATGATTTTACTATATCAACAAATCGTTGTACTACGAATACGCGGATTTACGATGATGTGGCTAAAAATAACCCACGTTATGCTATAAATAGCACAACACAGACGGTAGACAATTCTTTTGATCATGATCTTAATGAAACTACACTTAATGAAGGCATCAATGGTGATATAAATAGATTGATACGGCACGAATCAAGGAACGAAGATCGTACACGTGACCACACAAGCTCCGCCCACAAAATCAGTACCACGGAGCGTGTCAACGATGTCGGCCTGGAAACAAATGAATTAACTCCCACAACTCGAGTAAACTGCACCAGATCTGATGGAAACCGATTAAAAAGGGATAGAAACCAACTAAAAGAGCAAAACAAAGCAGAACCGAATAGGAATCGACCTGCAAACTCCCGAGTCGACGGGGACGAAACCACGCCCACCTCTTCCATGATTCGCTGCTCCGCGAAGCATAGAAATTATGGTATGGGGAAACCTCCATTCATGAATTCACCAAGGTCAAGGTCTCAGGGGAATCCCCTTCTGGCTGATCTTAATGATACAAGCAAAGTGCAAATTAAATCGAAAAATAAAACGGCAATAACAAAAAATGGAATTAACATAGGTGTGTGTAATGTACAAAGCATTAAGCACAAAATATTAATACTAAAGGACTATTTCCATACAAACAATCTACATGCCCTCTTTATTACTGAATCATGGCTACATGCAGAGGGTGATGAGAAATTAGAGGATGAATTGGAGGAAGAAGGCCTAAAACTCCACTCGTTTCCTAGGATTGGCAGGAGTGGAGGTGGGATCGCCCTACTACACCGGCGTGAGCTCCCTTTCAAATCAAACAGGTTGAATCCGCCAAGAGTAAAAACAATGGAACTTATGGAGACATCATTACTGGTGAGAGGAAAAAAAGCAACATTTGTGACAATATATCGACCAGAGCCATCTGGTGGAAACAAATATACATACTCAGAATTCTATGATGAACTAACTTTACTATTGGCACATTATGGTACTTTCAATCATGAAGTAATTTTTCTAGGTGACTATAACTTTCATGTAAATAAACCAAAAAAACCAGACGTAATAAAATTTAATGACGTATTATCCACCTTTGACATGGACCAATGGGTAACTGAGCCAACTCATAGACTGGGAAATACTCTGGATCTGATTATCACGTTTAAAGGAAACAAACTCATAAAAACTCATACCGTTGATGAGTACATGTCGGATCATAAAATGATTCTCATTAATCTTGAGATATACCCTCCTAAACCTGCTAAAAAAAGAATACAATACAGAAATTACAAAAACATAAACATGGATGCTTTTAAGAAAGATATAAGAGGGGCGATGGCGGACCGAAAACTATGGGAACTACTATCACTTAATGAATTAGTGAAATACTATGATAGTAGATTAACAACCATCATTAACAACCATGCGCCCATCAAGGTTGCTGACGTATCCAATCGCAAACCAGTACCATGGATGAATAACCAAATCAAACAAGAGAGATCCCTGAGGAGAAGATTGGAGCGTAAAATGAAAAAAAGTGGATTACAGGTTGATATAGAAAATTATAACAACCAAAGAAACAAATATAATTCACTGCTAAAAGATTCTCAAACGAAATACTTCTCCAACCTAGTTGATGAAAATAAGCATGACCCAAAGAAACTTTTCAAGGTTATAGACCAAGTCATGCACAAGGCAAAGGATGTCCCCATGCCTCCATCCAAGTGTAACGGGGTACTGGCAGAAAGGTTCAATAATTATTTCCTGGAAAAAATAGACAATATCAGGAAAGACATTGATGAACATCAAATAACCGGAAAACAAACACCAGAGGACACTGGAAAAAATATACCACCTGATCAGGAGCAGAACCAGCCCACCCTGGATAGGTTTACCACGCTAACCGAGGAAGAGGTTCGGAAAATGATCAGAAAAGCATCAAATAAATCATGTGAACTGGACCCAATACCACACTGGCTGTTGAATGAACTTGTGGATGATCTATTGCCCATAATCACCATGATAATAAATAAATCATTAATTTCATCGGAAATAACCGAATGCATGAAAATTGCAATAATCAAACCATTATTGAAAAAATTAGGTCTAGAATTAATTGAGAAAAATTATAGACCGGTCTCCAATCTAAGCTATGTCTCAAAGCTTACGGAAAGAGCCGTAGCGGATCAATTAGTATCTTACCTTATAGAAAATAAATTAACTGATAAATTTCAATCTGCATATAAAAAATTTCATAGTACTGAGACAGCGTTACTACGAGTCCAAAATGATATCTTAAGGGAACTTGATAAAAAGAAAATGATACTTCTGTTACTACTGGACCTGTCTGCGGCTTTTGATACTATTGACCATAAAATACTCTTTGACAGGCTAAAATCAAGATATGGCATAAAAAATCAAGCACTTGCATGGATAAAGTCCTATTTGGAAAATAGACAACAATGTGTGAAAATTGGATGCAAAAGATCTGCAAATAAACAGATCAAATACGGAGTCCCACAGGGATCTGTACTGGGACCGATTCTCTTTACACTCTATATGTCTCCTCTGACAGACATTCTAGAAAAATATAATTTGAATTATCATATTTATGCAGATGACACTCAAGTTTACATACCAATAGATCACTCCTCAAAACATAACTATGAGATGTCAAAGCGTAAATTAGAGGAATGCGTAAATGATGTCAGAACATTCCTCATCCAAAATAAAATGAAAATAAATGATGGAAAAACAGAGATGCTTGCATGCTATGATGGTCATATTGATACTCCAGATAGGAACGTAAATACAATAAAAGTTGGGGACTCGGTCATAAGCCCATCTCCATTTTTAACAGATCTGGGGGTCATATTTGATGAAAAAATGAGCATGAAAGCCCAAATCAAAAAAATGTGTAAAAAAGGATATTATCATATCAGAAATCTATCTTCCATTAGGAAATGTCTGGATGAAAAAACAGCCTTAACCTTGACGCATGCCTTTGTAACCTCTGCTCTAGACTATGGGAATGGCTTATTAGCTGGCATACCAAAGACTGAAATAAAAAAACTGCAATACCTGCAAAACTCTGCAGCAAGAGTTGTAGGAAAAATAAGAAAGTTTGATCACATATCTGATAAACTGAAGGAATTACACTGGCTACCAATAAGTGCAAGGATTGAATTTAAAATTCTACTAACAGTATGGAAAGCACTAAATGGTAAGGCTCCGTCTTACATAAATGACCTCCTATTAATAAAAACGGGAGATAGATGCTTACGTTCAAATGATGGGACTTACCTGCAGGTACCACATACACGCTTGAAGACAATTGGGGATCGCGCATTCTCGGTTGTAGGCCCAAGATTGTGGAACAATCTCCCAATGGACCTAAGGACCTGCATCTCATTGGACCTCTTTAAGAGAAAGCTGAAAACACACCTATTCAAAATGCACGTTTTGAATAAAGCGCTATGAACAGTTATCTGATATCAGCGCTATACAAATTTTGTTATTATTATTATTATTATACTTTAAGATGATATTTGCTGATAAGACGTCGGGAAATACCAGCAACTTTTATGTTGCAGCTAAGTTCCCGATGACCCGCCGGACGTCTTCAAGATGTCCAATTGTGGCCGATGATTTCCCGGTGCCCGCACGGCAATCTGAACTGCCGGCCAATTTTGTAATAAATACCCATCGGCCTGGCATCTTAACTGAAATCGGCGCAAATGTGACTGAGGTATAACTCACGCATTGCTTCAAATATGAATGTTAGCAATGAGTAAGATAATAATGAGAAAGTTAATAAAGGAACGGTAATTAATGTAACTCACGCATTGCTTCAAATATGAATGTTAGTTATGAGTGAGATAATGAGAAAGTTAATAAAGAAAAGGCAATTAATGTAACTCACGCATTGCTTCAAATATGAATGTTAGCAATGAGTAAGATAATAATGAGAAAGTTAATAAAGGAACGGTAATTAATGTAACTCACGCATTGCTTCAAATATGAATGTTAGCAATGAGTAAGATAATAATGAGAAAGTTAATAAAGGAACGGTAATTAATGTAACTCACGCATTGCTTCAAATATGAATGTTAGTTATGAGTGAGATAATGAGAAAGTTAATAAAGAAAAGACAATTAATGTAACTCACGCATTACTGCAAGTATGAATGTTAGTAATGACTAGCCTAAGGACAATAATGAGAAAGTTAATAAAGGAACAGCAATTAATGTCACTCACGCATTGCTGCAAATATGAATGTTGGTAATGACTAGGACAATAATGAGAAAGTTAATAAAGGAACGGCAATTAATGTCACTCACGCATTGCTGCAAGTATGAATGTTAGTAATGACTAGCCTAAGGACAATAATGAGAAAGTTAATAAAGGAAAGGCAATTAATGTCACTCACGCATTGCTGCAAATATGAATGTTGGTAATGAGGGAGTAACTCACGCATTGCTGCGAATATGAATGTTGGTAATGAGGGAGTAACTCACGCATTGCTGCGAATATGAATGTTGGTAATGAGGGAGTAACTCACGCATTGCTGCGAATATGAATGTTGGTAATGAGGGAGTAACTCACGCATTGCTGCGAATATGAATGTTGGTAATGAGGGAGTAACTCACGCATTGCTGCGAATATGAATGTTGGTAATGAGGGAGTAACTCACGCATTGCTGCGAATATGAATGTTGGTAATGAGGGAGTAACTCACGCATTGCTGCGAATATGAATGTTGGTAATGAGGGAGTAACTCACGCATTGCTGCGAATATGAATGTTGGTAATGAGGGAGTAACTCACGCATTGCTGCGAATATGAATGTTGGTAATGAGGGAGTAACTCACGCATTGCTGCGAATATGAATGTTGGTAATGAGGGAGTAACTCACGCATTGCAGCGAATATGAATGGGATCATGATGGGTAGGATGTGAAGCAGATGAACCCTGGCATTCCGGGGTCGCTTCCTCAACATCCGCTTCACTGTCTTAACCATCTTCCGCGTTTGTTTTTGACACGAAGTCCTCTGATCTTCTTCCTCGCACTTCTCGGGTATTTCATCATCAGTCTCAGATTCAGGCTTTTCTTTAACATCCTTTATACGGATAATTAAATATATGATAGCCAAAGCTTGTAATGTCAGTGAGGTAGAAAAGACAAATAGGTAGCTGGTGCTATCTAATATTAGTCCTCCAACATAGAAGGAGAGAAGCACGCCGAGGGAGAACATGGACTCTGCTATGGCTAATCTGGTGGTTCTCTTGTCTTCAGTGGTGATCACACTGATGTAGCTCAGTATTGCCATAAAATAGGTGGAAGAAGCGCCGGAGAAACCTAGTTGATATAGAAATAAACAAACGTGAAAAAGTAGGTTAAAAAATGATCACAATAAATCGCTGAATAGATTTATTCAATTAGTATGTTTCATCAGAACAGGGCTGGGTTTTCCTAATTTTGGTTTTCATCGGACCTCTGAGTGATGGGCCAATCAGCAAGCTCCTAGCCCCCGACCCAGATCCTGATTAGGATATGGAATGAGCCAATCAGCAAGCTCCTAGTCCCCGACCCAGATACTGATTAGGATATGGAATGAGCCAATCAGCAAGCTCCTAGTCCCCGACCCAGATACTGATTAGGATATGGAATGAGCCAATCAGCAAGCTCCTAGTCCCCGACCCAAATCCTGGATCTGGAATCGGCCACTGAGAACAAAGCTGTGATAATTTCCAATGTCTCTAAGTGAGATGTCCTCTCATTGACTTTAAATTCTTACCAATCATTTTAATTGTGTGCATAGACAGTTTTGTGAAGCCCACTTGACAAGCATCATGACGTGGTTTTTTTCCTAAACATTGGAGTAAGGGACAGTCGTGGGGGATTATAAAGTTGAATAGGGGAGAAAACCGTTTATTTAACCCGAAAATAATTTTTGATAGTACCTGTAATCAAGCTGTGAAACCAACAAAGCCAAGATGGCTGAAAGTTGGTCGAAGATTGCATCAGAATTTCAAAAGGGCCTAATACACACTTCAAATATTTAAAAGATCTCGATTCATTTTTTTCTTATTTTGCTCTTTATTAACTGAGACCATTTATGAGAAACAATACTATTAATTTAGCCTCATGCATCATCTCATGCTTGCCATATACTTAGTTGATAGTAAATTATTGACAAATAAAATGCCATACCTCCCAAAAGTCTTCCAACAAAAATGAAACTGATAGGAAGTGATGGGATGCAAGTCATCAAGATGAGCCCAAGAGATTCTAGTGTGGCGCCACATAGCGGAATTATCATGCATAACTTCCTACTATATTTGTCAGCGATGGCTCCATAAACAAATATCATTAATAGAGGAGGTATTGTCGATACGATGTTAATATACCTGAAATTGTAAAAAATGAATAAAACAATTGCCAGACAAGAACTATCCTATTTCACATTTTTCAAAGCTACCGAGTTATAAATATCTATCCCTAAGTTACTATCAATTACACTTCACTCCACAGAAAAAAATCTTTAATGATTAAACTTTTTGTCATTATATGTTACATTTGACAGGGAAAATAATGTGTATGACGAACTTAACGCGACAAATGCTTGTAATAATATAAAAAGTGCTAAGAAACGTTATCTAAGAAATCATCCATTCGTATACATGGTAAATGGATGTCAAATTACTGAGATCATCTGCATATCGAAGCCAATTATGTTCCATAGGGGATAGCGACAAATGCATTCACACCTATTGTGTTTCTGGGAGAATCATTTGTGATAGCTGTAGCCAAGCCGTGAAAGCACTAAAACATGGTGCCTTTAAGTTGATCGAATATTGCCTAAACATCTTTTGAGGGTCTAACACTTGATGATATTTGCTTAAAGCCCCAACAGTCTTGAGAACATAAACCTTTATTAATCTGCCTTCAATAACTAGCCATGGAGCATTTGGCAGAGTGAGAAACAATTCAGCAGATATCCACCGCTCTTTCACCATGATATGAGCATTATATTGGGATAATTATGATGGTTAATAAATGGAACAACAGTTTGGGTTGCAGACAAATTTACTTTGTAATAAAATCATTTGAATTAGCTCATAAACCGTGTGCCTCTCTAATACTCAACAGAAATAGGAAAGTCAATGATACACAAGTTTATACATAGTCCAACCTATCTGTCAAATGATTGATTTTCTATAGAAATGCAAACCTGTTAAACTAAGAAAATGAAGAAATCTTACATATTTATAGAACTCTGATGAAAGGAGAATGTCTTACATTATGAAGGTCTGGGGGAAAGCAAGCATAATTGAGACCCAGAAAAGTAAAGATGTCATGCAAATTATATCACCTGGAGGTATATCCATATTATATTCACATATTCCACCTGGAGGTATCCCATATTACACTTACATATTTCACCTGGAGGTATACCCATATTACACTTATATATTCCACCTGGAGGTATCCCCATATTACACTCACATATTCCACCTGGAGGTATCCCCATATTACACTCACATATTCCACCTGGAGGTATCCCCATATTATATTCACATATTCCACCTGGAGGTATCCCCATATTAAACTTACATATTCCACCTGGAGGTATCCCCATATTATATTCACATATTCCACCTGGAGGTATCCCCATATTACACTTACATATTTCACTTGGAGGTATCCCCATATTACACTTACATATTTCACTTGGAGGTATCCCCATATTATATTCACATATTCCACCTGGAGGTATCCCCATATTACACTTACATATTTCACCTGGAGGTATCCCCATATTACCATTACATATTTCACCTGGAGGTATCCCCATATTATATTCACAAATTCCACCTGGAGGTATCCCAATATTATATTCATATATTCCACCTGGAGGTATCCCCATATTACACTTACATATTCCACCTGGAGGTATCCCCATATTACACTCACAAATTCCACCTGAAGATATCCCCATATTATATTCACATATTCCACCTGGAGGTATCCCCATATTATATTCACAAATTCCACCTGGAGGTATCCCCATATTATATTCATATATTCCACCTGGAGGTATCCCCATATTATTACACTTACATATTCCACCTGGAGGTATCCCCATATTACACTCACAAATTCCACCTGAAGGTACTCCCATATTATATTCAAATATTCCACCTGAAGGTATCCCCATATTATATTCATATATTCCACCTGGAGGTATCCCCATATTACACTTACATATTCCACCTGGAGGTATCCCCATATTACACTCACATATTCCACCTGGAGGTATCCCCATATTATATTCATATATTCCACCTAGAGGTATCCCCATATTACACTTACATATTCCACCTAGAGGTATCACCATATTATATTCACATATTCCACCTGGAGGTATCCCCATATTATATTCACATATTCCACCTGGAGGTTTCCCATATTACACTTACATATTCCACCTGGAGGTATCCCCATATTACACTCACATATTCCACCTGGAGGTATCCCCATATTACACTTACATATTCCACCTGGAGGTATCACCATATTACACTTACATATTCCACCTGGAGGTATCCCCATATTACACTCACATATTCCACCAGGAGGTATCCCCATATTACACTCACATATTCCACCTGGAGGTATCCCCATATTATATTCACATATTCCACCTGGAGGTATCCCCATATTATATTCACATATTTCACCTGGAGGTATCCCCATATTATATTGTTATATTCCACCTGGAGGTATCCCAATATTATATTCACATATTCCACCTGGAGGTATCCTCATATTATATTCACATATTTCACCTGGAGGTATCCCCATATTATATTCATATATTCCACCTGGAGGTATCCCCATATTACACTTACATATTCCACCTGGAGGTATCCCCATATTATATTCACATATTCCACCTGGAGGTATCCCCATATTATATTCACATATTCCACCTGGAGGTATCCCCATATTATATTCATATATTCCACCTGGAGGTATCCCCATATTATATTCATATATTCCACCTGGAGGTATCCCCATATTATATTCACATATTTCACCTGGAGGTATCCCCATATTATATTCATATATTCCACCTGGAGGTATCCCCATATTATATTCACATATTCCACCTGGAGGTATCCCCATATTATATTCACATATTCCACCTGGAGGTATCCCCATATTATATTCATATATTCCACCTGGAGGTATCCCCATATTATATTCATATATTCCACCTGGAGGTATCCCCATATTATATTCACATATTTCACCTGGAGGTATCCCCATATTACACTTACATATTCCACCTGGAGGTATCCCCATATTACACTTACATATTCCACCCGGAGGTATCCCCATATTATATTCACATATTCCACCTGGAGGTATCCCCATATTACACTTACATATTTCACTTGGAGGTATCCCCATATTATATTCACATATTCCACCTGGAGGTATCCCCATATTACACTTACATATTCCACCTGGAGGTATCCCCATATTACACTTACATATTTCACCTGGAGGTATCCCCATATTGCACTTACATATTTCACCTGGAGGTATCCCCATATTATATTCACAAATTCCACCTGGAGGTATCCCCATATTATTTTCATATATTCCACCTGGAGGTATCCCCATATTACACTTACATATTCCACCTGGAGGTATCCCCATATTACACCCACAAATTCCACCTGAAGGTTTCCCCATATTATATTCACATATTCCACCTAGAGGTATCCCCATATTACACTCACATATTCCACCTGGAGGTATCCCCATATTACACTTACATATTCCACCTGGAGGTATCACCATATTACACTCACATATTCCACCTGAAGGTATCCCCATATTACACTCACATATTCCACCTGGAGGTATCCCCATATTATATTCATATATTCCACCTGGAGGTATACCCATATTACGCTTATATATTCCACCTGAAGGTATCCCCATATTATATTCATATATTCCACCTGGAGGTATCCCCATATTATATTCACATATTCCACCTGGAGGTATCCCCATATTATATTCATATATTCCACCTGGAGGTATCCCCATATTATATTCACATATTCCACCTGGAGGTATCCCCATATTATATTCACATATTTCACCTGGAGGTATCTCCATATTATATTCATATATTCCACCTGGAGGTATCCCCATATTATGTTCACATATTCCACCTGGAGGTATCCCCATATTATATTCACATATTTCACCTGGAGGTATCCCCATATTATATTCTTATATTCCACCTGGAGGTATCCCCATATTATATTCATATATTCCACCTGGAGGTATCCCCATATTATATTCACATATTCCACCTGGAGGTATCCCCATATTATATTCACATATTTCACCTGGAGGTATCCCCATATTATATTCATATATTCCACCTCGAGGTATCCCCATATTATATTCACATATTCCACCTGGAGGTATCCTCATATTATATTCATATATTCCACCTGGAGGTATCCCCATATTACACTTACATATTCCACCTGGAGGTATCCCCATATTATATTCACATATTCCACCTGGAGGTATCCCCATATTATATTCACATATTCCACCTGGAGGTTTCCCCATATTATATTCATATATTCCACCTGGAGGTATCCCCATATTATATTCACATATTCCTACTGGAGGTATCCCCATATTATATCTACATATTTCACCTGGAGGTATCCCCATATTATATTCATATATTCCACCTGGATGTATCCCCATATTACACTTACATATTCCACCTGGAGGTATCCCCATATTATATTCACATATTCCACCTGGAGGTATCCCCATATTATATTCACATATTCCACCTGGAGGTATCCCCATATTATATTCATATATTCCACCTGGAGGTATCCCCATATTATATTCACATATTCCACATGGAGGTATCCCCATATTACACTCATATACCACCTGGAGGTATCCCCATATTACACTTACATATTCCACCTGGAGGTATCCCTATATTATATTCACATATTCCACCTGGAGGTATCCCCATATTATATTCACATATTCCACCTAGAGGTATCCCCATATTATATTCTTATATTCCACCTGGAGGTATCCCCATATTATATTCTTATATTCCACCTGGAGGTATCCCAATATTATATTCACATATTCCACCTGGAGGTATCCTCATATTATATTCACATATTTCACCTGGAGGTATCCCCATATTATATTCATATATTCCACCTGGAGGTATCCCCATATTACACTTACATATTCCACCTGGAGGTATCCCCATATTATATTCACATATTCCACCTGGAGGTATCCCCATATTATATTCACATATTCCACCTGGAGGTATCCCCCTATTATATTCATATATTCCACCTGGAGGTATCCCCATATTATATTCATATATTCCACCTGGAGGTATCCCCATATTATATTCACATATTCCACCTGGAGGTATCCCCATATTATATTCATATATTCCACCTGGAGGTATCCCCATATTATATTCACATATTCCACCTGGAGGTATCCCCATATTATATTCACATATTCCACCTGGAGGTATCCCCATATTATATTCATATATTCCACCTGGAGGTATCCCCATATTATATTCATATATTCCACCTGGAGGTATCCCCATATTATATTCACATATTCCACCTGGAGGTATCCCCATATTACACTTACATATTCCACCTGGAGGTATCCCCATATTACACTTACATATTCCACCTGGAGGTATCCCCATATTATATTCACATATTCCACCTGGAGGTATCCCCATATTACACTTACATATTTCACTTGGAGGTATCCCCATATTATATTCACATATTCCACCTGGAGGTATCCCCATATTACACTTACATATTCCACCTGGAGGTATCCCCATATTACACTTACATATTTCACCTGGAGGTATCCCCATATTGCACTTACATATTTCACCTGGAGGTATCCCCATATTATATTCACAAATTCCACCTGGAGGTATCCCCATATTATTTTCATATATTCCACCTGGAGGTATCCCCATATTACACTTACATATTCCACCTGGAGGTATCCCCATATTACACCCACAAATTCCACCTGAAGGTTTCCCCATATTATATTCACATATTCCACCTGGAGGTATCCCCATATTACACTCACATATTCCACCTAGAGGTATCCCCATATTACACTCACATATTCCACCTGGAGGTATCCCCATATTACACTTACATATTCCACCTGGAGGTATCACCATATTACACTCACATATTCCACCTGAAGGTATCCCCATATTACACTCACATATTCCACCTGGAGGTATCCCCATATTATATTCATATATTCCACCTGGAGGTATACCCATATTACGCTTATATATTCCACCTGGAGGTATCCCCATATTATATTCTTATATTCCACCTGGAGGTATCCCCATATTATATTCATATATTCCACCTGGAGGTATCCCCATATTATATTCACATATTCCACCTGGAGGTATCCCCATATTATATTCACATATTTCACCTGGAGGTATCCCCATATTATATTCATATATTCCACCTCGAGGTATCCCCATATTATATTCACATATTCCACCTGGAGGTATCCTCATATTATATTCATATATTCCACCTGGAGGTATCCCCATATTACACTTACATATTCCACCTGGAGGTATCCCCATATTATATTCACATATTCCACCTGGAGGTATCCCCATATTATATTCACATATTCCACCTGGAGGTTTCCCCATATTATATTCATATATTCCACCTGGAGGTATCCCCATATTATATTCACATATTCCACCTGGAGGTATCCCCATATTATATCTACATATTTCACCTGGAGGTATCCCCATATTATATTCATATATTCCACCTGGATGTATCCCCATATTACACTTACATATTCCACCTGGAGGTATCCCCATATTATGTTCACATATTCCACCTGGAGGTATCCCCATATTATATTCACATATTCCACCTGGAGGTATCCCCATATTATATTCATATATTCCACCTGGAGGTATCCCCATATTATATTCACATATTCCACATGGAGGTATCCCCATATTACACTCATATTCCACCTGGAGGTATCCCCATATTACACTTACATATTCCACCTGGAGGTATCCCCATATTATATTCACATATTCCACCTGGAGGTATCCCCATATTATATTCACATATTCCACCTAGAGGTATCCCCATATTATATTCACATATTCCAGCTGGAGGTATCCCCATATTACACTCATATTCCACCTGGAGGTATCCCCATATTACACTTACATATTCCACCTGGAGGTATCCCCATATTACACTCATATTCCACCTGGAGGTATCCCCATATTACACTCATATTCCACCTGGAGGTATCCCCATATTACACTCATATTCCACCTGGAGGTATCCCCATATTACACTCATATTCCACCTGGAGGTATCCCCATATTACACTCACATATTCCACCTGGAGGTATCAGATTGTACCATATCCTCTTCTTCCTTAAATGTTGCATTGTTAAGGTTGTCACAGACATCCTCTGTTCCAAACCTGGCCATGCAGATCCTTTTGTACATAAATCCCATTTCTGCAGGACCTTGTAGGAAAGATGCTACAATGAAGATAAAGGTCGCAGGTTCCACTGTGATGTTTTCAATAAAATCCTTCAGTTTTGTTGCCTTCATGATTATTTTATGAGAGGTACAATCTCTTTCCCTTTCCTGTTTTTTTAGGAATCAATCAATGATTATTTATTTTTTCAATGATTGTTTATTTTCTCTCAATAAATTGATGTCTTGTTCTCGATGCTCATATTCGCCAGTGCTCTGAAACTAGTTGAGAATATCATGTTTCAAGAACAGAAGAATGTTGAGAATCACTAACTCAACAACATACTAACACAGTTAGAAATGTCTCGTCATATACATTTATCATGTTTATGTTAAGATGAGGTCATTGCACATAAAATAAATGTGAATTGCCAATTTTTTTTTAAAATACAGGAATGACCAATAGCACCTAAAAATCTATGAACTGTATTAATACTCACAATAAGAATGACACAAATAACGGTAAATATTCACGCTGATCTTGACCCTGCAAGCGGTTACTCTCCAAGTAATCCTCGAGAGAAATCTTTTTACCCTGCAAGAGTGTCTTATTACAAATAATAGGGCTTTTGGGACACATGGTAAAATAGGTCACATGATGTCAATGTTCCCATGTTGTCGACTGTGAAACTCCAGCTGTATTCAGTGCATTACATCTGCTTAAAATGATGATCTGGTTAGATAGTCAGCAGGGAAGAAATGTATTTATCATGTTTATATATGGTCAGAAGGTCATCTATATAATGATGATAACAAACGTACATCATTTGAAGTATTTGTGCTAACTTACACAAGAGTTAATTTCGTGATACATAACCATAACTGACAACAGACCCATACATAAATCATATAAATATGTCAACAATTGACCAATACATAAACAAACAACTGTCCAAAGGGGCACCTTTGCGTGTACAACTGCCTGATAGATATACAACTTGCCAGAGAGGCAGCTCTATGAAAAAAAAACTGACCTATATGTATTCCACTGACCAGCGAGTCATCTATTTGATCATGTTGATATTAAATTGTAATAGAGTGGACGTTCAATGCATACATCTAACCAATAGATATTTAATCCACTACATATATATATATCCATTACATATATATATCCACTACATATATATATATATATATATATATATATATATATATATATATATATATATATATATATATATCCACTATATATATATATCCACTATATATATATATCCACTATATATATATATATATATATATATATATATATATATATATATATATATATATATATATATATATATATATATATATATATATATATCCACTATATATATATATATATATATATATATATATATATATATATATATATATATATATATTTAGAAGCTGGTACAGATATGAGGTACTGGAGATATTTTTGTCAGACCTCATTATGGGGTACCATCTCATACCTTATTGTGTGTGACAGGAGAGTGCCATCTGGTGTTAATAATGAATGTATTTTACATACCTCACAAATCTAACATTCATATCAATGGCGCTAATGCCATTATCCACCACCAGGGCACTTATTACTACATGTGACACTAGATGGCAGTGATTTATATAGTTATAGCCTGGTTGTATAAATATGCTTCTCAGACATGTTTGTTCAAAAAGGCCTTGTACAGGTTACTTATGTAACTGTGACTAAGCAGCTGCACTATGAAGAGTGGGGTATTTTATATGCCTCACAGTACGTCAATGTCCCACAAGACAGGTCTGAGATTGGTAAAAACCCCATATCTGATACAATCTCTTTCTATATATATATATATATATATATATATATATATATATATATATATATATATATATATATCCACTATATATATATATGATAGTCAAACAGTTTATCAGGGTTACATACTACCTCTGCCCCAATAGGCACGAAAATGTCCCTACTTTTTCCGCAGGGTTGTTTGCATAATCTACAGACAGGTGCGCACTTGGTGGGCTGCGCAAATGCACACACTCAATGCCTGCCCTCTTCCACAACAAAACAAGCTGCCACAACCAAACCCACATTGATGACTGTTATTTAGGGGCTGGTCACTTGATTATCAGGGGGGGTATGTTTTTTTTTCTAAAAAAAAGTATTTGAAAAAATTCTCTCTCTCACAAACAAACATTTCTGGCCTTGAAATCTGTTGAATTTAAATTTTTTTAAATGAAAACCCTTGAATATTAGCAGAAATTCTTTACCATCTCTTGAACCCTTGAAATGTTCACAGTTACCAAAGGCCTTTCAGATAGACTTTGAATTTGCATTCTTTGCAATACACTAACTGAAGCTTTCCAGTTTAGGGGGCACATCAAAACAGGTAAGTTCGCAAAAAATGTAAGAATTTTCCTATTTTTTCCTTGAAAATTTTGATACAAAACAATGGAAGAAATTGTGAAGTAAAAAAAATATCTTAGCCTGTCTTTGATTTAAAAAATTGTTAGCTCTGGGGAAAATTCTTACCCTCCCCCACTGATAGTCCAATGACCAGCCCCTTACATGTGCATTTGATATAGTACTCACTTTCTTACCAAAACAAGGACAATGATTGGCTGTCTTAGCACATGTGACAAAATATTTTACTCTGTGTCTATTGGCTGCTTGCACTGGGTGTGGCCTCCGAACACTCACTCAAAGAGTTGAATATGTTGTTTACTTGCAGGGCCAGCTATAAATCCTGGATCTGCTGAGGAGAGCACTTCCGGGTTTGTACAAAACAAGATAAGCACATGTCTCAAGCTAAGGGTTCATGGACCTGATTGATAATCTAAGAGGTCATAGGCCTGGTTGCTAAGGAAGCAACCTCACTTTGCTTGTTTGGGGATTTGCAGCAAGATTATGTCAGACATTTCATGACCTACTTGTAGCAGATGACATGACAGTCATTTTCAGTCATTTTGTGATGAGACCAACTTGTATTAGAAGATATAGTGCTACCTCACTGAATTGGCATATTGCAGGTCCTTGACATGACAATCCACCCAGTCACAGATTTACAAGGACAATGGGTAAACCCTTCAGGCACAGGCCTCAGCTCATGTGTGAAGATGTATCATGATTTCAATCTCAGCATGGCCAGGGATCGAACCCATGAACTTTGGATCACCACAGAGGAACTGATGCTAGTAAGCTGGCCCTTAACCAGGGCACTTAACTGGGCCTCAGATCATGAGAAACTTCGTAAATTCAATTCTGACACAGCCGGGAATCGAACCCATGATCTTTGGATCACCACAGAGGAACTGATGCTAGTAAGCTGGCACTTTAACCAGGGCACTTAACTGGGCCTCAGATCATGAGAAACTTCGTAAATTCAATTCTGACACAGCCGGGAATCGAACCCATGATCTTTAGATCACCATAGAGGAAATGGTGCTTGTGCTCTAACCAACTGCTCTAACCAACTGCGCCATGGTCAGTGACCAGAATTTTGACACTGTTGATCACACCATGTTGTCAGGGTTTGTACATTGTACTGGTTTAACTACATTAGAATCTGGAAACTTGGAATCTTTCAGGACCTCCCTTGCCAGAATGTAACACCTGGTCTCAAGCTTGCACTCTCAGAAGGATGCCAGTTGCTTTTGCCGAGTAAACTTATATACGTATAGATGGATAGTTACTCTTGGCAAAGTCATTGAGACTCTTCAGGAAGTTTCCATCTAGCTTCAATGAGAAGTTGCCATTCGTTTGGAGATGCTCAGACAAACACATATTTATTGTCATGTATCTTAATCTTTGTTAAATATGTTATCCTGAAAGATGAATATGGTGGAGTACAAAAAGTATATTACTAATAATGATAACACTAAATTCCTTGCAAATCAGCCATTCTGATATGAAAGTCACAGTCCATTGACAGTATTTCTGGACATTACATTGAATTAGCAAATCCAATAATATCAAGCATACAACACATTTCATCCATTATAGTGTCCAGGTGACAAGATAACTCAAGAAATGATCATGCCTCCATCTCCCTGAAATCAGTATTGTATTGCACTGATTGAAAATAAAAAGTATCACTGCTGGCAGTGGGAGTCAAACCAACCACCTCCTGTCCTCCACTTTTAAGACTATAAAATTGGTATACTCAACTTGGTTATCGTTTAGAAAAACAATATTGAATATCGCCCAATATCATCAAATCAGTAAATTTAGTCTGAGTGAGGGACAAGGTATTTTTATCACCTGGTTACCATAGCAATGCATTTGATCTGAGCTATTCAATTTGGGTAACATAAAGTTATGGACCATGTTTATCAAAACAGACTATATAAATGACACATTCAAGTTGTTTTTCATTAAGAATAAAAATGCTCAATATCGCAAAAATCATCAAAATTGGTGATGTCAGTCAGAATCAGGGACTGGCTATCTTTATCACCTGGTTGCCATAGCAATGCATATGATCTGAACTTTTCAATGTGGGAAACATAAAGGTATGGACTGTGTTTATCACATGGGACTATATAAATGGTCCATTCAAGTTGTTTTTCATTCAGAATAAGATTGCTGAATATCACAAAAATCATCAAAACCGGTGAATTCAGTCTGAGTGAGTGACAAGGTAATTGCATCACCTGGTTACCATAGCAACACATTTGATCTGAAATATGTTCTGTATGTAAAATAAGGGCATGACCTATGTGTACCATTATAGATAACATAGTTTGTTCAATCAATGTCATTATAATGAGTAATTGCAATGCAAAACATTGCAAAAATCATCAAAATTCGAAAAATTTGACTGAATTGAGGACAAGGTATTTTGATTACCTGGTTACCATAGCAACATAGTTAATAGCAAATGGTTTGGGAATCGGACATTGAAGAGGAGGTTGTGTTGAATAATGTACACCAGTTAGCTAGTATATTCACATTATTTGTCACTGTGATCATGGAGGTTGAATATGTCAAATTTTGATGAAAATGCTATTTTTGAAAAACAGATGACCTTGTGCAGATTTGCGCCAACGACCTTGGACAATAATTTGAAAAAAAACATGTTATTTAAGTTTAAAATCTATACAGAAATATTTTACAGATCTGTTATAACCAATCTAACTTGATTAAATCAAACATTTCATTAAATTGTATATGTTTTTGTTTCATAATATTTGTTCATTATTCACAAAAATCAGTAAAAATGAGAAAAATGCCAAACATTTGATGCATGACCTTGACTTTGACCTTGAATATGTTTTGTTTTACCAACATCGACTAGAGCCCCTCAGCTGTGATTGTGTGAGATTATGTTCATTTCCCATGTGATTTAGGTGTCTTGTGAGCCTGTTTTACTTGTATTGTTTATTGAATATCAAAAATGACAAATTTGATTTTTCATTTTTTCCTCAGGGTTTAAAAATTTTTTTTTTAAAGTTCCCGCGAATTTTATTGTTGATGTTGGTAATATAGGTGTTGCTCTATATTGCCATAATAGTTAGACTTCTGGATCTGGCTGGCCTTGGGAGAAAAATGTCCATAAACTTGCCTTGTTTTTCACATTTTGACTCTAGTTCCGAACATGGCCACCAGGGGACACCACTGTATGGATTTAATGAGGTCAAGGGTCAAGTAAAGGTCAAATATGAAAATCTAAAGACTGGTCCTATATAATATATACATGCATCATAGATCAATACAATTTCGTTAAGAAATATTTTGATGCAAATATTGCAGAATTTAGGGATTTTTATTTTTCAAATGTGTGTTTTTTGTTAAAAAGGGGTACCCTGACTTTGGGGTGTTTAAATGATGTTACCATGGCAACCATCAATTTCTGAAAAAAATCCCTTGGCAAAAATCTTAGTTAGACCCTACCCTTTCAAATGACATATGGCTTGTCTTGATCTGTGAGAACACCCTTCGCCACATTTTGCAGATTTTGCAGGTTTTTACAGGCAGAGCCTCTTAAATAACCAAGTAAGGCACAGATCATTTGCTCTACCAACTGTGCTAATGGTGCTGGTTGATGAAAACAAAATGAAGAGAATAACTTCATAAAAAATAAGTAAAGATGTTCCTTCAAAATTATACTTTTTTAATAAGGCAAAGTACAAATTGATTTATTTTTATTAAAATTACATTGGAAACCTGAATTATATATTGTGTATACATCCCATTTTGTGTCCACTGCTTGTTCTCGTAAGCACAAAAAATAATATCTGCCAGATAAATATCAAACAAAGTGGAAATCATGGCACAATACTTGTGAGCAATACGTGTCTACATTTCTCTGCAAAACAATACATTTTAACATATGTCCTTGTGGGCATATCCTACCACAATGCACACTTTTTTTCAATTGATATGTTTATGACATCACACAGTTCATTGGACATAGCAGACACTGGAATGCAATTGTTAAGTATCTATTAATACAAGAGTATTATATTAAGTAGTATCTTGTCTTGTTTATGATGAAAACCTGTATTCCCCATTTATCACAATCTATAACATATAAAACACCTTTAAATTACTATTACCACTATTCCCCAAAAATATCATGGCTGCATATTTCCAAACAGACAGCAGCATATGCAGTTATGGAAGAAAAAAACTTCATATGTTTTGATTTAATCTTTTTCAAAAAATCAAAGTTCAATTCTAATACAAAAATTGCACACATTGTAGTTGGTTTGCTAATTTGGGTGATTATGGTACATAAGTGTTTTATCTTAAATCCCATTCAACCACTGAATATCTGGCATTAAAATAATGCTGTATCTGGATATCTGGATATTGTAGCAATAATGATATTTGTTTTGCACTGAAATATTTCAGGTTTATACTGAAATATATTGGATCCTTTGAGATACCATAATTGCACCCTAACATTAAAGGGTTTGTACTGCAATACTTGGATTTTCTTCATAAAATATTTGGGTTTGCATTCTTATAAATCGCTTTTACTAGACAATATTAGGTTTGTAAAGCAAGATACAAAATATTGTACTGAAAGATATTGGTTTGTACTGTAAGATATTTGTTTGTACTATAAGATATTGGTTTGTACTATAAGATATTTGTTTTGTACTGTAAGATATTGGCTTGCACTGTAAGATATTGGTTTTGTACTGTAAGATATTGGAGTTTTCACTGTTTTCAATGGGTATATTCTGGCATCAATCTCCTGGTGTTTTGAGATGTCTACATGCCGGGCTGGACGTACTCATACTTGCAGAAACCTGGGCCATTCACCGGTTCCACATCCAAGCCTCGTCTGAAACAACAAATATAGACACTTAATATGGTTAGAACCGGGTCAAGACCAGGGGCACTGATGGGGATCTCGAATAGATGGAAATACACACATTCAATATGGTTAGCACTGGGTCAAGACCAGGGGCACTGATGGGGATCACAAATAGATGGAAATACACACATTCAATATGGTTAGCACTGGGTCAAGACCAGGGGCACTGATGGGATCACGAAAAGATGGAAACAGCAAATATATACACTCAATATGGATAGAACTGGGTCGACAGAACCTGGGGCACTGATGGGGATCTCGAATAGATGGAAACAACAAATATAGACACTTACCGTATCCACTCGGGTTAGCGCCCATGGGCGGCTAATTGGGGACAAAGTAAAAGAGGGGGGTGGGCGTTTACCCAAGCATGGGCGTTTATAAAGGTCGAGAACAGAACAAAACCATCCATTATTGCGCAATATATTAACAATCGTTTTCGTGCTAAAAACAAGAGCCTCTTCCCGTCACTTCCGCCTTTCAAAATTGCGACCACGTGTTGCGTTGAGTCGTGTCTTCCTTGTTGACAGAAATGCTTTCAAACGCGGATCGATTTTAATTGCATTTCAAATGATAAATAATGAAAACGCTTTGTTTTGAAGCTAAAATCAATGATGTGGAGAAATTGTCGACGTAATTGTGATAATATTAAGTACATACCTTTATTTATCATTTAAAACGCAATTAAAATCGATCAGCTACGGATATGAAAGTTCAATTTGACATGTTGGCCGCTCCACTTTTGTCTCGTGGGCACCCAGACGCTAAGGTAAAGGACGTCACGTACATCGTATTACGGACATCCAGGGAAGGTGGGCGTTTAATGATTTCTTCCTAAAAAGGGGGGTGGGCGTTAAGCCAAGCATGGGCGCTAACCCGAGTGGATACGGTAATATGGTTAGAACCGGGTCAAGACCAGGGGCACTGATGGGATCACGAAAAGATGGAAACAGCATATATATACCATCCCTTATGGACCTTTTTATTCTTCCACCCTTCCATGATAGGAATACCAGAAATCGGAGCATTAAGATTAACTGCGAGTATTTACCTGATCATACGGCAGCGGTGTTCCTCAAGACGAGGTAGGGCCTTGTTGGCATCGGTCAGTGATTGGTCACTCCACAGTCTCTCTGCTACTGCTGAACCTCGCGGCCTGAAAATACAAGTGTCATATAACCACATCAAAACCATCTATCTCACCTCATGACAACTATATAACTGCTTCAACTTAATACCATTAAATTCATTAAACCCATTAATACCCATTAAATTACCTTCTCTAACTTAAGCGTAACTCTCATCCACTGTGTCACCTCCCCATATCACCCATCATGTCTAGAACTAGCCCACCCATCATGTCTAGGACTCACCAACCCATCATGTCTAGAACTAGCCCACCCATCATGTCTAGGACTCACCCACCCATCATGTCTAGGACTCACACACCCATCATGTCTAGGACTCACCCACCCATCATGTCTAGGACTCACACACCCATCATGTCTAAGACTCACACACCCATCATGTCTAGGACTCGCACACCCATCATGTCTAGGACTCGCACACCCATCATGTCTAGGACTCACCAACCCATCATGTCTAGGACTCACCCACCCATCATGTCTAGGACTCACCAACCCATCATGTCTAGGACTCACACACCCATCATGTCTAGGACTCACACACCCATCATGTCTAGGACTCACCAACCCATCATGTCTAGGACTCACACACCCATCATGTCTAGGACTCATCAACCCATCATGTCTAGGACTCACACACCCATCATGTCTAGGACTCACCCACCCATCATGTCTAGGACTCACACACCCATCATGTCTAGGACTCATCAACCCATCATGTCTAGGACTCGCACACCCATCATGTCTAGGACTCATCAACCCATCATGTCTAGGACTCACACACCCATCATGTCTAAGACTCACACACCCATCATGTCTAGGACTCGCACACCCATCATGTCTAGGACTCACCCACCCATCATGTCTAGGACTCGCACACCCATCATGTCTAGGACTCACACACCCATCATGTCTAGGACTCATCAACCCATCATGTCTAGGACTCATCAACCCATCATGTCTAGGACTCACACACCAATCATGTCTAGGACTCACCCACCCATCATGTCTAGGACTCACCCACCCATCATGTCTAGGACTCACCTACGCATCATGTCTAGGACTCATTAACCCATCATGTCTAGGACTCATCAACCCATCATGTCTAGGACTCACACACCAATCATGTCTAGGACTCACCAACCCATCATGTCTAGGACTCACCCACCCATCATGTCTAGGACTCACCTACGCATCATGTCTAGGACTCACCTACGCATCATGTCTAGGACTCATCAACCCATCATGTCTAGGACTCATCAACCCATCATGTCTAGGACTCACACACCAATCATGTCTAGGACTCACCAACCCATCATGTCTAGGACTCACCCACCCATCATGTCTAGGACTCACCTACGCATCATGTCTAGGACTCATTAACCCATCATGTCTAGGACTCACACACCCATCATGTCTAGGACTCACCCACCCATCATGTCTAGGACTCACCCACCCATCATGTCTAGGACTCACCAACCCATCATGTCTAGGACTCACCAACCCATCATGTCTAGGACTCATCAACCCATCATGTCTAGGACTCACCCACCCATCATGTCTAGGACTCAACCCATCATGTCTAGGACTCACCAACCCATCATGTCTAGGACTCACACACCCATCATGTCTAGGACTCACCCACGCATCATGTCCAGGACTCACACACCCATCATGTCTAGGACTCACCCACCCATCATGTCTAGGATTCATCAACCCATCATGTCTAGGACTCATCAACCCATCATATCTAGGACTTGCCCACCCATCATGTCTAGGACTCACCCACCCATCATGTCTAGGACTCGCACACCCATCATGTGTAGGACTCACCCACCCATCATGTCTAGGACTCACCCACCCATCATGTCTAGGACTCACCAACCCATCATGTCTAGGACTCACCCACCCATCATGTCTAGGACTCACCTACGCATCATGTCTAGGACTCACCCACCCATCATGTCTAGGACTCACCTACGCATCATGTCTAGGACTCATTAACCCATCATGTCTAGGACTCACCCACCCATCATGTCTAGGACTCACCCACCCATCATGTCTAGGACTTGCACACCCATCATGTCTAGGACTCACACACCCATCATGTCTAGGACTCACACACCCATCATGTCTAGGACTCACCCACCATCTCAGCCTACCGGATCATGTCCAGGACTCGCCCACCATGTTGTTATACCGGATAATATCTACCACTCACCATGTTCTGGAGATGAGGTTGGTGCCATCCACCCACTCTCCCCACATGCACAACTCGCCTCCCATCACCAGCTCCTTCTGAGCATCAGTCCCTGCAAACAACCAACACTCTTCCTCACTAATGCGCATATTTTGTGGCCATCAAAGTACAATATTACCTTATTTAGTATTACTTTTCAATTAGTGAATGTTATTTTGTTTTAATCTAATTTAATTTACTCAAACATAGGTCAATGGTCTTATTGATCATTGCTTTTGTAATGTTTGTGAACATCTTCTGGAAATGCCTGAGAATTGCTTTTTATGGTCATTAAAGTATCTGCCCAGCTTTGCAGGTAAAGAACATTCAATGTGGTAAAAATATTGTATAACATTGGGACTGAATCCATCACCCCACATTGCTTTATTTCTGAAATTTTAATCAAATCAAAATGCAATTCACATATTTAATTCGGTTCAAACTTTTGCTGTTATCTCATTTCTTATTGGCTGATATTATTCAAAATTCAACCTCCTTGGCAACTTATTGATAGCTTTTATATTTTTTCTTAAATCATAAAGAAGTGGAAAAAAGTCTGAGCCTCAATGAAAATAGATATAATTAGCCCCTGAAAATATATCTTACCTATTAATACCTAGGAACTCAACCCAGTAATTTAAGAGGAGAAAATCAAAATTGACGGACAGACAGAATGACATAAAATTTCCCCGACTGTAGAAGCTATGCTGTCATGCAAAAAGGTAAAATGAGAGCAAGTAATCTGTGGAATGGAATGGTCAGTGTAATTTCATTCCACATGAAAACTAAATTTATTATATCAAAAGATTAAACTTACCTACAAACTAAAACATTAAATATTATTAATAAATTTAAACAGGCCAGTCTGTTAACAGTTAATATTTATAAACAGTTGACATGTGGTGAAAAAAACTCTGAACAAATGAGCACAGCTTATACATAGGACTGAAGCCTTATGATAAAGAATTTCAACAGTTCACTTTTTATAAGAAGAATAAGAATAAGAATAAGAAGTGTATTTATTTGCAATCTAAAGATTGAAGAATTACAATAAAATGTGCTACAGCTAATTTACAATAAGTTTGGTAATAATAAAAAAAAATGTTACAAGGTTATAGTGTGATACAAAATAATGGTAACTAGATAGTGGTGAGATTACATTATATACACATTATCAGGATCATCATAATCAATCTTTTCTTGTAGGTTGTTGAGGGCATATATTACAAAGCTTCCTTGTGTGCGGTTAACTCTTGTCTTTGGTAGTTCATATGGATATTGAGATCTGAGTTCATAGCATGGTGGCACTTTATTTGGAAGCAGGTGGTTAAGTTTGTGATCAGGGTTCATCATCTTTCTAAAGTATGATTTGCACAAGTTTTGCCTTCGTTCACACAAACTTTCCAGGTTCCCTTCAAGTAGGGCATCTACATATTCCAGTCTGGGATAAATAATTTTCATGGCACGCTTCTGTATCAATTCTATGTCATCTGTTAGGCCTTGGGTGAGTCCAGGGTGCCAGACCTGACAGGCATATTCCAGCACTGATCGAATATGACATATGTACACCATCCTGAGGTGCTCTGGTGGGGCCTTACATCTACGGAGGACTGTCAGAAAATGTAAGCGCTGGCTTGCCTTTTTGGTGATAAGGCTTACATGGCTGTCCCATTTGAGATCATTGGATACTATGATTCCAAGCAGCTTTGCAGTGTCTACACGTGCTATTGTCTCGTTTCCAAGTTGTAATGGTTCCAAAACTGGGGGTATGGTTGAGAAACAGATAACACTTTCCTTGGTCTTTGTGGGATTGATCTGACCATCATTTGTATCTGTCCAACCTTCAAGGCTGTTCATTGCTACCTGCATTTTGCTTCCTGTCTCTATAGATTTATTGCCTATTTCTACTACTGCCTATTATAAAATACACATTTAATTTAAAGGAAATTATAATTGATTTTCTTGTTTGATTGGTTTGGTCTCTTTATCAATCTTGGTGATATCTAAACTTCCACCACATTTATGTTGATATATTCAGATAATCATTTATAAAAATTTAAAAAAAGGTCACATGGTCATGTGACTTCATTTTGACCTCTGATTTATGGTGCCCTCTGGCTCCATTGATTTATGGCGCCCCCTGGTTCTGTTGATTTATGGCGCCCCCTGGCTTAGTTGATTTATGGTGCCCTCTGGTATTAAATATAATGCTCATAACAATATTGTGACTTTCATAACAAACCATTTAGTAAGCCACACTTAGTTCTTGACTTTTAAACTCACCATTAAACTTCTGGGGGTCACAGGCATAGTATTTAGGCCAGTCTGTGCCATACGAGATATAGTTTAGGTACCAGCAGGACGACAGAAGGGTGTGGTAGCCCAGCTTTGTGACCTTGGCCATCTCGGTCTCCCAGCCTCCCTTCCACACATGTACGACTGTGTCAGGCCGCACCTAGAACACCAGTCATTTGCAAACTTCTACCGTAATATAAATCCAAATCCTGGTCGTGGGATATGAGGTGAAGTATTCATAAGATGTGGAGCTTTAATGGAGATATAATCTCTGCAAAAGCTCATTATTGCATACGTGTAATGTACCAGATACTTGCATGCCGCGCAGGATCCAGTGCATGAAATGTAAGATTGGCTTCCTGCCAAAAGTGAGCAGCTTTTGCGGGATTTTAAAAATATTTCATCCACTTGTATGATTTTTCAGATATTAGTATACAAAACATGATCTACCAGATGCTTGTATACAAAGCATGATCTACCAGAAACTAATATACAATATATGATGGACCAGATACTTGTATACAAAGCATGCTTTACCAGATACTTGTATACAATTCATGACATACCAGATACTTGTATCCAATTCATGACATACCAGATACTTGTATACAATTTATGATCTACCAGATGCTTGTATACAATGAATTCCCATTGTCAGAAAGATGATAGAGTCAAAGACTATGTGGAGTGAAGACTAAAGTAAATTTAAGTCTGTGGAAAAATTAAATCTGTAGTAGATTTAAGTCTGCAGTTGATTTAAGTCAGCAGTAGATACCGGGAGTAGATATTACTCTGCAGTATATCAAAGTCTGCAGTAGATTTAGTCTGCAGTGGAGTTTAGTGCAAAGTAGAATATTCGAATCCAAAGTAAGTTGAGTCCAAAATTGAGTTGAGTCCATAGCTGAGCTGAGTCCAAAGAAGAGTTGAGTCCAAAGATGACTTGTGGTCATTCCAGAGAAGAGTTAAATCCATTGTAAATGTAAATTACTGTTTCATACTCTATTGGCAATTGAGCATTTGATTGTGAAAATATCTATATCTATATCTACATCTATATCTACATCTATATCTACATCTATATCTACATCTATATCAAGGTGCTGATATTCTTGACCTACAAAGCTTGTTACAATATCTTATTACCTACTATTTTGCATCCTAAATTAAACTAAATAAGCCATCTTCTCTCTGCCGCTACTCACCATCAAAGTTCTGCGGGTCACAGGCATAGTATGGGGGCCAGTCTTTCCCGTACGAGATATCATTCAGATACCAGCAGGACGACAGAAGGGTGTGGTAGCCCAGCTTTGTGACCTTGGCCATCTCGGTCTCCCAGCCTCCCTTCCACACATGTACGACTGTGTCAGGCCGCACCTAGAACACCAGTCATTTGCAAACTTCTACCGCAAAATAAATCCAAAACCTGGTGTTGAGATGTGAGTTGAGGTATTCATAAAGCATGGAGCTTGAGTGAGGATGTACTTTTCGCAAAAGTACAATTTTGATAATGCGTGATGAACATGAACCAGATACTTGTATACAATGCCTTGATCCGAGGCATTAGAATTTGAGCTTCCCTGTGGCCCAAAGGAAGCAATTTTTGGCTAGGCCAGCAAATATATTCCACTGTATAATGAAATAACATTGACTGACTACCAATCTTTTAGGGTTCAATGCACTGGGTATGTTAGTTCAGGTTATTAGTCAAATATATAACAAGCAGCTCAAAGGCCAGCGACCACAAAGGTCAATAGCTAAAACGCAAGCATTCACAAAGTTCAAAAGCTCAAAGGTAAGCAACCACAAAGGTCAACAGCTCAAAGGCAAGCAACCACAAAGATCAACAGCTAAAAGGCATGCGGTCACAAAGGTCAACAGCTTAAAGGCATGCGGTCACAAAGGTCAACAGCTAAAACGCAAGCAGTCACAAAGGTCAACAGCTTAAAAGAAAGTGGTCACAAAGTTCAACAGCTTAAATGTGAACAGTGACAAAGGTCAAAGTGGTCACAAAGCTCAACATCAAATTATCTTAAGATATAGATGTACAGAATTTCATCCTTAAAAACACTCACATGAGATTTGTTTCAAAGTTCCATACATCTTTGAGGGTAGCAGAGAATTTAGGACCACTTGACACTCCCACACACAAGCCTTGGGTAGAAGCTAGCAGCATATATCACACTGCCTGGGTAGAAGCTAGCAGGGTATATCACACTGCCTGGGTAGAAGCTAGCAGGGTATATCACACTGCCTGGGTAGAAGCTAGCAGGGTATATCACACTGCCTGGGTAGAAGCTAGCAGGGTATATCACACTGCCTGGGTAGAAGCTAGCAGGGTATATCACACTGCCTGGGCAGAAGCTAGAGCAGGATATATCACACTGCCTGGGTAGAAGCTAACAGGGTATATCACACTGCCTGTGTAGAAGCTAGCAGGGTATATCACACTGCCTGGGTAGAAGCTAGCAGGGTATATCACACTGCCTGGGTAGAAGCTAGCAGGGTATATCACACTGCCTGGGTAGAAGCTAGCAGGGTATATCACACTGCCTGGGTAGAAGCTAGCAGGGTATATCACACTGCCTGGGTAGAAGCTAGCAGGGTATATCACACTGCCTGGGTAGAAGCTAGAAGGGTACATCACACTGCCTGGGTAGAAGCTAGCAGGGTATATTACACTGCCTGGGTAGAAGCTAGCAGGGTATATCACACTGCCTGGGTAGAAGCTAGCAGGGTATATCACACTGCCTGGGTAGAAGCTAGCAGTGTATATCACACTGCCTGGGTAGAAGCTAGCAGGGTATATCACACTGCCTGGGTAGAAGCTAGCAGGGTATATCACACTGCCTGAGTAGAGGCTAACAGGGTATATCACACTGCCTGGGTAGAAGCTAGCAGGGTATATCACACTGCCTGGGTAGAAGCTAGCAGGGTATATCACACTGCCTGGGTAGAAGCTAGCAGGGTATATCACACTGCCTGGGTAGAAGCTAGCAGGGTATATCACACTGCCTGGGTAGAGGCTAGCAGGGTATATCACACTGCCTGGGTAGAAGCTAGCAGGGTATATCACACTGCCTGGGTAGAAGCTAGCAGGGTATATCACACTGCCTGGGTAGAAGCTAGAAGGGTATATCACACTGCCTGGGTAGAAGCTAGCAGGGTATATCACACTGCCTGGGTAGAAGCTAGCAGGGTATATCACACTGCCTGGGTAGAAGCTAGCAGGGTATATCACACTGCCTGAGTAGAGGCTAACAGGGTATATCACACTGCCTGGGTAGAAGCTAGCAGGGTATATCACACTGCCTGGGTAGAAGCTAGCAGGGTATATCACACTGCCTGGGTAGAAGCTAGCAGGGTATATCACACTGCCTGGGTAGAAGCTAGCAGGGTATATCACACTGCCTGGGTAGAAGCTAGCAGGGTATATCACACTGCCTGGGTAGAGGCTAGCAGGGTATATCACACTGCCTGGGTAGAAGCTAGCAGGGTATATCACACTGCCTGGGTAGAAGCTAGCAGGGTATATCACACTGCCTGGGTAGAAGCTAGCAGGGTATATCACACTGCCTGGGTAGAAGCTAGCAGGGTATATCACACTGCCTGGGTAGAAGCTGGCAAGGTATATCACACTGCCTGGGTAGAAGCTAGCAGGGTATATCACACTGCCTGGGTAGAAGCTAGCAGGGTATATCACACTGCCTGGGTAGAAGCTAGCAGGGTATATCACACTGCCTGGGTAGAAGCTAGCAGTGTATATCACACTGCCTGGGTAGAAGCTAGCAGTGTATATCACACTGCCTGGGTAGAAGCTAGCAAGATATATCACACTGCTTGACACTCTATCTTATTTCTAGATATTTATTATTGTCACAGTCCCTCTCACTATTATCTTATTATCTTCTCTTTCCCTTAACTAATTGAGTCCAAATTTGTATTTGTTCAGTGATCTTCAAGAATACATAAGATCATACACATATCTTTTGTTTTCATTGTGTAAATTCATTCATCATTGAGGTAACACAGTTTTCAGTGTTTGCCAAAATAATCCAAAATTGGTGCAACATACTTGACTAAAACCACAAATTTGGACTCGCGGTGTATGAAACTTCACATTAGCTGGGGACTCACCCTCAAAGTTCTGGGGATCACAACTATAGAAAGCGGGCCAGTCAGTGCCGTATGAGATTTTGTTGAGGTACCAGCAGGCAGAGAGGAGAGAGTGGTAGCCGAGCTTTGTGATCTTGGCTATTTCCTTCTGCCATCCGTCTATCTTCCACACGTGAACCACAGTCTCCGGACGCACCTACAAAGCCACGCAACTACCCACTCAGCCAGATACGCTTCTGCTTTATGCTAATACTAATCTTAGGCGGTTTAAAACTAGTGTAAAAATACAGCTGTTTTATTCAAATGAATAATACAGCTGTTTTTTTCAAATGCAATGACTTAGCTGTTTTATTCAAATGCAATAATATGCCGGTTATTTTCAAATGCAATGATTTATCTGTTTTATTCAAATGAATAACACAGCTGTCTTTTTTTAAATGCAATGACTTGGCCTTTTTTTTTCAAATGCTACGATACAACTATTTTATTCAAATGAATAATATAGCTGTTTTATTCAAATGCAATAATACAGCTGTTTTATCCATATGCAATAATACACCTATTTTAGCCAAATGCAATAATAAAGCTGTTTTATCCATATGCAATAATACACCTATTTTAGCCATATGCAATAATACAGCTGCTTTATCAAAATACTATCATACAGCTGTTGCAATAATGCAAAGGTATATAAAAGTATACTGATGTAGCTGTTTAGTACTCATGCAAATATCTAATATTAATACAATATTGCAGCTGCATGACATCTTTTATGATGAAAGTGTAGCTGGTGAAACAATACTGCATTATATCTATAAGCGTGGTATTTACCATTGTATTAAATTCAGCAAAGCATGTTAATAGTTTATTCAAATCACAACTGTTAATAAAATGTACATTCACTGCTAACACACACAAAGAAACTGCAAACTATAAAATAAAGTGGTTCTCATGATCACTGGTTGCTGATTGCTTCTTGAATGGCAACTGGATCAACACTGTCGATGAAGCCAGGATTAGCTTAGAGCTATGAGTAAAGCTAAACATTAGACTGTAGCAAATTCTATATGGCACAGGTCAGAAAGCAAGCTGGCACTGATTTATCTATGCAATCCTATGATATCCTGGACATTTGTTTGTTTGAATAGAACAACCTCAGAAATCAGAATGACAGACTTTGAAGAATTCCCCAGTCAGTTCTAGAGGTCATCAATAATCATGACTGAATGGAGTCATGCAAAACAATCATCTGACTTTAACTGGACATGTCACAGGAACAATGTAATCATATATTATAATCATCTAATGTGTGAATTTCAATTCTCACTCATTTTGTTACTATTGTGAGCCAAGCTTGCCTGTCTATAAATTTCCCCCATGCCTGACAGATTTATTATTTTGTATTATTTTTTATATCCAAATATCTGGTTATCATATTCAGGACAGATCATTCTATACTCAAGCATCCGGTTGTTGCAACCAGGATAGACCATTTTATATATCAAGTATCTGGTATTTACATTCAGGACAGACCAGTCTATATATCAAGCATCTGGTATCTACATTCAGGACAGACCAGTCTATATATCAAGCATCTGGTATTCACATTCAGGACAGACTACTCTCTATATCAAGCATCTGGTATTTACATTCAGGACAGACTACTCTATATATCAAGCATCTGGTATTTACATTCAGGACAGACTACTCTATATATCAAGCATCTGGTATTCACATTCAGGACAGACTACTCTATATATCAAGCATCTGGTATTTACATTCAGGACAGACTACTCTATATATCAAGCATATGGTATCTACATTCAGGACAGACTACTCTATATATCAAGCATCTGGTATCTACATTCAGGACAGACCAGTCTATATATCAAGCATCTGGTATTCACATTCAGGACAGACTACTCTCTATATCAAGCATCTGGTATTTACATTCAGGACAGACCAGTCTATATATCAAGCATCTGGTATTCACATTCAGGACAGACTACTCTATATATCAAGCATCTGGTATTCACATTCAGGACAGACTACTCTATATATCAAGCATCTGGTATTTACATTCAGGACAGACTACTCTATATATTGAGCATCTGGTATTCACATTCAGGACAGACTACTCTATATATCAAGCATCTGGTATTTACATTCAGGACAGAGTACTCTATATATTGAGCATCTGGTATTCACATTCAGGACAGACTACTCTATATATCAAGCATCTGGTATTCACATTCAGGACAGACAATTGTCAATATGTCTTGTGATATTCAGACATCATGTTGTTTTGTTTGGGACAGACCATTTCCTTGCATATTTAGCTAATTACACAATGAACACATACATCCAACCGTGACTGTAATATAATATTTACACTTATAATATTTTAATATAATATTTGTAAACATAAGCATCAGAGATGCACCAACCCTCAGGCCCGGTAACTTACTGAACAACATTCATTTTTTAAAATGTTTATAGTGCTGCCCAAATAGCCTTCTCATAAGAATAACATGTCTCTGCAACATTCACTTATAAATGTGGAATGTTAGGATAAATATATAGACATCTAATTAATTGTAGTTGGTTTTGTCAATTCTCGTGAAGCTGCCATCATTTATTCTTGCAATGACGTGGATTTGACATAATTGTCCCTGCGACCTTGAAAAGTAGGTGAAGGTCACCATTCATTGAATTCATCTGGGGTCTTCACCAGAGACTTGACACACTACCTTATGTGTGTCGAGTTTCACAAAGCTGCCATCATTTGTTCTAGGGTTATTGCAATGATGGGGATTTCACATAATTGTCCCTGTGACCTTGAAAAGTAGGTGAAGGTCATGTTCCATAAAATTATCTGAGGTCTTCACCAGATGCTTATGTGTGTTAAATCTCATAAAGCTGAATTGTCATGTCGCAGGTCCTTGACATGACAACCCTCCCGGTCACAGATTTACAAGGACAGCTCATGTGAAATTGTATCATGAATACAATCTTGGCATGGCTGGGGATCGAACACCAAGAGGAAAGGTGCTAATAAGCTGACAATCTAACCAACTGCGCCACAGCCCGTGGTCTTTCACATAATTGTCCCTGTGACCTTGAAATGTAGGTGAAGGTCAAGTGCCATAAAAAAAGTCTGTGGTCTTCACCAGATGCTTATGTGTGTCAGATTTCACATTATTGTCCCTGTGACCTTGAAAAATAGGTGAAGGTCACACACACACACACACACACACATATATACAGACACACACATACCAGGAGCACTACAATACCCTCAGTCTGATTACACCAGGGGCTGAGGGTAATAAAAAAAGGTTTTTCAAAATGGTATATATTTTGAGCCTTTATACAGAATGTTTAATAACAAATGCTTCAATAAAATATGAAAATACACATCCATTTGTTCATTTTGAGACAGGCATATGTCGTTACTAATGCTGAATGTCTGCATTTAAAATATGAATAACTTACAGTGACACCATTGTCTATGACTTCTTGCCAGATTACGTATTCATGGTTCAGGGCATTCAAGATATTCAGCAATCTGAAACCAAGAGATTATGCATATATCCACCAGGCCATTCAAGATATTTATTGGTCTGAAACCAAAATATTGTGTATTCATGGTTCAGGGCATTTCAAGATATTCAGCAGTCTAAAAAACCAAAAGATGCATATTCATGGAATATTGCTTGATGTGAATATCATGATGAGATATAATTTTGAGAATAAATTAAGCAGCAAAGCTGTCAAAACCAAACAGACTTTCATTTCAAAATAATATTATTTTTCTAAAGTATAACACTGAAGCTTGGTGAGATGCCTTATGTACAAGCCAGCCCATTTTCAACTTTCATGCTATGTTTTGGCTAGTAGAGTTATAGAAATTTTGTACATTAATTTGATTTTAATTCATCTGATACACAAATATTCTTTTATCATTTCATGTAGAATATTCATGAATAATTTACTGTTGTTCGTAGTACTGTTCCAGCTTTGAGTAAGATGTTCCAAATCCCATTTTTTTCATGAATGCTGTGATGACAGGGTTGCTCTCCCTGAAAGGAAAACATAAACACATCAATAATCAAATCATCATGAGAAATATGATAAAAATTGTCTCTAAAAATAGAATTTCTATTACATTTTTATCATATAACAAAGATCTTTTTAATATACATTTTTATGATTAATAAATAAGGTCAATCAAGTGTGACTAATGATATCACAGGGCAACCAAGTATGACTAATGATGTCACAGGGCAGCCAAGTGTGACTAATGATGTCACAGGACACTCAAGTGTGACTAATGATGTCACAGGGCAGCCAAGTGTGACTAATGATGTCACAGGACAGCCAAGTGTGACTAATGATGTCATAGGATAGCCAGGTGTGACTGCTTTTATGACAGGTTACTATTTAATGACAGGTGACTGTTTCATTACAGGTGATTCTTAAATGACAGGTGACTATTTAATGACAGGGGACTGTTTTTATGACAGATGCTTGTTAACTAGACTGCGAGCTCACCAGCAGCTGAAGCTGACCTCGTCCCCTCCGAGGTGAATGTAGTGATCAGGAAACACCTGCGTCAACTCCTTCATCAGGCCGCTGAGGAACCCGTACGTCGTGTTGAGGGAGGGATCCACCGGACCAAATGTGCCGTCAGGCTTGCCGTTCTTGTAGCATTTAGTGAGCAGGTCTGGTTGACCTTGGCCCCAGGACTGGGTGTGACCTACAGCAGGATTAACTCAGAACTTCTAATTAACATGACAAAAATCATCTGTCATAAATAAACCGACATGTAAGTGTCCCCCACCCATCTGAAACTAGTATATAATTTTTGAACTTTTGACACAAAAATTGCTGGCTTTTGGTTGTTTTTTTTGGGGTTTTTTTTAGGAAAAAAAGAGATTTTCAGGATATTCAATGTCATCAGTCAGCTCCCCATTATTTAAGGTGAGCATGGGGAGACTTTCACCACTAGAGGTCCTAACAGAGCCATACATCATTTATCCTTCAGAATAAGTCATCCTCTTCCTCCCATTTTTTTTAAATACTAAATTTGTACCATTCCAGTGAGTTGTTTTGCAATTAATGCCCATAAAGATGAAAAAGTATTTCCATTATTTATTTTGGTGTGCTTAACTTTAACTATTTGTCAACACATATATTTTGAAATTTAGACACCATGTCCACAAACTTTGACTTATCCAAAATTATCCTTCACCCCATAATTATTTCTCTAAAACATTTGTCATTTCAAATTTAATTTAGAACTAGATCATATCATTAAATTGTATTATATGTCCAAAACATGTTGAAAAGGAGAAGTTGTCTTTTAAGATTGATCTCAAATGTTGCCCTCTGACCTGGGGTGTCAAACTCAGACACAACTCTGATGCCGCGGAGTCTGGCATACTCGATGATCTCGGCAATGTCATCCTGCGTGTATATGTGAGTCTCGGGATCGTATGCCCCCTACAACATGCATTAATCTTCATCAATTTGATCAAAATAGAGGTCACTATATTAAACCTGTATTTCCATATGTTACTTGGTATGCATGACAGCCTGTCAACTTTTAATTTAATAAGTTTCTGAATTTTCTCAAAACTTGTTTTCAATTTTGGCTATAATCACATATTTCTGTTTGGTAAATTGTCTTTTATTTAATAAAAAATGATATATGGTTGTTAACTTGTGAGTACCTTTGCACTGAGGTCTGGATAAGCCCTGCTCTGGTAGGGGAAGGAAGGATCATCCACTATGTGCCAATGAAACACATTCAGCTTGTTAAATGCCATGGCATCCTATAACACACAGCACAGTGAGGATAAGACAAGATGCAATGACAAGGCAATTATTCGTAGAACAAAGTAGATATACTCCAAAACAATTTTGATTTTTCATGTCATTTTTGAAACTAGATATTTAATTTATAGCTAGCATTATAACTTGCCTTTTTTCCGTGCAAGTTATAAGACATTCAATCTTGAATTAGAATACAAAACCTCCAGATACTCAATTGACATTGCCTGAAAAGGCATACTTGTACAAAGTGCCTGGATACTCACCAGATGCTGCTTGATGACTTACAGTTGTGCAAAGTGCCTGGATACTCACCAGATGCTGCTTGTACAAAGTGCCTGGATACTCACCAGATGCTGCTTGATGACATACACTTGTACAAAGTGCCTGGATGTGTCCAACATGGCTCCTCGGTGGGAGAAACGAGGCGAGTCCTGCACTGTAGTCTGGTTCACCACAATCTGACAAGCAATTCATTAAAAACCAAACTATAAAAAACATGCTGCAAATATAATGTGCCATTAAAAATGTCAATCTATTCAAAGCACAGTTCTCAATTTTAGTTTGATCTTTTGTCAGAAGCAGTCAACTTTAGGCCTGGGCAATAAACTATGCTGTTTGACAAGACAAAACCAAAACTGTGGAGATTGATGTGACATTTTTTAGCGCTTAGAACAGGCTTGCTTGGTATAGCGCTATATAAGTATTTTATTATTATTTATTTATTATTATTAAATATTGTCCTTTAATATTCTTTTTCATTTCATAGAAATAAAGTGCTAAAAAGGGTAACTGAACATTTTATCAGACAATGATAGCCAGAAGTATAAAGTGTACAACCATGCCGGATCCCACTTCATAGGTGAGTTGACTGAATGTTTCCAGGCCTCTTAGGGCTCCCCACACGGTGTTAGCAGACAGGCTTGATGTCGGACTGCCAACGGTCAGAGAATCTGAAATTATCATAAACATTTATATACAGAGCACATAGCCCAGAAAATATTAATGTGGCGGTCGGAGATCGTTAGTGTACAAATTCCAAAATAAATATAAATGTTGGTTACAAGTTGTAAAAATGGACTAAAATCTGAATGTAGGTCAATAGTCTCATGTTTCAAAGGCGGTATAATTTTTTTATCTGTATCAAAGTTAAAACAGAAATCAAAGAGCTCTGCTTAGCATCATTTTTTCATGAGGATTGTGAGTATATTTCCGTGTTTGTGAACATTTCCTTGTTAAAAATGTTCCTTGTATGTGAACATTTTCTTTCACAAGTATAATTCCTTGTACATGAACATTGCCTTGCAGACAAAATGGTGGACTGACTTCATCACCCCGACTTGTTTTTCTGCAGAACTCTCATACAGAGTCTATATCTAAATAAGCAGAATGAGGCAGTGAATGTTCCAGGTTTCTTTTTCTGTAAGAAATAATTCACTGTTTGTAGTTGTATGTCCTGACAAAGTCATAATTAAAATATATATATATATATATATATATATATATATATATATATATATATATATATATATATATATATATATATATATATATATATATATATATATATATATATATATATATATATATATATATATATATGAATGTTCCAGGTTTCTTTTTCTGTAAGAAATAATTCACTGTTTGTAGTTGTATGTCCTGACAAAGTCATAATTAAAATGTACTATGATGTAGCAAACGGTTGCTAACGAAAACTTATCGTATGAAAAATAGAAAGACCCCGTCTTATGAAAAATAGAAAGAATTTATCTCCTGACAACACTGCCTCTTCATAGGAAGGTTTCATAGGAAAAGATATAGTTTGACAGACAGACAAAATGACAGAAAATTTGCATTGGGAAAGTTTGACCTGATACACTCTTCAAGCCCTTAGTAAAGTGATAATTGTGGCTCATAATTGTAGCTCATAACAGAGGCTCAAAACTGTAGCCTAGTTTCTTACATGACTCATCCATTCCCATGGAAGGGTATTCTCCTGGTGTTGCCGTGGCAACCTTCACGTTCAAGGCACTGATGGCATCTGACGCCTGACGGGGCCGGAACTTGAGTTTGTCTTTGTTAGCTCTTGGGATGTGGAAAATGTACTCATAATATCGACTGCAAAGAAATATAAACTCATAAATACATATCAACAGATGAACAGATTTTGGCAATAAAGATATCTCAATCCAAAGTTAAGTTGTTTTATATCATCAATTTTGAAAATAAAGTATTTGCTCCATAAATGCTTGTGAAATATATCTCTTTCTTGTATATTTCCATTTTTGATTGATGCATTCCATTAATTGTCAAATGTCTGACTGTAAAATATATCTCTATGAAAAGCACACTTGGTAATTTTTTTTCTACTTGAACTTTGAGTTGAACCCTATTAGATGCTAGACTCTATCAAAGGCCCTCTTTGTATTCTTTTTTTCTGCTTGAACTTGGAGTTGAACCGTATTAGATGCTAATTTTTTTGGACATTTTTTCGTCCATTTGCAGGTGACAGAGAGAGAGAGTCAGTTATCAGATTGGTGCTCTTCCCTGTACATGCTTTAACATTAAAACACAGTATTTCTCATTCATATCAGTCTCTGCTGTCGCATGTAAAAACATGAAAAAAAAGTGCTTCAAGATTAGCCCAAAGTCACGACTATTAATAAAAATCAGGTTTTGGACTGATTGGTGAAAGAATAGATGAATATTTATACAGATTCCCTTTTGTGCTTACAACTTAGATGAACATGGTGAATGGTCAGCGTCAAGGTCAGTTTATGACCTCATGTTCAATGTTCACTCCGGGAATTCCAAATTTCAATTGATATCAAATATAAGAGAAGAAATATATACCCAGCTTTACCATACTAGGCCTCCTCAATATACGGTAGGCCGAGCGATGATGCGACCAAATGTTGTACTATTTGGGCGCTCATGGATTCGAGTTACGTCATCGTATCGTGCACGTGCTGTCAGACTCAGAGGCTGTAATTACGTCATCACATCGTACATGTGCATCTGGTTACATTCAGGGGGCGGGGCTTATGGAACGGGCCTGATTGAACATATCTGATTGTAAAATCGGAGAGAGTGTTATATACTAAGCCTGATGCAAAGGAGAGTAAGAAATATATGGCAACGAGAAGATTGAATTATTTGCAAGGGTAACAAGTGAAGTTGACCCCCGAGAGAAGTCGGCCACTAGGAGAAGTTGGCCCCCAGATTTAGGTGACTAGATTATCAAGTTTTTTTACTAGAAGAAAATCAACGGCTACCGAGGGTCCCTAGGGTTAGTTCATGCCCTTAGGGTCAAATAGCCTTCTTGAAGGAGATTTCGTGAATTTTGAACCGTTACAGAGTGACCAGGGCCGGCTTCTCTAGGGGGCCGACTTCACCTACCCACGGCGGGGCCGACTTCACTTGGGGGCCGACTTCACTGGCATTCATTTGTAACATTACATGTACCTTGGCTTCCAGTGGCTAAAATGGCCAGCGATTATTGGCAACAACAAAAAGATGGTCCCTGAGTCCAAAAAACACACTCTCACCTACATTTTAAAGTTTCCTCAGCAAAAGCAATTGGCATCCCCCACCCCACCTCAAAATATCAAAAATCTGACCAACATTTATAATATAAGTTGTGTGAAATAATTTCTACAGAGTTCACAACACATAGTGTTTTCTTTATTTGAGAAGTGTTTCTAGTTAGATTTTGTAGATGACATTATCCCAACTCAAGTGAAACCTCCCCCAACTGTCTCACCTGAATGCCGCCCTCAGTACGTCAGAGTCGGCGCCGGTCACCGCGAACTGGAAGCTGTCAGCGTCAAGTAGGAATACTGTCCCCGTAGGTTTGTAGCTCTTGGGCATCGGCCATGGCTGGCCCACAGTTTTTTTCGCTGCCCCCGTGAAACCATTCACGTAAAAGCCATCAAAACTTACAAGCAACACACACAAACAAAACACCGACTCTTTGCTGATCGCCATCTTGGACTGTCATGTGATGGCCAATGCAATGGTCACATGATAAAAGTCACATGATATAAGTCACATGATAAATGTCATGTGCTTGGATTAGTTTGATTTGTTTGTTGAGGCCCTGGATGCGGATCCACAATGCTTTCGTGCTCAGTTGATCTAATATGACATGTGTCAAAGTCGATTACTCAAAGGACATACATGCCTCTGAATAAATGATAAAAAAAAACAAAAAACAAAACAAAAAACAAAAACAAAAAAAATCTAAAAATTTAAGTACAAATCACTTAGAGTTTGTACTTGCATGGAATTGAACAGGGGCTCACCACCAATATTTTTTTGGATTTTCACATTTCATGTTTTTAATTGGCCTCTTGTGAAAAGGAGACCCTTTTAAATAAATTTAGAAATTAACTGGCAAAAATAATCTGATGTCCATTTTTGTCGTCTTTCACCAGGTACCAGGAAATTATTTTTGCCAGCCAGCTAGCTTCTGTCATAAAATTTGCCAGCTGTTTAATCATGATTACCTGAGAATTGCAACAACTTTATCTTTTTTACCAGTTGGCAGATACCAACCAGTTTTTCATGGCATTTTACGAAGCCCAATGCTTGGTGATCCCATTATTTTTTGGTTTATATTATTTCTAGACATTTTTGGGACATAATATTTGAAATTTAAAAGAATATTACGGTAATTATAGATTACTTTATTTACTAAAAAATAATTTGAATGAACAGCCTTCTCTCTAAAATTCAATGTAAAGATCCAAGACTTGAGGTTCATTTCTGAAAATTCTATGAATATACAAGGGAGTTATTTCAAATTTTTAGAATTTTGGCATGGACCTGTTGGCCATGTTGATGTGCTAATCATGAATATAGAATATGCTCAAGGCTGACCTCGTGACCAACTTACTCGAAATGTAAGAATCACGAGTCAGTTTCCATGATATTAGTCACGCAAGAGAAGCAGAGATACACCGATATGTGCACAGTTTATCATATTTTGGATATAATGTGTAAACAATTAATGAACATCCACTGAAGGGAGATCAGTTGATGTTACTTAGGGATGGACTAATATTGATTATTCATTCAGGGGGGATTTTGCCAAAGTTTTATTTCCATTCTCAATTTTTTCTCCGTCAATTGGGCTACCTTTTTTTCTCCAAGGGTCCAAGCATCCTAATTTTTATACTTATATCTGTGTAAATGGATGTACGATTTATTAGAAAATGATCTCAGTAATTCAATATTCACTCTGATTCAGAGTTAATACAACTATTTCAAGTAGTCATTTATTGAAGTAAACTTCATCTGCCTATAGATTCATGCGTGCCAGGAAGTTTTGTCCTATTTGCCACGAGTGTGGTCACATTAGATATGGGCACTGCATGGCCACCTGAGTGCCGAGTCCCAACCACATATCACCTGGACACCACATATTTTTCCAGACATCAGGTGAGGAATGAAACCCATGACCTTTAGATTATGAAGTAGCTGGTGCTGATATGCCTGAATTCTAACCAACTGTGCCATGAGCCAAGGCCTTTGAAATATGAGATAGCATATCATTATGTGATATAACATTAACAGATACAGTATACAACTATGATCAGAGGGAATAAACAATTTTATTAGCACTTCATGATTTTTACAATCTTATTTGGCAGCAGCTGCAGCATTAGACCTGAACACTGCCAAATAATTTATCTTTTGTTAAATAAAACAAAACATTACTTTTTTATTTCATCACATTTTTACTAAACATGTAATTTAATCTTAAATATTATTTAAATATAATTCAAAATATATTCTTTTTCATTAAAAAAAAACTTGAGTCATGTTTTACAGATTTAATAAAAATAAATAGAATGATTCTGGCCAAAAAGATACATGCTTAAATACAACAGTTGAGTGGTTAATTTTTGAAGTTTAAAAATCTGTCCTGAAAATCTTTTTTCTCATTAAAACAAACTTAATTTCATAATTTATCAAATGTTACATATTCACAAATATTAACATAATATCAAATATTCACAAAATAATTGAGTGCAGAGTGCTTATTATCAGAATCTTGAATATTGATATGATTATATTCATGCACGAATTCCATTTTGTCACAATTCAGATTATATATATTATCAATTCAACCTTTCCTTTACATTTATTTTGAAAAAAATATTTATAGAAATGGAAAAATCTAATGATGTGTAATATATCTTTTACAGTGAAACAAAGTACAAAATGAAATCTCTTAGATCTTGTGTTTCTTTTTACTGTGGGTTGACTGTTGCTTGATAAGATGGAGGTCCCTCCGCATACTGGGGACCTTGCCCTGCCACAGCTGCAAAAAGAGAAATTACATTAAACAAAAATATGTGTTCAGTTCTTACATCATACGATTCTGAGAAACATCATAAATCTAAACCTTTTTTTTTCTACATTTATAACTCTTTCTTAAAAGTCATCTTCAAGTTAGGCTTGCTAAATATTGATAACTAGTACAGTCTTGACAACTCAAGACTCATTTCAATTAGAACATTAAATTTTGCTCTCTGAGACTCTGCCATCTGCCATACTGATGCCTCATCCACCAAGATCTTTGAGAGTAAAACATTGTAAATTCATAATTGAACTTTACAGTTGTTAGGTCTTAGAAAATAAGCAGGGATATTTCAAAACGATATGATTCTATTGTGGCAATAGAATAGTAAAATGTCCCGAATGGTTTGGCTGGTAAGTTTGTTTGTTTGCTTGATGTTTTATGTCACTTTCAACATTAATTCAGTATTATTTCAACATTATTTCAAATATAGTGCTGCCTCACTGAATTGTCTTGAAATGTCAACTTAACCAGTCAGAGATTTGCAAGGACGACAGGTAAACCCTTAAGTGACGACCCTCAGATCTTATGAGAAATTGTGACAGGAATTCAATCTCTTCATGGCCAGCAATCAACCCCATGACCTTTAGATCATCACGGGGGAACTGGTGCTAATGAGCTTGAAAAGTAAGATAAAAAGTTTATTCATATTCATTAATACTTAAAGTGAAGGTCAATAAATTCAAGTTTTACATTTTATTGCTATGCATGTTTCACTCACGTTGTGGAGTATCCCTAGGTCTGGCCTGTGCCATGGCTGGCTGCTGAGGCTGCATATACATCATCTGCTGTGGTGCCCCCTGTTGGGCAGGATAAGAAGTCACTATCTGCTGTGGTGCCCCCTGTTGGGCAGGGTAAGTCACCATCTGCTGTGGTGCCAACTGTTGGCCAGGGTAAGAAGTCACTATTTGCTGTGGTGCCCCCTGTTGGGCAGGGTAAGTCACCATTTGCTGTGGTGCCCCCTGTTGGGCAGGGTAAGTCACCATTTGCTGTGCTGCCCCCTGTTGTGCAGGGTAAGTCACCATTTGTTGTGGTGCCCCCTGTTGGACAGAGTAAGATGGCATCATCTGAATAGCCTGGCCTGTCACTGCCTGATAATGAACATTTCCCTGTATGGGGAGACAAAATGAATATTAAACAATTGAAATATCATATGATGTTTTTAGTATAAATACAATTTGTTTTAATGTGAGAATGAACGAGTTCTTGAGTTTTGAGTACATAATGAATTTCATATATGGGAAGTATAATAGTACAATACTTTTTCTAAATATAACATCAAATAAGAAAACAAGAGATAATTGTGTTTGTTAATTAATCTAATAATTATTGATTAATTTGTGCAAATCATAATTATAACATTATTCTGCTTTGTGTAAAGCAGAATTTAATGATATTCTTTTGATACACTTTGTGCACACGTGATGTTAAATAAAGCTAGCCTTAAAACAATTGCGCACTTTTGTTTTTTTCTTATATATTATCTGTACTTCAGTCAACATTTTTCTAAAATATTATTTTACACCAATTTTAAATCATAGGTGCAAATATCTTGCTCTCAACTAAAAACCATTTACTTCTAGTAATCCTCTAATGAAGTAGAATGAATGAATGAATGGATTCTTAATGGCACATTGACACATTAAGGTGCCATGAAGGTATGACTTAAAAACTTGTAAATGTGGATGAATGATATTTGTAAAAACATAAAGTAAAGATTTATTTGCAGTAGTAAATAATATTAAAACAATAAATCACAAGTTACATATTGTGTAAATGTCACACTTAAATGACCCTAAATCATGGTGAACTTGGTATATTGAGTATATGCTAAGCTGGCAAAAAAAGTGAAAGGAGATGTTGTATATTGTTTAAATGTAATCAAAATTATCCTTTGAAAATCTATGTGGGTCATCTTATATTTTTGATTATTGACACCACTAAAAGCCTTTCCTAACTGAGGATCTAGAAAAATGTCAACTTTTTTTAACATTCCAGTCCTAGTATTTTCCATGTAATCCTGATTTTACAGTAGTATTAGTACATTTGACTCTCAGGTAATATACCATAAATACCTGTATATAAGATGAGGTTTTTATACCCAAACCCTCAGTTAATGTTTGGGGGGTCGTCTTATACATGAGTCATCTTATATATGAGTAAATACGGTAAACTTTAAGAAGTTAAGCAGTTGTTATCCCAACCTCTCTCTCCATCAACACCACATTAAAGTGTATCATTAAGCAGTTGTTATCCCAACCTCTCTCTCTCTCCATCAACACCACATTTAAGTGTATCATTAAGCAGTTGTTATCCCAACCTCTCTCTCCATCAACACCACATTTAAGTGTATCATTAAGCAGTTGTTATCCCAACCTCTCTCTCCATCAACACCACATTAAAGTATATCATTAAGCAGTTGTTATCCCAACCTCTCTCTCCATCAACACCACATTAAAGTATATCATTAAGCAGTTGTTATCCCAACCTCTCTCTCCATCAACACCACATTAAAGTGTATCATTAAGCAGTTGTTATCCCAACCTCTCTCTCCATCAACACCGCATTAAAGTGTATCATTAAGCAGTTGTTATCCCAACCTCTCTTTCCATCAACACCACATTAAAGTGTATCATTAAGCAGTTGTTATCCCAACCTCTCTTTCCATCAACACCACATTAAAGTGTATCATTAAGCAGTTGTTATCCCAACCTCTCTCTCCATCAACACCACATTAAAGTGTATCATTAAGCAGTTGTTATCCCAACCTCTCTCTCCATCAACACCGCATTAAAGTGTATCATTAAGCAGTTGTTATCCCAACCTCTCTCTCCATCAACACCACATTAAAGTGTATCATTAAGCAGTTGTTATCCCAACCTCTCTCTCCATCAACACCACATTAAAGTGTGTCATTAAGCAGTCTTTATTTCAACCTCTCTCTCCATCAACACCACATTAAAGTGTATCATTAAGCAGTCTTTATTTCAACCTCACTCCATCAACACCACATCCACATTTAAGTGTGTCATTAAGCAATGTTTTTTCTAACCTCTCGCACCAAATAAGAAGTAAAACAAATTTCTGTTGTAAAAGAATCTGACATACATGGTTCTGTTGAGTAACACAGCAGGCTGCTTTGCCGAGGATGCAGGAAGACACGATGGAGATGACCAAGATGGCCAGTCCACATAACAGGATCATGGAATCCATAGCCAAGCTCACATCCTGAAAATAATCAAGTTTTCCCATTGATATCACAAGTTTTTTTTTCAAACTTTTTTTTAAAACATTTTATAGTCATGGTTGAAAAATGCAATATACAAAGGATATTAAGTGCCAAAAAAATTTACATACCCTAGCTTCATATCTATATGATGCAGTTCCCATTCCAATTCCTCCTGCTGAAAATCCAATCACCATCACCGAAAATACTGAAGATACTATGTTCAAAACCATACCAGATATAACCTTGAGAAAAATATGGGATAACATTAAAAACAAATCATATTATCATCATGAACTAAAGTTTATAATCTGTAATTATCAGGCTCAGGGGGAGGGGTACTAGGAACAGGAAAGTGGAGGTGTCCTGAAATGGGAGGCTTAGGGGGAGGGGTACTAGGAACAGGAAAGTGGAGGTGTCCTGAAAAGGGAGCCTTAGGGGGAGGGGTACTAGGAACAGGAAAGTGGAGGTGTCCTGAAAAGGGGGCTTAGGGGGAGGGGTACTAGGAACAGGAAAGTGGAGGTGTCTTGAAAAGGGAGGCTTAGGGGGAGGGGTACTAGGAACAGAAATGTGGAGGTGTCCTGAAAAGGGGGGCTTAGGGGGAGGGGTACTAGGAACAGGAAAGTGGAGGTGTCCTGAAAAGGGGGGCTTAGGGGGAGGGGTACTAGGAACAGGAAAGTGGAGGTGTCCTGAAATGGGAGGCTTAGGGGGAGGGGTACTAGGAACAGGAAAGTGGAGGTGTCCTGAAAAGGGGGGCTTAGGGGGAGGGGTACTAGGAACAGGTGAGGTGGAGGTGTCCTGAAATGGCTAAGGGGGAGGGTTACTAACAAATGGGTTAGGCAGAGGGGGGGAATTGAGATTTGTTGAATACTCAAATATACAAATACAGTTAAAATATTCTGTGAGTATACTATGAAGAAAAACTTACCAGACATTTAGACTTGTATTTAGCTGCTGCAATACATATAGATCCGGTAACGATAAACTGCAATGTGAACATATCAAATCTTGCTAAATCTTATTATATATAACATTCAGTATCGCAGACAACAACATTCAATATTCAAATCAAATTCAATTATTCAGCCAGTATGAATCAATAAAATATTCCGCCCCCCCTCACAATGCATTGCACACTGCACATACAGAAACAGGGCTTAATTATCCAGGCTTCATACCTCCTTCCCCATCAGCATCCAGCTGGTAGGACTGATATATAGGGTTTTTGCATTAACTTTATTTGCAACATGAATCTTTTGTTTTGAATGTAGCCTACCTAGTTTTGCAATCACATTTTATTAATGTAAAACTTAATACATCATTCTTTTGTTTGTTTGTTTGTTTGTTTGTTTGTATCAATTAACTTTTCAGCACTGTTTAGGCTATATCAGGTCAGATAGAAGCCTGTTACTGGGACTCAATGACCTGAACATTTCAAAGAGTGAATGGGGATCTTTCTTTTGCATTATCACAGAGACATGATGACACAAACCATGAACATCAAATAACTAGTCATGGAGCACTCGTTGGAATGGGAATCAACTCATTAGCAGATATCCAGCTTTCACACCATGCAGTGTGACCAAACTACTAACAGGATTTGAACCCTGGACCTTGAGCATGGGAGACAGATGTCTTACCAATTGAGCATTGTCCTACCCACATATTTCTTTTAGTGCAGATGTGAAAATATCAGGACAAGGACACAAGAACACACACACACAAATAAATAAATGATTATATTGGCAAAATGTTACAATTTAAAACTGAAAACACAGTAGAGTCTGGCGTGTTACCTGCCTCAGATTCCTATATTAAACATAATATTAATCTGATTGAAAACAATAAAAGTGTTAAATATTTGTACTTATAATTATAAACAGTGATGAAAGTCAGCATTCAGGAAAAAACCTGATATCCTTAAAAATTAACCTGAAGATACCCCTACCCCCTTTCAGAAATGTCATTTTGGATGTTTCAGACTGAGTTCAGACCATTTTGATTTCACATTTTAAGAAAAAACCTGAATTCAGGTTATTTCCTGAAGACTTTCATCACTGTATAAATCATTTAATCCTTTCTCATAAAGGCACTTAGGAGTAATATTAAGTGATGAAGTTAAATATAAACTTTGGTGAAAGAAATGAATGAGGTACTATATATGCTTACGAGAATTCCACTCCAGATGGCATGTGCAGAAAGATTGGTGGTTATTTCATAACAGAGACCAGTGATGTTGAAGATGATGCCTAAAAATCCCACCACGATCTCCGCGATGGCCAAGCTGAGCAGAGCCTTGGTGCTGAGCTCTGAGAAGCGGATGTAAGAAGAAGGAGGAGCATTCATAAGGATAATGGGTTGAAATCCAGGTGGTGCTGCCATCTGCTGCTGTCCAATCTGTGTTACAATCGGGAATGTAATAGTCAATAAGCAATCGAATATAGACATTAATTGCCATACTCCACCAGAGGGCGATGTGGTGAACCATAATAGTTTGCATGTGACTCTGGTGGACAGCTTAATTCACCACATAATATTAAATGCATATATGATGATAATACACCTCGGTTTGACTGGCATGTGGGATTACATCATAAACAATTTACTACATATATTGCTGATGACAGGTTTTGGCCTGAGGTTCGGGAGCTGGTGGCACGATCCCACAAGGGAGGAATGGCAGCCCCTGGACCGAGGGCCAAAATCTGTTATCAGGGAAATAAGTTTATCACATACCCTTCGTTGTTTGAGGCATCAATAATATTATAAATGGCGATAAACATCTAAGGAACATAATAATAACCTAAAAGTATAGTTCCATGATGTGAATATGATGTCACATAGTATCAAAATTGGGGCACAAACTCTGGACTATAACATGACTTGAGTGTTATTACTCGGGTTTCAAAATGAGGCTCCAATGCATTTCAAGGGGTAAATATTGGGGCAGCAATGAAAGTATGTGACAACATACTTTTCGTGATGGATTCTTATGGACTCCTTGGATATAAGACATTTTTGGAGTTAAATACATTAGTATCCATTTAACATATCATAAGAATTGTGTTTTTTTATATGTACATGTATGTTTCCATGTTTGGGATCCATCCTGACCAATGTTACCCCATATGTTATAATACAAATTTTACTAAGCCTAAGAATTATATAAAGAAAAAAATACAAACAGAACTTCTTCATTTAATATCTTTTCATATTTACCATGATTTTTGTCATTTTAATATCATCTCATATTAACTTTGATTTATTTTGTCCAAATAGCTCCCCAATGAAATCATGCATTTATGGAATGATTGTCCGGCAGAGTCTCTTACCGACATAGTCTGTTGTCCCAGTACCTGCTGTGGTCTGAGTTGAGTGGTCACAGGCTGCTGTGGTTGATGCTGTGGTTGATGCTGTGGTTGATGCTGTGGTTGATATTGTGGGGCTTGCTGTGGTGGATACTGTGCAGGATGCTGTGGTGTCTGCGATACCTGCTGTGGTGTCTGCGATACCTGCTGTGGTGTCTGCGATACCTGCTGTGGTGTCTGCGATACCTGCTGTGGTTGTTTCTCATCCTGAGCGGTATCTTCCACCAGGGTTGTATAAGATTGCTGACTCATCTTTCCTCCTGAAATGAATATCAAGATTTCTTTAATTCTATATTGAAATTTTATTTCCTTGAAAACTAAATATTGTTTTTGTGTGGTAAAATAGTAAAATAAAAAAATAGGATACCGATTTTTCTATTCTTTTCAAGATTCACAAAAAGAGTTCTTTTTCTATACATGCATCTGTTGTAAACATATCAATGTATTCCCTTCACAGTATACAAAATGGTAGTCATTATATCAACTGTCTTGTCAACAAGTAAACATTTATTACTTAGGGAATTGCAAATTTAAAAGGTGTCAAGTACAGAGGAATGACTGCAGAGGTAGTAATTAAATACTACCTGTGTAATGCAGAGCACATAAGGTGCGGAACATAGGTAAAGATTAAAGAGAATATGAAAAAACTGCAAATAACAAATATTCATAATACCATAAATGTTATTGTTTTCAGGAAGTGGGCTTGTTATTTGACAATAACAATTTATTGCATCTTAAAGGTCATGTTTGCTTAGCAAGTTTGTTTGTGGTTTTACATCACTTTTGAGATCAAGTAGTGTAATAATAAGAGATGTCGCACACTGATGTCTGATATTGATCTTCATATAAATTGTCTATAAATTATATCATGGATATATGTCCCATAAAAAGTGGCTTGTAAAGGCCCCACCAAAATTAAACAAATATTGTATGGATATATGCCCCTCAAAATAAATTTGTTTGGGGTTTTACATCACTTTCAACATTATTTCAGTCATTTCGTGATGAGACCTACTTGTAGCAGATGAGAAATGGGAAATTGTATCATGAATTCAATCTCGACAAGGCCGGGGTTCGAACCCACAACCTTTGGATCACCACAGAGGAACTGGTGTTAATAAGCTGGCGCTCTAACCAACTGCGCCACAGGCCTTGGCCCCCACAAAAAGCATGCCCCAAAAAGTATTGTATGGATATAAGCTCCACACAATTCACTATGCATATATGCCCCACAAAAAGTTGTATGACTATTTGTCACACAAAATATTGTATGTATATATGCCCCACAAAATATTTTATGGATATATGGCCCACAAAAGTTGCACTGATAAATGCCCGACAAAATATTGAATGGATACACAAAAGCTGGATGGAAATATGCCCCATAAAATAAAGTATGGCTATATGCCCCACAAAGTATTGTATGGATATAGGCCCCACAAAATTCACTATGGATTTATGTAAACAAAGGTTCTGTGGATATATGCCCGACAAAAAGTTGTATGACTATTTGTCAGGCTTATATCCATGTATCTTTTGTGGGGCATATATCCATGAAATTATTATGGGGCATACATCTCTATGCAACATTTGTGGGACATATATCTATGCAACTTTTGTGGGCATATTTTATTGCAACTTTTGTGGGGCATATATCCACAAAACTTTTGTGGGGTATATATCAATGAACTTTTATGGGGCATTCATATCTATGCCACATTTGTGGGACATATATTTGTGCAACTTTTGTGGGGCATATATTGATGAAACTTTTATGGGGCACAGATCCATCAAACTTTTGTAGGGCATATATCCCTGAAATTTGTGTGGGGCATATATCAATGCAACTTTTGTGGGCATATTTCAATGCAACTTTTGTGGGGCATATATCTCTTCAGCTATATCTGAGTTGTGAGGTATAATCAATGCACCATATTTCAATGCAATCTTTGTGGGGCATATATCCATGAAACCTTGTGGGGCATATATCCATGAAACTTTTGTGGGCATATTTCAATGCAACTTTTGTGGGGCATATATTCATGAAACTTTGTGGGGCATATATCTATGCAACATTTGTGGAACATATATCTGTGCAACTTTTGTGGACATATTTTATTGCAACTTTTGTGGGGTATATATCCACAAAACTTTTGTGGGGTATATATCAATGAACTTTTATGGGGCATTCATATCTATGCCACATTTGTGGGACATATATTTGTGCAACTTTTGTGGGGCATATATTGATGAAACTTTTATGGGGCATATATCCATGAAACCTTTGTGGGGCATATATCCATGAAACATTTGTGGGGCATATTTCAATGCAACTTTTGTGGGGCATACATATCTGCAACATTCGTGGGGTATATATATATATATGCAACCTTTGTGGGCCATATATCTATGCAACTTTTGTGGCCATATTTTATTGCAACTTTTGTGGGGCATATATACATATATATATATATACACACACACACATTATATATATATATATATATATATATATATATATATATATATATATATATATATATATATATATATATATATATATATATATATATATATATATATATATATATATATATATACACACACACACACATTATATATATATATATATATATATATATATATATATATATATATATATATATATATATATATATATATATATATATATATATATATATATATATATATATATATATATATATATATAAATATACACACACATTGAAATTGTCACTGATCAAAAGAGTTTATAATATTGGTGATCTAGTAGCAAAACATTGCCAAATATCCTGTTATAATTTTACAAGTGACATAGTTGTGGCATAATAACTTACAATGAAATGTGTGGGTATTGAGACGCATTTTGTCCTGAGGACAGAGAGACCCATCTGACTTCTACTTTCCTTACAAGCGCCAGGTGTACCACCCAACACAGGTAGAATATTGCCATTTGTGATACCTATGAATACCTTTCTGCTTTGTTTCCAACAAATTAATGCAATCATCCATGAGTTGTCGCTTAAGAACAGCTTTGGATGATATTGTTTAAAAAGACCAAACAAAAACGTGTTTTTGCAATGGTGGTAAAGCCTGAGCATGCTGAGGCTAAATGGTGGTACCGCCCAAGTTCAACATCGTAGTATCTCACATTATTATTAATCATGTGACCCTACATTGCTTTTCATTGCTTTCAGAATGCTCCACGTTATATGGATAATAATATAACTGATAAAACCTCACCTGCTATAAGTCTGTATACGTCCCAGGTTGTGCAATGCTGACAGACACTTGTTTGTTTGCTACTTCCTTGAATATATTATCTTTAACACGCTCTGTTTGGCAGCTGTCTGGATGTGAATGTGTTTGTGTGTGTGTGTGTGTGTTTGTGTGTGTGTGTATGTGTGCACGACTATTGATTGTGCTGCTCGTGGCTCTGTGAATCATACATGACGAAGAAAAACTAGGTCGATTTGCAAATTTAAATAAATGACAAAGCAACAAAAAAGTTAACATTGATAATGTTAATAACATTGATAAACTAGACCAGGTCAGGGGGACATCCATTAAGTCAAAACAGATGGTGCTATATCATCATGGGTGCCACCCTGTGATACGGTATCTAATAAATTAAACTGTATTCTGACCTTTCATATATGCTAGTGGTTTGTTATATTCAGGGATGTCTCTCATTGAAAAAAGAATACTGTTGCAGAAGCAGCAGGTAGAAGCATGGATGAAGTATGTACAGTTGGGGCCACAAGCAAAAAGCGTCACAAAATAATGCTATGGTTTCACGTCACAAAATGTACTGTGGTAAATTGTGTGACACATAGCCGTCACAAAATCCACCTCTGGCACCGAAGAATAATTCATTTAAAATCATACAGATAAGTGTCAAGTACAGCACATGGTGCATTATTTGTTTGTTTGTTTGTTTCGGGTTTTACATCACTTTCAACATTATTTCAGTCATTTCGTGATGAGACCTACTTATAGCAGATATAGTGCTGCCTCACTAAATTGTCATGTCGCAGGTCCTTGACATGACAGCCCACCCAGTCACAGATTACAAGGACAACAGGTTAACCATTTAAGCATGGGCCTCAGCTCATATGGGAAAATGTATCTCATGGCCGGAGATCGAACCCACAACCTTTGGATCACCACAGAGGAACTGGTGCTAGTTAGCTGGCGCTCTAACCAACTGCGACACGGCCCATGGCAATGATGCATTGGAACCCCTGAAGATTTATTTATCACTGACAGAGACCACTTGAATACGGAATCACTAGGAAGAAAACGAAACCCAATTTTCTGGTCTTGTAGCTCTACGAATGTGATGTGTATGCGTCACATTTTGGAAAATCGATGCAAGCCAAGTGAAGGTAGTTTACATATAAATCACCAGCTGGCGCTTTGATTTTATTTGCTCATTTTATCAGATACTGCAAATTGTGCATTATAACATGCAGGTTTATGGTGAGATGTTCAATAATAAATGATCATTTTAAATGTTTAAACACGATTAGAGTTAAAGCAAAGGGGTAATTGTTAACTGGGCATATGTTGGGGGTCATAATGATGTTTACCTTGATAATGGCTGCTTGTTGAGGTGTATTTAAGTTTCAATTAACTGACACCTGTTTTAGTCCTCAGTTTTTGGATAAAATGATATTTCCATGTAAAAAAAAGTAATTCATCCAATATGTCCTCATCATTTTGATAATATAAGTATCATGTCAAGACATATAAGTATCATGACAAAACATAGTATTAATAAATCTCATTAATATTAATTTGACTGCCATGTTGATTATTTAGATGTAACAGCATCGACTATAGTATTGATGAGGAACATGACTGCATGACTTTTATAGTGATATAGGTGATGCATGACTGCAACATTGAGTAGATGAAGTATGACTGCAGTTTTGATGACAGGTGAAGCATGACAAATGAAACACAACTTTTGTTTGTATTGATAAAATAGAGGAAACATGACTACAGAACATATGATAAAGCAAGTATTTTTTGTATGACATAGATGGAGCATGGCTTTTGTATTGATGACACAGATGAACCATGATTACAGTATTGATGGATAGATGAAGCATGACTGTAGTATTTTTGACATAGAGGAAGCATGACTGCTGTATTAATGACGACAAATATACATGACTGCAGGATTGATGAGATATATGCTGCACAGTGGTAAATCAGTGCAATTCTGCCCTTGTCTAAAGTTCAGATATTACTTCATTTCATATGTTGACATTCACAATAATAATGTCTCGCGCCCGGTAGGAATCTCGGCCAAGTAAGAATTCCTACTGAACACCCTTGCGCTATGTAGGAATTCCTACTCTGTGCAAAAAAGTAGGAATTGTCTTTTCAGAAATTTTGTTTTTAAATCCACTGAGATGCATGATAGGACCAAGACAGCTTTCATCTTTAAATTCATTATCTTTTTCATATATTCTAAGTATGCAAAAGACAATTCAATTCTATATGTTCTGGTGTTTATATTGCCAGATACATTTAAATATCTCTGATATTGCTCAAACAGAACCCCAATATGTTTCTGTATAAAGTTATTATTCTGAATATTTTCTACGTTTGCAAAAAATAATTCAATTACTTATGTTCTGATGTGTATATCGCTCAAACAGAACCCCAATATGAAGATTCCATCTTTGTTTTCTGTGTAAAGTTATTATTCTTAATATTTTCCATTTTTGCCAAGAAATAATTTAACTCTATATGTTCTGACGTGTATATCGCTCAAACAGAACCCCAATATGAAGATTTCATCTTTGTTTTCTGTGTAAAGTTATTATTTTTGATATATTCTACGCTTGCAAAAAATAATTGAATTCTGAATGTTCTGACGTGTATATCGCTCAAACAGAACACCAATATGAAGATTTCATCTTTGTTTTCTGTGTAAAGTTATTATTCTTAATATTTTTTGTGTTTGCCAAAGAATAATTAAATTCTATATGTACTGACGTACAATTTATATATGTTTGCAATATAGGAATAACACATGCCAACATGTAAGAATGACCAAAATGATGTCAAATATCTGTCACGTGATGGATTCCTACATTACCCAAGTTGCACAATGTAGGAATAACACATGTTAACATGTGAGAATGACGAAAATGATGACAAATATTCTGTCATATGATTCCTACGTTGCTCAAATTGCTCTCATGACACTTCGATATTTGTAGTTCTATTCCTACTTACTTGCGCTGGGTAGGAATTCCTACTTTTGGTTGTGCAATGTAGGAATCATTCCTACATTGCGCAAGATTCCTACTTTGCGCATGACAATAACAATTCAGTGATTGAATAATATCCATACTGCAAATAAGAATGAATAATTAGCCATGTGATCACGAGAAAGAAATTCTTAATATCACGAGAAAGGTTACATTTCTGTCTCATATCACAATAATTTTTTCATTTGAAATGGTAGGGTCTAACTAAGATATTTGCCAAGGGATTTTTATCTGAAATTGATGATTGCCATGGTAACATCATTTAAACACCTCAAATTCAGGGTACCCCTTTTTAACAAAAAAAACACATTTGAAAAATAAAAATCCCTAAATTCTGCAATATTTGCATCAAAATATTTCTTAATGAAATATTATTGATCTATGATGCATATATTTATTATATAGAACCAGTCTTTAGATTTTCATATTTGACCTTTACTTGACCCTTGACCTCATTAAATCAATACAGCTGTGTCCCCTGGTGGCCATGTTCGGAACTAGAGCCAAAATGTGAAAAACAAGGCAAGTTTATGGACATTTTTCTCCCAAGGCCAACTAGATCCAGAAGTCTCACTATTATGGCTATATACAGCAACACCTATATTACCAACATCAACAATAAAATTCCTGGGGACTTTTTAAATTTTTATTTTAAACCCCGAGGATAAAAATGAAAAATCAAATTTGTGTTTTTCGCTATTCAATAAACAATGCAAGTAAAACAGAATCACAAGACACCTAAATCACATGGGAAATGAACAAAATCTCACACAATCACACCTGAGGGGCTCTAGTTGATGTTGGTAAAACAAAACATATTCAAGGTCAAATGTCAAAGTCAAGGTCATGCATCAAATTTTTGACATTTTTCTCATTTTTACTGATTTTTGTGAATAAACATACAATTTAATGAGATGTTTGATTTAATCAAGTTAGATTGGTTATAGCAAATCTGTAAAATATTTCTGTATAGATTTTAAACTTAAATAACATGTTTTTTTTAAAATTATTGTCCAAGGTCGTTGGTGCAACTCTGCACAAAAATGGCGTGCAAATATGCCGATTTTATACAAATAATGAGTTAACAACCACAATTATAGAACAATGTATATGATTCTGTCTACATATCTTGCATATCACAAAACCTATTTATTAATATGGGATTCATTTATCAAATATCTATAGAGGCTCAAAATTATTCCCTCGTGACCATTTTTGTTCTACAAAGGAGAATTTTTAATGAGTTCACCTTTTCTAAATATTGGTGAACTCAATAAATGTTTGCCAAATTAAAGGATCTCATCGATATTTTCTCCTCGCTCTCCTCCTCAAGTCCCCCTTCCACTGAAGATGCTGAACCTCCATAGCATAACTCAGTTGATCAGTTTTTTTTCTTTATTTAGTCCCATCTGAAAAATAGCATTGCAGTTGGGCCTTTCAATCATAAGCTGTCATAGTTATCGTGTCAAATCCCCTGAATCTCTGCAAGTCATGTAATGTAGGCTTGCATTGTACATGTACATACATGAAGACTAATACAGTTGACAGTGAACATAGTGAAACTGAAAGTAAGGCTGGAGCTAATCTTACCTGAGAGCAATAATAAATTGCTCTCAGATCTTACAAACAACTGTTAAATTACTCAACAAAAAATGTAAAAGGTGCAAAATTAAAGTATTTGCAAACATTATTTGTAGAAAAAGTCTGTTGAGTCTATGGGCATGATTTTTATTTGATTCCATAGAGGAAGAATTGACTGGATTCGATTGTCAAGAGATCTTCTCTTGAGTTCCCGCCAAAAATCCGATCAGGATCACTCCCTTGACCTAGATTACAGTGGCACGTACTAAAAATGAAACGAATTCATTGATTGGTCAATATCGGCGAATCATTGATCGATCTCGAATCGTCTCAGCACGACAGGATCCAGATTTGAACGTTTATTTATTGGTATCCTAGGAGAATTCCTTGAACTTGGTTCTCCCGTGAAATTATCTAACAGCATTACGAGAAAGACCAGAGTGAAGTTTTAAGGTGAGTCAAAACAAATCAAATGCTACTCTGGGATGTTATTGTGAACGAGTTGAACACATTGACATTGTACTTGATTCTTCAATTCATATTCGCAGACCCCATATTGCATCAATGACTATGCCTATGCCATGGCATCATTCTTGACCTGAATTTAAGGCTGAAATCTCTCTTGCCCTTCTCCTTGACAAAACAAACATTTAGTAAAGGTGAGATTGTTGAAATTTATTCAGGCATGATCATACCGATCATAGAGTTTAACACAGATAGATCATTTTTTCTATCCACAGTAAACTTAAATAAAGGACCATCCTTGTTACCAAATATATAAGCCTCCTTTCTCTGTCCTTTCTCTTTTCTTCCTGAGACTAGAATATCATTTCTTGTGAAAATAGAATTGTCAATCTCCCTGAAACTCCATGCAGAAAGTTGTCACTCATTATGTCAATGATCAATAGAAACAAATAATTTCAAGTCATTTCATCTAAATCAATAATAATTTTGATTCAATGTATAAGTTCAGAAAACATTTGCACTTCAAATTGGAAATATGTAAATAAAATGACTATATATTATAATTGGAATATTTGCAGATCACATCAATTTGAATAGCTGTCTATACCTGTGATGTGTTTGAGGTATCTTCAACATATATTTGAATGTATGGCCTGTGATGGGCAAGCTGGCTAAATATAGATAGAATTCCCTGTCAATAGTATCCTGTTACTTTATGTTTTTCTTACCCTCATATATATTATTTATAAATTCAGATTTCAAAATTTTTCCAGAGGCAAGTGAGTATAATAAAGACTCGATGAAATCCTAAAGGATTTGAACTCTTTTGGAACTTCTCATTCTTTTCAGTTTTCTTGGACTTAAGATGGCAGACATTGCACCAGGACGTTTTTGAAGAGAGTTTTATTGATGTTCAATTTTCCTTCATATCATTTTTCCTTTTTCCCTTCATATCATTTTTCCTTTTTATATATAAATATATATATATATAGGCGAAAAGGTTCCTAGATTTTTGAAAACTATTATACTTGAATTTGTATATATTTGTATATATATTAAAATATTAAAACAAAATTATACTTGAATTTGTTTTCATCGCTGACTTTGTATATTCATGTATCTGTCACAGAATCTGATGGCTGGTGATTGGTGGAGGCAGAGTTGACATGCAGACGATGCTGGGCCTGACGATGATGGCGGAGGAAGACACAGATTCCTCCTGCCAATGTCCGCAGATAGACAGACAAAATCAAAGTTTTGTGGTCACCTTCGGCGAGTCCTGTCAAAATAACAACCTCCAAGATGCATTCCTCAAGTTTAAAAAGAAGAAACAGGTGAGTGTGGCTCTATTTTATGATCAAGATGTATGGTCTTCAGAGGCCATGTGCCCCCTGCTATCTGTGAGAAAATGTGCCATTGTAAATAAAAAATCATATTTTTTCACATTTTACTTGATCTTTGCCATGTGATAGATTATTGTAATATATCTGTTTCATTTTACAGCAGGTCAAAAAATGTTCAATTTTTTATATCTTGAATAAAATTCTTTATATATTGAATGAATATTTTTATATATTGAATGAAACAATCAAATAACTATGTTTTTTTTATTTGTTTGTGTATTTGGGTGGAAGTCAAGAAACTCTTTGCACCATTATATCACTTACCCCTAAATTATTTTTACTGATCTTACCACATTTGTCTGATATCTGATGTCATTGTACCATTCCAATAGTTTATCTGTGATATATGATACCTCTGTACCATCTCTACAGCTCATGTCTGATATCTGATGTCATGGTACCATTCCAATAGTTCATCTCTGATATATGATACCACTGTACCATCTCTACAGCTCATGTCTGTCAGATATCTGATGTCATTGTACTGTCTCTCTGGCTCATGTCTGTCAGATATCTGATGTCATTGTACATTGAAATATAGTATCACATACTGATATCATACAAAGCCATTATGTTGATGAAAAAAATTCTGATCATAATATTATACAATTTAAGTTAGAATTACACTGCAAAAGGATGAACAAGAAAAAGATAGCATAGAATAATTATAAAAAATTTGGATCAAAGATTTTATTACAGATGTGGAGAAAATATTCAATAAAAACCAAAGCTGTGATAATAGTGATCTGGATGAGTTATTAATCAAATATAAGAAATTAACCAATGTCCTGGACAAGCATGCACCTGTTGTTGATAAAACCTTAAATATAAAAAAACCAGCACCTTGAAAATATCTGAAAATATAAATGAAGAGAAAAGATGCAAAAAAAAGATTAGAAAGAAAGATGGATAAAATGTACTATCTCATGACTGACAAAATACAATTTCAAATACAAAAAAATAAATACAACAGTGCACTTAAATCAGTGAGAAATAAATACTACTCCAACATGACTGACTCAAACAAATCAGATCCTAAAAAACTCTTCAAAATCTTAAATGGACTCTTACATACTAAAGAAGAAACTCCCTCCCAAAACATGAGGGCTGAATTTAATAATTTCTTTTTAGACAAAATTGACAATTTAAGAGAAGAAATGGACAGAAAAAGTAATAACACTGAATATGGAGAAAAACCTAAATTTACCCAATGTCTTAACCGATTTACCCCATTGAAGGAAACTGAAGTGAAGATATTACTTAAAGAAGCAGCAAAGAAGTCATGTGAGCTGGACCCCATCCCCACTTGGCTGCTTTCAGAGTGCATTGGGCAGTTATTGACTATAATAACAGCAATTATTAACAAATCAGTTATACTTGGTAACATGCCAGATTCTTTAAAGCTGGCCATTATTAGACCACTAATTACAAAATTGGGACTAGAATTGTTGAAAAAGAATTATAGACTGGTGTCCAGTCTGGCTTACTTTCCTAACTCATTGACAGAGCAGTAGCCAAACAGTTTGCCAATCATCTTGTGATTAATAATATTCAAAGCATGTTGCAATCAGCATACAAAGAATTCCACAGCACTGAGACAGCATTGCTTAAAGTACAAAATGATATATTAATGAATATTGATAATAATAAAACTTTAATGTTGGTATTGCTTGACCTCTTTGCAGCCTTTGACACAATAGATCACAAAATATTATTAAATAGACTGGAGCACAGATATGGTATAATGGGAACAGTGCTGGAGTGGTTAAGATCATATCTATCAAACAGAAAACAATGTGTTATTATTGATGGGGAAATGTATGAAAATATGGATATTAAATATGGTGTTCCCCAGGGCTCTTTGCTGGATCCCATCTTATTCATAACATATATGGAACCTTTGGCTGAAATCATCAGACAGTATTGGCTGAAACATCATATATATGCAGATGATACTCAACTCTAAAATATCATGTGATGAAATAGAAAGATGTATAAAATGTTTGAACAAATTTTTACTAGTTAATAAAATGAAGATAAATGATGGTAAGACTGAACTGATCATTTGTGGAAAAAACTCAAATTTCAAAAATGGAGAAATTCCATCTGAAATCAAGGTTGGTGATAAAAAAATATCATGATCTGATAAAGTCAAAGACTTAGGTGTTATCTTTGATCAAGAATTTACCATGAGGCAGCAAATAAAGAAAATGTGTAATAATTGTTTTTTCCGTATAAAGAACATATCACAAATTAGAAATTGTATAAATGAAAAAACTGCAAATACCCTGGCACATGCATTTGTTACACCAACTCCTTGTTAGCAGGAATGCCTCAATGTGAAATAGCCAAATTGCAAAAAATGCAGAGCTCTGCAGCCAGGGTAGAATGAGGAAGAATGACCATATAACTGGCAAGTTGATGGAATTACATTGGCTGCCGGTGGAGGCAAGAATAAATTTTAAAGTAGCATTATTGACATGGAAGGTACAGAATGGCTGTGCGCCTGGGTACCTATCACAGCTATTGATACCTAAAAATGGGGCAAGATCCCTCAGGTTTGCATATAATAATGAATATATGGTACCAAAAACTAATATGAAAACATATGGGGACCATGCTTTTGCCGCATATGTGCCCAAAACATGGAATGCCCTGCCCCTTGAAGTGAAAAACTGCAGAAAGTTAGATAAATTTAAATCTAAACTTAAAACTTGTTTATACACAAAACATTATCTGCAATAGCGCTACAAGCAGGCATAGTCTGAAATGGTGCTATATATGTGTTTATTATTATTATGTAATTATTATTACCTCTTGCTCATGTCTATCTGATATCTGATTTCATTGTACTATCTCTATAATTCATATCTATTTGATATATGATGTCATTGTACCATCCCTATAACTCACCTCTGTCTAGATATGATGTCATTCTGCCATCTTGGTAGCTCATTTATTTATTTATTTCAACACATTTATGCAGGATAATACATTCAGTAAAACGTTCTTCCACACGGCCCAGTTTAATGAGTAATGAGCAATTGTGAACATAGCAAGTATAAAAATATTGTCTTTTATGCATGTATTTGAAACCATATATATCTGTTTATTTATCTGTGTTCTGAATAATAATAATACTAGACATTGGTATAGTCACACATTAAGGTGACTATATAGGGTTATGCTGGGTCTTTATATTACCATGTAAATATGATGTTTTACTCACAAAAAATGATTTGAATACTGTTGAAGGGACCAGATGATATTATTAAATGGATTTGAACAGATGGCCCATTTTATGGGTATTCAGTTTTTTTGCAGAGCTGTCTTCCCTCTTATAAATCTTATGCATGTTGTGTGATTTATTATTTGGAGACGCCAGAGTATGAATTTTCCTTATTTTTCATTGGATTGTAAATCTGTATATCATAATATCTCCACGGAGACAAAAAGACCTCAGCTTCTGCTGGGATGTAAGGAGTAAAGAGGATTTAGTTAATACAACGTTTGGTGGAGTTGTTCTTGGGGTGATGGATGCAGGAGATTGTTTGGGGTTTTACATCACTTTCAACATTATTTCAGTCATTTCGTGATGAGACCTACTTGTAGCAGATATAGTGCTGCCTCACTGAATTGAATTGATGGATGCAGGAGAACCTGACCTCAGGGAGAACAAGCCTGACTCAAACATGCTTTACCATACCACCATTAGGCCAAACATTTAAAAAAAAAAGATTGTGGTCACTAACATGGCCAAAATATAGGGTCATTTGGTAAATTTAAAAACTAAATTTTGTGTAAATATCTATTTTACTTCACTGTTTCCATATGAATTTATCTGCATCTTCGCTCAATGTTGATGCAAATTGAGGGCTGATTTCTTGAATTCTTCAATGTAGTGTACATCTGAAAATATGCTCTCACGCGTCTTCAGTCGTATATATTTCATAAGTATCCACCAGTCACAATCTTGAGAGAACACTTACCGATCCCTAAACCTGCAGACATAATACAATCCAAGAGGCCCATATTAATGTGTTCAGAATTTTTTTTCTGGTAGTCAAAATGGAAATGTTAAGGATATATTTCTGTACCTCTCAGTAACAATCACTATATCAGGTTGACTTTTGAGCCCTTTAATTAGTCTGAAAGTAACACAGTTAGCAGTGGGAGTCGAACCCACCACCTCCAGTCCTCCATTATATAATGAAATAATGTACTTATTTTGAAAATAATTGCAGATTTAGTTGTGAGTGGGTGATAAATATATGTGTATTGCATTCGTGATAAAAGGGTTGGTAAAACCTATTTTTACAAGACATTAATTAACAGACACCTTTTGAAATCAAGCTTCTTGCCTGACATAATTTCATCAGCATCAGGTGTGGTGTGCTCGAGAGACTAAAGGGGTCAATGGAGAATGACAATATGCTTATGACATTATCAAAGGCAGTACCCTTTGAATACTGCTAGAAGGTAAAAAGAGGTCAGTGGAGAATTACAATATGCTTAAGACATCATCAAAGGCAGTGCCCTTTGAATACTGCTAGAAGGTAAAAAGAGGTCAGTGGAGAATTACAGTATGCTTATGACATCAAAGGCAGTGCCCTTTGAATACTGCTAGAAGGTATAAAGAGGTCAGTGGAGAATTACAATATGCTTAAGACATCATCAAAGGCAGTGCCCTTTGAATACTGCTAGAATGTACAATGCTGTCAATGGAAAATGGCAAAGTGCTTCTGACATCACCAAAGGCAGTACCCTTTGAATACTGCTAGAACGTATAAAGAGGTCAGTGGAGGATTACAATATGCTTATGACATCATCAAAGGCAGTACCCTTTGAATACTGCTAGAATGTACAATGCAGTCAATGAAAAATGGCAAAATGCTTATGACATCACCAAAGGCAGTACCCTTTGAATACTGCTAGAATGTACAATGCGGTCAATGGAAAATGGCAAAATGCTTATGACATCACCAAAGGCCCTTTGAATACTGCTTGAAGGCAAATGAGGTCAGTGGAGAATTACAATATGCTTATGATGTCATCAAAGACAGTGCCCTTTGAATAGTGTGATAAAATTGTCAAAATTTGTGAGCTTGCTTTGAGTCTCATCTGGGGCATGCTACTTTGTTTGCCCTTCGTGTGCAGCAGTAGTCTGCCACAGACCTTGCCACAGACCTTTCCAAATAGTACAACAGACTCTCTTATCGCAATTCATCTGAAGTATTACTTCGTTGAGAAATTTCAGTATCTTATTATGTTCTGCTGATTTTCACAGTTGATGGTGCAGAGGCTGGGAAATGAAATTGAGAAGTATATTATTTGTGGTATTTCTGACTGAGGTGATATAATATTGGACTATTAGTGGACTGACTATTAGTGGACTGACTATTAGTGGACTGACTATTAGTGGATCGACTATTAGTGGACTGACTATTAGTGGACTGACTATTAGTGGACCGACTATTAGTGGGCTGACTATTAGTGGGCTGACTATTAGTGGGCCGACTATTAGTGGGCCGACTATTAGTGGGCCGACTATTAGTGGACTGACTATTAGGGGACAGACTATTAGGGGACTGACTATTAGTGGACTGACTATTAGTGGACCGACTATTAGTGGACCGACTATTAGTGGACCGACTATTAGTGGACCGACTATAAGTGGACCGACTATTAGTGGACCGACTATTAGTGGATCGACTATTAGTGGACCGACTATTAGTGGACCGACTATTAGTGCACCGACTATTAGTGGACCGACTATTAGTGGATCGACTATTAGTGGACTGACTATTAGTGGACTGACTATTAGTGGACCGACTATTAGTGGGCCGACTATTAGTGGGCTGACTATTAGTGGGCCGACTATTAGTGGGCCGACTATTAGTGGGCCGACTATTAGTGGACTGACTATTAGGGGACAGACTATTAGGGGACTGACTATTAGTGGACCGACTATTAGTGGACCGACTATAAGTGGACCGACTATTAGTGGACCGACTATTAGTGGACCGACTATTAGTGGACCGACTATTAGTGGACCGACTATTAGTGGACCGACTATTAGTGGACTGACTATTAGTGGACCGACTATTAGTGGACCGACTATTAGTGGACCGACTATTAGTGGACTGACTATTAGGGGACTGACTATTAATGAACTGACTATTAGTGGACCGACTATTAGTGGACCGACTATTAGTGGACCGACTATTAGTGGATCGACTATTAGTGGACTGACTATTAGTGGACTGACTATTAGTGGACTGACTATTAGTGGGCTGACTATTAGTGGGCCGACTATTAGTGGGCCGACTATTAGTGGGCCGACTATTAGTGGACTGACTATTAGGGGACAGACTATTAGGGGACTGACTATTAGTGGACCGACTATTAGTGGACCGACTATTAGTGGACTGACTATTAGTGGACCGACTATTAGTGGACCGACTATTAGTGGACTGACTATTAGTGGACCGACTATTAGTGGGCCTATTATTAGTGGACTGACTATGAGTGGACTGACTATAAGTGGACTGACTATTAGTGGACCGACTATTAGTGGACCGACTATTAGTGGACCTATTATTAGTGGACCGACTATTAGTGGACTGACTATTAGTGGACCGACTATTAGTGGACTGAGTATTAGTGGACTGACTATGAGTGGACCGACTATTAGTGGACCGACTATTAGTGGACTGACTATTAGTGGACCTATTATTAGTGGACTGACTATTAGTGGACCGACTATTAGTGGACTGACTATAAGTGGACCGACGTTAAGTGGACCGACTATTAGTAAACTGACTATTAGTATACTGACTATTAGTGGACTGACTATTAGTGGACTGACTATTAGTGGACCTATTATTAGTGGACTGACTATTAGTGGACCTATTATTAGTGGACTGACTATTAGTGGACCTATTATTAGTGGACTGACTATTAGTGGATCGACTATTACTGGACCGACTATTAGTGGACCGACTATTAGTGGACTGACTATTAGTGGACTGACTATTAGTGGACTGACTATAAGTGGACCGACTATTAGTAAACTGACTATTAGTAAACTGACTATTAGTGGACCGACTATTAGTGGACCTAATATTAGTGGACTGACTATTAGTGGACTGACTATTAGTGGACTGACTATTAGTGGACCTATTATTAGTGGACTGACTATTAGTGGACCGACTACTAGTGGACTGACTATAAGTGGACTGACTATAAGTGGACCGACTATTAGTAAACTGACTATTAGTAAACTGACTATTAGTGGACTGACTATTAGTGGACTGACTATTAGTGGACCTATTATTAGTAAACTGACTATTAGTAAACTGACTATTAGTGGACTGACTATTAGTGGACCTATTATTAGTGGACTGACTATTAGTGGACCGACTATTACTGGACCGACTATTAGTGGACCGACTATTAGTGGACTGACTATTAGTGGACTGACTATTAGTGGACTGACTATAAGTGGACCGACTATTAGTAAACTGACTATTAGTAAACTGACTATTAGTGGACCGACTATTAGTGGACCTAATATTAGTGGACTGACTATTAGTGGACTGACTATTAGTGGACTGACTATTAGTGGACCTATTATTAGTGGACTGACTATTAGTGGACCGACTATTAGTGGACTGACTATAAGTGGACTGACTATAAGTGGACCGACTATTAGTAAACTGACTATTAGTAAACTGACTATGAGTGGACTGACTATTAGTAAACTGACTATTAGTGGACTGACTATTAGTGGACTGACTATTAGTGGACTGACTATTAGTGGACTGACTATTAGTGGACCTATTATAAGTGGACTGACTATTAGTGGACTGACTATAAGTGGATCGACTATTAGTAAACTGACTATTAGTAAACTGACTATTAGTGGACCGACTATTAGTGGACCTATTATTAGTGGACTGACTATTAGTGGACTGACTATTAGTGGACTGACTATTAGTGGACCTATTATTAGTGGACTGACTATTAGTGGACCGACTATTAATGAACTGACTATTAGTGGACCTATTATTAGTGGACTGACTATTAGTGGACCGACTATTAGTGGACTGACTATAAGTGGACTGACTATAAGTGGACCGACTATTAGTAAACTGACTATTAGTAAACTGACTATTAGTGGACTGACTATTAGTGGACTGACTATTAGTGGACCTATTATTAGTGGACTGACTATTAGTGGACCAACTATTAATGAACTGACTATTAGTGGACCTATTATTAGTGGACTGACTATTAGTGGACTGACTATTAGTGGACTGACTATTAGTGGACCTATTATTAGTGGACTGACTATTAGTGGACCGACTATTAATGAACTGACTTAGTGGACCTATTATTAGTGGACTGACTATTAGTGGACCGACTATTAGTGGACTGACTATAAGTGGACTGACTATAAGTGGACCGACTATTAGTAAACTGACTATTAGTAAACTGACTATTAGTGGACTGACTATTAGTGGACTGACTATTAGTGGACCTATTATTAGTGGACTGACTATTAGTGGACCAACTATTAATGAACTGACTATTAGTGGACCTATTATTAGTGGACTGACTATTAGTGGACCGACTATTAGTGGACTGACTATTAGTGGACTGACTATTAGTGGACCTATTATTAGTGGACTGACTATTAGTGGACCGACTATTAATGAACTGACTATTAGTGGACCTATTATTAGTGGACTGACTATTAGTGGACCGACTATTAGTGGACTGACTATTAGTGGACTGACTATAAGTGGACCGACTATTAGTAAACTGACTATTAGTAAACTGACTATATGTGGACTGACTATTAGTGGACTGACTATTAGTGGACCTATTATTAGTGGACTGACTATTAGTGGACCGACTATTAGTGGACCGTCTATTAGTGGACTGACTATTAGTGGACTGACTATTAGTGGGCTGACTATTAGTGGACCGACTATTAGTGGGATTTACACATCATGTTTAACATTATTTCAGTCATTTCATGACAAGAACTACTTAGTAACAGATAATAGTGTTGCCTCAATGAATTGTCATGTTGCAGTTACTTGACATGACAACCCACCTGGTCACATATGTACGAGTGCAACAGGTTATGAATTAAATATTGGCAGAACTATGACCTTTGGTTCATCACAGAGGAACTGGTGCCCGTAAGCGAGCACTTTTAACAACTATGTCATGGCCCTCAGGGTCTCAGGGTCTCAGGGAGTGATATCATAGAGGCACTGAAACGGAAACTTATGTCATGAGGGTATGGCATTATGATGTCATGAAATATATTGCCCTTGTGAATAGTGCTAGAATACTGTCAAACAGTGCTACCCTACTCTTTCCTTAAAAGTTTCCAATTTTTTCTTGAAAAAAATCTAGTGAATTCACCAGTGTTTTCATCTTCTGGGAAAGGAGATTCTATTTAGCTAGATGTAGCATAGCCTCTGTAATGATATAATGAAGGGGGAAATTTTCTGTTATTCTGTCAACTTTGGTCTCTGAAACTGCTTGGAGTTCTTAGCAATAGGCAAGGAAGATATTCTATTTCCCAGGGACCAATTCTATCTATTTTCCATTATGTTTGGAATCTTTTCCATTTTGTTATGAGTTTTCAAAAATCTAATAGCTATCACTGAGTTGTTAGGAAAGCTGCCATTTTGAATACCATGCCAACTGTTAGGCAATTAGAATTGATATAACAAGGAGCCACATTCGATAGTTACGTAACATAAATTTTGAATTGTCAAAATTATTATCTGCACAAGTCTGCCCAGAGAAAGGATTTAAATGATCAGTTATGATGCAATTGGCAGAAAATATTCATTTTCCAAAAACATTATGAAAAAACAATAATTAGCATAGTTCTAAGGCCATTGACCTATGTTTAAAATCATAATGCATCATAAAATATTCATTATTATGATCATAAGTTCTCTTTATCATACCATTGTAACAAACCTTGCTTTCCTTATAGTTTTAATAATCAACTCTTTGTAGAACCTGATTTTTTCCATATGTAATTTTTGCTTGGAAGGAAATTTGCAGTATGCTTTGGAGTTAGAAGAAATATTTAATTCATCCAGTTTATAGCTGATTTTTTCATCCAAACTTGCAGTACTATCCCAATTTTTTATTACAGTACCTTAAACACAACAAAAGTGATGTCATGCATGACCATTGCATGACCTCATATAGTCATGCACACCAAATATTGTCATGCAATGACCATGCATGACTTGATTTGTTGCTTTATGCTTGACTTAGTCTTGGTTTGGCATGAATGGATATCAGACAGGTTAATAATTGAGAAATGCTATATTTTGCATTCTTCTTTTCAATGTTAAGCTGCCATGGTCATTCAGAATTCATTAAGCATCGCACTGAGTGAACTTGGTGCTGTTTTCTTGTTTATATTTTCAACCAAAGTCAAACTTTGTTCCAAGGGTCACTTGTACCTACGCTGAAAGGCAAGTTGGATAAATAGCATGAATAATGCGTGATGCTCAGCTAAAGTATTTTATTTAATCATGCCAACATGCCCGGAGTGTGTGAACTCATTAAGGCGATGATCAAGTGAGGATAGATAATTCAATTAAACTATCATAATCCATAGATGGTAGGTTGATTAATTAATCCTCTGACATGTGATGAATATTAGAAATACAATGAATGTTTAATCCTTCTGATGCAGAATTAGGAAATGGACATGACTCTGTAGAATAGGACAAACATATTACAGACAAAAAGTGTAAATGTTGTGTTAAAAAAAAAATAGAGAAAAGGTGTAACAAATCTTTTTCATGGTTTGATAAACATGAGTCTCCATGGTGTTCAGAAGGAGGCTACGTTTGAGTGGGACGATCCTCAGTGATCATTTTGGGGCAAACATCAATTTGGTCAAGCATAAATGTGACCCAATAAAGTCATGCACCAAGACTGTGAGCCCACACTGTGTGACACATATATATTGTGGGACCAAATACTGTCACGCAACAGATTTGATTGACCAGATAATTCCACTCTATCACAGGGATCTTGTTTGGGAGGAGACATTAAACAATGGCTCATTAAAATCACAAATGTCTCACTCTGATCCACGTCTGAAGAGACAATGGACCCATTTCAGTTTTGGCATAATTTGATGTGTTCTTGAAGTATTTCACATGAGACACTAATAACTGTGTCATATAGGGACAGTAAATCACCTCGCAGGTGCCAGTATGCTGTGGCTGGAATTCTAGTCCTGTCTCACTGGAAATATGTGGACTTTGAGTTTCCCTGTTCTTTATTTACGTGAATCAATCAGAACAATCCTCCAATAATTAGCAACATTATTCGCCTGCTGCACAAACCAATTTCAATGAGAGGTCCATGATAGTCCTAATATATGTGGACTAGGATAGCCTACCGTATTTACTCGTGTATAAGTCGAGGTTTTTTTCCAAAAACTCTTAGTTAATGTTTGGGGGTTCGTCTTATACACGAGAGCAACCTGTGGACGAGGATTTACGCCAAAAAATTACGGCACTATGAGTTTTCATTACGAACATTCTTATTTTCGAAATAACGAACATAGCGGGTCGGTTTAACAGTCTTATACTCGAGTAATTACGGTAAAACGTAAATACGATGTTCATATTTTCGAAACAACAAATATCAGACGTAGCAGATTGATTTTAATTGCATTTTAAATGTTAAATGAATGTATTTACCCAATATTATTTCGAAACACTTTGTTTTGACTTTGTTCTCACTGATTCCAATTATCAGCGTTCACAGTTTTGCAATTCGTCTTTGTTTCCACTGCTTTGAGTCGTGTCTTCCCTGTTGTCAGAAATGCCTTCACAAGTAGATAGATTTTAATTGCGTTTTAAATGATAAATAAAGGTATTTAACCAATATTATCACAAATTGTTCGAGAACAGAACAAAACCATCAATCCATTTAAAACGCAATTAAAATCGAACCACGTGGAAACAAAGACGAAATGCAAAACTGTGAACGCTGATAATTGAAATCAGTGAGAACAAAGTCAAAACAAAGCATTTCGAAATAATATGTTTTAAATGATATATAAAGGTATTTACCCAATATTATCACAAATTCGCTTTGCAGGTCAAGAACAGAACAAAACCATCCGTTCATTTAACATGCATTACGCAATACGAGGTTGTCATTTTAAAAAGCGGGAGTGACGTAGCGGTTCGATGATAAATAAAGGCATATACATAATATTATCACAAATTACACTTTGCAGGTCGAGAACAGAACAAAACCACCCATTATTGCGCAATATATTAATATTTCAATGCCAGTTAACATTCGTTTTCACGCTAAAAACAAGAGCCTCTTCCCGTCACTTCCGCCTTTCAAAATTGCGACCACGTGTTGCGCTGAGTCGTGTCTTCCTTGTTGACAGAAATGCTTTCACACGCGGATCGATTTTAATTGCATTTCAAATGATAAATAATGAAAACGCTTTGTTTTGAGGCTAAAATCAATGATGTGGAGAAATTCTCGACGTAATTGTGATAATATTAAGTACATACCTTTATTTATCATTTAAAACGCAATTAAAATCGATCAGCTACGGATATGAAAGTTCAATTTGACATGTTGGCCGCTCCACTTTTGTCTCGTGGGCACCAAGACGCTAAGATCAAGGACGTCACGTACATCATATTACGTTTTACTTTGTGGAGAAATTCTCGACCTGCAAAGCATAATTTGTGATAATATTGGGTAAATACCTTTATTTATCATTTAAAACGCAATTAAAATCAATCTGCTACGTCTGATGTCTATTATTTCGAAACACTTTGTTTTGACTTTGTTCTCACTGATTCCAATTATCAGCGTTCACAGTTTTGCATATCGTCATTGTTTCTATTGCTTTGATTCGTGTCTTCCTTGTTGACAGAAATGCTTTCACACGTGGATCGATTTTAATTGCGTTTTAAATGGATTGATGGTTTTGTTCTGTTCTCGAACAAGTTGTGATAATATTGGGTAAATACCTTTATGTATCATTTAAAACGTAATTAAAATCGATCCATATACGTTATGTTTTCTTTTGATGCTTTTCAAAATTACGACCACGTGTAGCGTAATGCATGTTATAAATGGATGGATGTTTTTTTTCTGTTCTCGATCTGCAAAGCATAATTTGTGATAATATTGGGTAAATACCTTTATTTATCATTTAAAACGCAATTAAAATCAATCTGCTACGTCTGATATCCGTTATTTCGAAAATACGAACATCGTATTTACGTTTTACCGTATATACTCGTGTATAAGACGGCTAATATCTTATATTTTAAGCATATTTACGTTTCACTTTTAAAATGACCGCCAAGCTTCAGCTTAAGCTTGAATGGTAGCAGAGCCGATATCTCCTGAAAAACCAACTCGACTTATATTCGGAAATTGTTTTTTTTCATGTAAAATAACCTCAATTTTGGGGGGTCGACTTATACACGAGTCGACTTATACACGAGTAAATACGGTAACTTCACACTCACCAGTTGGCTAATAAGTTACATATTGGTATGGATAGACATCAGCGATAATACTTTGTTCGAACAAAAATGCCATTTGAGAGCCTTACAACATTGTCTCATTTAATTTGAATTGTCTCATCACTTTTAGTTTATAGGTAGACAAAAGTCACATCAGCGTTTTCTTCCAGCAATATCTCTGCTATGGTCATGTGTGACCCTATATATTCCCATTCGTGCGTGATCGTATATGTGTTTGGCTCCAGCTGGCAGTAATAAGAATGTCCTCAATTAGCATAGAGATCTTGATGCGGTCCATACATCAGGATCAGTTTTGTTTGTTTGGGGTTTTACATCACTTTCAACATTATTTCAGTCATTTCGTGATGAGACCTACTTGTAGCAGATATAGTGCTGCTTCACTGAATTGTGATGTCGCAGGTCCTTGACATGACAACCCGCCCGGTCACAGATTTACAAGGACAACGGGTTAACCCTTTGGCACAGGCCTCAGCTCATGTGGGAAATTGTATCATGAGTTCAATCCCGGCATGGCCGGGGGGTTGAACCCACGACCTTTGGATCACCACAGAGGAACTGGTGCTAATAAGCTGGCGCCCTAACCAACTGCGCCACGGCCCATGGCCTCATCAGAATCAGATCTGAGTCTACTATTTGATATGTGGGACCAGGGCATACAAAAGTAGTGCTTGATAATTTACTACTCCCCCTTATTATACATGATAATAACGAGATGCAGATCATAGGAGACATGAAATGAATTGTGCTATTTGATAGTACAATAATGGCTTGTTTTGTCGAAGTTATTAGAAAAATAATGAGAATAATTGAAGAGACCTTTGATCTTTGCTGTCAGGGGCTCATTCTTATATTTTCATGTTCTATTCTTTGTTTTCAAGGTAGGTGGCGCTTTAACAGATCCTAGCAAAAAAAATCAATGGTCAACCCCACTTCATACTTTGCTTTTAGAAAGATGAATATTTTTTTCCATCTGATAAGTATTGTTCAAAATACCTTAGGTCGATACATATATTTTTTATGAATTTTTGAAAGGGGAGGCATTTACTATGATTTTCAATGGTGCATTGTAACAATGGTCCGAGGCCTTTTGCATGTATATGGCATTCTCAATGATAAAAAATAAAAAGAAATTAAGGTGATATTTATAGAGCGCTGAATCTGATGTCTGCATGTAGCACTTGATAGTAACTGGCCAGGATTTGAACTGGGAATTCCTGGGTCTCAGGGTGAATACTCTACCAATTATTCCTCTTAAGGTTCGTTATTTTCTGAATTTTCATACAACTCTACATTGTCTGGTGTGAAATTTTTCACTAGAAGCTAATCATAGAAAAATATTGAAAAAAATATCATGTCCAATTTTCCCATAGTAAAGCATTTGTTTAGAAAAGCTATTTAAGATTTCTTTTTTTGAAAGCATACAAGTAAGAAGAAAGTTTGTCCTTATTGTGGTGAGAAACTGGTTGCCCTTGTTGTGTGACAGACTGACTGCCATTATTGTATGACAAACTGAATGCCATTATTGTGTGACAAACTGAATGCCATTATTGTGTGACAAACTGAATGCCATTATTGTGTGACAAACTGAATGCCCTTGTGGTGTGACAAACTGAATGCCCTTGTGGTGTGACAAACTGAATGCCCTTGTGGTGTGACAAACTGAATGCCATTATTGTGTGACAAACTGAATGCCATTATTGTATGAAAAACTGAATGCCCTTGTGGTGTGACAAACTGAATGCCCTTGTGGTGTGACAAACTGAATGCCCTTGTGGTGTGACTATTATCCTTCTTGAATAGAAATGGGCCATTGCTTCTGTGGAAATGATTCAATTGATTCAATGGAATCAAAGTGTATTTGATATTTCCTTATTCTGTACTTTAATCAAGCTTTTATACACAAACTATAAACATTAAGAAAACATAGTTCTCATGCCCTGATATCATCACATATATGGGTCACAGATCAGAATAATATTTTAAATATATCTGGTTAGGCTGAACGGTTTCCATACGGTAAAATCTCATAAGGTCATACCCCATAAGGTCATACCTTTAAGGTCATTTATACCCTATAAGGTCATACCATATAAAGTCATAAACCTGTCATATGATCACAAAGTGGACTTGTGTGACCTTATATGCTCACACTTGAGAAATGCATTATATTATGGCACTGGCCAGTGTTATTGTTGGTGATGCTAACATAAGACTGTTTACATCATCCTAGTATCCTTGGATATGAAGCAACGTTTGGTTGATAAGTGCAAGACTCACACACAGATAATGTAGTCTGATATAAAAAGCAGGCCCCCTAGGCATGAGAAAATAAAATAAATGTTAATTGTCACAGTATAGGTACATGGTACATTATAGACATTACACCTGTGAACTTGTTTGGAGAAGGGTGAAGTTTTAAGATATTAAACACCAGGTGGCACTTGGGTAGGATGCTGGCTCCACCCTGGCTGCGAGAAGCGTCCAATGAGGGGGCTGCATCGCGTTGTCCCTGGCGATGGCGTGGGTCGGAGTTGGTGTGTGCACCTGTACTAAGGTAGCCACACACTCCTGCTGCCCTCAGTAGGCCAGCTGTACGGAGAGCGCGACACTCCACGTCGCTGGCACAGGGCTGCTGACCACCCAGCCGTGACCGACCATCTGCAAAGTACAATGCCTGCCCTCAGTGGATACCGCTTCATACACCAGGTGGGCAGGACGGCGGCTAGGTAAGATGTACGCGGTGCCGAGGCAACGCATCACACTCATATTATATATACATATATATGATACAAAACTACTTCTATACCTCGCTACCCATGCTCTCCTGCTTTCTCAACTTATCTTATGCAGTAGCTATAGCTGGCTTCAACTCGACGTTTTTTTACATTCATTTGAGTGCTTTTTAAAGAAATCTAAGTGTGCTATAGGAGCTGGTGTAGAGTAATTTTGTGTTTTTTGTGTGATGTGTCTGGCTCTGGTAACTGTCCTGTCTTCTTCATATATATCTATACATATATATATATCTCAAGGAGCGGAGAATTTCTGTGGATTCTGCTGTCATCTTACCTAACAGCATTAGACTTGTGTTTGCAAACTCTAATACTGTCAGGTAAAGATGTCGGCAGAGACCACCTCGCGGCCGAGCGGGAGGATGACGACACTGCCAGACAATACTGCTATACGACCTACCTACTGCGAGGAGCTGGGTGCCTACAACAACCTTATACCCAAATATTGGCATCAACGGTGTGTGGCAGCTATGCTTATAACCCTCTCATTCATATAGTCTCAGTTTTTATATTTTATATATATTATACAAATCTTTATATATATATTTATATACGTGTTTGTGCGGTGAGTCTGGTCAGGAAGATTTCAGTAGTTTCTATAGGTTCCTGGTACAGAAGGGTACCTATTAAGGATAGTGTTTGTGGCTAGTTATATTAGTTAGCTGATCATAGCCCATTCATTCAGGCAGATATACCACATATAGAAGTATTAGATTTCAGGCTTTCTATATAACTTTAGATCAGAACTAAAAAATTGTGGCAGTATCAAAGATTTTTTTTAATGGATTTTTTTCATGTTTAGTTTTGTGGCGGCAGAAGTTGTAGTCAGTGGTTATATTTGGTAGGGTTCGGTGACATAAAAAGTTGTTTGTGTTTGTCAGCGTGGGAGGGAGGTGTAGGGAAGGAATGTGACGGACCGCAGCCCCCCCCGAGCCCCCAGCCACTTGTAGACGCTGTTAGTGTGCATGAGTGCGCGGCCTCGTCACCGCCTCGCAGGTATCGACAAGCGCTCACATATCTAGCATGTGTGTACCGGCTTGGAGGCCGCGATAACAAAGGTCAGCCAACAGATGCCAACTTTGTGGCCCACGACGTGGCCACGGGATGCGACTGCAACCCACTTAGCTCACTCTACCTGCTAATTACCCCGCGACCACATCACCCATGCAAGCTTGGCTTCGGAGCCTGGGTGGTTTAGGGATGGTCTCACAAGTGCATGGCAGCTGGCCACCGAGAGAGAGCTTCTCCTTGCTTCTCGCTGACAAGCGCTTTTTATAAAACTTCCCCTTTACGTATAAGGACATTTATGTACAAATACTAAAGCGGTGGTTTCAATGGTCGGCCCACTAACAGGTCATGTGATATGATCATGTGCTCCGCTGGGGGCAAAAACTACACACATCTATGCATATCAGAAAATAGAATCAGGCCCGTTTCATGTCCAGATAAAGCTTTTGTGGTTTTTTTAAAGGTAGCATTTCGTTATGAAGTCTTTTTTTTTTTTAAGGAAGGCCTTTTTTCGTTCGATCATAAGAAACAGACCAGGAGATCCATGTCTGTGACCAACATTTTTGATAGGAATTTATTTCATATACTTGAAAATCAAGGATGTTTTGTCATTATGACTGAAGCATTTACCATTTTGAGTAGGAGACAAACGAAAGTGAAAAGAGTTTGAAGTGAAATGATAGTAGTTAGGCTGGGTGTGGGATATTTTGATGTGATGATGTTTGCTTTATAAAGGCAAGGTCTGTGGGATTAATGCCAATAATGACATTATTAAATGGGAGAACTTAGTACATTAAAGTAACTTGTCTTTGTGTTAACACAAAAAACACCCCTTCCGTTCTGAAAGAAGGATGTTTGTATTGTTATATCCCTGTGAAGTCCAGTGAATTTGGCATGTGTTGTTATGATCTTTACTGGGTGCAGTTAGTTGTGTTAGCATCAGGACTGACTGGTACAATGAGACGGGTCTCCACTCCCCATAATGGCAACCCTGACATGAAGTGAAGTGACAGGTTACCAGACTGCTGGTGTCTCACAGTTTAAGATTGTGTCTGACATTTCAATGGATACAAGTACATTTGCCAGATTGCTCTGCTTCTAAACCAAGAAAGACGATACTTTGTGTCAATTCCGGCTGGGATATGTGATACATTCTTGTATTATATATATGTAAAAGAATTCCTGATTAGCATATGATATAAATATATCCAAACCTATTTGCTGTTGTTTGTCATGGTGTTCGACACTCAACAAAGACAGTGACATATCTTTCCAATATTAGGTAAAAATGATAGGTTACCTGTCATCGAAGGGAAGGTCAGGTGATAAATCAAACATCCCATCAATTCAAAGTGACATATTTAAGAACTTTTGTAGGCTACACCAGAGGTGACCAATTATAAATGGACATCAAATAATGCAGAAATGATATGTGGCATGTCTATGAAGTCGAGGCCAGTGGTTGAAAAGTTTAAGAATGGTACGGGCGGTAATTATTCCTTGATGATAGGTGATACGTAACACTTATCAGATGTACGCTGAATACTGTTGACATCAAGTGGTAACAACACACCTCTTTCAAATTTAAATAACTTGACAAAAAAAGCAAACAATTTGATGAAAGAGAACGGCTGACACTTGTTACCTCAAGTGCTGAAATGTAAATGACAAAATGATGAAGTCAGAGAAGGGAATATATCACAAGGATGTGTTGTGTCGATAGCAGGTGTCTCCTGTCATCCTCAGTCATGGTTCACGCTACACTGAACAGCCAACAACCACCAAGACTCGGCCAAGCATGAATTAGCAGCCACACCCGACCGCTCGCAACATGCAACTTGTATGAAAGAGGTAGGGTCATGGAGGCAAAGTTCCAGTGAAAGACACTGTGAGGCCATGACACAGCAAAGTGTACTCAGACCATGATACAGCAAAGTGTACTCAGACCATGATACAGCAAAGTGTACTCAGACCATGATACAGCAAAGTGTACTCAGACCATGATACAGCAAAGTGTACTCAGACCATGATACAGCAAAGTGTACTCAGACCATGATACAACAAAGTGTACTCAGACCATGGTACAGCAAAGTGTACTCAGACCATGGTACAGCAAAGTGTACTCAGACCATGATACAACAAGGTTTGTGTGTACAGCAAAGTTCTCATAGCCAGATTACTAAAGTTCTCAAAAGATCATTTGAATTGTGAGGTCAATTGACACAGGGCTGTGTGACCTTGGTGCTGATCTGTGCTTTCTAAAGGCTTTGCCTTTGGGGCTGGTGTTCTTTTTATGTGTAAAAAATGCAGCATTCTCCACATGGAGTAGGCAAAGTGCACTTGATATATATTATTAGGAGATAAATCCTTTGAAGTGAATAAACACCTTCAGAAACCACCAATTGACCCATGTGAAAGCTATAAGTTTTACATATAATAAACAAAAAGTATACTAAAGAATGACAATATTGTGTGGAAGAAAAAATATTGAATTAAACGTTACTCATAATCATGTGTCTCACATGATGAAGGAAGTATAGAAGATGTACTATTATGGGATGTGGGCTCTCCCTTTTTGGTCACAGGAAGGATATATATATATATATATATATATATATATATATATATATATGGATATGCTATGGATGGTGTCTGAGTTGTTAAAAGCTTTGAGACCTTTGTATAGAATAGGCCACGGTGAGGTTAAAGGTGAGCCATTAGAACTGACACAGGTCAAAGTTCAGTAGAAGGTCGTGATAATTGGAAAGACAAAAAATTAATTGCAGTCAGTACTGGAAATCATGGTATTGCGGACCTTATTCACGTCTAGTGGCTAAAAAAAAGTCTTTTTGAGATTTCATTTGAACATCACGCCAAATTAGATTCAAAGTTTCACCATGCTGTGACAATTTTTTCTGCATTAAAGTGTGAACGCAAAGAGGGCACAGACTGTGTAATATTCAATTTGAAGTATTAAATTATGAGAGAAACTTTAGCTTTACTGTATTTATATATATATATATATATATATATATATATATATATATATATATATATATATATATATATATATATATATATATATATATATACAGTAAAGCCAAAGTTTGTTAGGAGATCAAGCAGATGTGTGAACTCACTAGTTAAATATTTGTTGAGGGGGTCAATGGAAACAGAATAATTACAAACTTGTGTGGACATGGTTTGGAGACATCAATCTGTCCCATTCCTGCCAGTCATTTAAGCCACCACGGAATAATCCAATCTATGAGGCAATTAGTATCGCCGAGCCACCTGCAAGCTCGGGCACGAGACGCCGGACAATGTTGGCCCTCTGTGCAAGAACTTGGTGATTACATCAGTGTTATTCTAGCACTTATTCACAGTGAATGCAACGCCTGGTGTCCCATGAATGCCTCTGTATTTTGATATGGAGTCGTGTATGTACACAACTTACAAGCTGAATTCCAAACAATTTCGGTCAATATTGGGCATTGGAACATGTTGGATATTGGGCTTCTGGTCTTTATTATATGGAAGTAATATAAATAGATACATAGAAATGAATCAAATCATTCAAAGTCGAAATTAAGTATTCCCACCAGTCCGGGCCATAAAAGGGCCACAATTGACCAATCATAAGTTCTTCATGTGGTCAGATTTAATGTAAAAATCATCAAAACAAATTCTGCTCTTTTTGGCAAACATGATTTCAAAGATATTCTTTTGCTTTGAATAGATCATTTTTGTATCTTTGAATTATTGATTTGATTAGATAGGACAAATGTTAAGAATATATAAAACCTCTTTTGCCTTATCTAAAGATCACTTCTATATAAGTATTCAACCAGGTTAAATGCATATATGATGTATATAGCATCTATATATTGCATTGATATTTGCTACAACAAAAGCTATGTTATTTTGAACAACAGGTTCGTGATTGGCCTTCTTCATCTGATTCAAATGAGAAATACCACAAGGTAATTATGATGTGTTGAGGTAGAACGCTGGAAACGGCCATGATAATGGACACAAACATTCCAACTCTTTTACATCTTTATGGTAATTGACTTAAGTAAGAGTTTCAAGTGGTTGAGCTTTTCTGGTTGTCCACAAGCCATACAATTTTCATAAGGTCTTACACCAAGCAAACAACTAACACATCACAGTGACCAAACAAGTTTTACACGTTAAAACAAGATTTTTTTTAATTAAGTGGCAATCGGCAAGGCAATGTGGAGGCACTTGTGTCAAGTGTTTACTGTGTGAGGTATAGGTGGCTCTGTGTTGTTGCCATGACAACCTGTATCCCTCCTTATAACTCTCACATCTCTTAATTATCCGCGACTATTCATGCGGCAACCATGCCCAATGCTATTGTACATAGTTACGTGGCTTTGTTCAAGTCATTCACAGCTCGTGTAATAATCAGGCGCTGAAATAAAATGGTCTTGCTTTGTGTAATGACCTGTAAGCAATCAAAATGACCCGTAATATATGAAAATGACCCATAATCTGTAAGGCAGTGACAGGATTGAGAAAGGCAAGCCTCCGGGTCAGAGCAATAATTTACACATCAGGATTATATATAGTTTGTTAATCAGCTGTAATGATCTTTGATCGCTGATTGGGCTAATTTTACTGGCCTGATTTGATCACATTTCCATTTTGTAACAAAGATGTTTTTCGTCACATGATATTGGAATGTTGTCGTGAGATAGCCAGTTTTTCTTGGCAATGGGCCGTCTATTGGCCGTCCTTAAGATTTTGGCAGCCGCTGATAGGGATTCGCCTGTTTTAGGTTGTTTGAAGCTATTTATATCAAGTCTACACGTTTCTCCAAGGTATCATATTTGTCTCCATTGATCTAACACACCTTGAAGATATAGGGTGTCCAAAATGGTCACCTCTCTATGACCTTTGACCTGTGTAAAGCATGGGAAAATGTTACGCCTCAGTGAACACAGCTAGACTTAAAAAGCTGTGAACTCATAAAAAAAAAAGCTGCGAAAGGCCACTGTAAACGAAGGAATATATAGTACATGTCCATTTGTGAATCATTCTAAAATTCTGGTAGATTTATTTACTTAGACTTTGTGTGATTCCATGGTCCAGCGAGCAAGGGAGGAAGTTTGTTTTACTATGTTTTTTAAGGTTGAAAAAGAGTTTCCTCGCTGGCTGAGTTGGTGAATAGGTTATATATGAATAATTGAGTAAGCACATTGTGTTTGGCATGTGCATAGCATTGGTTAAGCCGCGCAGAGTTGATCCACATATAAGTCATATTCTCTCTGTGCTCGGTCTGGTTAGGTGAATATGGACCACTCCATTTGAATATAAATGTTAAAAAAATGATTATATATGGCCTAGTTTTTAACTATTTGATTTATTTCTCAGGTTAGATGTTGTCTTTCTAAGTCAGCCACCCAAGTGCAATGAGGCAAATTAATGCAAATATTGGCATTAAATTGTCTGGTCTTCTTTCAAACTGGCTGAACCTTTTTTGTTCCCATCCCTTATAAACCTTTTCATGCTGTGAGCTCAATTGCTCAGTTTTTATAGGGACTCGCTCTGAAACGTATATTGGCATTTTTGACTTTGGTACATACAATGGAAGTCAGATTTGATAGACTGTTCTGCCATTGATAAGAATGGTCATTCATCAGTTATTATTATATTTTTGTTGTTTATACCTATTTGGTCATTTGTAGTCATATAGATTCATTGAATGACCATAGTTAGTCATGTGAGCCAATCAAATATATACTTTTTACACTACTGACTCGCTTTTTCATGAAACTACAAGATTATATATATATTTTTAAATATATAAATTGATATTGATTAGATAGTTATGCTCTGATTGATTGATATGCTCTGTCGCCGTGAAAATGTTGAATCCTATCTCTGAATAAGTTATCAACAATTTATGGATACAAAAATAGCATAACGTAAAATGTAGTGTGTATTTTTTATGACCAAGTTCTCAGCCAGAGCATTATATAATTGACATAGCAGAGGTGTGTGTGGGGATTGTCATAGTTGGTCTGCAGGTCTGACTCTGTATATGCTGGCTGTCAATGATGCCAAAATTGAAGACAACCAACTTGGTTGCTGTTTGTATCACTAGGGGGAGCCACAAGTGAATATATGCCACCCACAGATTAGTGTGGAATAATTCTAAGGGGGCACCACAACACGAGATATCACATAGATCAGTGTGGAATAGTTCCTAGGGGGCACCACAACATGAGATATCACATAGATCAGTGTGGAATAGTTCCTAGGGGGCACCACAACACGAGATATCACATAGATCAGTGTGGAATAGTTCCTAGGGGGCACCACAACACGAGATATCACATAGATCAGTGTGGAATAGTTCCTAGAGGGCACCACAATACGAGATATCACATAGATCAGTGTGGAATAGTTCCTAGGGGGCACCACAATACGAGATATCACATAGATCAGTGTGGAATAGTTCCTAGGGGGCACCACAACAAGCGCTATCGTGTAATTCTATTCAGAATAAGTGCTGTAAAATTTAACCGAATATCTATCCTTGAAAGAATAAAAATACTGAGGACTTGTGACATAGCAAGGGAGAGAAGTGACATCACATGGAGGGAGGGGGAGAAGAAAAGGTCTGGGACAAACTCCATGGAACTAAACACCTTCTAAACCACGGAGTGCACCTTGTTTACTGCGTCTGGCGACAGGAAAAGTAGACACAATCATGCTTTCTGGCCATCAATCATTCCACAACTATAGACCAAGTGACACACAAATTTAATGAACAATTAATAATTCAGGGAAGCTCAGCCCGTTGCCAGATCTGCCTGTACCTTTCATGAGCGTTTTCCACCCCACATAAACAAATGTACCGGCTAAATATTTCATCCCAATCTGGTTGCAGATGGCAACACATATACAAAAGATAAACACACGTGAAATAGATCCGTAGACATGAAAAGTTGTTATCCTGGAAGCCCAGTAATTATTCTGACTGAAGTAGATATATGCTGTTTAATGATTTAAAAGATATTTTGGTGGTTAGCCATGGTGACAAATTGAAAGAGAAAGGTCGACAAGTATATTGTAGAATGACTTGTGTGTTCAGAAGTTGATCAGAGTCAAGACAGACTTTGAAACCTGGTTTTTCTGCAGTAGACAATGATCTTGGCCAAAACAGAAACCTGAAGTTTTGCCTCAGACCATAACATGGGTCTAAATGGGAACCTGTTGTTCCATAGTAAAACCATGATCTGGGGCTAGAAAAGCACCTTTTAACTTAACCTATTGTAGAAATAAATTAGGATTTAATGCATAGGAAGATGATGATTAGAGCCCCCTAGTGAGATTTATATAAGACATTCTAGGTTACAGATGGACGGACAGAAAGAGTAACCTGTAGCAAAACCAAGAGACTTTTCAATGCAGAGACCAGTTAATGAAATATGCTTTATAAAGTTACATACACTTTCTCTCCTTTTATCAGTTAGGTAATAAAAATAGTAGAAAAAAGGCTTAAAAAGTTACTGGCCTTGAGCCAAATGTTGCTTGCTTTGGGCAACAGGGCGAGCTGCAAAATTAGACAATGAGAGAGTAGTGTTTTGTGAATGGCGGTTGGTTTGTATGCGTGTGAGGGCTGAGGTTTGCACACTGTTGTGTTTGTTGTGGTAACTGTGTAGCATACAGTGTACATCTTCTGACACGTCCCAGCATTAGACCCTAGCCTCTGCTCCAAACAAACATCAACATCAGGACTTGACATTAAGGATTTTTTTGTCACTGGCCCATAAAGGCTACGGTGTTCTGGTATCTGATAGACATTAACCAAAATCTACTGGCCCATCTTGTAAAACTTGGAAAATTTAACAAAAACTTTTCCAAAATCTGTGGCCAGTAAAACTTCAAAACTACTAGTCCACACTGCCCCGGAGGCTTTGTCACTCAGCCAGTGCTTAATGCAAAACCGTGATGTTGATCACCACTTTCGAGGAAAGTTATCTCTTAATATCTGAATAGGTAATCTAAAGTTGGAGACATTCTTAAAGAGTCAGCCCTGTATATGAATGCTACTGTTCCCTTTTATTCCAGTCCTATCAATATCTGACTTTCTTTGTTACATTATACTTTTCTGATATTCATCATAGAGAACCGCATGAGCTTCCAGCCTTTCACAGCACGTGCACGAGGTGATGACGTTACGCAAATATGATGTACTTCAAGATATGAAACAAGTTTTTGAAGAATTTCTCACCGTAGAGCATACAGGTCATTATGAATGGTGTTCTTTGGAGAGCAGACACAGAGAAAAATATTCCAAAATATTAAATATATTCCATGTTTTTGCCAACTTTCTTATCTGCAGAAAATTATTATGCTGTGAGAGGCTGGATGCGGTTCTCTATGATATTCATATATGTGTGGTTTAGTATTGATTGGGTTCTAGGCCCTCCATAGACACTCACAGATTAAAAAGGTTCATAAGGGATGGTAACAATCAAGGTTTATTATTGATACAATCAAATATATATACATAACATTATAAAAACTAGTACATATCGGTCAGGGATGTGTCTATAAAATATTTAAAAATAGCGAGATAAGTATGATATATGGCCTGCGAAATACATAAAAGGTGCGAGACCATGGCGCATAGTTTTGGCAAACACACGCGTGGGCATGGTCTGTATGTGTGTGTGAGAATCTAGGCTCGCAGAGTGACGTGGGCGAACACACAGACACACTGCAGGCTTCCTATATACACACTGCGCGTGATCACCCAGGAACCGTCACGGTCGTGTGATAGGATGCCGTGACTATAACCGGTCAGGAAAGGTCGTGACTGTGTAGAGGTCTGTTCTGGACTGCCAGATGGGTTTGGTTTTATGTGCTGCATATGAATACATTCATGACAGACGCAGATACATTATTCAATTAATCCTTTATGTAATCTGATTGACAGCCAATTATATTGTTTGACAAGCCTCCTCTACCAAGTCTGATTGGTTGTTTAATCATGTTTATATTTAACAAACCTCAGTGAGATATGTGGATATTACTGGCCATATTTGTGTGATTTTATTTGTTCACACAGTTAACAATCATCATTTTTCGTGGTCATTCAGATACTTTACATTTGTATCCCAATGTTATCATGTATCACACAAAAACAGCTCATGAAGGATTACTTTCCTATCAAACTGAATAATTGACTGAGCCTAGCTTTACACTACTTTGACATGGGAAACGCCCATTAAAGATGCCAACAGTCAAACTAAATTGATGTATTTTTGAACTAATAAGCATGATATGCTTGTTTCATTAGACTGATATAGCTATCTACGAAAAGAAAAAAAAATACCATTATAGAGCTATAGGTCTGCAATTTTGCATAAAACTAGAGAAAGGTTGGTATATTTAGAGAGAAAATGTGATGCATCTTAACAATTTAAAACATACCATGAAAAGAGAAGGTTATATACAAGACACATCTTTCCATTGCAAGAAATAGTTATATAATTAGGACACATGTGCATCCATTTATAAAAGAGAAGGTTAAATATATTTACAAGGGGCAGTTTTCCTTTAAGAGAGAAGGGTAAATATATTTAAAAGGTGCGGGTACCCTTTAAGAGAGAAGGTTAGATATTTACAATGCTTTATTAAGGGAATAAGTTAAACAGTTACAAGGCATGTGTATTCATTAAGAGAGAATGGTATATATCTTAATCAGTCACTTATTAAGTATCCATTCAAGAGTAGGTTTTATATTTATGAGAAGGTTATGTATTCAAAAAGCATATTTTCATAAGGAGAGATGGTTAAACATTTAAAAGATAGAGGTATCCATTAGGAAATAAGGTTATATATTTAAAAGACATGGATCCATAAAGAGAGAAGGTTATATGAGACTAATCCAATAATGTGAGAGGGTTATATATTTGGAGCAAAACGGTTGTGCTTGCTTGCGACCCGTGTGCTTGCGGTGTTGGTTGGTGGACACGGTGGGAGTTTGATCAAAGTTGGGGAGCCAGCACATGATAGATACCTGTCTATATGAACTAGTTCTACATGTAGTTCTCCTCAACAGACCCACTCTGCTGCAATCCCACCCCGCCCACCAACACCATAAGCCCCTACAGGGCCAATCTGCCACACACCCAATACAACATGCCCTCATAGGGTTGGACCAACATGCACCCATATCACTCAAGCCTTTTAATTCTACTTTATGTCACGATTTGTATTAAATGGTCTCATTACTCTAACTTAACATAATATGGTCACATTCATCATGGTCACATTCATCATGGTCACATTCATCATGGTCACATTCATCATGGTCACATTCATCTTTGTCATATTCATGGTCACATTCATCATGGTCACATTCATCATGGTCACATTCATCATGGTCACATTCATCATGGTCACATTCATCATGGTCACATTCATCATGGTCACATTCATCATGGTCACATATAATACTGTCACATTCATCATGGTCACATTCATCATGGTCACATATAATACTGTCACATTCATCATGGTCACATTCATCATGGTCACATATAATACTGTCACATTCATCATGGTCACATTCATCATGGTCACATATAATACTGTCACATTCATCATGGTCACATTCTTCATGGTCATATACTATAAGGTCACATACTCAAAGGTCACACACATGTGCAATAAGGTCAAATATGATATTGCCATGTATCATCATTTACATAATTTTATTGGAACAAAATAGACTTAATTTCAAATAATCCTTCTCCACTTAGTCAATTATTGTAATAATTGTAACGAGTGTGATTATGTGACCAACAAAATTTATCAATTTTAATCAAATATTTTGTAAAAGTTTGCTATTGATCTTAAACTTTTAAATTGGTAACTCTCCACCATAACATATGGGGTAAAGTTCATATACATACTTATGTACATACATCATAAGATTACATAGCATTTATCAATTGACTACAAAAGGAGAAGCTTGTTTACAATTTCCTTTGACCATAAATATTTATGCATATTTATGGCAAAATTGAAGTGTGAGTAATAATTTCATGTACATTTTAGTTACATATCTCAGTTATCATTATATTTGATCATGTTAAAAAATAGAAATATCTCCCCTTTCTGTTTTTGGAAACAATTTTTCTAATGGCCTCTCCAAGATATATATGTTTTATAACTTTCTGAATCAGTCAATTTGCCTTGAAGAGTAAAGACAAACTATACAAAAATGAAAATATATGTATACGCCATTGTTTGTATTGTCGTGTAAGTGCTAATTGAACAGAATGCTTTATGATGTGCTCAATACATTATTAATGTTTATGATGCCCAATTACTGTGATGTGGATAATTTATAACATAAATGTATTGCTCATTTGACACATGTTTTAGCACAGACACTAGGTAAACATTTTGTAAACAAAAATCATATCTCTAGAATTATTCATATTTTGTTCATGATTTCCTGATGATTTGATTGACATATTTAGGCTACAATTCAACTACGCTTTTTACTTGAGTCATTTAAAGAAATATATAAATATATCACATCACATCATAAAAATGCAGACCGGCCCCACTAGCACAGTTGGTAGAGTGTAGGATCTGTGCCTTTCATGGTTTAATAAGTGGAGGTCACGGGAGGTGGTGGGTTCGACTCCCACTGCCGGCAGTGTTACTTTCACACTGGTTAAAAGGCTCGAAAGTCGACCTGATATGGCCATAGTTGCTGAAAGGGTCGTAAAAACGCCATTTCACATTTCCATTTCATAAAAATGCATCCTCAAATGGCAATATAATTCTCAAATGGCAACTTGATTCCCAAAATGGCAGCTTAATGCTCAAATGGCAACTTGATTCTCAGATGGCAAATAAATTCTCAAATGGCAACTTAATGTGCAAATGGCAACTTAATGCTCAAATGGCAACTTGATTCTCAGATGGCAACTTTATTTTCAAATGGCAATTCTATGGCCTTATTTCATGCTAAGAATCTCAAATTGATTTGTTTTTGCAAATTACAAGTTGCATGAATCTGACATGTACATACAGGGGTGGGAGAGCTCTGAACGGTGTTGGATTGTAATCGCAGCATAGCTCAGGATGGTATGATATCATACCATTATTCCACATTAATTCTGAACCAATCCAGGTGGTTCTGTTATATAACAACTTCTTTACTTCTTACAAAAGGCCTAAAAATTGCATCAAAATAAAAAAAAATAACTAATTTTTTAACAGTCGAGTGTATTGTATTAATTATGATGGTGTAAATTTTACACCAGCAAATCTATTACGTTTTATGGTGATGTGTGTGCCCCCAAGTCAGGAATTACTCTTTGCTATACAATCTTAAACTGGGGCACATTCCTTTGTTAAAATTTGGAGAAAAACTTTTCAGAAATCAGATCATATGATCATATCATATGCTTGTTTATTTAACTAATGAGCATGTTATTTTCTTGGAAATTTGGGTATGATAGCTGAGCATCTGAAATGACATAATTTAGTGCCCTTCTCTGTTGGCACATGTTTTAGCACAGGAACTAGGTAAAATTTTTTGTCCAGAATGACATGAATTATCCAGATTGGTTCAGATTTATCGTCCAGAATCGTTCAGAGCTCTCCCAGCCCGGATACATAAACATATGACTGTGGAATAAAAAGGTCACAGTGTGATGTTTCTATATATTAGTTCAGGGTTTATCAGAATGAAGATGTTATATAGAGACATGCAGGAAGACAGTCCTATCTGTGCACATTTCAGTGCCGCAGATCACGTTTACCAATGTCATGTATCAGCTGGTACTGCAAAGTCTTTCTTTGCACAGAAGTTCTTTTGGCATTTTTCCAGTTTAGGTACAAGCGTACAATATCTTGTCTTTTTCCTTCTTTTTAACTCTTTGTTCACCAGTTCTTCACCTCACATTTCCATGTTGCAAAAGACATCACGTGACAAGTTTGCAGTGATATCTGTTTACGTTGTCATTGGAATGGAAACATTCCCAAACCCCAAAGTTTAGTTGATCTGTGTCAGGAGAACAGATGTCCTTTCTTCCTTTTTAAGTTGATTGTGAATTGTTGAAATGCAGACAGACTTTGTTTACCATTCTCTGCCTTTGTTACTATGGACACTTCTTGTAACTGTTTGTTTGTTTCTGATTGGTCAGGGCACTGGATGTGTGTTTGGTATTATATAAAGAAATGCAATGTACATTAACAAGAAAGATTGCTTTAAAAAAAGTAATACTGTGCTTTGAAAATGATGTCATTCACATACTCATGGAGTACATTCCGTAAAATATCAAAATAATTTTTCACAATGAAATAAAAAAAAAAAAAAAAAAAAATGTATATAAATAAACATGTACTCTAACATTTGTTGATTTTTATAATTCAAATTTGGAACAGAAATTATACTGAAATCTTGACGTTGATTTCTGTACATTGCAGAATGCTAAAATCTTTTCTTAAAAAAAAATGGTATTCAGAGGTTTCATGGCATAGTCTTATTATGATGACCTTTCCTGATTGGCAGAGATGAGATTGTAGGTTGTATTACCAGCGTGTGTGTGGCAATTTCTAAGAATTCCTTGCAGCTGATTGCCAAGGTCATGATAATACTATAACACATTAATGTTTGAAATAAGGAATAAAAAAGCATTGTATGCTCTTTAAATTATAAAACGTTTGAATATTGACTTCAGAAGAGTGTTAATTGATGGATAAAAAGAATGTTTACTGATGGATAAAAAGAATGTTAACTTATAAATAAGAAGAATGTTAATTGATGAATAAGGAGATTGTTAACTAATGAAAGAAAAGAATGTTAACTGGTGGTTGAAAAGAATGTTAACTTATGAATAAGAACAATGCTAATTGACAAATAAGAAGAACGTTAACTGGTGGATGAAACGAATGCTAACTGTGAATAAGAAGAATGCAAGGATATGCTAACTGTGAATAAGAAGAATGCAAGGATATGCTAACTGTGAATAAGAAGAATGCTACCTTTGGAATTAGGAGAATGTCAACTTACCAAGAAGAACATCAACTTACTTATGAGAAAACTGTTAATGGGATTTCTTGAAATATATATGGGATATCTTTCCAAATTGTATTGCCAAAAGTAGGTTTTGAAGTAACAAATAATAAAACAATATATATTGATTTCTTGGAATTGTTTTAAGTGAGAAAATAAGAACAAATTAATTCTACTGAGCTCAGCCCAAAAGGGATAATAAGTTTGAAGCAAACATCTATTAGTTCACGTGCCTGAACGTGACCATTTGAAGTCATATCATTGTCCCATACCGTGTGACCAAATAATGCCATGCAACAGCTTTGTATGACCAAAAAGACGGTCAGCATGCATGACATTAAATGGTCACTTTTTGTGTGTAAATAAATAGATGTTTGACATCAACTGTAAAAACCAAGATTTATTTTTTCATAAATTTTATAATAAATTTTACGGATTTGCTCTCTAGTTCCTTCCCAAACAAAAACATCTGAAAAAACTCATTATATATATATTATACCTATAAGATTAACTATAATTTTATTAGATGAAAGAACACATCATATTTATACATGTACAAGATAAATATATTATTTCTTTGTTATGGAGGTAGATATAACATATTATACTTTATTTTATTCTACTTTGTTTTATAAGATAAAGGGAAGCTGTTTAATAATCTGGTGATAACTTTACACTATAGATCCTCAGCATGTCTTCTTATGTCCACTCTTCATCTCCTCTAGTGGGTACAGTCGCGGATTTTAATTGCTGAATGTAAAGCTAAAGCACCATTAAAAATACAGAGCTCTTAGTCTGAATTATCCCCTTTGTAAAGTCAAACACCAACAAACAAAATAACAGTTCCTGATGTGTGCATTTAAGTACAATATAGGTCTTTTTCTGTCTAAATTTAGTACTATCTGGCCGAAATAGCTCAATTGGTAGAGTATTCGCCTTGAGATCCAGGGGTTCTAGGTTCGAATCCTGGCCAGTTACTATCAACCGCTATGAGCAGACATTGTCTGGTATCAGCGGTATATAAATGTCAGCTTTACTTTTTACTTTACTTTTACTACAGCCCAAAATTGACCACATTTTTATGCATGAAACTTGAGTGATCTTTCCCAATATTAGACTGATGGATCAACGAGCAACACTCAAATAAAGAATCTTGAATGACAGAACAATCTATAATCCTTTCCGTTAATCCTATTTCTTATTTTGGACATTTGAAGCAAATATATGAAAATTCTAGCTCAGTATTTTTGAGTAGTTGTTTAATTTTACAATTCTAATCCCAGGATCCCAGGGTCCCAGATTCTACTCCCAGGATCCCAGGGTCCCAGATAATATTCCCAGGATATCAGGGTTCCAATTTCTACTCATGTGATCCTGATGTCCCAGATTCTACTCTCAAGATCACTGGGTCCCAGATTCTACTCCCAGGGTCCCAGATTCTACTCCCAGGTTCCCAGATTCTACTCCCAGGGTCCCAGATTCTATTCCCAGGGTCCAAGATTCTAATCCCAGGGCCCCAGATTCTACTCCCAGGTTCCCAGATTCTACTCCCAGGTTCAAATGTTTTAGTAACAAATGCACTCTCAAAGAAAATAACACATTAACATGGAGATTGGTGAAAAATGAAACATCATGGAAGAATTCATTTTTAAGACAAGTAGCCCATTTTGATTAGTTTCTATTACTTACAGAACATTCTCCAGTTATCACTACATTTTTATAGCGGTAGTAATGGCGGTTGTTATGACGATCTGAGGCAGTGAAGCTAAGATGTCAGGTCAGGCAGAGCGGGACCAGGTGGCAGCCACAAAGTTCACTCAGTAGCAACTCACATAGAAGTATAAATATGTGTGAATACCTGGAAAGGCAGCTAGCCTGCGCCAAACACTTACTAAGGTCATACTGGAGAAATAATAGGGCATGTGTTTTTTTCTCTGTTGCCGAGGAGTGCCCCCTGGTGACTGATCATTCACCTGCCATATTGTAATAGGGTTTGTGCAGGTTATGATTCAGGGATTTGAATAATGCTGTTAAATTGTACCATACCGGATTAAACGGCCAGGTTGACCAAATAGACTACAAGGAGTAATGCAACAGCCAGGGTGATTAAAAGGAATCATGCAACAACTAGGGCGATTAAAAAGAATCATGCAACAGCCAGGGTGATTAAAAGGAATCATGCAACAGCCAGGGTGATTAAAAGGAATCATGCAACAGCCAGGGTGACTAAAATGAATCATGTCTGTGAATTGGCGAAAATGAATCCTTCATTATTGTGGTCAGAAGAATGGTGTAAAATATATTTATGTGAAGTAATTTGAATAAAAAAATTGAATTCAATATTTTATTCTTTTTTTCTATTGCTAATTTAAAATCAATTTTCTACTGTATACTGTAGTGTATAATTCTAGAATTCTAAATGATGATCAAAAGTTAGCTGTAAGCTAATGTTTTTTCTTCAAATGATCGATGGCAAATAGAATTATCTTATCTAATGTCAAAATTATTTCTACTCACCTATCATCTTTGTAATTCAAAATATATCTGACAGAAACATTTCAAATTTTTTAATATTTATTTTTTAATGCTGCATTATGCAATATTTATATGTCATTGTAACAATACATCATTAATTTCCAATTTAACTTTCACCAAAACATCTCTGGAAGTGTAAAATCACATGTTATGGGAAGAGATTATTAAAAAAAAAAAGATGTTATTTATTACATTTATGTGTCAAAGCAGATGACGCATATGTAGATAGGAGCAGTTTGATTTCATTTAGCATAATTATAGCTGAAATATTATCTGGATATGACGATCTGATGTCCATATTCAGCTAGCCATACTGAGTATCACATAACCACTGTCTTCCTTCTTAACATATTCTGGTAACTTTATGCTGAAAGCAAATTCCCCTCATATATGACCTTCTGTCCGCTCAAATAAACATTCCCTAAAAGAGGGTTACATTAAAGCTTGTAATAGTGCTGTGTATTAAAAGGAATTAGACAAAATTTGAGGCAGAGGGAAGAGAATTTAGAGATGAGACAGGGCTTGACATTAAGACTGTTCGGGGCCCTGATGGGATTTTAAATGTTACAGTCAGTAAAGGCCACTGTTTTTTTTTTTTTTTAGTTTTGCAGTCCCAAACTTAAGTATTCCATTGTTTTATTCCATAATCTACATGTAGTAGTAGATTTAAGAAATAGTTTGGTGGCTCGAAGGACATTTCAGCCCATTTAGGCCAAAATCCTTAATGTTAAAACCTGTGACATGATATTCCCCAGTATCATAATGATTTATATTGAATCAACATACAAAAAGAAAGCTGCCAAATCTCTCAATAAAGAAGTAAGAGTGAATCATCAGAATATGTTTTTGAATACAAAAAAAACTTGAAATTGTTCGGAAAAAATCCTTGTGGGTCAAATATTTCCGAAAATGAGCATTGTGAATGTAGTGAGTGGCCTGAGAGTGAGGATAGTATTGGGGTAGATGTCGGCATATATTTATTTGGCTGGGGACATTGTGGTGGTGTTTACTCATATAGGTGTATATAGGTGTGTTCCATACGTGAACCAGTGTACACAGTATGTATAATGAAGCGTCCTATATAGGCGCCATTGTGGCCTCCATTGTTTACTCAACATGACATTATTTACCTGACTTCCCAGCATGCATTGCAGCTGTTTCCCATCATGCCTCACTGTCATAGACTCTTACACCTGTATTTGATATGAGTATAATTCAAAATTTGAATAAGTGAAAGTTTGCACACTGGTTTGTTTTCCATATATCCCCCCAATCTGATCCATTTCAGAAATTGTCAATATATTAATCATCACGATTGACATCTAAGAATAATTTTAGGTGTGAAATTTTCATTTCTTTATTTACCAATAGGTATTCCTGGTTCTATTTGACTACTGGGGACACTCTATTGACATTTTAACATTCCCAGTAGAGTTTTATTTGGAATATTTTCATGAAGAATGGGCGACAAACAACAGACTCGTTCACTCTCTATGCAGAGTCTGACACAAAACATTTTTTTATCACTTTTGTACAGAGTTTTGTATGGAGTTCATTGCTTGCTTTGAGCTTTGCACCGTGCAATGCAGTAAATTGTATTGAATTTGTAACAGAAGTTTTTGTTTTAAAAGCCCTGTTAGACACAGAGCAGGAGGAAGATAAACCTTTTGCTGATTTGAGCTCAAAGTAAATACAGCAAGCAAGCAGTTTGTTTGCTAATAATACATGAATCAGGTCACTGCTCATTTCATATTGCTGTATATGACTGGTGTTCATGACGAAAATTTATGAGCATTTCATGTCATCTGATAAATTCTTCAATTTTATGATGGTGTCGTTATTGAAATTGTATCAATTAACACACATAAATTATAAACCTGAAAAGTAAATAAAACTTAGGATGCTGGAAAAAAATGTTTCTTGTATCTGCCTGACCCTGTTTTGTGATGAGGAAAAGAAATTTCCAGTGCCGCCCCAAGGAAGAGAGTTCTGGAGCAGGTATCATCCTGAGAACACATTTATAATATATATCATATATATTACAATAGGAAACGTATTAGAGAACCCATGCAATTTAAATCCTACAATACAGATATATGTGAAGACAACTCTATTCTTACCCTATGACACAATTTTTTTTTCTGGCCCAGAAAATGTTTGTCAGAATATCCCAGTATCCCTTTAAGCACTTCTGCCATATGTGTGAATTAATTTTTCATCAAACAGCTGTGAAATTCATCAAATGAGTATGATTAAATACTTACCTGGCAGGGAAGTACTAAATAATTTGATAAATGATTATAATTATGAGAATAAAAAATGAGGTGTAGAGATGTAAAAAAAAAATCATAAATTGTCAACTTTCAATAAATAATGATTTAATTTTGGGTTTTAAAGACCATTGTAATCAAATGTTTCATCAGGATAGGTGTGATTATCCTGGCTATGTGTGACCACTGTAAACTAGGCCACCTGACCAAGGATTAGGGAGAGGCTATTGAGTGCTGCTGATGTGCAGATTAACCTGAAGTTCAATGTATTAATAGTCTATCTATTGCGCAGTTCATGTTTCATTCTGATGTGATTCTTAAACTACTGCTATTAAAAATAAATACAATTATATTGTGCTTTCAATTAACTAAAATATACATGCAAGCCATTGGGAAATTATTTCTATGGAAATATAGCTAAGAAATGAAAGAAAAGAAAAAGAATAAAATACATTTTATTTTATTTAGAGAGATTTAGATTATTCCCAACACCAAGATACATGTACATGATAAGATAAGTCTGAGATCAAGGAAAGGATATTTCAAAATTTATATATGTTCAGTGACTGGGAACTCAAATTTCCATGAAAAAAGACAGGATTATCCTTTCAGTGCTCCTTGTAACTTTGCTGATGTCACCATAGGTCTGTTGATGTCACTGAACGTTATGATGTCACAATGCACTTGATGTTACAATGGACATTATATTATTATGTCACAATACACTTGATGTTACAGTGGACATTATGATGTCACAATACACTTGATGTCCAGTGTCCCTGGTGAAGTGGCATGTCACAATGCACTTGATGTCACTGTACTTGATGTCACTTTGCACTTGACGTCACCCAGCTAATTTAAGATGTATCATCTGTGATGAGTGTACTAATATGACCTCCGCATGATGATGCGAGCCATGTTTACCGAGCTTTTACACCAGAGTACGTGTGCATTGACTTGAAGAGCAGACACACAGAGTCATATCCGATATTATTGATGTGCTTCTGTAGGATTCCTCTATTAACACTCCACTGAGCTCATATACATGTATCTATATTTACTCCTCATTCCCCGGCATAGGCATTCAGACTAGGTTAGGGTAACAGCTATGATAGTGTTAGGGTAACAGCTGTCTATGGTAATATCAGGTAGCAGCTATCTATGGTAATATCAGGTAACAGCTGTCTATGGTAATATCAGGTAACAGCTATCTATGGCAAAATCAGGTAACAGCTGTCTGGTAATATCAGGTAATAGCTGTCTATGGTAATATCAGGTAACAGCTGTCTATGGTAATATCAGGTAACAGCTGTCTGGTAATATCAGGTAACAGCTGTCTGGTAATATCAGGTAACAGCTATCTATGGCAAAATCAGGTAACAGCTGTCTGGTAATATCAGGTAATAGCTGGCTATGGTAATATCAGGTAACAGCTGTCTATGGTAATATCAGGTAACAGCTGTCTGGTAATATCAGGTAACAGCTGTCTGTGGTAACATCAGGTAACAGCTGTCTGTGGTAATATCAGGTAACAGCTGTCTGGTAATATCAGGTAACAGCTATCTATGGTAATAACAGGCAACAGCTGTCTGGTAATATCAGGTAACAGCTGTCTATGGTAATATCAGGTAACAGCTGTCTATGGTAATATCAGGTAACAGCTGTCTATGGTAATATCAGGTAACAGCTGTCTGTGGTAACATCAGGTAACAGCTGTCTGTGGTAATATCAGGTAACAGCTGTCTGTGGTAATGTCAGGGTAGCAGCTGTCTATGGTAATATCAGGTAATAGCTGTCTATGGCAATATCAGGTAACAGCTGTCTGGTAATATCAGGTAACAGCTGTCTGGTAATATCATGTAACAGCTGTCTGGTAATATCAGGTAACAGCTGTCTGTGGTAACATCAGGTAACAGCTGTCTGTGGTAATATCAGGTAACAGCTGTCTGGTAATATCAGGTAACAGCTATCTATGGTAATAACAGGCAACAGCTGTCTGGTAATATCAGGTAACAGCTGTCTATGGTAATATCAGGTAACAGCTGTCTATGGTAATATCAGGTAACAGCTGTCTATGGTAATATCAGGTAACAGCTGTCTGTGGTAACATCAGGTAACAGCTGTCTGTGGTAATATCAGGGAACAGCTGTCTGTGGTAATGTCAGGGTAGCAGCTGTCTATGGTAATATCAGGTAATAGCTGTCTATGGCAATATCAGGCAACAGCTGTCTGGTAATATCAGGTAACAGCTGTCTGTGGTAATATCAGGTAACAGCTGTCTGGTAATATCAGGTAACAGCTGTCTATGGTAATATCAGGTAACAGCTGTCTGGTTATATCAGGTAACAGCTGTCTGGTAATATCAGGTAACAGCTGTCTATGGTGATGTCAGGGTAACAGTTGTCTGGTAATATCAGGTAACAGCTGTCTGTGGTAATTCGAGGGCTATTTCTCAGTTAGAACCAAACATCAATTTGGTCATGCATGAAATCAAACAAATTGTGTGACCATATTGTGCTATGCACAAGATACGAGTAACCTAATTACCGGTAGGTTTGTGTGACCAGATAGTTCCAGGCAATGGCCCTGCGTGACCATATTTATTCATGCTAACAATAAGATAGATAATTAGCTGCAATATTGGTAAAAATATGACGATGCAAAACAAACACTGCTAATCCTTCTTCAAAAGGGGTAGGGTATGAAATGCAAGTGGCAGGTCTAAATATCACCTGATATGAGTATAAATAGGATTGCATCTAAAAAAAGAGAAATTGAATAACCACACAGATGTGGACTTGACAGTTTGGAGATTATCCAAGACGCCTGCCGAGGACATTTCACAGTTGACACATCAAAGAAAATCTTATAATCAGAGATATTTATATAATAGTAAAAGCGGTATTCAAATCTATATTTCATGGAAAAGTTCTTGGAGTGCATTTAGGAAGCATTGAAATCAAAGTTAGCAAATCTAACTGCATTTCATGAATTTACCAGTGATCTTATTCAGAAGGTTTATCTTTCTTGAGGTCAAATCTTTTTAGGCAATTAAGAGAAAATATTTCAACCTTGTCATAATTGCCTTTTCCTTGATTAACCACTTTCATATGTTTAGAATCAGGTGTGTGTGTGTTTAGTATCCGAAATAACAGTGTCTAAACATATGTACAAGCTAATCAATTTGTACAACCCAGGATGACCCCATGCCCTATTCAGCAATCTATAACAATAAGGTACATCACACGGAACATTTATTTCAGAGAAGTTTGAGGTCAATAAAAGTAAGCACACATTATTCTATGCGAGGAGTGTTGTTAACACATACACATGCACATATGCACACACATTTGTGCTGAGTACATATGATCAGTCATGGAAGGATTGAAACCCTAATGATGAGCCAGTTCCATTTGATCAAAATCTCATATCTTTGTCTCCTAGTGTCCCATATTACATATGTACAGTACCGATGCAGTACGATGCAGCATATTTTAGTTGGTATTGCGTTTGTTTTGCTTTCAGGGTTAGATTTTTTTTTTATAAATCAGCACTAGTTTATGCTGTTATAGTTGATAACAGTTGCACAACATCTATAGTTTCTTCTTATTATTATTATTTATTATTATTATTATTATTATTATTATTATTATTATTATTATTATTATTATTATTATTATTATTATTATCATTATCATTATCATTATCATTATTATTATACACTTAGGCCATTCAGATGTAGTGCTGTAAATGTTTACTAGCAAAAATATCTAGGCCACCATTTGTGATGAAATGAGGGCTAAATGACGACACTAGAGCAAAAAATAACCGGGTTTTTGTGAATGACACTTGCATTAAGAAGCAAGATTTGCAATCTTTGGATAAATTGATTCAATCTGATACTGGTATTCCTCATTACAGTGCGGATCCATAAAGCTTTCAAGCATTCCCATGATTTAAATCATCATAATCAATTTCTCTGAGGAAGGTAGCAACATCTGATATATGTCTTTTAGAGATGACAATTTTTCAAGCTTTTCAGCAATATGCATAGCAAATGTCCACACACTCTGCTTGTATGTTAGAAGCATGATATGAAGTTCATTGCCAATACTACATGTACATGTACATATATAAATTACATGAGATAACAGTGTAAACTGAATAAAACATCTATGTACATATAAATATATATATATATGTCAGCAAACAGTGCTTGTTTGTTCAGCAACAAATATATATGTCAGCAAAGAATGTGCTTTTGTCAGCAATGTGAGTCTATCTGACATCAATTAATAGGTAACATGCTTGTCTGTCAGCAATGGATATGTATATCAGCATATATGCTTGTTTGTCAGCAATGTGTATAGTTATCATCAAATTATAGGCCAACAAATCATGGTTGTTTGTCAGCAACTTGCATTCATGCATATGTCAGCAATACATGGTTGTTTGTCAGCAATACATGGTTGTTTGTCAGCAATACATGGTTTGTCAGCAATACATGGTTGTTTGTCAGCATGGTTGTTTGTCAGCATGCTTGTTTGTCAGCATACAAAGCGGGATGGCCATGAGAGGTGAGACAAGTTGTGGGCATGTTGGACCGGGCATCAATGAGACATGTGTCAATAGTTCACCCCACTCAGCATGGTGTCGGGTATGTACGGCCTGTTTGCTCTCCTACACACTGACGGCCTGCCAGTGTACATACCACGCCTGCCATACAATTAACACTGTTAAGTACTGCTCTCTTTGGAGACTACAGTCCTACTGGACCTGGTCAACCTCCGCTGATAGGCACAATGTGAAATTCCTACTTTAATTCAGATCACATTTTTTTCAAATCTGTTTTTTAATATTGAACAAAATGTGTATTCAAATCCTGCTATATTCAAATTTAATTCTAACTCCTGCACTATTCAAATCCAGTTTTATTCAAATCCAGTTTTATTCAAATCCAGTTTTATTCAAATCCAGTTTTATTCGAATCCAGCTTTATTCAAATACAGCTATATTTAAATACAGTTGTATTTAAATCCCGCAGTATTAAAATTAATGGTATACAAAAAATGCATATCTTGAAATTCTACAATATCATAATCCTACAATATCAAAGTCCTACATAAAAAGTCCTATATAAAAAATGCTAAATACTTAAATACAACAAAATTTAAAATGTAACAAATTTATGTTAAAATTTATGTAAAAATATTAAAATCCTGAAGCACTATATTGAAAATGGAACATTATTTAAACTGAAAAAAGATTTAGAATCAAGCAATATTTAAAATCAAAGAATATCTAAAATTGTTCAGAATCAAATGTTATCATAGTTTGACTATGTATTAGAATCCCAAAATATAAAATTCTAACAATAAAAATATCCTGCAATGTATAATTCCAAAAATAAGATTGAGATTCAATCAAATTTAAATTCAGTAAAATAAAGATTCAATAAAATTAAGATGAAACAATATAATGATTCCACAAAATTATGATCATGAAACTTGAAAAAACCAGGTACACAAAGTTTATAAGTGCAATGGCCTCATCATCTATGATGATGAGAGTGTAATGGGTGCATATACATATATACGGTATATGTACAACTGTAGATGAAAGGGCTGCACCAAAAATGAAAAACTGGCCAAGTTTCCAAAGCTTGCTGCAAACTACTAACACGAAAACAGAGATTCTGTGAGCATATAGAGTCACACATGAATCAAATCGGGACAGGGACAAATATTGACCTGATCATAGTGATTCAGGTTACAGCATGTACAGGAAATTATACATCGGAACTTCCCATGTTAGTGTATAAATGTCTTTTATTTGGAAGAATCTCTTGGCCATATTTGAAACGATTCCATTCAAAAAAGATGAGAGCCCGACATAACACATGGAGGTGTCTTTCTCTCTGTGTAACATATATGTATATACGTCTATAGGAATGCCATCTTTCTGGTGTATATGAGCTATGTCGTAGACTTGCGATTGTCATCTCTCCAATAGAGTTGTATCTTTGCCAGTTAATGTGAAAAGGTTGATGTTTGTATTTTTAGCATCGTGGTGGAAGGGGGGCATTAAGTGCTTCCACAGAGATGAAGGGTCGCGTTGCTCTCTCTCTCTCTGCTATATATGGGCGTGGTGCACCTCATAATGGGAAACATGCAGGGAAACTATTGGTACAGGATCAGGTTCTCACACAATGAAGGGAACAATGGGGAAGGCTTTTATTACCCTCAGCCCCTGATGTAATCAGGCTGAGGGTATTGCAGTACTCCTGGCGTGGGTATGTATGTATGTATGTCTGTATGTATGTCTGTAGCGAACATCCTTGTCATCGCGATAACTTGAGAACAAATGATGGCAGCTTCATGAAACTTGACATACATAAGCATCTGGTGAAAACCTCGGACGAGTTCGATGGACAGCGACCTTGACCTATTTTTCAAGGTCACAGGGACAATTATGTGAAATCCCAAGAATTGCAATAACTTAAGAACAAATGATGGCAGCTTTATGAGATTTGACACACATAAGCATCTGGTGAAGACCTCAGACATTTTTCTATGAAACATGACCTTCACCTACTTTTTAAGGTCACAGGGACAATTATGTGAAATCCTTGTCATCGCGATAACTCTAGAACAAATGATGGCAGCTTCATGAAACTTTACACACATAAGCATCTGGTGAAAACCTCGAACGAGTTCGATGAACAGCGACCTTGACCTATTTTTCAAGGTCACATGGACAATTATGTGAAATCCCAAGAATCGCAATAACTCAAGAACAAATGATGGCAGCTTTATGAGATTTGACACAAATAAGCATCTGTTGAAGACCTCAGAATTTTTTCTATGAAACATGACCTTCACCTACTTTTCAAGGTCACAGGGACAATTATGTGAAATCGTCCTTGTCATCACGATAACTTGAGAACAAATGCTGGCAGCTTCATGAAACTTGACACACATAAGCATCAGGTGAAAACCTCGGACGAGTTCGATGGACAGCGACCTTGACCTATTTTTCAAGGTCACAGGGACAATTATGTGAAATCCCAAGAATTGCAATAACTTAAGAACAAATGATGGCAGCTTTATGAGATTTGACACACATAAGCATCTGGTGAAGACCTCAGAATTTTTTCTATGAAACATGACCTTCACCTACTTTTCAAGGTCACAGGGACAATTATGTGAAATCATCCTTGTCATCGTGATAACTCGAGAACAAATGATGGCAGCTTCATGAAACTTTACACACATAAGCATCTGGTGAAAACCTCGGACAAGTTCGATGAACAGCGACCTTGACCTATTTTTCAAGGTCACATGGACAATTATGTGAAATCCCAAGAATCGCAATAACTCAAGAACAAATGATGGCAGCTTTATGAGATTTGACACAAATAAGCATCTGTTGAAGACCTCAGAATTTTTTCTATGAAACATGACCTTCACCTACTTTTCAAGGTCACAGGGACAATTATGTAAAATCGTCCTTGTCATCATGATAACTTGAGAACAAATGCTGGCAGCTTCATGAAACTTGACACATAAGCATCAGGTGAAAACCTCGGACGAGTTCAGTGGACGGTGACCTTGACCTATTTTTCAAGGTCACAAGGACAATTATGTGAAATCCCAAGAATCGCAATAACTCAAGAACGAATGATGGCAGCTATATGAGATTTGACACACAAGCATCTGGTGAAGATCTCATAATTTTTTCTATGAAACATGACCTTCATCTCCTTTTCAAGGTCACAGGGACAATTATGTGAAATCACAAGAATCACAATAACTCAAGAACAAATGATGGCAGCTTTATGAGATTTGACACACAGAAGCATCAGGTGAAAACCTCGGACGAGTTCAGTGGACGGCGACCTTCACCTACTTTTCAAGGTCACATGGACAATTATGTGAAATCATCCTTGTCATTGTGATAATTCAAGAACAAATAATGGCAGCTTCATTAAACTTGACACACATAAGCATCTGGTGAAAATTCGGACGAGACCGATGGACGGCGACCTTGACATATTTTTCAAGGTCACAGGGACAATTATGTGAAATCCCTAGAATCACAATAACTCTAGAACAAATGATGGCAGCTTTATGAGATTTGACACACATGAGCATCTGTTGAAGACCTCAGACATTTTTCTATGGAACATGACCTTCACCTACTTTTTAAGGTCACAGTGACAATTATGTGAAATCCCTATTGTTGCTATAACTCGAGAACGAATGATGGCAGCTTTGTGAGACTTGACACACATAAGCATCTGGTGAAGACCTCAGTGAAGACCTTCACCTACTTTTCAAGGTCACAGGAACAATTATGTGGTGCGGTGACGTTTTGTTCACAAATATGTGTGGAGCGAATGTTGTGCAATAAGTTACCAGGGCTGAGGGTTGATGCATCTCTGATGCCTATGTTTTTACACGTGAATGGCATCACACTCCCTTTTTACATGTGAATGGCATCACACTCCCTTTTTACATGTTGATGGCATCACACTCCCTTTTTACATGTTTATGGCATCACACTCCCTTTTTACATGTTGACGGCATCACACTCCCTTTTTACATGTTGACGGCATCATACTCCCTTTTTACATGTTGACGGTATCACACTCCCTTTATACATGTTGACGGTATCGCACTCCCTTTTTACATGTTGACGGCATCACACTCCCTTTTTACATGTTGACGGCATCGCACTCCCTTTTTACATGTTGACGGCATCGCACTCCCTTTTTACATGTTTATGGCATCGCACTCCCTTTTTACATTTTGCTGGCATTACACTCCCTTTTTTTCACTGTTGAATCCCAGTGAAAATTTAGTCTCTCTTAAAACTGCCAAGTAATATTTTTAATCTCCAAGAATATTTTTTAGGTAGAAAATTAAAATGCAATGGAATTTTTTTTTTCATTTTGTTAACTTCAAAGATGGTAATATAAAAAGGATAGTTTTCATTTGTACCCTGACTGTAGTGTGTTTCCAGATGAAAGAATGAATTGCTTATTTTAATTTAAAAATTACTCCTCATCATGGCTGCAGTGTGCAAAATAAGGCCAAATAAAATAATACCTTTGTTTCAGATTAACATGACTGTAAAAAGATATGGTGGGTAGGCAGGGATTTTATATTCTTATTTGTTTTTTTTAAACTGCTTAAAAATATTGACTAAAATAAATTGATAGGAAAAATGAGATTAGAATAGCATATACTAGAATGGATTAGATTAGAATAAGATTAAAACACAAAAACTTACGGAGGGTTGTTCAGGTTACCTGAAACAAAGGTATTATATATTTGGCCTTAGCATACTGTGGTTGACAGGGAGCCAGCATCTGATCCCGGGAGGAATTGCTTCATTTCACATTTCTTATGGATCTCTATGGTACACACTGGACCATGTAATGTGCTAGATGTCGTCAATGCTGTTGCTTCTATTTATAAGCTTATTCAGCATAAGCAGTTTCTCTGGTGTAAAGAAAGGATTTTCTTTTGAAATAAAAGAATGTTAAATTTTGTAGGAACAATAGAATGCCTTTTGTGAACCTAATGAAGGGTTTTGCCAAGGATTTTAGTTAAGAAAAGGGGTACTGGCGGAGTGGGGTCCTAACTGGAGGAGGGGGTCCTAACTGGAGGAGGGGGTCTTCTAACTGGAGGAGGGGGTCCTAACTGGAGGAGGGGGTCCTAACTGGATGAGGGGTTCTAAATGGAGGAGGGGGTCCTAACTGGAAGAAAGGAAGTCCTAACTGGAGCAGGGGGTCCTAACTGGAGGAAGGGTGTCCTATCTGGTGGAGGGGGTCCTGACTGGAGGAGGGGGTCCAAACTGGAGGAGGGGTGTCCTAGCTGGAGGAGGTGGTCCTAACTGGTGGAGGGGGGTCCTAACTGGTGGAGGGGGGTCCTAACTGGTGGAGGGGGTCCTAACTGGTGGAGGGGGTCCTAACTGGAGGAGGGGATTCTAACTGGTGGAGGGGGTCCTGACTGGAGGAGGGGTGTCCTAGCTGGAGGAGGTGGTCCTAACTGGTGGAGGGGGGTCCTAACTGGAGGAGGGGTGTCCTAGCTGGAGGAGGTGGTCCTAACTGGTGGAGGGGGGTCCTAACTGGAAGAAAGGGGTCCTAACTGGAGGGGGTCTGAATTGGAGGAGTGGGGTCCTAACTGGAGGAGGGGGTCCTAACTGGAGGAGGGGGTCCAAACTGGAGGAGGGGTGTCCTAGCTGGAGGAGGGGGTCCTAACTGGTGGAGGGGGGTCCTAACTGGTGGAGGGGGTCCTAACTGGAGGAGGGGGTCCTAACTGGTGGAGGGGGTCCTGACTGGAGGAGGGGGTTCTAATTGGTGGAGGGGGTCCTACAGACCGTACCTACTACATGGGGCTAGGACAGACCGTACCCACTATACGGGGCTAGGACAGACTGTACCTACTACACTGGGCTAGGACAGACTGTACCTACTACACGGGGCTAGGACAGACCGTACCTACTACACGGGGCAAAGACAGACTGTACCTATTACACAGGGCTAGGACAGACCATACCTACTACACGGGGTTAGGACAGACGGTACCTACTACACGGGGCTAGAACAGACCGTACCTACTACACGGGGCTAGGACAGATCGTACCTACTACACGGGGCTAGGACAGACCGTACCTACTACACGGGGCTAGGACAGATCGTACCTACACTGGGCTAGGACAGATTGTACCTACTAAACGAGGCTAGGACAGACTGTACCTACTACACAGAGCTAGGACAGACCGTACCTACTAAACGGGGCTAGGACAGACTGTACCTATTATACGGGGCTAGGACAGACCGTACCTACTACACGGGGCTAGGACAGACCGTATCTATTATATGGGGCTAGGACAGATCTTACCTACTACACGGGGCTAAGACAGACTGTACATACTACACAGGGCTAGGACAGACCGTACCTACCACAGGGGGCTAGGACAGACCGTACCTACTACACGGGGTTAGGACAGACCGTACCTACTACACGGGGCTAGGACAGACTTTACCTACTAAACAAGGCTAGGACAGATTGTACCTACTAAACGAGGCTAGGACAGACCGTACGTATTATATGGGGCTAGGACAGACCATACCTGCACTGGGTTAGGACAGACCGTCCCTACAATACAGGGCTAGGACAGACCGTACCTACTACACGGGGCTAGGACAGATCGTACCTACTAAACAAGGCTAGGACAGATTGTACCTACTAAACGAGGCTAGGACAGACCGTACGTATTATATGGGGCTAGGACAGACCGTACCTGCACGGGGCTAGGACAGACCGTACCTGTTATACGGGGCTAGGACAGACCGTACCTATTATACGGGGCTAGGACAGACCGTACCTATTATACGGGGCTAGGACAGACCGTACCTATTATACGGGGCTAGGACAGATCGTACCTACACTGGGCTAGGACAGATCGTAACTTCTAAATGAGGCTAGGACAGATCGTACCTACTAAACGAAGCTAGGACAGACCGTACCTACAATACAGGGCTAGGACAGACTGTACCTACTACACGAGGCTAGGACAGATTGTACCTACTAAACAAGGCTAGGACAGATCGTACCTACTAAACGAGGCTAGGACAGACCGTACGTATTATATGGGGCTAGGACAGACTGTACCTGCACGGGGCTAGGACAGACCGTACCTGTTATACGGGGCTAGGACAGACCGTACCTGTTCTGTTGCGTGAGACTCGTCATCAGCATCACTACAAATTATTGAACAACTCATTGTCTGTCTTTATCTGATGGTATGTTTGGGCTGTTGCTACAGCAACGCAGGTAACAAATCTATAGAGTGAGAGGGGGTCTGGGATGCGGCTTGATGTGTAATGGGACCGGTGGCGTGCTCCATGCTGTGATTAGAGCAAGGTTCCTCACAGAGGCACGCTGTCCACACTCCTCTCACACACAGGAGGGGGCAACTCTATTGATTGGTCACTCAGCAAAACAAAGATCAGGCTACAAATGTTGTCAGGCCAACCAGATCACTCTGGCTGCCATGCCAATCAGATCACTCAGGCTGCCATACCAACCAGATCACTCAAGCTTCCATGCCAACCAGATCACTCAGGCTGCCATACCAACCAGATCACTCAGGCTGCCATACCAACCAGATCACACAATTTGCAATGCCAATCAGATCACTCAGGCTGCCATGCCAACCAAATCACTCAGGCTGCCATGCCAACCAGATCACTCAGGCTGCCATACCAACCAGATCACTCAGGCTGCCATGACAACTAGATCACCTATTAGTAAGTTGCCATGCCACTTTAGCAGAAAGCCAACTCACCAGATCACCCAGACTGCCAAGCCAACCAGATCACACAAGTTGCCATGCCAATTAAAATGATCACCCAAACTGACATGCCAATTTATCATATCATTCAAACTTCTATGCCAATCAAATAGATTACCCAAGCTGCAAGAGAAACCAGATCACTGAAGTAGCAATGCCATGAAATACTGAAAATCAAACCACATTCATATAACACTGACATAAAGAGATCAATATGTGTTGGTAAAAAGCTTCACAGAATGTGATGTGATAGCTCTGCATTTATTTGCTTTGGGTATTTATATCTTTTAAGTCATTTCAGGAGTTCACATATGGTGCATCAGGTGTACATTCAACAAGGGAGAGGAGATGGGGTGGTAGTGGTGGATGGGTGGCTGGGGCCTACAGGTGGTACATGCAGTAGGGGAGATGGGGTGGTAGTTCTGGGTGGCTGGGGTCTACAGGTGGTACATGCAGTAGGAGAGATGGGGTGATAGTTCTGGGTGGCTGGGGTTTACAGGTGGTACATGCAGTAGGGGAGATGGGGTGGTAGTTCTGAGTGGCTGGGACCTACAGGTGGTACATGCAGTAGGGGAGATGGGGTGGTAGTTCTGAGTGGCTGGGGTTTACAGGTGGTACATGCAGTAGGGGAGATGGGGTGGTAGTGGTGGCTGGGGTTTACAGGTGGTACATGCAGTAGGGGAGATGGGGTGGTAGTTCTGAGTGGCTGGGCCTACAGGTGGTATATGCAGTAGGGGAGATGGGGTGGTAGTTCTGGGTGGCTGGGGCCTACAGGTGGTACATGCAGTAGGGGAGATGGGGTGGTAGTTCTGAGTGGCTGGGGCCTACAGGTGGTACATGCAGTAGGAGAGATGGGGTGGTAGTTCTGGGTGGCTGGGGCCTACAGGTGGTACATGCAGTAGGGGAGATGGGGTGGTAGTTCTGGGTGGCTGGGGTCTACAGGTGGTACATGCAGTAGGGGAGATGGGGTGGTAGTTCTGGGTGGCTGGGGTCTACAGGTGGTACATGCAGTAGGAGAGATGGGGTGGTAGTTCTGAGTGGCTGGGGCCTACAGGTGGTACATGCAGTAGGAGAGATGGGGTGGTAGTTCTGGGTGGCTGGGGCCTACAGGTGGTACATGCAGTAGGAGAGATGGGGTGGTAGGTCTGAGTGGCTGGGGCCTACAGGTGGTACATGCAGTAGGGGAGATGGGGTGGTAGTTCTGAGTGGCTGAGGTAGTACAGGCAGTATGAGAGGGGAGAGGGGGTTTACAGGTAGTACATGCAGTATGAGAGAGGGGAGAGGGGGTTTACAGGTAGTACATGCAGTATGAGAGAGGGGAGAGGGGGTTTACAGGTAGTACATGCAGTGTGAGAGAGGGGAGAGGGGGTGTACAGGTAGTACATGCAGTATGAGAGAGGGGAGAGGGGGTTTACAGGTAGTACAGGGGATGTAGAAGGCCGGTCTGGTGCAGGGCAAGTTGCCAGCGAGTGCCAATAGATTGCTCTCATCAATAATGAAAAGATGCTGTCAGCTGTAACATCGGCACACACAGAGGCTCAGCGAAAGTGTTACAAATGACACTCTGCTTGGAGGGTTCACTCAGGTACACCGCTACTGTGCCGGTATGCAGTTGCCACAACAATATGATCCTTCCTTTGTGTGAAGGTAATCAAGATCACTCAGTGCATCTGGGCATCAGAGGCCCGATAGAGGCCCTCTGCTGTCTAATGTAAGAGGCCTCGATCTGCTGTCTAATCTAGGAGGTCTCCCTCTGCTTTCTGATGCAAGAGACCTCCCCCTGCTGTCTAATGTAAGAGGCCTCCCTCTGCTGTCTAATGTAAGAGGTCTCCCTCTGCTGTCTAATGTATCAGGTCTCCCTCTGCTGTCTAATGTAAGAGGCCTCAATCTGCTGGCTAATGGAACAGGTCTCCATCTGCTGTCCAATGTAATAGGCCCCCTATGCTGTCTAATGTACCAGGTCTCCCTATGCTGTCTAATGTACCAGGTCTCCCTCTGCTGTCTAATGTAAGAGGTCTCCCTCTGCTGTCTAATGTAAGAGGCCTCCCTCTGCTGTCTAATGTAAGAGGCCCCGATCTGCTGTCTAATGGAATAGGTCTCCCTATGCTGTCTAATGTACCAGGTCTCCCTATGCTGTCTAATGTACCAGGTCTCCCTCTGCTGTCTAATGTAAGAGGTCTCCATCTGCTGTCTAATGTATCAGGTCTCCCTCTGCTGTCTAATGTGATGTCCAAAATAACAAACCCCCTTGAGCTGTTTAATATAGCAAGCCCCTTGTGCTGTCTGATGTTAGAAGACTCAGTGTTGTCTGATATAACAAATCCCCTGTGCTGTCTGATATAACACATCTCCCTGTTCATGCTGAAAAAAATGTCCCTGTGTAAAATGATGTAACATGTTTTTTTCTGCTGTCTGATGGAAATTTTTTTTTTTAAATACCATATAAGCTGGCTGATATACATTTGTGCTGTGCTTTTCCGGATGTTGTCCCTCCATTGCTCAGGGGACTTAAGAGTACAAATTTAATAAAGTTAATTATCTATGGGAGAACATTTGCGCTTACATCCCAAATATGAACATTTTAACATGTATTTATGATTACAATTCCCATCCTAATCAGTCCAGGTTATCATTGATCAAATAGATTTGAGATGATCAGAGAGCCTTTTAAATCTATTATATCACAGATTTTATGTTCAATATATGTAAAGCTTGGAAAATTTGAATTTTAAATGGGAAAAACATGTTAAACAATTTTTTATTACTTGCTTTATGCATTGTTGTGTAGTGGTATGGGATAGTCAAAAGAAAGATTTCTTTGAATAATTGTAGATTTTTAGCTTTGACTGCTATGCATTTTCATCTGGCAAAATCTCTGGACACGAAACACCTGTGACTAAACACTTCTCAGAAGCCGGAAATATCAATTTATTTTTTTATCACCACAATGCCCTTGTATTTCTTGGGACTGCAATTACATAAGCATTTTCTTCAAGTCACGGAAACATTTTCTTCTAGCAATATCTGTGAACATCACACACTTCTCAGAGGCCTGAGTAATCATTTTATTTTATCATCATAAAGTAAAGCCCCCCTCCTCTCTCTCTCTCTCTCTCTCTCTCTGCCTGTGCTCCCATCCTCTTACCTTATCTCAGACTCCAATCATTGATTTTTAAACAGCAGGACTGATCCAATGCTGGTGCTCAGGGCTTGACATACGCACTGGCCCGGTGGTCCGGGGCCACCAGATCCTCTGTTCGGGCCAGTGAATGCTCTGTTGTAGTGGCCCAGTTGGGCAACCATATTTTTGGTCTTTTAGTGGCCCAAACTATCTTGATTTTATTATTCTAATCCTTGATCGATATCATATCACGATCAATAGACATTTAATTGGGACAAGTATCCCCCAGTCAGACACTATACAGCCTTATGTACAATGCTCTTTATTGTATCACACATCCTATTATCCTTAGAAACTTCGGGCCACCACTTCTCATGCTCTGGTGGCCCAACTGGGCAGCCAACATTTTTCTCTTTATGTCAAGGCCTGGGTGCTGAGGCATCTTTTAATGCAATATTGCAGAGACCCATTATACCTTATACCCATGAACATTGGCAATATTGGTGAAATGGAATTTTTTTTATTTATGTTTAGTTCAATGTTTATCAGTAAAATGTTGAATTGAGCAAACGCAACCTCCGATGATCAAATGTCACAATTAATTTGTAAACTTCAATCTTTCTCATTCACAATGTTTACTTGACGTCATTAAAGCAAGGCAATAGGAATGTTTAAGTCCTTCCCATTCATTTAAAGTGGTGGATGTTGACATTATTCCCATCTATATAAAGTGGTGGATATTGATGATCTTCCCATTCATTTAAAATGGTGGATGTTGACGTCCTTCCCATCTATATAAAGTAGTGGATATTGACGATCTTCCCATCCATTTAAAGTGGTGGATATTGATGATCTTCCCATCCATTTAAAGTGGTGGATATTGATGATCTTCCCATCCATTTAAAGTGGTGGATATTGATGATCTTCCCATCCTATTTTTCCAATTTTTAACAAAATCATCAATAATAAAGAAAACGTTTGTGGTAACCCAGCAACTTTTGAGGTCTTTTATTTGGAGGGATTGAAGGTGGGCAACATTTTAAATCATATTTCAGACACTGTTGTACATATCAGTTTGCCAAATTTGCTATGATTGTTTCTATGAAATGGATTCCCATTTAAAGATAATTCCATTAAGTTTAATCATATTTACATGTACTTTTGCTTTACAGTTTATTTGCATTTACTTTATTTCTGGTATTTAGGGACAGAGTTTTGATGTTGTGGTTTCAAGGTGCCTGTAGATGGAAGATATTGATAACATTGCTTGTTTTGTTTCAACTTTGCAGAAGAAAACCCGCAAAGTGCGCAAGAGACGAGAATCTGGGACAGATGAGGTGAGCCGCATGGCATGCAAAGAATTAGTAGTCCCCACATGTCACTGTTACTAGGCAACACCACACTCTCATCCTGTATCATAGTTACTAGGCAACACCACACTCTCATCCTGTATCATAGTTACTAGGCAACACCACACTCTCATCCTGTATCATAGTTACTAGGCAACACCACACTCTCATCCTGTATCATAGTTACTAGGCAACAACAGACTCTCATCCTGTATTATAGTTACTAGGCAACAACAGACTCTCATCCTGTATTATAGTTACTAGGCAACACCACACTCTCATCCTGTATTATAGTTACTAGGCAACAACAGACTCTCATCCTGTATTATAGTTACTAGGCAACAACAGACTCTCATCCTGTATTATAGTTACTAGGCAACAACAGACTCTCATCCTGTATTATAGTTACTAGGCAACACCACACTCTCATCCTGTATTATAGTTACTAGGCAACAGCAGACTCATCCTGTATTATAGTTACTAGGCAACAGCAGACTCATCCTGTATTATAGTTACTAGGCAACATGAGACTCTCATCCTGTATAATAGTTACTAGGCAACAAAGGTTTACTAGGCAACAGCAGACCCATCCTGTATTATAGTTACTAGGCAACACCAGACTCTCATCCTGTATTATATAGTTACTAGGCAACATGAGAATCTCACCCTGTATTATATAGTTACTAGGCAACACCAAACTCTCATCCTGTATTATAGTTACTAGGCAACAGCAGACTCATCCTGTATTATAGTTACTAGGCAACAGCAGACTCATCCTGTATTATAGTTACTAGGCAACATGAGACTCTCATCCTGTATAATAGTTACTAGGCAACAAAGGTTTACTAGGCAACAGCAGACCCATCCTGTATTATAGTTACTAGGCAACACCAGACTCTCATCCTGTATTATATAGTTACTAGGCAACATGAGAATCTCACCCTGTATTATATAGTTACTAGGCAACACCAAACTCTCATCCTGTATTATAGTTACTAGGCAACACCAGACTCATCCTGTATTATAGTTACTAGGCAACACCAAACTCTCATCCTGTATTATAGTTACTAGGCAACAACAGACTCTCATCCTGTATTATAGTTACTAGGCAACAACAGACTCTCATCCTGTATTATAGTTACTAGGCAACAACAGACTCTCATCCTGTATTATAGTTACTAGGCAACAACAGACTCTCATCCTGTATTATAGTTACAAGGAAACAACAGACTCTCATCCTGTATTATAGTTACTAGGCAACAACAGACTCTCATCCTGTATTATAATTACTAGGCAACATGAGACTCTCATCATGTATTATTGTTACTAGGTAAGATTCCATCATACATAGTATTACATGGTAAGAAAGGCAAACACCATATATAGTGTTACAGGGTTACGTTATAAGCTAACACCATATGTTATACTCACATCGTATATCAATGTTATTATTAACAAAGGCTTACATCATATTACTAGGCAACACCAGTATTTCATCATATATTATTGTTACTGGTCAACACCAAACTTTCATTACATGTTATTGTCACTTGGGAACACCAAGCTTTCATCATGTTATTGTCACTAGGGAACACCAGGCTTTCATTATATATTACTGTTACTGGGGAACACCAGGCTTTTACTATATATATACATGTATATATATATATATATATATATATATATATATATATATATATATATATATATATATATATATATATATATATATATATATATATATATATATATGGGGGGAGGGTGGGGGGAGGGTGCCCACCATCAGCTTTCACATAATCTCGCTCTTGTTTCCCATTATATATATACATTCTATATACATTGCACATAACATGTTGTGCTCAGTGGGCTATCCAGCTCGCCATTCTTTACCATTCTGTGCACTCTTTTGTAGAAGGAGATTCAGAAGATGCGTAAGAGGAAGGAGATCCCGGAGGAGGCGCGTATTCGGGTGCGAGCCTTCCCAGAGCGCATGTGGAGCCTCCGCCTCAAGTTCCTCGAACAAGCCAAGAGCTACTTTGGTGTCCCTTATGCCAAAAAGTACTGGACGTCTGAGGGTAATTATAATGCTTGACAAAATATAAAAGATTTGAGAATTAACTTGTACCTTTTGTTTGGAGTAATTGTTTTGCTCACTGTCATCATTATAAAAAGTTTTCACAAGATATTATCACAATGCATAGTTTGTGCTAGTTTAACGTACATTGTAGTATATGCTAGTTTTGCATAGTCTGTGCTAATTTTGCAAAAACTGCTAGTTTTGCCTAGTATGTGCTAGTTGTGCATAGCAGAGAGAGGTGGAGGGTGGGCAGAGGTGGATGGTGGGCAGAGGTAGATGGTGAGCAGAGGTGGAGGGTGGGCAGAGGTGGAGAGTGGGCAGAGGTGGAGAGTGGACAGAGGTGGAGGGTGGGCATAGGGGAGAGGTGGAGGGTGGCAGAAGTGGAGGGTGGGAAGATGGGAGAGATGGAGGGTGGCAGAAGTGGAGGGTGGGCAGAGGGGAGAGGTTGCATGTGGTGAGGATCCTGTTTGCTGGGGGAGGGTGCACAGATGTGCCACTTTGAAGTCTCGGAGCATGCTATCTGCTCTTCTCATCATCAAATGATTTAACTGCAGGCAGACTCCTCTGATTGTACACATCACACGCCTTCACAATCATCAAGGTCAAACTTTAATTATCAAACATTAGAACCACACACACACACACACACACACACACACACACACACACACATCATACTAACAGCATCCCACATGGTGAACCTATCAAAGTGGTGACAGGAAGAACCTCCTTATTAGCATTTAATCTTATGTACAAGGTCATGAGTCAACAGGGAAGCTAACACAGTACAGACAACCAATTTCAATTCTCATTTGTGTTGTATACATGTAAATTGAACAAATGTAGACTAAAAATCCCAGTTCAGGGAAAGAGGTCATAGAATAATAAGAAAATTCCTGCAGGAAAAATATACAATCATTTTCTTTCAGGTAATTACCTTAACTGATTATAATTTATAGCTATTTCCTGACAAGTCATTTGCCTATTACCGTCACTAAATAAAAGACATCATTGTTTCTGAATGAGTCATTTTTCAATTATCATCACAAATAGAAAGACACAGTCACTTCTGAATAAGTCATTACTGGTCATCATTTATTGAAATATATTATGCTCATTTTCTGGCGGGTATGTTTTTCAATATTTACTGGCATTCTCTTTGACCTTGAAGTTCTTTTGAGTGGGAGGAGTCAGTCACCTGTGACTATTAACTTCATCGTGTTTGGAGATATAATGAAATATGGAAATTTCAATGAATAAATGTCTCATAAAAGATATTTAGTGCACATAAAGCTGTCATATCATGTATGTCATGTAACAACAAATTTTTTCATGAAATGTGTCTTCTTCCTTAATATACAAAGATAATACCCTGCATTTTGGGGGACCAATAACTCCTAAAATAAGCACATTTCTGAGATTGGCCCCCCTACTAAAATTATAATAATTAAAAAGATAGTTTTAGTCTAATATTATATTGATTTTAGATCATGTCTGCTCAGGGTACATTATATCTAAATGACCTTGTGAACTTGTGATTCTGAACTTCAAAGAGATTTTCTTCTCTATAATGCTGCAAATAGAGTTAAAAGATAATAAGTAAAATTGAATTACTGTAAACCATTAGAGAAACTTTAATACTTAAAAGTATTTTACATAGTCATGATGAATCACTAACCTTTAACAGATGGGAAGGAAGTTGAAATCCACGGCCGAAAAAGAATGGGAAGTTCGGCAACGTCCCGAATGTTATGATCTAATGACGTCATTCTGTAACATTATGTGGGGCTGCAGCTTAGTCCAGTAGAGGTATGACCTCAGGTTGCAGGAGTCATGAATCTTTGGCCCCAGTACTTATCCAGCATATTGGATAACCATAGTTACATATTTCTTTGGAATGCATATATATATATATATATATATATATATATATATATATATATATATATACATGTATATATATTTAAATATATAGAAATATGTACATTTTTAGAATGCAGATACACTTGTCTGGACAAAAATAGTTGGTCCAGCCAGTCAACAAAAAACCTTGAATATGTCATCTTTTAATGATCAATAAAATATATTTCATCTTTTAGGGATAGATAATAAACATTTTTATCTTTCTTTGTGAGTGATATATGAAAATATATATAATTATGTGTTTGTGTACTTGATGAAGCAAGACTGGTGTTTTTTTATCTTGTGATTTATCGCTGATAGTCATATGGGGATCTATATTATTGATATCAATGCTCAATAAGTGTGATAGATGTGCGTGGTTGACTTATATTTATGCATACATTATTCATTATTCCAAGTAGTCTATGATTTATTGTGACAGTTTCACTGCAAATTTTGTAATCTTAAACCAGATGAGGTAGCGATTCAGTAATTGAACCTGTGTATAAAACTTTATTTTCTAGCTTTTTTCTGTGAATGTAATATTTTACATGTACATCAACTCGACCTTTTATAATTTGGACAACATTTGACTTTACCTTTATATTTGGTACTGAGCTTGACCTTTTTGCATGACATCTGGCTTGTCTGTTTGGCATGGTATCCAGCAGGTCCTTGTCTGTTTGGCATGGTATCCAGCAGGTCCTTGTCTGTTTGGCATGGTATCCAGCAGGTCCTTGTCTGTTTGGCATGGTATCCAGCAGGTCCTTGTCTGTTTGGCATGGTATCCAGCAGGTCCTTGTCTGTTTGGCATGGTATCCAGCAGGTCCTTGTCTGTTTGGCATGGTATCCAGCAGGTCCTTGTCTGTTTGGCATGGTATCCAGCAGGTCCTTGTCTGTTTGGCATGGTATCCAGCAGGTCCTTGTCTGTTTGGCATGGTATCCAGCAGGTCCTTGTCTGATTGGCATGGTATCCAGCACATCCTTGTCTGTTTTGCATAGTATCCAGCACATCCTTGTCTGTTTGGCATAGTATCCAGCACATTATTGTCTGTTTGGCATGGTATCCAACACAGCCTTGTCTGTTTGGCATAGTATCCAGCACATCCTTGTCTGTTTGGCATAGTATCCAGCAGGTCCTTGTCTGTTTGGCATAGTATCCAGAAGGTCCTTGTCTGTTTGGCATAGTATCCAGCACATCCTTGTATTCCAGCACATTCTTGTCTGTTTGGCATAGTATCCAGCACATTATTGTCTGTTTGGCATGGTATCCAACACAGCCTTGTCTGTTTGGCATAGTATCCAGCAGGTCCTTGTCTGTTTGGCATAGTATCCAGAAGGTCCTTGTCTGTTTGGCATAGTATCCAGCACATCCTTGTCTGTTTGGCATAGTATCCAGCATATCCTTGTCTGTTTGGCATGGTAACCAGCACATTCCTAGGGATGTTTATAGTAGAGAGGATAATTATGACACATTTGCTGAAGACAATAGGCACTGGATTGATTGTCTCAACAAGAAGGATCCTGTGAATGCTTGAAGATCCCTGACTGGGAAAGTTATTAGGTTGGACCTCACAGCATAAATAAAGTTCACAAGGGATGGTAACAGTCATAAACCAGATATAAGCTCTAAGGACATTTACAGGGGAACTGTAAGAATGTTATACTAGGGTTAATGAAACCCTGTTTTAATCCAAATATTAAATCTGCAGCCAGATGTAAGGAGAAGTTTACAAGGAATGATGAAAATAGATTTTTTGAGACATGTCAAATCTGAAACTAGATATCCGAAGTTTACAGGGGAATTGCAATAGTGTTATACTAGGGTTAATAGAACTCTGTTTTTCTGAAGTTATTTACAACATAGTTTTCAGGGGAACTGTCTGAAACTAGATATCAGAAGTTTACAGAGGAAATAGTATGGAACTAGATATCAGAAGTTTACAGAGGAAATAGTATGGAACTAGATATCAGAGGTTTACAGGGAAATAGTATGGAACTAGATTTCAGAAGTTTACAGAGGAAACAGTATGGAACTAGATATCAGAAATTTACAGGGGAACTGTATGGAACTAGATATCAGAAGTTTGCAGGGAAATAGTATGGAACTAGATATCAGAAGTTTACAGGGAAATAGTATGGAACTTGATATCAGAAGTTTACAGGGAAATAGTATGGAACTAGATATCAGAAGTTTACAGGGGAAATAGTATGGAACTAGATATCAGAAGTTTACAGAGGAAATAGTATGGAACTAGATATCAGAAGTTTACAGAAGAAATAGTATGGAACTAGATATCAGAAGTTTAAAGAGGAAATAGTATGGAACTAGATATCAGAAGTTTACAGATGAAGTATATGGAACTAGATATCAGAAGTTTACAGATGAAGTATATGGAACTAGATTTCAGAATTACAGGTGAACTGTATCTAACCAAATACCAGGAGGAAGTTTACAGGTGAAATGTAATAATGGTATACTTGGGTTAATGGGACCCTGTTTTTCTGGAGATATTGAATGAGACACCAGATATGAGAATGATGTTTGCGGTGAATAATGGGAACCTGTTGTCTCATGGACAAGCATGCATCATTGCCATGTGTATATATTTGAATGGTGCAGTGTAGGGCATGGTAACACAACCGTCAATAAAACATGCACACATTTACCTGGGAAACACAACCGTTGGCATGGCAACAAGTATCAACAGTTTGGTGGTCTCCCAGTGATGATTGGCACCTCAATGGCCGGTGTGAATTATACAGGAGGTGCTCTCCGTGCAAGATAAGGGCTATTGTACATGATCGCACCGCACGCGAGTATTGTCTCTTGTCCCGGACCCAGCTAAGCTGGTCCTGATGCTATCACCGTTACTGTGTATCACCCGGCCATGTGCTCCAAGTCTAATTTGGTGGCATGGAAATCAAATTTTAAAATGCTCATTGTGTGAGTTAGATGGAGGGTGACATTGGGTCAGGAGTTCAATTCCTGGTCATAATTCTCTTCTCTAATACTCTTGTGAGTGTTATTTTGTGTTGTGTTTATATGGTCTTTCAGCAGAAATAAGGTACTGTTATTATATATAGACTCATAGTGTGTAGATTCTAGCTTCAGATAGGCATGCGTCATGACAAGGCCAAAAAATAAAAAATAACCTTATTTCCATTGACATGCCCTGGAAAAATAGAATGGGGGTAGATTATTATTTTTATTTTATTTTTTATGTATTTTTATACACATATAGATTATCACTGAAAAATGATTTTTCACTAAGAAAGTAAAAAAAAAAAGGAAAACAACTTTAGGGTAGCTTTGAACTAGGATAGGTAGGAAAATTGGAAACTGTCAGTTGTTCTCCTTTTTAAACTTCGTCTGCCTAGCTTGTGCAGTTAGGGTGACCATTTTTGTCATTCAATCTGTTCATCAACATTGCTCTTTTCCTCTGGAATTACAAAGTGGATTTCTTAGATATTTCTAGGTAAGATGCAGTAATGTAAGGAGATGGATTTTATCTATTTTCCATGAGGGTCAGATTTTTTTTTCAATTTATAGAATCATCTCTACAAATTGGAATTTGATGAAATGTGATTTTTTTTGCAAATGCGTATATACATCTGGAACATCCAGTGCCTCATTCTACTGATATATACATAGACTCATTATGAAGCAATGTGGGGGTGGTGGAGTTATTTTTACCACATTGATTTTTCTCGAGCTGCAAAGATGGGTTGATGCTCTCAATGATCATTTATGAAGCAATTTCCAGGCATTTCCAGCAAATGATCATAAACAATACAAGAAAGCAATAATCAGCATAGCTCCAAGGCTATTTGGCACATATTTTAAAGTTTTAAATCAACATATATAAATATATTTATATCCAAAAGTGGGCTTGAGTTTAAGCAGTCTTCTTTCACGGTTTTATTGATTAATCCAGAGAATCATTATATATACAATATGCACATGATTAGTAATTAAGATTAATTATTGAAGTGTACATGTTTGATGTTAAAAATACAATAATGAAGGAGGTATTAAAACTATATGGACCATGGAAATACATGGCAATATGTAAATATAAGCTATATATAGCTAAACATACATGTACATGGCAAAATGTAGAGATAAGCTATATATTGCTATACATACATGTGCATATGGCAATGCATGACTGTATATACAGATGGTTATATATGGAAATATGTACAGATAGAAATATATGGCAACATTCAGAGATGACAATGTATGGCAATATGTACAGATGGCAATGTATGGCTATATATACAGATGGCTATATATGGCAATATGTACAGATGGCTATATATGGCAATATATACAGATGGCAATGTATGGCAATATATACAGATGGCAATGTATGGCAATGTATGGCAATATATACAGATGGCAATGTATGGCAATATATACAGATGGCTATATATGGCAATATGTACAGATGGCAATGTATGGCAATATGTACAGATGGCAATGTATGGCAATATATACAGATGGCAATGTATGGCTATATATACAGATGGCTATATATGGCAATATGTACAGATGGCTATATATGGCAATATATACAGATGGCAATGTATGGCAATATATACAGATGGCAATGTATGGCAATATGTACAGATGGCAATGTATGGCAATATATGCAGATGGCAATGTATGGCTATATATACAGATGGCAATGTATGGCAATATGTACAGATAGCAATGTATGGCAATATGTACAGATATCAATGTATGGCAATATCTACAGATGGCAATGTATGGCAATGTATGGCAATATATACAGATGGCAATGTATGGCAATATATACAGATGGCTATATATGGCAATATGTACAGATGGCAATGTATGGCAATATGTACAGATGGCAATGTATGGCAATATATACAGATGGCAATGTATGGCTATATATACAGATGGCTATATATGGCAATATATACAGATGGCAATGTATGGCAATATATACAGATACAGCTATACATGTATATACAGATGGCTATATAAGGTATTATATGTAACAGTGTCTGTGATGGGGATGATAAAGTTGGCTATATAAGGTACTCTATGTAACAGTGTATGTGATGGGGATGATAAAGTTAGTGTTTGTGGTTATTAAGGTATTATATGTAACAGTGTGTATGATGGGGATGATATAGTTAGTGTTTGTGGTTATTAATGTACTATATGTAACAGTGTCGGTGATAAGGATGATAAAGTTAGTGTTCGTGGTTATTAAGGTATTATATGTAACAGTGTGTATGATGGGGATGATATAGTTAGCGTTCGTGGTTATTAATGTACTATATGTAACAGTGTCTGTGATGGGGATGATAAAGTTGGCTATATAAGGTACTATATGTAACAGTGTGTATGATGGGGATAATATAGTTAGTGTTCGTGGTTATTAAGGTATTATATGTAACAGTCTCTGTGATGGTGATGATAAAGTTAGTGTTCGTGGTTATTAATGTACTATATGTAACAGTCTCTGTGATGGGGATGATAAAGTTAGTGTTTGTGGTTATTAATGTACTATATGTAACAGTCTCTGTGATGGGGATGATATAGTTAGTGTTCGTGGTTATTAAGGTATTATATGTAACAGCCTCTGTGATGGGGATGGTACAGTTAGTGTTCGTGGTTATTAAGGTATGATATGTAACTATGTGGCAGTATCAGTAAGAAGTGATGTGTCCATGCCATTAGTGAGTGATTTCTTATTTGCATGTTATGAATGCTACTCTGACTACTCAAGTCTACCATCAACTACTCCACCGTGCCCTGTAATTGGTTGCCATGGTGATGACCAAAGCATCACAAGATGTTTCAGAAGGGGGGGATGAAAGAGAGGCTGTGTGTCTGTTGTCAAGGCAACCAGCGATAGCAGCTTGTCAATATATAACTGGTCACCACAGCAACTGTACCCGTTCACCCTGGTCGCTATGGTGCCAAAACACAGGAAAACAGCTAGTAATTTGGTTCCCAGGCTGGCTGCTTGGGCGGCACCCGCTCCGTGGAGCAAGCATGCGATTGGCAAAGGCAGTGTGCAAAGCTTGATTTGATCGGCACTATACACAGGACCCGCTTGAAAGAGAACGGGCTGATAGATAGTTAGAAATGTGCGTGTGGCAGGTAGGGCTCGCACAATGCCCCGGTCTTGTTGCATGGCCCCTCCATTTATTATTGATAGTTGACCATTCGGGGAAGGTCAGTGAGGCGCGACGGGGCCGGCGGACCGCGATGGTGAAGGGTCCTACTGTGGTCTGGGCACAGTCCTGATACCAACCGGTCTCAGGCCTCCTGGTGTACTTGCTGAACCCCGTCAGATGTGCGTGTTGTCGACTCAATTGCGCTCCACAGATGCCAGGCTTCAAAGAGAAATACCTGAGCAGGAATTAGCAGGGAAGCAGTCGGCTGCCAAGTCTGGCGGGGCCTGCACGTCATCTGACAGAGGTGCCGGGCCAGGCATTGCCAACTTACCATCTCCCGCCGCTGTTACCTGTATGACGCTCTCCACTCCCAGGTCATCGCCGGGGGTTGGCAGTGGAGTGTGGTGTGGGTCTATGTAAGTGGCTGGCGGAGTGTGGAGCCCTGGTGCCGCGCAGACGTAACCTGTCATCAGGCAATGCTATGTACGGTGAACCCGACTGCCAGGGTGCGTCCAGCCACGTCAAAGACGACCCACAATGCAACTCATGGCATATATACAGCAACATTGGCATGATTCCTATCTGATATAGACTCTGACTTCCTAGTTCATATAGACTTTGACCTTCTATCTCATATAGACCTTTGACCTCCTATCTAATAAAGGCCTGCACCTCCTATGAACCCCGTCAGATGTGCTGACGGGGTTCATAGCTCCTATCGGACATAGGCTTTGACCTTCTATCTCACATAGACCTTTGACCTCCTATCTGATAAAGACTTTCCCTGACCTATTAGATATAGATTTTGACCTCCCATCTCATATAGACCCTGACCTCCTACCTGACATAGATTGTAACCTCTCATCTTATATAGACTTTGACCTTCTGTCTGATATAGACTTTCCCTGACCTCCTATCGGATATAGATTTTGACCCCCCATCTCATATAGACCCCGACATCCTACCTGACATAGATTGTAACCTCTTATATAGACTTTGACCTTCTATCTCATATACATGTAGACTCTTTCTATCTATCTTGTATTGACTCTGATCTCTCATGTAGACCCTTGCCTCCTGTCTTGTGTAGATACTGACCTATCTCATATAGATACTGACCTCCTATTTTGTATAGACTTTAACCTTCTATCTCATATAGACCCTGACCTCCCATCTCATATAGAATCTTACCTATTTTTGTAGACTCTGGCCTCTCTCATATAGAATCTTACCTATTTTTTGTAGACTCTGACCTCTCATGAAGACTCTTACCTCTCTCATAAAGACTCTGACCTCTAATAAAGACTCTGGCCTCTCTCATGTAGATTCTGACCTCTCAAGTAGACTCTGACCTCTCTCATGAAGACTCTGACCTCTCTCATGAAGACTCTGACCTCTCTCATGAAGACTCTGACCTCTCTCATGTAGACTCTGACCTCTCTCATGTAGACTCTGACCTCTCATGAAAACTCTGACCTCTCTCATGAAGACTCTGACCTCTCTCATGTAGACTCTGACCTCTCTCATGTAGACTCTGACCTCTCATGAAAACTCTGACCTCTCTCATGAAGACTCTGACCTCTCTTATGAAGACTCTGACCTCTCTCATGTAGACTCTGACCTCTCTCATGTAGACTCTGACCTCTCTCATGAAGACTCTGACCTCTCTCATGAAGACTCTGACCTCTCTCATGAAGACTCTGACCTCTCTCATGTAGACTCTGACCTCTCTCATGTAGACTCTGACCTCTCATGAAAACTCTGACCTCTCTCATGAAGACTCTGACCTCTCTCATGTAGACTCTGACCTCTCTCATGAAGACTCTGACCTCTCTCATGAAGACTCTGACCTCTCTCGTGTAGACTCTGACCTCTCTCATGTAGACTCTGACCTCTCATGAAAACTCTGACCTCTCTCATGAAGACTCTGACCTCTCTCATGTAGACTCTGACCTCTCTCATGTAGATTCTGACCTCTCTCATGTAGACTCTGACCTCTCTCATGTAGACTCTGACCTCTCATGAAAACTCTGACCTCTCTCATGAAGACTCTGACCTCTCTCATGTAGATTCTGACCTCTCTCATGTAGACTCTGGCCTCTGTCATGTAGATTCTGATCTCATGAAAACTCTGACCTCTCTCATGAAAACTCTGACTTCCTCTCTTATATAGACTTTGAATTCCATCCTTAAATACTGAATTTGATAATGTCATATGTCAAAAGATAACCCATGACTTATATACTCATTTAACCATCCCAACTAAACATTCAACCATATCTTACTGTAAAGTTATCAACAAAAAAATCCTCTGTTCTCATTCTTATGAATAATAGAAGAAGGTTATGCCTGGATGCAGTGAGCTGCAGGTCTCGGAGAAAGTGGTAATTGCAACTTTACATGCATCTTCCATGTGGAAACTTTTCACAAACACTCAGAAGAATTGGGAGTTTAAAATCAAATATGGCAAATGCAATTATCACTTGCGATACAGAAACACTCACTCAGAGTGTGTTACCATTTATGTAGTGGTGTAGGCTCCTGCAAAAATTATTTTCTCTTGGCGTTTATTCAAATATTGATCAAGTTGATATAATTCTTAGCATTTTATAAAAAAAACTGAAAGTGTTGGATGAAGGTCATCTATCAATAATGCATGAGTATTTTTTTTTTATTGATGAAGTTTAGTATAGTAGTGACACCTGGTGACAACGTAGAAAATCTCCGAACTGATGAATAAGTGCATGTGGCAGTAAGACTTAAAAATAGAACAAACTCAACATAATCTGCCCAATGAACTTGCTCAACTCTGATAACTTGCTGAGTGATGGTGAATGCCTGGTTACAGCCGACGCTGCCACCGCCGAGGACGCTGGGATACGCCGAGGATGCTGGGATACGGGGATTCACTCATACTGACCCGACTTGACACCTTAACACAATAACTTGGCCTCTGCATTGTGGCTCCTCATGCAATGTTAATGTGTGTTATCACTGCTGTCAATGGTCGGCCTTATTTGTATACAACTCTGTGATAGCTGCTTTATGTATGTATATATATATATATATATATATAGTATGCACTGAGTGACACAGTCAGATTGGAGCTGCGATGTATATGTAAATATATATAAGTGTATATATAAATGTATATACTGTGTGTATGACAGTACACATATAGCAGCCGCCTTGTCTTTATTATCACTTTCCTGTGTTGTACTAAATGTGTGTGTGTGTACGTGTGTATTTTCCAGCTGGGAGGAACAGTAGGCAGAGTAACAACTTTTTGTAATCTTTTAATGCCAAATTTGGCTTTAAGTATGTTATACACGTTTATTACTCTGTGAATTGCACACAACACTTGTCTGATTGACTTAAATTTGTCAGACAAAACGTGTTAATAAGATATCTGCAGAAATTATTACTTGCTCTTACCCAGAATGTGGCTATTGCAAGGTAATCAGTGCTGGCCCCTGGTGACCAGATAGAGGAACTAAATGACCTTGGGCAATGTGCCCATTGTGAATCAATTTTTATGAACCACAAAACCTATGGAGTTGAACTATTTGAACTCACAGTTTCTTTGTTTTCCTTCTATGTGTACCTTTATTGATGTTTGTCAAAACAAATAGTATTTGTGAGTCAGATAATTTTCAAACAGCTGTAGTGTAGGTAAATCTGTTCACACACCCTCTCCCATACTCTACATTGCATCTCCATTGTTCACACACCCTCTCCCATACTCTCCATTGCATCTCCATTGTTCACACACCCTCTCCCATACTCTCCATTGCATCTCCATTGTTCACACACCCTCTCCCATACTCTACATTGCATCTCCATTGTTCACACACCCTCTCCCATACTCTCCATTGCATCTCCATTGTTCACACACCCTCTCCCATACTCTACATTGCATCTCCATTGTTCACACACCCTCTCCCATACTCTCCATTGCATCTCCATTGTTCACACACCCTCTCCCATACTCTCCATTGCATCTCCATTGTTCACACACCCTCTCCCATACTCTACATTGTATCTTCATTGTTCACACACCCTCTCCCATACTCTACATTGCATCTCTATTGTTCACACACCCTCTCCCATACTCTTCATTGCACCGACTCATCATACACCTGATGATGCTATTAATATGGTTTGATTCTATCAAACTTACCATGTCTTGACTGCACAGGGTGTGGCTTATTGGTCATAAAACCAAATATAAAGTAAGTCGTGCTTCATGATGAGGAGAAATGACTACTATTGGTCAATGTGACGAGACAGGGCGTGGCTTATTATGATGTCATTATACTGAAATTGACTCTAGTCATGACACACAAGACTTTTGTTACTGATTGAATATATATATAAATATATATTGATTTTGTATGCCAATATAGACCATAAGAGCTAGGCCAGGAAAGAGAGAGAGATGAGGCCTCGCTGGCTGCATACCTTCAAATGTATTGTTTTGATAAGATGGGGTGACATGGGATGTAGGTGAGATGAGGTGGATGGCATGGGGTGTAGGTGTGATGAGGTGGGGTAGCATGGGATGTAGGTGAGATTAGGTGGATGGCATGGGGTGTAGGTGTGATGAGGTGGGGTGGCATGGGATGTAGGTGTGATGAGGTGGGTGGCATGGGAGGTTGGTGTGATGAGGTGGGGTGACATGGGATGTAGGTGTGATGTAGTGGGGTGACATGGAATGTAGGTGTGATGTGGTGGGGTGACATGGGATGTAGGTGTGATGTAGTGGGGTGGCATGAGATGTAGGTGTGATGAGATGGGGTGGCATGGGATGTAGGTGTGATGTGGTGGGGTGGCATGGGATGTAGGTGTGATGAGGTGGGGTGGCATGGGATGTAGGTGTGATGAGAAGGGGTGGCATGGGATGTAGGTGTGATGAGATGGGGTGGCATGGGATGTAGGTGTGATGTGGTGGGGTGACATGGGATGTAGGTGTGATGAGGTGGGGCTACACTGGGTGTACATAATAAGTTATACTGCAGCCCAATTATATTAGGTATTCAATAAGCATTACACCCTCCTCCCTAAAGAAACCAAATAGAATGGCAACAGACAAAATGGGTACTCATAATATAATGAGATATTGAGTCTGATATATTATTTACAGGTATTTAGTATGCATTTCATACTATCTGAGAGCAATAATAAATGTTATATTGCTCTCAGATATTATTAACCTTCTTCAAATTATGAACTAAAGATTAAACTTTTGCAAATTATATTTGAGCTTAAAAAATGTTCTGAATAATGAAATCATTGGCTAATATTTATTTACTGTAATCGGAGTGATACAAATAATTATAAAATACAAAATGTGCCTTTCATACATTTTTTATTCAGTCAAATTTGCATAATATCTGGTACAGGTTTCCAAGGACAGCTGACAGAGTTATTTGCAGAGATGCCAAAAATTAGCTGGCTTTGAGGCTTCACAGGAATATTTTTTTTTATTTGGGTGCTTATGTTTCTAGTCTGTGAGCATTGGACAACCACAAATTTTTCTTTCAATGAGATGGAATTTTTGAAAGTTCTAAGTTCAAGAAGGTCAGGAGTTACGAATCCATAAATCAACATCACGATTAACCCCCAAAGTTTGTGCTAAATTATTCTCGGCCTGAAATGAATCGTCAACATCCGTCCAGGATGGGTAAATCTATGACTGATTTGTGACGATATTTGCAAAACTGCGACATCAATATATTTCATGGTTCAAGTGAAAGAGTGAAGATAATTTGGGTTTTGGCGGAGCGTAATTGCAGGCGGGAAGGAGCCAGAACCAGCAGCCACGCACGGTCGCTCGCATGCTCTAATTATGCCAACACAATGTGTCTATTAAACTTTGATTGAGAAAACTGGCATCCTTTCACCTGTGCCCATGATAATCATTTGTGATGTTGCCATGCCAATGTCATCAACAAAAATATCTTGTTTTGTTTGATAGTCCGGCGTATTGATCTGAAAAAAACATATCAACACGTGAGGCCGCAAACGAGCATCATGCCAGTCACCTGATAATTAGGCCATAGAAAATTATACAACAAATATACACTTCCAATTGGTTAATCTGTCCAGCCATCATAATTCTAACCTGAATATATAATATCTGGTGGCAAGACTTTGTACTGGAATACCCCTATACTTAATAACTCACAAAATACATGTATATAACTGAACTAAATTGCCCTTAAAACACTACGGTTAAAAAAAGTGACTATTAATTCACTTGGGTTAAGATAAAAGACCACTAAATCAGTAGTTTGAAATAAAGTTGTTCATCCTAATAACAAACTCAGTGACCAATAAATCACTCTGGCTATCTTAGTGGCTGTTAAATCACTTGGGGTAACTAAACTGCCATTAACTAACATGGGTAGACTGAGTGACCAATTAGTCACTTGGGTTAAACATTCTACCCACTGGGCAATACTGAATAACTATGGTTAATCTAAGACGAAAATAATTTGGGTCAAACTAGGTTTAAAATTTAAAAAACTAAGACTAAACTTGGTGGAAAAAACTATGGTAAATCCCAGTGGCAATGAAATAACTGACTTAAAGGTGAAGCTATGCAGATAATAAACAACTGGTGTAAAACTTGGCAATTAAAAAAACTAGCCTGGCCTTAAAGGGGTTAAACTAAGTGGAATATAATTAACTAGGTTTAAACTCAGTGGCAAATAAATAACTAGAGTTAAAGTTAGTGAAATTTTTGTCTCTCCGAGCTGTGGATCAAGCTATACTTTATATCACACAAGCTTACTTCACATTCTGTGCAATTAGTCTGATAGAGAGAACAAGTTTGTGGCGTAATAGGGTATTGTGTATTGATGGGTTAGGGGTCTAGTTTGTGGTCTGATTTTGGTGGGGTTTCTTGTAAGTCTAGGATGATGGGAAGACAGACTGGCTTCATATACATTGTATATAATTTGAAATTTGAAATGAGCTTCACATTATTCTATTACAAGCATTAGGAAATGTTCTCAATTCTAACATTTACTATATTGGATTATATTGGTGGCATTGCAAGCCATTCAAATCTTCTCACTACCTATGCTATCATAGCCCCATGTTTGATATCATTCAAAATTTGGTCATAAATATTTGTCTTGCTCACCAAAATATCATCCAATCAGAATTGACCAACATGAGGTCATAAACTGTGATGCACTTTGACGTCACCCCACCTCATTACACCTACATCCCATGTCACCCCACCTCATCACACCTACACTCGATGCCATCACACCTACATCCCATGCCATCACACCTACATCCCATGCTACCCCACCTCATCACAACTACATCCCATGTCACCCCACCTCATCACACTTACATCCTATGCCACCCCACCATATCACACCTACCTCCCATATGACCCCACCTCATTACACCTACATCCCATGCCACCCCACCTCATCACACCTACCTCCCATATGACCCCACCTATCCTATATACCATGCCACCCACCTACATCTCATTACACCCACCTGACCTATATACCATGACCTCTCCTGACCTATATACCATGCCACCCACCTACATCCCATGTGACCTCTCCTGACCTATATACCATGCCACCCACCTACATCCCATGTGACCTCTCCTGACCTATATACTATGCCACCCACCTACATCCCATGTGACCTCTCCTGACCTATATACCATGCCACCCACCTACATCCCATGTGACCTCTCCTGACCTATATACCATGCCACCCACCTACATTCCATGTGACCTCTCCTGACATATATACCATGCCACCCACCTACATCCCATGTGACCTCTCCTGACCTATATACCATGCCACCCACCTACATTCCATGTGACCCTTCCTGACCTATATACCATGCCACCCACCTATATCCCATGTGACCTCTCCTGACCTATATACCATGCCACCCACCTACATTCCATGTGACCCTTCCTGACCTATATACCATGCCACCCACCTACATCCCATGTGACCCCACCTGACCTATATACCATGCCACCCACCTACATCCCATGTGACCTCTCCTGACCTATATACCATGCCACCCACCAACATCCCATGTGACCCTCCCTGACCTATATACCATGCCACCCACCTACATCCCATGTGACCATCTATATACCATGCTACCCACCTACATTGTACATCCCATTACACCCTTGCCGGGTTGCATACATTTACTTTTCCTTCCCATACTTGTGTATCCAGTAACGGTTCATGTGTGAAGCCATTAGGAGAGCTAACATTTCGCTGATCAAGTCTCATTCATCCCACAATCTCATTGATGCTCCCAAGGTGCCCTTGTTGTGTGGGGATCCTTCATTTATCTACAGATGCCTTTAGTGCTCCCAAGGTGCCTTTGTTGTGCAGGGATACTTCATTTATCCCACGATGCCATTAATGCGTCCAAGATTGTACGGGGATCCGTCATTTATCATAAAATATTCTCCTAAGCATTATTTGAGGCTTGGCAACTATTCTTGTTCACATGCAGATACTGACTTGTGCAATGAGTGTATATTTATTAGAATATAGAATATTTGTGTGAATATTTGTCCATTAATCACACAAATTCAAATAAGGTGATCATTGCACCTGTTCCCTGACAAAAGGAACTTTCATAAATATCAAACCTGATTTGGGTGTTTACTAGCTGTAAAGTAAGACCAGACAATATTAAGTAACATTCCCATATTTATATGTCTTATTTTTTATATCCATTAAACAAATTTAGAGTGAAACATTTATTGTAAAGAATTGGTATGAATTACTTGGTATTAATTACTTCCACTGCATACAGATATTGCGATTTTAATAAAGAACTCCTTTCAGAAATATGCAAATTCAAATTTGATAGATGTTCTTTTAAACTTGTGTATTTATTGATTTTTGTGAACAACTCCTTGCACAAATATTTATAGATAAAGTTTATAGATGTTCTTTTTAACTTGATATGGCCTTCATTGTTAAGATCTTTTTGTTCTGTCGCCAGATCCGGAGTTCCAGTCGCGGTTGTTCCTGGATTGCTGTGGCCTGGTGCGGCGCTGCCTGCGGGACCTGAGGAAGGAGTTCGGATTCAAGATCGGTCCATGGAACCAGGCGTACCAATACGACACGCTTCCGATCACACTGGAACGCGAGGAGGACATGAAACCCGGTGACCTTGTCTTCATCTCGGCCACCTACCACAACCCAAAAAGTATGTACATATTCTCAGATCCAGCCATAAAAAAATGTGTTTTTGCTGCCAGGTTCATAATGTGATGAACCCCTAATGCTGCGTCAGAACTATTTTCATTTTCAGATCAGAATAATTTATATGTGGATTGTTTTGTAAGTTGAGATTGAGATGTTTGGCAGAGTCTAGCCCGGCATTTTGGCATGACTACTGATTAATTAACTAATAGAAGTGCATTGCTTGAATAATTTAACAAGATTGATAAGTTGAGTGTTTTATGGATCACGCCATTGTTGCTCAAAAACTGACAGCCTGCCACCTGGTGGTCACCACACTGCCATCTGGTGGCAAACTGATGCAGTTCTCAAGTTCATGCCTTTCTGGCAGCAGTGAAATTCGAATCAGAATCACATATATATGTATGAATAAATGTCTGAAAGAAAACTGAGGACGCATTCCATGTCAAATTATAGATTTTTGTGTTCAGTGTGAGATTATAGATAAAGATTCAGGATTCCACTGCCAGCTGCTGAATGCAAAGTTAATAATCTGCCTGTAAACCTGAGGAGAGAAGAGTCATTTTTTTCTTCTAACAAAAGTCTTTGGTGCGGACATTATATTTAATGCTAAATATCTGTGATTAAAAAAAGCCATTCAGATGAGAGAGAGACAATACATTCTAGCCAGAGGCTAATAGATATGGCCTCATTTACCATGGAATGGTTGAAACATATATTTATCACTCCTCTTGTCTTTAAGTAATCACCAAGTCATGCATGGCCAAAGACCAGGATGAAGATCAATAGAAGAGTGTTACACTGGGCCAACAGCTGCCATGTATAAATGAAATCAAACATTCTTGAGTTAACCTTAGATAATACCTACACTCCTGTGAATCCTTTTGTTTGAAAGATACAGATATTCTGAAATAAACATATTTTAAGGTTCTGAGAGTAGTGCTCTGTTACCATATGATAAAGTTGGTGAAGTGGTCATCAGGTTATAGTTCATCTTTATATACCACTGATCATAATGCTTCTTACCAGAGTGTATATATTACTATCCTCCCAAACTGGACTTCTCTATCATGTCACACTCCCTGCAGCCAGTCATATAAAGGTGCGGACACGATCTACTGCAAGTCATGACTATTCATAAGAATCTGGTTGTGAACTGATTGGTGAAAGAATAAATGATTATTCATGTTTAGCATCTCTGTCAACAAACTGACAACAGGTCATGACCTGAGATTGGTCAATTCTGATTGGTTGATAATTTGATGGGTGTGGCTCATATGTGTGACTGGACATGGTGTTCCAGATATTAACAACATTAAAACAGTACAAAGATGGCTGAGGTAGTGAGTAGATTGTATGACTATCATTGCTATAGATGTAATGCAGAGTAATCAATTATATCTAAACAGACAATGGCGGACATCTTCTGTTTCTCTGTCACAATCACAAACCATTTATCTTTAATTTGATGCTCTCATTGCATTGGGCCATATTAAGGTAATAGATGATGTATGTTTGGTTTGACCACTGGTTACCTGCACTGGACAGTGTTTTGGGATCTATTTTGAGAACCTGTAAGCCAATATTAGGGATATCGCAATGAAGCAACTTTTAACTCAAGCATAAAAGATTAATCTGTGACACTGACCTTTGATTTTTCTATCTGCAATTTGTTGAATATGAAAATTTCCTAGTAAGTAATATTCGAAATACTGATTTTGGCCTTGGAGCCTTGTCATTCTTATATTTGTTATTAATTTTCAAAACAAGAAACTTTTTGTCATCTATTCGAATTCTGACTTTTGATGGCAATATTCATCTAAAATTTTTGAACAAAACCTGTCAGGAACTTGTCATGAAGTAGAGACACATATTAACACTGTGCACTTTGGTGCCCTCTGGTGGCAATTGGCTCAAATCTGACCGATGTCCAGATACTGTGATCAATTTATTCACAGAGCTCTCAGGGCAATTAATACTTATTGCAATTACCTGTCCAGTGAGTGTCTTGGCTCAGGGAATATTATAGCTAATATATATTTCATGGCGTTATTCTTAGATCTGACACAAAATTTTGTTTGCTTGATTTTAGAAGATATATGTTCCCTCTTAATGAGAAATGACACAACAAATAAATCAATATTTAAATTCTTATGATATCTTTTGCAAGAAAATATTACTTCACAATGTGATTGTGGGTTACAACTTTGTTTTGTTTTAATGATTGAATTTTAGAGTTTTTAGCGTACTTCTGATTTTTTTTTTGCATCTCCGGTATGCTGTTTTCAACAAGGCAAGATGGAGACCTGCAATTAACCTATATTGTTTAGGCAGGATTTTCCATTGATAAAGAGAATATTGAGGTGCCATTTATTCCACCCCATGAAAAATGCACATAGGTATCATCAAAAAGGTGAAGAAAGAATGGAGTATACAGAATGATTTCTTCCTAAATTGTGCTACATACAAATTATAAGGTCCCCTGGAGACCTGACACACAGGATATAAGGTCCCCTGGAGACCTGACACACAGGATATAAGGTCCCCTGGAGACCTGACACACAGGATATAAGGTCCCCTGGAGACCTGACACACAGGATATAAGGTTCCCTGGAGACCTGACACACAGGATATAAGGTCCCCTGGAGACCTGACATACAGGATATAAGGTCCCCTGGAGACCTGATACACAGGATATAAGGTCCCCTGGATACCTGACACACAGGATATAAGGTCCCCTGGAGACCTCAACTGCATTGTACTGTATATATGTTAAATAATTATTTACTATAAAGATAGCAGTTATCACCTAATGAGCTTCTCTTGGAAAATGTCAAAAGGGATGCCAGACCACAGGTAGCCAGAAAGTGAAAGTCCCCAGTCCTTCTCTGTCTCTGTCCTATATGGTATTAACCTACGGTATATAAAAGTAGTAATGGCAGTAGATGTCGCTCTGGTTACCTGTGGCCAGACTGCCTCAGTTATTCTCTCTGTTCTTTCCAGGCCCTGTTTTATATCTAATATATACATACAGCATCTAATAGGCATATGCTTGGAATGATCTTATGAGTTACTCAGTTTGCTCATTGACCTAAACACGGCACAATTGGTCTTTTGACAGCGATAGGGGAGAAAAAAACAACAACTTCACATTCACATTATTGTAATAAAGAAACCAGTGTGACCCGACTGCCAACTTTTTTTCTCATGCTCCGATGGCCGCGTCTAACTGGACATTATTAATCAATTAACACAACGAGAGTGTGGAGATAAATGGCTTAATTGGTGCTGTGAGAAGAGGATATATGACAGTAAGAGGCAGGTGCCACGGAGAGGTGACCGTGTCACTGGGTACACTGTATCATCCCTATGTATGCCTGGTAAATGTTTCAAATGTGCCGAAAACATGAAGTGGAAAAATCTTTTCATGTGGCATATACGCATTCTGGCAGACAGAGAATTGTGTTTGTGCAACGGTATCGATCCCGGCCGATCCGATGGGACGGCCACACAAAAGTTGCTAGGGCCCTAATCGTGGTGATAAGGCTTTGTGTTTTAATAAGTAATGCGTCGGTTGTGTGGCCAGAGGTGCAATAAGTGCAGTGTTTTATGAGGTCTTTCACACCTCCCCAGCCCAGGTCACGAAGGGTCACCGCACTTCAAACAACCATAAAGCCCATGTGCCTTAATGCACAGGTGATTCTTTGTTCAATTTAAAAAATAAAAAAATTTGTTGGTTATGATTAGGGTCTGCCGAGTAGTATAAGTAAGGGTAGGCTTGGCCGAGTCTATGGTAGAAGATGGCAGGCCACGTGATGCCGATCGGCAGGTGGACATGACATATATGGATCAATCAATATCCGGCGAGCAGATCCCAGCCGAGCACTCAGTGCACTCTATGCTCGCTTGCCTGGAGTGACTGACTTGACGGTCTCCGTACGTCCACAGATTCTGCAAACCAGGTCTTAATTATACTTGTGAAGAAAAAAATGCAACTTATAAATAAGTATTTTGATCACATTTAACAGCCTCTTTGATGAAGATTATATTTATGAGAAGATGAAGCAAAAATTTATGGCCTGTCAGAGATGTCAATAATGATAATTTTAGAAACATGGGTTTTCCCCATATTATAAATCATGTATGATAAAAAAGATATATGTGATATAGATGCATCCAAACTCTCCTGCATTATTTCAGGTTGTCATTATATTTGTGTGTCATTACATGTATATCAATGGCATATTAATGAGTCATGTCAGTGTTATTTCAGTGTGTCATTATATCAGTGTGTCATTATATCAGTGTGTCGTTATATCAGTGTGTCACTATATCAGTGTGTCATCCATGCATCATTATATCGGGGTGTCATTATATCGGGGTGTCATTATATCAGGGTGTCATTATATTGGGGTGTCATTATATCGGGGTGTCATTATATCGGGGTGTCATTATATCAGTGTGTCATTATATCAGTGTGTCATTATATCAGTGTGTCATCCATGTATCATTATATCAGTGTGTCATTATATCAGTGTGTCATTATGTCAGTGTGTCATTATATCAGTGTGTCATCTCGGGGTGTCATTATATTGATGTGTCATTATATCAGTGTGTCATTATATCAATGTGTCACTATAACCATATGTCATTATGTGTCATTACAGTGAAGAAGCAGAAGCATGACCTGACTCACGTGGAGATTTGGCTGGGAGACGGTCCCAAGACGATCGGCGCACGCTGGCAGAAGGGCAAGGTCCAGGTGTTTGACCATTACAAGTTCGCCCCCAAGGCCTACCACTCCGAGCAGTACCACTTCAAGTCCATAGATACTTGGCTCATGGGAATATGTCGCAGGTGAGTCATATCACTTGGTCAGAAGTATCATTTGGTTTAAGAGTATCTGCCATAGATGAGTCATGTCACCTGGTTAAAAGTATCTGCCTTAGATGAGTTATATCACATGGTTAGAAGTATATGTCATAGATGACTCATATCATTTTGTTCAAGAGTACCTGTCATGGGTGAGTCATATCACCTGGTTAGAAGTATCTGCCTCAGATGACTCATATCATTTGATTTAAGAGTACCTCTCATGGGTGAGTCATATCCCTTGGTTTAAGATTACCTCTCATGGGTGAGTCATATCCCATGATTTAAGAGTACCTGTCATGGATGAGTCATATCCCTTGGTTTAAGAGTGCCTCTCATAGGTGAGTCATGTCCCTTGGTCTAAGGGTGCCTATCATGGATTAGTCATATCCCTTGGTTTAAGAGTACCTCTCATGGGTGAGTCATATCCCTTGGTTTATGAGTACCTCTCATGGATGAGTCATATCCCTTGGTTTAAGAGTACCTCTCATAGGTGAGTCATATCCCTTGGTTTAAGAGTACCTCTCATGGGTGAGTCATATCCCTTGGTCTTAGAGTGCCTATCATGGGTGAGTCATATCCCTTGGTCTAAGAGTACCTCTCATGGGTGAGTCATATCCCTTGGTCTAAGAGTACCTCTCATGGGTGAGTCATGTCCCTTGGTTTAAGAGTGCCTCTCATGGGTGAGTCATATCCCTTGGTTTAAGAGTGCCTCTCATGGGTGAGTCATATCCCTTGGTCTAAGAGTGCCTCTCATGGATGAGTCATATCCCTTGGTCTAAGAGTGCCTCTCATGGATGAGTCATATCCCTTGGTTTATGAGTACCTCTCAAGGGTGAGTCATGTCCCTTAGTGCCTCTCATGGATGAGTCATGTCCCTTGGTCTAAAAGCGCCTCTCATGGGTGAGTCATATCCCTTGGTTTAAGAGTGCCTCTCATGGATGAGTCATATCCCTTGGTTTAAGAGTGCCTCTCATGGGTGAGTCATATCCCTTGGTTTAAGAGTACCTCTCAAGGGTGAGTCATGTCCCTTAGTGCCTCTCATGGATGAGTCATGTCCCTTGGTCTAAAAGCGCCTCTCATGGGTGAGTCATATCCCTTGGTTTAAGAGTGCCTCTCATGGGTGAGTCATATCCCTTGGTTTAAGAGTGCCTCTCATGGGTGAGTCATATCCCTTGGTTTAAGAGTACCTCTCAAGGGTGAGTCATGTCCCTTAGTGCCTCTCATGGATGAGTCATGTCCCTTGGTCTAAGAGTACCTGTCATGGGTGAGTCATATCCCTTGGTTTAAGAGTGCCTCTCATGGGTGAGTCATGTCCCTTGGTCTGAGAGTGCCTCTCATGGGTGAGTCATATCCCTTGGTTTAAGAGTACCTCTCATGGGTGAGTCATGTCCCTTGGTCTGAGAGTGCCTATCATGGATGAGTCATATCCCTTGGTTTAAGAGTGCCTCTCATGGGTGAGTCATATCCCTTGGTTTAAGAGTGCCTCTCATGGGTGAGTCATACCTTGGTCTAAGAGTACCTCTCATGGGTGAGTCATATCCCTTGGTCTAAGAGTACCTGTCCATGTCAGGAGCATCAATTGAATTCTCACTTTGCTAAATAGCACATTTGAATCATATCTGTCCATTCAAATAGAAATAATATGTCACAGGTGAGTCATCACTGAATTAGATAGCAAGCATTTGTTACAGGTCAGTCATCCATTGGTAAAAATGGCAAGCATTTGTTATGGGTTATAGCTTGGTTAAATAGTAAGAATATCCTATAGTTGAGTCTAACTCGGTTAATGACCAATAAAATATCGTATGTCACAGATATGCTAAAATGTCATAATATATGTCACAGTTGGCATACGTCATAAATATGGGACTATGCCAGAATTTATTATCTGTCAGGGGTAAAATGTCATCAGGTAATTTATCATCAAGAAGATCAAGTAATCATGATTAAAAAAAATATATATCATGTCACAGTCAGGTTGATTGTATTCTGTCATAGCAAGAATAATCATGCTTAGAGGGGTATTATATGTCACATGTAAAACAAAAAAACATGTTGGTACAATAAAGTTATTATGAGTATCATATGAAGTGTTCATCTGTCACAATTATGTGATTGTGCCAATGTGATATATGTCACAGTTAATTGTCATATGTCACAGTTAAGTGATGGTAACTTGTTGCTTACAGTGTGTGCGAGGAGCACGTATGGAACCTCATCCTCGGCATCTAACCATCGTCAACCCTTGTAATACTCCTTGCTTTGTATCTAATCTTTTATCTTGCACTACTCTTTATATTGCATGCTGGGATTGCTTAGAATATGTTTCCCATAATTTGCATAACAATAAAGTTTATTAAGTTAATTAAGTGGAGTAACCATATTATTTTGTCTTGATTTAGCTCCAGAAATTGACAGAAAGTTTGAAGGGTCAAAGGTCACTCACTGCTAGATTTTCAAAAATTCTTCCTTATCACGCTTACGAGGGGAATTTCAATGAAACTGACATGTATATTAATTGAATTTATTTAATATTTTTGCGATTTAAAATTTTTTTACACAAAGTTCTAAGATGTGAGGCCCTTAAGAGAATTTTATGAAATATTCGACCAACTTTTGGCCATCTTCATTTCGGTGCTTTCACAGCTTGGCTCCGGCTGTCACAAATGATATTCCCTGTAGCACAAAAGCTGTGAATGCTTTTGCCATCATGCCCTATTCTACTTTTTAATCCCAAATGAATGTTTATTACTCAGTCAGGTATATTCTCTTATGGAAAAAACATGTCATGATCTTCTTGCAATGATTATATGACATGTAGAAACGGTCTTGCCACAATGTTATTGAGTATTATATTCAAGGGCAGATTTTTTGCATGGAATATTTCATATTTTATTGAAAATATTGGGATATTTTAGGTTTGCAGTATTCGGTATAATATTATGATATTGTTGGATAAATAGCAAGTTGATTTCTCACAGGGCATTCAAATCACTTCTTTCCATCTTGAGACGAGTGAAATGTGGCAATAAATGCTAGACTAGACTGATTGTTCACACAAAAATGGGTCATATTTCAGCAATGGAAAAGGTACATATTTGAACCAGAACTGGGGACTAATGATAAAGTTGGGAAATCCCCTAGGTGGCACCACAAAGCAAGAAAATTACCCCACCTGGGAAATCCCCTAGGTGGCACCACAATGCAAGAAAAGTACCCCACCTGGGAAATCCCCTAGGTGGCACCACAATGCAAGAAAATTATCCCACCTGGGAAATCCCCTAGGTGGCACCACAATGCAAGAAAAGTACCCAACCTGGGAAATCCCCTAGGTGGCACCACAATGCAAGAAAAGTACCCCACCTGGGAAATCCCCTAGGTGGCACCACAATGCAAGGAAATTACCCACCCACCCCACACCAAGCCTCAATGCTTCCATGTCCATAGGAATAGTCTGAATCCAAACTTGTGGGTTTCGCTGCCCTTGATGTATCTTTCCCTTCCTCCAAACATATGTTATGAGCTGAAATTGACCCATTGTGCAAGTTTCTTGCAGAACACTTTTGAGCTAATTATGTCTGATCTTTCTATAAGAATAATTTGTTTATTTTTAAATGATTTCTATAGAAAATTTCAGCTTTTCATTTGTTTTCTTCATTACATCACCATGTACATGTATATTGTAGTTTTATGATTTCAATATATATGATACAGTTTTCACAAATAGAATTTTCTATTTCTTTTCAAATTTTAAGATAAAAATAATTTAAGATACAATTTAGTTTTGTTTATAATCTGGAAGATAGATAACTGGATAACTTGCATTATGGTTGAGATTATAAGCTGCAGCTGTAATAAGACCCTCCATATTATAGTGACCTCTATTTGTGTGATATTTCAAAAGTAGACTTTATACGATGTACATGTATATTCAGTCATGTGTCTTATATAGAACTAAAGGTTTATGTTAGAATAACATTGATGATTTATAATTTTATAATTGCAGTCACTGTAGAGATCATGTGTGGAAGACAAGAACACAACGTTTCAAACCCAGCAAAAAGTCAGTTTTTTCAACGGATGGCTCCACATCACGCAAAACTAAAAAACGCAGGAAGAAAAAGACTACAGTTTCAGAAAAAGAAAACCAGCCCGTATCGAGCACTCAGCTGATAGAACAACCAAGCACTCCTGAAGAGGATGAACAAGGTGAGGAGGAAGAGGAGGAAGAAGAGGATGCACAGGTGGAAGAGAGCGAAGAGGAAGAGGGAGATGAAGAGGAGGAGAGTGAGTACAGCGAGGAAGAGGAGGAAGAAAGATTGTCTGAGAGGGATGTTGAAGTGCTGACACCTAGTGGGCAAGAGGAGAATAAGAGATTCAGAGAAGATGAGGACAGGGATGAGGAGGCTGGGAGATTCAGAGAAGATGAAGAGGACAGGGATGAGGAGGCTGGGAGATTCAGAGAAGATGAGGATGATTTAGAAAGCCAGGAAGAAGAGGAGGCACAGCAGATTCAAAGAATAGGGACTCTATCAAACCAGCCCTCCCCTCCTCCGTCCCCTCCTTCTCTGGCTCAGCCAGTCTCTCCTGAGCCCACTCAGCAGGCAGAACGTTCCAGCAATGTCTCAGTGCAGAACATTCTGGAATATTCTGTGGACTCGAGTCGTCCGGCATTGTGTGATCTGTCGGTGAGAGGCATCTCCATGAGGACGGCCAAGTCTTCCAGCCGCTATGCTATCACAGATACTGACTCTGCACACCACACTATGTGGCATGGGGCACTCAATGTGTCAGAGGCCATACTACACTCACCACCAGGTGACAGCACTGAGCAGCCTGCTGAGGTGGGCCATCCCAGAGTGTGCTGGACACCAGGTGACACCACCATGTCAGTGGGTAGATGGCCAGCAGGGGGCACCACAGACGAGCCCTACGAGGCAGATCACCAGGCAGACAGTTCTGGCAGTGGATCATCAAGCTCAGCAGGTGGGCCTCATGGTTAAGTTGCTGTTGTTGCTGTTGTTGCTACTAAGGAAAAGTGGCGGACTGGGCGGGGGAGTCGCACCCTCTTTTTAGCTATTTTTAAAAACGTGCTGATGGTGCCCTCTAGTGCACATGAAGCACACTTTCATTGACAGTTTTTTCCCCTCACCCAGTCAGCCATGACTTATAAAGAGTTATACAGAGCTAACTCAGTTTTAAAGTTAATGCCCCTAACACCACAACAAGACCACAATATGTCAGTGAAAGTGACTGTTATGTGCACTGGTCCAGGTGCCAATGCAGCTCATTTCCAAACAGGTTTCCCTCAAATGTCATCTTGCCAGAAAAGTACTCATAAATGGAAAGTGGATATTTTATAAAATGATGATAACACAAAAAGTCTAACTTATATATATTTATATTTGCTAGCACCTGTTCTGACTGATCTTTTTCCAGATATGAAATAAGATATATTGTTATATGACATATTTGATATTTAGTTGAAGCATGTGCCTCTCTCTGGTGTGTAATGTTATATAGTGCCACCTGGTGTTAGGATAATTGCTGTGAATAAAACTGTTAAAGCAGAGCCACCTGGTCAGGAATGCATCAACAGCTTTCAAATAATATATTATTATTAATAATAATATATTATATGAACATGTTCCAGCTCCACAAAAACAATTTCAAGGTTGGGATTCTTGATACCTGATCTGGACCCCCAGATCAGGTATTCTTTGAACCTCCCCACATTTTGGGGTATATCCCTGAATTCATTGAACACTGATTTTGGTGTTAACCTTGTTGAATCAATACTTTGGTGTCCGTTTCAGGATTTAGCCCCGATTTATATCCCTGATTTATACCCTCGATTGATACCCTCGATTTATATCCCTGATTTATACCCCTGATATATACCCCTGCTTTATTCCCTTGATTTACACCCCAGATTTATACCCCTGATTTATACCCCTGATTTATACCCTCGATTTATACCCCTGCTTTATACCCCAGATTTATACCCCTGATTTATACCCTAGATTTATACCCCTGCTCTATACCCCTGATTTATACCCTAGATTTATACCCCTGCTCTATACCCCTGATTTATACCCCTGATTTATACCCCTGATTTATACCCCTGATTTATACCCCTGATTTATACCCCTGATTTATACCCCTGATTTATACCCCTGATTTATACCCCTGATTTATACCCCTGCTTTATTCCCCTGCTTTATTCCCTTGATTTATACCCCTGATTTATACCCCTGATTTATTGCCCTGATTTATACCCCTGATTTATACCCCTGATTTATACCCCTGATTTATACCCCTGATTTATACCCCTGCTTTATACCCCTGATTTATACCCCTGATTTATACCCCTGATTTATACCCCTGATTTATACCCCTGATTTATACCCCTGATTTATACCCCTGATTTATACCCCTGATTTATACCCCTGATTTATACCCCTGATTTATACCCCTGATTTATACCCCTGATTTATACCCCTGATTTATACCCCTGATTTATACCCCTGATTTATACCCCTGATTTATACCCCTGATTTATACCCCTGATTTATACCCCTGATTTATACCCCTGATTTATACCCCTGATTTATACCCCTGATTTATACCCCTGATTTATACCCCTGATTTATACCCCTGATATATACCCCTGATTTATACCCCTGATTTATACCCCTGATTTATACCCTAGATTTATACCCCTGATTTATACCCCTGATTTATACCCCTGATTTATACCCCTGATTTATACCCCTGATTTATACCCCTGATTTATACCCCTGATTTATACCCCTGATATATACCCCTGATTTATACCCCTGATTTATACCCCTGATTTATACCCTAGATTTATACCCCTGATTTATACCCCTGATTTATACCCCTGATTTATACCCCTGATTTATACCCCTGATTTATACCCCTGATTTATACCCCTGATATATACCCCTGATTTATACCCCTGATTTATACCCTAGATTTATACCCCTGATTTATACCCCTGATTTATACCCCTGATTTATACCCCTGATTTATACCCCTGATTTATACCCCCAATATGGACACGGACTCTGTTGATGCAATCCAGCCCTGATGTTGTGAATGTCCAGTATATCATTGATTGCCAGACATTTATTAGATCATGCATGACAGCGACCAAATAAGGTCACGCATAGCCATTGCTTGACCATATATTGCACTACATGACCATATCCATGACCAAATATGGCAACAGCTTCACATGAACAAATGCCACACAATGGCACTCCGTGACCAGATAAATGCTCGGCTCAAAGTGTAGATCATAAGATGACGTTTCACAAGGAATATAGAATGTTTGTCTTCTAAAGATTGTTATGATAATGAGGGAAGGCTGCATGTTATGTAGCAAGTCAGAAGGGTTTGCCAACATCTGTGGTCTATTTGGTTAAAAATTTGAATGTGCTTTTAGACATTGTCATTGTCATAGACGTTTTACTAATAATGGCAAATAGACATATTTAGAGAGCATCCTGCTAACAATATCTTCACAGTATAACTATATATACAATAGATACTTCTTCCAGCCTCATTTGAACTGGGGGAGAGAATTCTTTTCCACAGTCAAACATGCCACGGCCAAACATGTCACGGTCAAACATGTCACGGTCAAACATGCCATGGTTGAACATGATCCCCTGTGAACATGCCAGTAATCGTACTATCACCCCTGGCTAGTTTGTCGGCCATGTTTAGACTATTCTGCCACCTGATGGCGCTTTATGAGAAGATTGGCACATGAAAAAAATGAATATTAGTATGTTATTGAGCATGTGGACAAAATATCGGTAAATCTCAGGCTTGGCTTGTGAGATTTTGTCAAACTTTGATTATTGTATATCTTTGCTTTTCATTTTGTTTTGGATTCCTGTCACAGTAAAAAAAGAAAATTGCAAATCCTGATTTTTAGCTCTGCTGAGACTTTAGCTCGCAGAGCTTTAGGAGGGGGAAAATGTCTGTCGGTCTGTCTGTCCGTCTGTCCGTCCGTCCGTCCGTCTGTCAACATTTCTTTAAAAATCTTCTTCTCCAAAACTACCAGTAGTACATCTTTCATATTTAATATAGAGGTAGATATATAGTTGAAGATTCAGATTCCTTCAAATCTTAGTGATGTCACCATTGACCTTAGTGCAGTGACCTTGAGGTCACAATTTTTGTACTGAGCATATCTCAGCAACCACTTATTACAGGATATTAAAACTTGGTATGCAGAAATGTCATATGTTAAAGCTGTGCCTTGTCATACAATTATAGTCATGTGACCTTTGACCTTGACACATTGACCTTGAATTCAAAATTTGTGAACATGCCACATCACAACCATCAGAAGTGAATAAAAAACACTTCATATCTGTTATATACTAACACTATGTTTAAAAATCTTCTCCTCCAAAACTACCAGTAATATTTGTTTCATATTTAATACAGAGGTAGATAGAGAGTTGAAGATTCAGATTCCTTCAAATCTTAGTGATGTCACCATTGACCTTAGTGCAGTGACCTTGATGTCACAAATTTTGTAAGGAGTATATCTCAGCAACTACTTATAAGAAGAAATTAAAACTTGGTATACAGAAATGTTTTAGGTCATAGCCGTGCCTCATCATACTTTCTTAGTCATGTGACCTTTGACCTTGACACATTGACCTTGAATTCAAAATTTGTGAACATGCCACATCATAACCATTAGAAGTGAATTAAATGCACTTCATATCTTTTATATACCAACACTATTTTATACAGAGCTAGATAGAGAGTTGAAGATTTAGATACCTTCAATTCTCAGTGATGTCACCATTGGCCTTAGTGCAGTGACCTTGATGTCACAAATATTTTAAGGAGCATATCTCAGCAACTACTTATAAGAAGAAATTAAAACTTGGTATACAGAAATGTCTTAGGTCATAGCCGTGCCTCGTCATACTTTCTTAGTCATGTGACCTTTGACCTTGACACATTGACCTTGAATTCAAAATTTATGAACATTCCACATCATAACCATTAGAAGTGAATTAAATGCACTTCATATCTTTTATATACCAACACTATTTTATACAGGTCTAGATAGAGAGTTGAAGATTTAGATTCCTTCAATTATCAGTGATGTCACCATTGACCTTAGTGCAGTGACCTTGATGTCACAAATTTTGTAAGGAGCATATCTCAGCAACCACTTACAAGAAGAAATTAAATCTTGGTATACAGGAATGTCTTATGTTAAAGCTGTACCTCGTCATACAAGTTTAGTCATGTGACCTTTGACCTTGACACATTGACCTTGAATTCAAAATTTGTGAACATGCCACATCACAACCATCAGAAGTGAATGAAAAAACACTTCATATCTGTTATATACTAACACTATGTTTAACAATCTTCTCCTCCAAAACTACCAGTAATATTTGTTTCATATTTAATACAGAGGTAGATAGAGAGTTGAAGATTCAGATTCCTTCAAATCTTAGTGATGTCACCATTGACCTTAATGCAATGACCTTGATGTCACAAATTATGTAAGGAGTATATCTCAGCAACTACTTATAAGAAGAAATTAAAACTTGGTATACAGAAATGTCTTAGGTCATAGCCGTGCCTCGTCATACTTTCTTAGTCTTGTGACCTTTGTCCTTGACACATTGACCTTGAATTCAAAATTTGTGAACATGCCACATCATAACCATTAGAAGTGAATTAAATGCACTTCATATCTTTTATATACCAACACTATTTTATTCAGAGCTAGATAGAGAGTTGAAGATTTAGATACCTTCAATTCTCAGTGATGTCACCATTGGCCTTAGTGCAGTGACCTTGATGTCACAAATATTTTAAGGAGCATATCTCAGCAACTACTTATAAGAAGAAATTAAAACTTGGTATACAGAAATGTCTTAGGTCATAGCCGTGCCTCGTCATACTTTCTTAGTCATGTGACCTTTGACCTTGACACATTGACCTTGAATTCAAAATTTATGAACATTCCACATCATAACCATTAGAAGTGAATTAAATGCACTTCATATCTTTTATATACCAACACTATTTTATACAGGTCTAGATAGAGAGTTGAAGATTTAGATTCCTTCAATTATCAGTGATGTCACCATTGACCTTAGTGCAGTGACCTTGATGTCACAAATTTTGTAAGGAGCATATCTCAGCAACCACTTACAAGAAGAAATTAAATCTTGGTATACAGGAATGTCTTATGTTAAAGCTGTACCTCGTCATACAAGTTTAGTCATGTGACCTTTGACCTTGACACATTGACCTTGAATTCAAAATTTGTGAACATGCCACATCACAACCATCAGAAGTGAATGAAAAAACACTTCATATCTGTTATATACTAACACTATGTTTAACAATCTTCTCCTCCAAAACTACCAGTAATATTTGTTTCATATTTAATACAGAGGTAGATAGAGAGTTGAAGATTCAGATTCCTTCAAATCTTAGTGATGTCACCATTGACCTTAATGCAATGACCTTGATGTCACAAATTATGTAAGGAGTATATCTCAGCAACTACTTATAAGAAGAAATTAAAACTTGGTATACAGAAATGTCTTAGGTCATAGCCGTGCCTCGTCATACTTTCTTAGTCTTGTGACCTTTGTCCTTGACACATTGACCTTGAATTCAAAATTTGTGTCACTTCATATCTGTTATATACCAACACTATGTTTTAAAATCTTCTTCTCCAAAACTTCCATTAATTTATGTTTCATATTTTATACAGAGCTAGATAGAGAGTTGAAGATTCAGATTCCTTAAATTCTCAGTGATGTCACCATTGAGCTTAGTGCAGTGACCTTGATGTCACAAATTTTGTAAGGAGCATATCTCAGCAACCACTTATAAGAAGAAATTAAAACTTGGTATACAGAAATGTCTTAGGTCATAGCCCTGCCTCGTAATAATTTCTTAGTCATGTGACCATTGTCCTTGACACATTGACCTTGAATTCAAAATTTGTGTGCATGCAAAATCTCACAACCATTAAAAGTGGAGCAGACTTGAGCAGATGATGATTTTGACCAATCAAAATGCATGTTACATTTCAAATTTGGCCCCAACTTGTTTTCTTGATTCTCATTGGCTATGTTATTCAAAATGGCAGCCTCCTTGACAACTTTGTGATGGATAGCTATTAGATTTTTGAAAAAATCATGACAAAATGGAAAAAGAACTGAGTCTAATGGAAAATAGATAGAATTAGACCTCAGAAAATACAACATCTTGCCTACTTTGGGATCTTGTATGGAAAATCATAACCTGGTTGCTTGTTGTACTTAATCTCAGTTCATGTGTTTTCATTCAAGTCAGCAGAGCTATCAACCCATGGGGTTATGTTTTAAAAAATATCACCACTTGCTAAATCTGCTGTTTTGTTTCGTGCCCTTTTAATTGTGCCATATAGTGATACTTCAAAATTAATATTTATTTTGATTGATTTTATACTTTGTGTTGATAGATTGTATGTTATGTAGTAGTACTTGATTGTAAGACCACAACAAGTTTTGATATGTCTGATTTTGTGTTTTATTTTTTAAACTTTATTATTGATGTAGTTCTGTTATTTTGTTTCTGTACTGATCATTGAGTAATAACTTATCATTAAATGATAATCATTCACTGTTTTTAAACTGTTCAACATATATGCATATATTTTAATGTATTCTAATATATTTGGGGTAAAGGGATGTGAAAATAAAGATATCATATGTTGAGTCATTTTCTACAAGCTGCAAACACTGCATGTGCTAGTGTAGGATATAGAATCTATTGCCATCCCAATCTCCCACGTCACAAGCCGTTGGCTGCTAGGTGGTGCCACGCATTCCGGTGAGTCAAATAATAACAGTACTGTGAAGCTCTCACTGATTTCCCATTTATTTCGCCTAGAATCCACAAAATTGAACAAACTTTTTTTTTATTTATATCAAAATTCCACGAGGGATCTAAATATGTTGGTCTTGTAATGCTCTGCACAATTTTTATTATGATAAATGATCGTTAATCGGGACATGATGCTGTCAGGAAGACATGACACCTGACAGCTCAGAGCAACAATTTCAGATGAAACAAAGGTTACAAAGAATCCCCCTTCAATGCTTGAGCTGGGAAACAATTACAGAAAAACCCTTTGATCACAAAACTGGTCCTAGCTTCATATTATTTTTGATGACAGTGGTGTGAAAGCTTATAATTGTCTGACTGAAGTGACATGACCGACTCGTCACCTTGGTGTGGCTGCCTCATATCAAAGACATTTATTTTTTATTTATCTCGATGTCATATTTTCATGAAGTTCACCATTATTTTTGTTTTGTCTCACTGGTTTCAAAACTGGTTTCGGTTTGCTGATATGTGGTGTAGTTTTGAAGATATCTTCAAAATAGTGATTTCTTGTTAACAGCTGTCAATTACAGACTCATACGAAATTCGTAGCGCCACCTATGTGCGAGCGATAATTGGGGATTTTCGGGAAGGAGAATATCCTACACTAGGTTTTTACTCACATGCAATGAACTCTAAAGAATGGCTATTCCGTCCATCCGGCAGATATTGTTGTCAAAAGGGGTTGTTGGTTATATATATGTTCTAAAGTGAAAGATGACAAATGTAATGCTTGATAAACATGTCGTACATGAATGAGAAAGAAGCTGTTATTGTCCTAGCTGGGCCTGATATATTTCCAAACTTAAGACAGTGCCACTGTAAAACCATAGAATAATAATAATATCAATATTAGATTTCTAAATCCTTAATAAAGTTCTGTCCTTTGGTGTTGTCCTTTAAGTTACATATGGAATGAGGATGGTGTTCCCTTTAAATCACATTTGTGGAAGGTTTTGTCCTTTCAGTCACACATGTTTAATGAGGATGGCATTGTCCTTTAAGTCACATATTTGAAATGAAAGATGTGTTTCTCTGGTTTTGTGAGCATGAGTAACATACATGTGATTAACATAATTGATTGCATAATAAACAAGATTATCAAGTTCATTATGATGCAAATGACTGATGCCTAATACCAGATTATTGATGTCTGAGATGTTAAGATTTAATTAAGTGAGGCTTAAGCTTTGTCACATAATATTTTAAGATTGTTGTTTTAATAGTATTATTTATACAGATTGTTGTTTTTTTAGTTAATATATTTTCAAATAAGTTACATTATGTTTTATATGTCCCAGGAAATTTTTATTCCTTATGACAATTGAGCTGTTTTTTTTTTCTTTTCTTTTTAGCTATGCTGACTTTGCCAATGTCAGCATAGCCTATGCAGTAAGGAGGGGGATTTTCTGTCATTCTGTCTGTCTGTCTGTCAAAATGGATCTTCTTTGAGTGAATTTCTTATACATTCATAGGTAAGACGGGATATTCTCTATGCAAGTCAAATTTAAAAAAATAATTAAATGGATTTTTAAAATTACAATGGCAAGAAGTGAATTATTTCAAACTTGGAACTACCCTCCATAGCAGGAGATCTCTATCATATCAGTCCCTGCCACCAAATGTATAAAGGTGCACACAGAATCAAGCAAAAGTCATCAGTGTTCAGAAAAATCTGGCTGACACCTGGTTACAGTTTTTGATGATATTTTTGTGAGCAAGGCAAGTATTTTTGACACCGGGAATTCCCAACTTTGAATGAGATCAAAAACAGGGCAGTGACCGCGGAGGTAGTAATTGAATACTGCCTATGTAATGCAGAGTAACCTGCTTCATTCTACTCATCTACAACAAAGATATGCCACCCGAAAAATAAAGTCCATACAAAAACACCTAGCCGTTCCAAATTCCCGTGCATTTGTTCTCCTCAACTCAATCAATTAGTAACCAATCAGAATTGGCCAAATCTCATTTATGAGCTTTCAATATGATGGACTTCCTTCCATCTCGTCGGACCAAACATTTATCATTGAGGCATCTTATACATATAACATATTTTGGAGTTCTACACAACAATCTATGATTGCTGTTTAATTGATATATTGTTTTTCAAAAAGTATGTCACTTTCCATCCCATACAAATAAATAAGCATGATGTCAAAGGCTATCCTAGAATCCATGATGAAATTGTGATATATACTCAATATATGTTTAATTTACCAATGTGATATTAATTCATTGATATAACATATTTATAATACAGATCTGGATTGATTGTTTGAACAAAATAAATAAAATAGAATGTTCACAAAAACTTAAATTGTCAATCATTTTATTCAATGTGGATTATTTATAAATGAATATTCCTCAAGTGACTGACTGAGATCACAGATAAACAACTAAAGCTGCAATAACTAATTTAAAATCATTTTGCAGATGACTAGGCCCAAATGGTATGTCACAATCTAGGTGACTTGCTCAGGTTGCAGGTGACTGGCTCAGGTTGCAGGTGACTGGCTCAGGTTGTATGTGACTGGCTCAGATTGTATGAGACTGGCTCAGATTGTATGTGACTGGCTCAGATTGTATGTGACTGGCTCAGATTGTAAGTGACTGGCTCAGATTGTATGTGACTGGCTCAGATTGTATGAGACTGGCTCAGATTGTATGTGACTGGCTCAGATTGTATGTGACTGGCTCAGAATGTATGTGACTGGCTCAGATTGTATGAGACTGGCTCAGATTGTATGTGACTGGCTCAGATTGTATGAGACTGGCTCAGATTGTATGTGACTGGCTCAGATTGTATGTGACTGGCTCAGATTGTAAGTGACTGGCTCAGATTGTATGTGACTGGCTCAGATTGTATGTGACTGGCTCAGATTGTATGTGACTGGCTCAGATTGTAAGTGACTGGCTCAGATTGTATATGACTGGCTCAGATTGTGGTTGACTGGCTCAGATTGTATGTGACTGGCTCATATTGTATGTGACTGGCTCAGATTGTATATGACTGGCTCATATTACAGGTAACTGGCTCAGATTGTATGTGACTGGCTCAGATTGTATGTGACTGGCTCATATTACAGGTAACTGGCTCAGATCGTATGTGACTGGCTCAGATTGTATGTGACTGGCTCAGATTGTATGTGACTGGCTCAGATTGTATGTGACTGGCTCAGATTGTGGTTGACTGGCTCAGATTGTGGTTGACTGGCTCAGATTGTATGTGACTGGCTCAGATTGTAGTTGACTGGCTCAGATTGTATGTGACTGGCTCAGATTGTGGTTGACTGGCTCAGATTGTATGTGACTGGCTCAAGTTGTAGGTGACTGGCTCAGATTGTATGTGACTGGTTCAGATTGTATATGACTGGCTCAAGTTGTAGGTGACTGGCTCAGATTGTATGTGACTGGCTCAGATTGTATGTGACTGGCTCAGATCGTATGTGACTGGCTCAGATTGTGGTTGACTGGCTCAGATTGTATGTGACTGGCTCAGATTGTGGTTGACTGGCTCAGATTGTATGTGACTGGCTCAAGTTGTAGGTGACTGGCTCAGATTGTATGTGACTGGTTCAGATTGTATATGACTGGCTCAAGTTGTAGGTGACTGGCTCAGATTGTATGTGACTGGCTCAGATTGTATGTGACTGGCTCAGATTGTGGTTGACTGGCTCAGATTGTATGTGACTGGCTCAGATTGTGGTTGACTGGCTCAGATTGTATGTGACTGGCTCAAGTTGCAGGCGACTGGCTCAGGTTGTAAGTGACTGGCTCAGATTGTATGTGACTGGCTCAAGTTGTAGGTGACTGGCTCAGATCGTATGTGACTGGCTCAGATCGTATGTGACTGGCTCAGATTGTATGTGACTGGCTCAAGTTGCAGGCGACTGGCTCAGGTTGTAAGTGACTGGCTCAGATTGTATGTGACTGGCTCAAGTTGTATGTGACTGGCTCAGATTGTATGTGACTGGCTCAGATCGTATGTGACTGGCTCAAGTTGTAGGTGACTGGCTCAGATCGTATGTGACTGGCTCAGATTGTATGTGACTGGCTCAGATTGTATGTGACTGGCTCAGATTGTATGTGACTGGATAAGATTGTATGTGACTGGCTCAGATTGTATGTGACTGGCTCAAGTTGTATGTGACTGGCTCAGATTGTAGATGATTCATTCAGATTGTAGATGACTATTAGAGATTATTTGCATGATTACAAAAATAAACATTAGGCTTACTCCCATTTTGCGCAACAGAGCGTGGTGCCACTGTGCTCAACTGAACAAGGCCAAGGGCACGAAAAACAGGATTCTCAATTCAAGGTCATGTTAATGGCCTTCTCGGGAGTTTTTGTGAGTTTTTACAATTGTTGATGACAACTGAATGCACATGTATATTAGCATATATATGGCACCGTAGTACTGTGGCGGCACGCCTTGTTACGGCACGCCTTGTTACGGCACGCCTTATTGCGGCACGCCTTGTTGCGGCACGCCTTGTTGCGGCACGCCTTGTTGCGGCACGCCTTGTAGCGTAAAATGGGAGTAGGCCAAATAAATATGATAGCAGCAATGAGATGAATCGATGAAGAATAGATTTAAGTAAAGAATAAGCAAAGTAAATAAAGAATGCAGGTGGCATAAATGACAGAGTAGGTGGAGCGAAAAAAAATAGGTTAAGTAGACGTTCAGCTTCATTGAATTTCAGTGTATTGTATTGTTGACATTATGAATACAAAATTAATAAATACTTTAACTTTAAAAAGAACTATATAAGGACTTCAGACAAAAGCATGTAACAATTTCAATCAGAAGTATGTAATTATTTCAAACAGAAGCATGTAACCATGATAGGTAGAAGCATTTTATCCATTTCAAACAAAATCATGTGAAAAATTCAAACAGAAGCATGCAATCGTTTCAAACAGAAGCATGTATCCCTGTCAAACAGAAGCATGTATCCCTGTCAAATAGATATCCATTCTGAACAGAATCATGTAAAAATTTTAAACAGAAGCATGTATCCATTTCAAATAGAAGCATGTATCTATTCTAAAAAGAAGCATGTAAAAATTTCAAACAAAAGCATGTTTCCATTTCAAACAGAAGCATGTAACAATTTCAAACAGAAGCATGTATCCATTCTAAACAGAAGCGTGTAAAAAATTTAAACAGAAGCATGTATCCATTTCAAATAGAAGCATGTATCCATTCTAAAAAGAAGCATGTAAAGATTTCAAACAGAAGCATGTGTCCTTTTCACATAAAAGCATGTAAACATTTCAAACAGAAGCATGTATCCATTCTAAACAGAAGCATGTATCCATTTCAAATAGAAGCGTGTATCCATTTCAAATAGAAGCATGTATCCATTCTAAACAGAAGCATGTATCCATTTCAAACAGAAGCATGTATCTATTCCAAACAGAAACATGTATCTAGTCTAAACAGAAGCGTGTCAAAATTTCAAACAGAAGCATGTATCCATTTCAAATAAAAGCATGTGTCCATTCTAAACAGAAGCATGTAAAGATTTCAAACAGAAGCATGTGTCCTTTTCACATAAAAACATGTAAACATTTCAAACAGAAGCATGCATCCATTTCAAACAGAAGCATGTATCCATTTCAAATAGAAGCATGTATCTATTCTAAACAGAAGCATGTGACCATTTCAAGCAGAAACATGTACAAACACAACTTTAAGTTTAAGCAACAAGACCAGAAGGTTAAAGCAGATTACTTGATCATTCAGCAGAGTGTATTTGCAAAGGAAGCTTTGACCTCTTGCCCTCAATCTTAAGGTATTATAATAGTCACAGTCCCACTTGAGAATAATCATCATGTTACATGTATATGTGAATATTCTTGGCTCAGCTTTCTCTCTCCTTGCCCCAGTTCACTGTGTAGTGCCTTTATTAATCATGTTAATATGGACACTGTTATACACCATATAGGCAATACTTTGCAAACAAGCCAGTGCAGATTCTGTAAGGTTAAGCCTATATTTGCATAATGCACTTAGCAGAAAAATACTTTAATCCAAGACTGTGCTGGTTTGGCGCTGACATGATTTGATCCATCAGTGGAAAAATGGATTCTAACCACAAGACTGTGCTATAAAAGATGTTTGATATCTCAAACACTGAATAATAGCCAATTCTATGATTTGTTGTATGAAACTTGGATTTAATTAACTGTAGCAGTTCATTCGTGCATGGATCAGGGCACATTCTGTCATATATTTGCTGTAGGATTTTTAGATTTAATTCTAATTGGATTCTCCCAATGCAGCCAAACAGGAAAGTCCATGAAGGAAAAACTGGTAGGTTTACACTAACTTCCAAATTTTATTTCACAGTTTTCTTTGAAACATCAAATTGGTTTGTACGACTTGAAATTGTGAAATAATTCACATTAATTCTATTGTATTTCGGGATAAATCCACTCTGATATCGTATTTTATGTCGGTGAAGAACAGTTTCTCATATGATTGAAAGTTGAAAATCAAAGTGAAGTCTCATGTTGTGTAAATCTCAGCAGGATGTTCCCAAAATTGTGAAAAGAATATTGGCGCAGACTGTGTGGAAGGATTATCTTTGGCTGACCTTGTGAGAAGTGTTTGAGATTTGTAGAGAGGCTAAACCACTGTCAATAGCAGACCCAGCCTACTGGTTACCCCGTCAATACTGTCAACAAATATACAACACGGCCTCACAGCTGCCTGAATCAATCACATCGTGACTACGAGACACAAACTTATCGCACTGCTGAGATCTAATGAAATCTAATATATCGTCGTTGGTGGTTCACTTGGCAGGGGGATCCTGGTAGAGTGCAGGGGATTCACTTACAGTGGGCAGAGAGATTGGCAGGGGGATTTTGGCATAATGTGTAGGGGGATTTTGAAATAGATGGTTTGAGGATTTGGCATACTTCATTTTGACATACTTGGTAAGACAATTTATTGGAAGATTTTGACAAAGTTGGAAGGAAGATTTTGGCATATTTTGTGAGAGGATTATTTTACTCATTTTGTAGGAGGATTTTGGCATAATTTGTAGGGGGATTTTGACATAGCTTGGAAGGAGGTTGGAGGATTTTGGCATAATTTGTAGGGGGATTTTGACATCGTTGGTTGCATGATTTTGGCATATTTTGATGGGGAGTTTTGACACAGTTAGGAGATTTCAACATATTTTGGAGGGGAATTTTGAAACAGATGGAAGAGTGATAATTGTTTTTGGTATAATTGGAAGGGGATTTTGACATAAATAGAAGGAAAAATTTGTTAAAACTAGCAGGGAGATTGGTATGATTATCCGAGCGTTGATCAGTCGTTCAGTGGTCCATGGTTCTCATGGAGGCCCATGCCAGGTCATCGGGCGAAGGTCTCAAGCCCAAGTCTGGATACAGCTATCAGCGGGCGCAGCACCGGGCAGCGCGAATATACAGTGCTCCACTCAGCAACAGATACAAGGGTAAGCAAGCAGTAATATCAAGATAAACTGGAGAATTAAATAAGATGTGTTTTTAGCATATTTTAATGCTGTTTATTCTACAAGAATGAATTGGATCATCTTGGGATTGGTTTTGCATCAGGATTGTACAAGTTTGCCTCAAAGAATATTCTGCCAATATGAAGCCATCCTTGAAACTACTATCAAGATTATAAGATATCATAATAGATTCATGAGAATAAGATTGTGAAGGTCTGACCTTCATTGCATCAACTGCAATGAAGGTCATATATCTCAGGAGTTAAGGTCATCAAGGTCAGGAGTGAAGGTCATCTACTGCAAGAATTAAAGTCGTCTGCTATAGGACCATATGAGAATAAGAATAAAATAGTGAAGGTCATCTACTACAGGAGTGAAGGTCATCTACTACATGAGTGAAGGTCATCTATTACAGGAGTGAAGGTCATCTACTACAGGAGTGAAGGTCATCTACTACAGGAGTGAAGGTCATCTATTACAGGAGTGAAGGTCATCTACTACAGGAGTGAAGGTCATCTACTACATGAGTGAAGTTCATCTACGTCAGGAGTGAAGGTCATCTACTACAGGAGTGAAGGTCATCTACTACAGGAGTGAAGGTCATCTACTACAGGATTGAAGGTCATCTACTACAAGAGTCATCAGATACAAAAAACAGAAGTCATTACATTTGGGAGTGAAGGTTCATGACACAAATGTCGAGGTCATCTTGTATATCACTTTTAACATTATTTCGGTTATTTCATGACAAGATCTACTAATAATTGCAGATATAGTGCTGCCTCACTGAATTATCAAATCACAGGCCCTTGACATGACAACCCACCTCATCACAGATTTACAAGGACAATGCGTCAATGATATTTTGTTTTGAATTCAGATCACCACAGAGGACCTGCTAAACATTTTACCTTCTAACCCACTGTCCATGGATAACAAAGTGAAGGTCATAATACAAGAATGAAGGTCTCCTTATACAGATATAATGGGGCAAACCCTCACATACAGAGGAGTGATGATATCAATATATTTTATCCATTCTACCCATCTCCTTTTATAAACATTTGACCAAACAGCTGATATCAATTAACCTGATGGCAAAATATCAGTTACAATGATGACAGAGACGGCTCAGTCACGTTTCATGGTAAATTGCTATCTGATCAATACCTATTGTGGCATCTGTTAGAACAGACACGAGAAAAAAAACCCCCTGAAATCATCAAATATTAATAGGCACACACACTTTTTCATCTTTCACTTTTAATAAATGTACAATTACAGGTATGTAACTTTTAAGTCAAATAAAATCTCACTTTATAAGATTGTTCTTAACGATTTCAAAGTATCACCTTGACATGGTGCATACATATAGAGTTCTATTTGGGCTATTGTAAGCATTATGATGGTGTAATAATGGCTGGAGAGTGAAGTGGTTAGTTACTGCTGTGTGGAGTGTGGGGTTGGTGAATACCAGAACACTGGCACGAACGAACGGTCTCAGTGGACCGGAACTAGCACTCCATTCTGATGATTGTAATTATCCCGATGGTAAATCTTAGATTGATTTAATCCACTTATGTTTCACAGTTGATGCTGAGGCCGTATGCAGTAACTCAGGTAACAGCCAAGGTCAAGGGTCGTCAGACAGGAAGTCCTCCAGTATCCATGGAGACAAGGGAGGGTCTGGGCCATCCAGAGGCCCTGGCCGTTTGCGGAGCACTCTCATGCAAGGAAGACCTCTAACCTTTTATATCGGAGGAGGTAACGGAGTCTCTTTGTAAGTAAACAACTTGTAAGTTATGTACAATGCAACCTTGAATGAATGCCTTGTCCATAATGACTTGTGTAAAAGATATTTATTAATCAAAATTTACCCCCAAAGAATCATCTTGATAGTACGATTAAGATGTCTGCCTCCCAGCTATAGATTAAGGGTTCTATTCCAGATTAGGTCCAACACTTTTTCCTGCTGCATGGTCAAAAAGGCAGATAGATATCTGCTACTGAGTTATTTCTTACCTCCGGCAAGTGTTCCATGACTGGTTATCATGTCTGTGTGATATTGCAAAAGAAAGATCCATAGTCACTTTTCCAGAAGAGTAGGGCACTGAGGGACAGTAACAGTCTTTTATCTAATCTTATATAGCTTGACCAAGATTGATTATTGATTTAGAATGATGTGATCAATACATGAAAATCTAGATAGAAACAGTTTATCTGCTTTCCCTGCCTTGACTAGCTGGATTACACATCAGAGAGAGCCTCGGGCCGTGGCGCAGTTGGTTAGAGCGCCAGCTTATTAGCACCAGTTCCTCTGCGGTACTCCAGAGGTCGTGGGTTCGATCCCCGGCCATGCTGAGATTGAATTCATGATTCAATTTCACACATGAGCTGAGGCCCGTGCGTGAAGGGTTAACCCGTTGTCCTTGTAAATCTGTGACCGGGTGGATTGTCATGTCAAGGACCTGCGACATGACAATTCAGTGAGGCAGCACTATATCTGCTACAAGTAGGTCTCATCACGAAATGACTGAAATATTGTTGAAAGTGATGTAAAGCCCCAAACAAACAAATATACATCAGAGATCGTTCTGTTATGTCAATAGAAAGGTTAGTAAGATACTGGACCAGGTGTAAGATCTTTGTGCTTTTACATATAATGATTATGAGACACTCTTCTGAGTTGTCCTTGTTCTGTTATATCATTTTAGGCAATTTTATAGAGAATCATAATATCTTTTCTTCCCCTATAGAATTAGGTCATTTGACATTTGACACAGTTAATTTATTTTAATTTATTACCCGCAGTGCAAGCTACATTGATATGTCAGTTTGTGTATGCAATTCTCAAAGTAATAATAAATATATGTAATAATAATAATACAGACTATATTATAACAAATGCATATATAGTGATCAGAGACAACGAAGGCTGGTGTGTATACATCAGAGATTTCTGTGTACATGTCATCATTCTGTGATGCATCCCATTCGTACTCTTGCAAAGTGAGTTTGGGATGGTGGCCCTCCGAACCGTGCACATTTTCTTCAAGAGTACATGGCCAAATGTTCCCCACCTGGCAACCGCATGGCAGGTAAATCATGTGTCTGCCATGTGGCTGCCAGGCGGTTTTCGCCTGGTTTTATGCCAGGCGGTTACCACCTGGCAAATATCACATGGATATTGCCTGGTTGGACAGGTGGTAACCGCCTGGCAAAAAGTCAGGCGGTAACCACATGGAATTGAACCAGATGATTTCCATGTGGTTATCATGCGTAAACCAGGCAAAAACCAGAAGGATGCCAGGAGAATTGACAACAGGTGATTTCCATGTGAATTAAGCCAGGTGGTTTTCATATGTAAAGGACTTGTAAAAAATCAAAGCTGAAGTCCAACATTTTAGCAGCATTGGTCTTTTTTTAAAAGGGTATTATGATTGAACTATGGCTAAATTATTCAGAAAAATACATGGTTTGTGACATGGTAAATGAGGAAAGAGGGCTGAGATGAGGGAAGAGGGCTGAACTGAGGAATGAGGGCTGAACTGAGGAATGGGGGCTGAGATGAGGGAAGAGGGCTGAACTGAGGAATGAGGGCTGAGATGAGGGAAGAGGGCTGAACTGAGGAATGAGGGCTGAGATGAGGGAAGAGGGCTGTCTAATTGTATCTTACACAGCTCTTACACCTCATCTCCCTCACCTCACCTCCCTCACCTCACCTCTCTCACCTCAGCTCACACACCTCAGCTCCCTCACCTCAGCTCCCACACCTCACCTCCCACACCTCACCTCTCTCACCTCAGCTCCCACACAGCTTCCTCACCTCATCTCCCTCACCTCAGCTCCCTCACCTCCCCTCCCTCACAGCTCCCTCACCTCAGCTCCCATACAGCTCCCTCACCTCAGCTCCCACACAGCTCCCTCACCTCAACTCCCTCACCTCACCTCCCACTACTCACCTCTCTCACCTCACCTCCCACACAGCTCCCTCACCTTAACTCCTTTACCTCACCTCCTTCACCTCAGCTCCCTCATCTCGCCTCTCTCACCTTAGCTCCCTCGCCTCGCCTCTCTCATCTCAGCTCCCACACCTCACCTCCCTCACCTAAGCTCCCTCACCTCAGCTCCCTCACCTCACCTCCCACACCTCAGCTCTCTCACCTTTAGCCCTTGGAAAATATCACATTTGGAAAATATTACACGTGGAAAATATTACCCTTGAAAAATATCACCTTTGGAAAACATCACTTAGCCCTTGGAAAATTATAGCCCTTAGAAAATTATAGCCCTTAGAAAATTATAGCCCTTAGAAAATTATAGCCCTTAGAAAATTATAGCCCTTAGAAAATATCACCCTTGGAAAATTATAGCCCTAGGAAATATTTTCCTATGAAAAAATTACCCTTGGAAAATTTTAGCCCTTGGAAAATTTTAGCCCTTGGAAAATATCACCCTTGGAAAATTATAGTCCTAGGAAATGTTACCCTAGGAAAAAATTACCCTTGGAAAATGTTACCCTTGGAAAATTTTAGCCCTTGGAAAATTTATCCCTTGGAAAATATCACCCTTGGAAAATTATAGCCCTAGAAAATGTTACCCTAGGAAAAAATTACCCTTGGAAAATGTTACCCTTGGAAAATTTAACCCTTGGAAAATTTTAGCCCTTGGAAAATTTTAGCCCTTGGAAAATTTTAGCCCTTGGAAAATTATAGCCCTTGGAAAATTATAGCCCTAGGAAATGTTACCCTAGGAAAAAATTACCCTTGGAAAATGTTACCCTTGGAAAATTTTAGCCCTTGGAAAATTTTAGCCCTTGGAAAATTTTAGCCCTTGAAAAATATCACCGTTGGAAAATTATAGCCCTTGGAAATGTTCCCCTTGGAAAGTATCACCGTTGGAAAATTATCACCCTTGGAAAATTATTGCTCTCAGAAAAATTATTGAGATATCACCCTTGGAAAATTAACCCTTGGAAAATATTACCCTTGGAAAATATCAACCTTGGAAAACCCTGCGAAATGTTACCCTTGGAAAATGTTACCTTAAAAAATGTTAGCCCCCAGAAAAATTATCCCTTGGGAAATGTTTGTCCTTGGAAAATTATAGCCCTGGGAAATATCACCCCTGGAAAATGTTTGCCCTTGGAAAATATAACCCTTGGAGAAATTATAGGTCTGGGAAATATCACCTTTGGAAAATTATAGCCCTTGGAAAGTATCGCCCTTAGAAAATTATCACCCTTGGAAAATGATTGCTCTCAGAAATTATATTCAGATATCATCCTTGGAAAATTTTAGCCCTTGGAAAAATTAACCCTTGGAAAATATTACCCTTGGAAAATATTACCCTTGGAAAATGTTACCCTTGGAAAATTTAGCCCTTGGGAAAATTAACCCTTGGAAAATGTTTGCCCTTGGAAAATGTTTGCCCTTGGAAAGTTGTAGTCCTTGGAAAATATATCCCTTGGAAAATTATTGCCCTAAAATATCATCACCCTTCGGAAATTATTGTGCTGTCAGAAAATTATTTGGAGATATTTGGTTTGTCCTGATCTCCCTGTGTAAAGTTGACAGCTTGGGTTGTGTGTTCATTTCAAGCCTCTGACACATTGAGCAGACGACATTGAAGAGAAGGCAGCAATTATCAGGTCTTGCTGTATGAGAAACGTCTCCATTGTTTTGAGTCTATTTATATACAGATTTATAACTTCAAATGGAACAAATTTCAAATGGAACAGAATGAAGAAAGACTACAATATGAAAGTTGGACAAATTGTGAGTAAAGGTTACAGGATACTATGCATGCATGGGAGAATCACTACCCTCTCACATAATTTGTGATTGAGCATCACTTGTATTGTAGATGTTTTATGTGTTTGTATGTTACCCATATGGTTTGAACATCACTTGGGTGGTTACATCACTTATGTGCTTTTAACACCATTCATGTGGTTTGTACATCACATATGTCAAGTTTTGAGGTTCCCTATCACTTGTGAGGTTCCCCATCATTTGTGAGGTTCCCCAACACTTGTGAGGTTCCCTATCACTTGTGAGGTTCCCCATCACTTGTGGGTTCTCCAACACTTGTGAGGTTCTCCATCACTTGTGAGGTTTCCCATCACTTGTGAGGTACCATATCACTTGTGAGGTTCCCTATCACTTGTGAGGTTCCCCAACACTTGTGAGGTTCTCCATCACTTGTGAGGTTCTCCATCACTTGTGAGGTGCTTTATCACTTGTGAGGTACTCAATCACTTGTGAGGTACCCTATCACTTGTGAGGTTCTCCATCACTTGTGAGGTTCTCCATCACTTTTGAGGTTCTCCATCACTTGTGAGGTGCTTTATCACTTGTGAGGTACTTTATCACTTGTGTGGCACCCTATCACTCGTGAGGTCACCCATCACTTGTGAGGTTCCCCAACACTTGTGAGGTTTCCTATCATTTGTGAGGTACTCTATCACTTGTGAGGTACTTTATCACTTGTGTGGCACCCTATCACTCGTAAGGTCTTCCTATCACTTGTGAGGTACCCTATCACTTGTGAGGTTCTCCATCACTTGTGAGGTTCCCTATCACTTGTGAGGTACCCTATCAATAGTGAGGTTCTCCATCACTTGTGAGGTTCCACATCAATTGTGAGGTTCCCCATCACTTGTGAGGTTCCCCATCACTTGTGAGGTTCCCTATCACTTATCAGTTTCTACATAAATTTTGAAGTTCTCCATCACTTGTGAGGTACTTTATCACTTATGAGGCACCCTATCACTTGTGAGGTACCCTAACACTTGTGAGGTTCTCCATCACTTTTGAGGTTCTTCATCATTTGTGAGGTGCTTTATCACTTGTGAGGTACTTTATCACTTGTGTGGCACCCTATCACTCATGGGGTCACCCATCACTTGTGAGGTACACTATCACTTGTGAGGTACTCTATCACTTGTGAGGTACCCTATCACTTGTGAGGTTCTCCATCACTTGTGAGGTTCTCCATCACTTGTGAGGTGCTTTATCACTTATGAGGTTCCCCAACACTTGTGAGGTTCCCTATCACTTGTGAGGTACTCTATCACTTGTGAGGTACCCTATCATTTGTGAGGTTCTCCATCACTTGTGAGGTTTCCCATCACTTGTGAGGTTTCCCATCACTTGTGAGGTTCCCAACACTTGTGAGGTACTCTATCACTTGTGAGGCACCCTATCACTTGTAAGATTCTCCATCACTTGTGAGGTACCCTATCACTTGTGAGGTTCTCCATCCCTTGTGAGGTTCCATATCACTTATGAGAGAGCACTTTCAAATTACTCTGACACATCCTTGTTTTGGGGATCTCACATATATATAAAATTCATGAATGTAATGTCTTATTTCTGATGAAGATAATGATACTGTTAGTCTTTTTTCACTAAATTTGATAAAAAAATACTTAAGATATCTAGTAGGTTCAGAACCTCTTGAAGCACCAAGTGTGATACTATATGTCACATTTTTTTTTACAGGACGAGCAGTCAGAACCATCCATGCAGAATGAGCAGACACCCATCCATACAGGAAGGACTCGATGCAGAATGTGTAGTCTACCCATCTATGCAGGAAGGACTAATCCAGAATGAGCAGTCACAACCAACCATGCAGGAAGGTTTTAGTACAGAATGAGCAGACACACATCCACGCAGGAAGGATTCAGTGCAGAATGAGACAGACAACCATCCATGCAGGAAGGATTCAATGCAGAATGAACAGATACCCATCCATGCAGGAAGGATTCAGTGCAGAATGAGCAGACACACATCTATGCAGGAAGGATTCAGTGCAGAATGAGCAGACACACATCCATACAGGAAGGATTCAGTGCAGAATGAGCAGATACCCATCCATGCAGGAAGGATTCAGTGCAGAATGAGACAGACAACCATCCATGCAGGAAGGATTCAATGCAGATTGAACAGATACCCATCCATGCCGGAAGGATTCAGTGCAGAATGAGCAGACAACCATCCATGCAGGACTTAAGGAATCACATGAGCACATTTTGATGTGTACCACTATCTCACATAAGATATTAGCAGGAAAGATTCAGTGCAGAATGAGCATAAATAAAGGGCCCTGTGAGGTCTGAGTATTCACATTACCATAGAAGGGACAAAGTACGGGATATAAGGGACTAAGTACAGTACAATTACAAAAAAAAAGAAAAAAAGAAAAAAAGAAATTCCATGCAAGAGTGACAATTCAGTATGGCATGTCACAAAATTGCAGAATGGACTAAGTATTAGATGATAAGTCACGAATATGATGAATGGACCTTTAAATCTAGGACTACCTGAACTGTTAAGATATTGAAAGTTGAAATGTCATTCATTACTTGTGACCAGCAAGTGCTTATATTGTAATTCAAGATCACCAAGGAATGATGTCAAAATAGGCTGGTTACTATGCCAACTTTAATGTTAACCTCTAGGTTAACAAAAGCAGAAATGTGCCCCAAGAGCTGTTTTGAGCTTCCTGAGATAAATATTATGTCATGAGATTAAACATTCATTCATGCTGCATAATAATTTTCTTAAACATCAAGAACTGCTTAATCTATGTTCTAGCAAAATGATTCGAATATTTTAATAACTGTATTTATCCAAATGTGTACTAAGATAAATTGTTATTTAAATATTTGTACATTGTTTTAGTTATAATATTGGTATTGTGATGTATCAAGATTAAAACATTTGAATACTATATTGTGATGAAGATTGTTCCAATAAAGATCTGTTCCAATAAAGAAATAAAAATGATGCTTTTGTCATTGATAAAAAAAATCAATCAGCAACTATAATAACTTTCATAAAACTAGTAATTTAGTAATTTTAATTGGTAATTTCAACCAATATCACAGCGAGCATGAACCACCCTAACGCCATATCCTCAATAAACCATATGAAAACCACACAATAATCACCAGGCAATAATATAAGCCCAATAATAATCCAGCAATAGCCCACCTGAGCTAACCTGGGATATCTATGAAAATCGCATGAAAACCACCTGGTCCCTGCCATGCGGTATCCGCATGGTTAGTAAATCGCATGGAATTCACATGGCAGCCAGCTGGAAACCATGCGGCTGGCAAATCTAAAACCGCCTGGTTACCATGCGTCTTACTTTTTTGTGAAAACCAGCTGTTGGAAACCACCTGGTTACCGCCTGGTTTTCAGCCAGTAGCCATGCAGCGCACAATTTCTAGTGTAGTAGTATGTCTTTTAAGGATTCTGGATTAGATTTTCATAGTCAAAAGCATCTTCAGCAGAGGACATTTGGCAAGATTTATGGCCAGGCCATTTGATATTTGGAGGATGGAGAAATATAAATATCATTTTCAAAAAGGAAATTGCATACAATTTTTTTAAAAAGACTTTTCTTGTTAATATCTTAACGTTACCAAAGATTGACATATTGTTGGTACCAAAATGTCACATGGTCACATTCTTTCTGACCCACACTATTGAAATAAAACAATCAGAGCTTTAATATTTGGCTGCAATTCTGTCTTTGAACATGTTGAGGCTGAGTCTTGTTTGAATGTAAGGTTAAGCTAGGCCTCCCTGGTGGAGAGAGTCATTATTATAAAGTCTTGTGTGTTTGGAATGTAAGGCTGAGAGCCCCCTGGTGGAGAAAGTCATTATTATAAAGTCTTGTTTGTTTGGAATGTAAGGCTGAGAGCCCCCTGGTGGAGAAAGTCATCATTATAAAGTCTTGTTTGTTTGGAATGTAAGGCTGAGAGCCCCCTGGTGGAGAAAGTCATCATTATAAAGTCTTGTGTGTTTGGAATGTAAGGTTGAGAGCCCCCTGGTGGAGAAAGTCATTTTTATAAAGTCTTGTTTGTTTGGAACGTAAGGTTGAGAGCCCCCTGGTGGAGAAAGTCATCATTATAAAGTCTTGTTTGTTTGTAATGTAAGGTTGATGGCCACCTGGTGGAGAGAGTCATCTTTATGATGTCTTGTTTGATTTGAGAGCAGGGTTGAGGGCTCCCTGGTAGATATAATCATTGTTATAAAGCCTTTTTTTATTTGAATGCAGGGTCGAGGGCCCCCTGGTGGAGAGAGGATGGAAGAGGATCACAGATAAATTTGATGAGCATTACCGCTTGAAATGGGTGGAATGCAAGAGTACCATCAACTACAACGCTTTCAAAGAAGGTCATTTGATATTAGTATTGTTAAATCAAGTTTAAACCAATAAAGAAATTATGAAGATCATTAATTGGTAATATTTTGATCCATAACTGTAAAGGTTAAAGGTAAAGTTGACCTTTATATGGTCACCGTGTTGATTCCAGACAATGTCTACACATAGCATTTGATAACACTGGCTGGGATTTGAACTGGGAATCCCTGGGTGTCAAGCTGATTACTCTCCCAACTGAGCTATTTCGGCCAGATATTTTTCTAACTGGTATTTTTCTTAACTGCTTTAATATATGTACCACTGACGGCAAGTTTGCCATCATTGCTGTGTGCAGGAGATCAGCTGGTGAATCACATCCCAAACTGCCATCTGCTGACGAACAAGCTGGGTCTGCTGACGAGCCTGCAGGCCTACGACCGCCTCTGTACCGGCATGCGTAGCCGTGACAACCGACTCCGCTACCAAGACTTCATCCCTCTCACATACAGGCTGGATGACATCAAGGAACGAGAAGCTTTCTTCAACGAATTTAAAGGTTATCCGACATGTCCTTGTCATTCCTTCTCTCTCATAATAATGCGAGCTTAATGTTTACTGTGGTAAAATATATTAGGAATTACAATGCTCATATTGTTTCTACTGCTGAAGTCATTTGATTGGAAACATGAGAAATTAAAGTAAAATTATCTCATTCATTGAAAGACTATGGCCAAATTAGACCAAAGAGTATTGTTGTTGTGCCATTTGTCTCCTCGTAAACTGATGCAACCATTCTTTAACTAAATCTCTAGGTTATGAGGCTGCAACATATCAAATCAACCGGACAATGCATATTGTGCTGATACAGAGGAATATTAATAATTGACAATTTAGAAACAATATTTTATGGAAATCTTAGGTGTATAAAGTTTAAGATTCATGCTCTCATCCTGTGGGTAAGCTTTGTGATTTTTTTGGGGTCTTTTTTTCAGACGTAGATGTGTGGATATTTAAACCTGTGGGTCAGCTTTGTGATATTTTTGGTCTGTTTTTCAGAGGGAGATGTGTGGATATGTAAACTTGTGGATCAGCTTTGTGATATTTTTGGTCTTTGTTTCAGAGGGAGATGTGTGGATATGTAAACCTGTGGGTCTCAACCAAGGCAAGGGCATCTACCTCGTCCGAGATCTGCAAGAATTCAAAAAGCAACTAGAAGAACGATCAGAAAAGCAGAGAAAGAAACTTCATCAGCGTTCTATGTCCAGAATAATACAGAGGTCAGTTCCTTATCCAGAGTAAAATAGAGGTCAATCCCGTATCCAGAATTAGAGGTCATAACCTTCTCTAGAATGACACAGAGGTCAGTAACTTATCAAGAGTTGAATAGAAGTCTGTATCATGACAAGAATTAGAGGTCAGGACCTTGTACAGCATAAAATAGAGGTCAGTCCCTTTTCCCGAATTAGAGGTCAGTTTCTTGCCCACAGTGGTACAGAGGTCAGTACCTTGTTACATACCTGGAATCAGAGAGGTCAGCTCCTCATCCAAGGTCATACAGATTTCAATCCCATGTATTAACAGATATCGGTACTTTTTTATTCAGGCAGAGTTCAGAGCATTGTCCATCATGCTCGAGTCAGGCTCAAGAAAATATTTTGCTTCATAAAGGGTTATCAGTGGAGAAACATCGCATGATTTTTTGGTTTAAATGACAAGCACATTCTGCTGATTTCCTCCATTTTAACACATCATAATATGTGATTCTGACCACCCTATCTTTGACCTTCAGGTTGAAAGATTGAATGGTGCAGTTTCATACAATCAGGAGTCCTTGGTCCAGTCTATAACGTGTTAGGCCCTAAGGATATTTTGATGCAATATTTGACAAACATTCAGCCATCTTAGTTTTCTTTCACAATATGGATACTGGTATCATAAATGATTTTTTTAAAATAAGTATGAAAGCTTTTGCTGATATGCTCTTTTTGAATTTGAATCCTCCACGACTTTTCCTCACCACCGATTCATCTCTGAAGTCAGGTGTATATGCTTATGGCAAGAAATAAAAAAACATCTTGCTCTCCTCTTTTATTGTTTTTGACTGACAAGATCAGATGCATTGATGTCAGTTGATTTAGACTAAGAGTTGATGATATTTAATATGATTTCAAATGATAAAGAATATACTCTCTTTGTTCCATATTGCAAAACTCCCCACCCAGCTTTACTAGGTCTCTTCAATATAGGCCTAGTGCTGTCCTACTGAAAGACTGTAATTATGTAATCGCATCGTGCACGTGCGATTGGATACATTCAAGGGGCGGCGGGGCTTATGGAACAGACCTATTTGAACATATCTGATTGCATAATCGGAGAGGGTGTTATATACTGAACCCGATGCAAAGGAGAGTAAAAACTCCCTGGCCATAATATGAATGAATCAGTGGAGTGCATGAAAGTTGGGATATGAAGTGATGTTTGATTTTTCAGGTATCTGCGGCATCCTTTACTAATAAACGGCAAGAAGTTTGACATCCGAGCTTACATGTTGATTGCATCAACAACCCCGTACCTGGTGCTGTATCATAAAGGATACATTCGTCTGACGATGATGGAGTATGATGCTGACTCTACCAACCTCACGGCACACCTCACAAATCAGGTCAGTTATTGACAGCCCACCTCACAAACCAGGTCAGTTATGGCCAACCACCTCATAAACTAGGTCAGTTACTGACAGCCACCTCACAAACCAGGTCAGTTACTGACAGCCACCTCACAAACCAGGTTAGTTACTGACAACCACCTCACAAATCAGGTCAGTTGCTGACAGCCCACTTCACAAACCAGGTCAGTTACTGACAGCCACCTCACAAACCAGGTCATTTACTGACAGCTAACCTCACAAACCAGGTCAGTTACTGACAGCCACCTCACAAACTAGGTCATTTACTGACAGCTAACCTCACAAACCAGGTCAGTTACTGACAGCCCACCTCACAAATCAGGTCAGTTATAGCCAACCACCTCGTAGCAGGTCAGTTACCGACAGCCACCTCACAAACCAGGTCAGTTACTGACAGCTAACCTCACACATCAGATCAGTTACTGACATCCACCTCACAATTCAGGTCAGTTACTGACAGCTACCTCACAAATCAGGTCAGTTACTGACAGCCACCTCACAAATCAGGTCAGTTACTGACAGCTACCTCACAAATCAGGTCAGTTACTGACAGCCACCTCACAAATCAGGTCAGTTACTGACAGCCACCTCACAAATCAGGTCAGTTACTGACAGCCACTTCACAAATCAGGTCAGTTACTGACAGCCCACCTCACAAATCAGGTCAGTTATAGCCAACCACCTCATAACAGATCAGTTACTGACAGCCTACCTAAAAAATCAGGTGATTTACTGACAGCCATCTCACACAACAAGTGAGGTACTGACAGTTCACCTCATAAACCAGATGAGATACTGACAGTCCAATCCCAAATAAGACCAATTAAAGACCGCCATCTCTTTGTTCAGGTGAATTACTGGCAGGCAATTCACAAATAAGGTTAGTTACTGTCATCATGTCATGTGATTTATTTTAAAAAATCAATTCAGAGAAAAGTAGATTTAGTATCCATGCATATGATATTTCCAAGATTGATATATATATTGGTTGATGCCTTTTCTTGGCATATTCATTTTACCAGCAATTTAAATGTTTTGATATATTCTAGATTTGAGATATTTTTATGTTTCATCCAGTTCGTCCAGAAGAAAGATCCTAACTACAAGGAGAGTAAGGAAGATACGGTGATGTCAATGGATGCATTTAATGATTACATCAACCAGCAGGTGGCGCCAGACATGGGACTGGAACAGGACTGGGTCTACAACACCCTCACTGTAAGTGTAATAACGGGTCTACAACAACCTCACTGTAAGTGCAATAACCGGTCTACAACACCCTCACTGTAAGTGCAATAACGGGTCTACAACACCCTCACTGTAAGTGCAATAACAGGTCTACAACACCCTCACTGTTAGTGCAATAACGGGTCTACAACACCCTCACTGTAAGTGCAATAACAGGTCTACAACACCCTCACTCTTGAGTGCAATAACGGGTCTGCAACACCCTCATTGTAAGTGCAATAACAGGTCTACAACACCCTCACTATAAGTGCAATAACAGGTCTACAACACCCTCACTCTTGAGTGCAATAACGGGTCTACAACACCCTCACTCTTGAGTGCAATAACAGGTCTACAACACCCTCACTGTAAGTGCAATAACAGGTCTACAACACCCTCACTCTTGAGTGCAATAACAGGTCTACAACACCCTCACTCTTGAATGCAATAACAGGTCTACAACACCCTCACTCTTGAGTGCAATGACAGGTCTACAACACCCTCACTCTTGAGTGCAATAACAGGTCTACAACACTGTCACTCTGAGGTCATATAATAGACTGCAATCTTCCTTTTCAGTAACCTACCTGTAAATGTTACAGACCTTGTTTTACACATATTAACCATAAATAAAATGCACATTTAGATATTGCTCTACAGAGAAAGAAAGTTGAAAGCGAGATAGATAGGAGTTTTTTTTCAATAGACAAGACATAGGGTAGAGTGTTTACAATGTGTTTCAGTGTATCTTCAGACCACCATAAAGTGTGTTTGTGATTTGAGACTAATATGAAATATGTTTATGATTCAAGTGATTGTGTTTTCAGACCACCATGAAACAAATCATCTTGTACTGCTTCAACAGTGTCCGGTACAAGCTCTACTGCAAGACTGGATACTTTGATCTGTACGGCCTGGACTTCATGATAGATGCTGACATGAAGGTAGGGATACTTTGATCTGTACGGCCTGGAGGTCATGATAGATGCTGACGTGAAGGTAGGGATACTTTGATCTGTACAGCACCTGGACTTCATGATAGATGCTGACATGAAGGTAGGGATACTTTGATCTGTACGGCCTGGAGGTCATGATAGATGCTGACATGAAGGTAGGGATACTTTGATCTGTACGGCCTGGACTTCATGATAGATGCCGACATGAAGGTAGGGATACTTTGATCTGTATGGCCTGGACTTCATGATAGATGCCGACGTGAAGGTAGGGATACTTTGATCTGTACGGCCTGGAGGTCATGATAGATGCTGACATGAAGGTAGAGATACTTTGATCTGTGTGGCCTGGAGGTCATGATAGATGCTGACATGAAGGTAGGGATACTTTGATCTGTACAGCCAGGACTTCATGATAGATGCCAACATGAATGTAGGGATACTTTGATCTGTACGGCCTGGACTTCATGATAGATGCTGACATGAAGGTAGGGATACTTTGATCTGTACCGCCTGGACTTCATGATAGATGCTGACATGAAGGTAGGGATACTTTTATCTGTGTGGCCTGGACTTCATGATAGATGCTGACATGAAGGTAGGGATACTTTGATCTGTACCGCCTGGACTTCATGATAGATGCCGACATGAAGGTAGGGATACTTTGATCTGTACGGCCTGGAGGTCATGATAGATGCTGACATGAAGGTAGAGATACTTTGATCTGTGTGGCCTGGAGGTCATGATAGATGCTGACATGAAGGTAGAGATACTTTGATCTGTGTGGCCTGGAGGTCATGATAGATGCTGACATGAAGGTAGAGATACTTTGATCTGTGTGGCCTGGAGGTCATGATAGATGCTGACATGAAGGTAGGGATACTTTGATCTGTACAGCACCTGGACTTCATGATAAATGCTGACGTGAAGGTAGGGATACTTTGATCTGTGTGGCCTGGAGGTCATGATAGATGCTGACATGAAGGTAGAGATACTTTGATCTGTGTGGCCTGGAGGTCATGATAGATGCTGACATGAAGGTAGGGATACCTTGATCTGTACGGCCAGGACTTCATGATAGATGCCGACATGAATGTAGGGATACTTTGATCTGTACGGCCTGGACTTCATGATAGATGCTGACATGAAGGTAGGGATACTTTGATCTGTACGGCCTGGACTTCATGATAGATGCTGACATGAAGGTAGGGATACTTTGATCTGTACCGCCTGGACTTCATGATAGATGCCGACATGAAGGTAGGGATACTTTGATCTGTACGGCCAGGACTTCATGATCGATGCTGACATGAAGGTAGGGATACTTTGATCTGTACCGCCTGGACTTCATGATAGATGCTGACATGAAGGTAGGGATACTTTGATCTGTACGGCCTGGACTTCATGATAGATGCTGACATGAAGGTAGGGATACTTTGATCTGTACCGCCTGGACTTCATGATAGATGCCGACATGAAGGTAGGGATACTTTGATCTGTACGGCCTGGACTTCATGATAGATGCTGACATGAAGGTAGGGATACTTTGATCTGTACAGCCTGGACGTCATGATAGATGCTGACATGAAGGTAGGGATACTTTGATCTGTGTGGCCTGGAGGTCATGATAGATGCTGACATGAAGGTAGGGATACTTTGATCTGTGTGGCCTGGAGGTCATGATAGATGCTGACATGAAGGTAGGGATACTTTGATCTGTATGGCCTGGACTTCATGATAGATGCTGACATGAAGGTAGGGATACTTTGATCTATAGGACCTGGAGGTCATGATAGATGCCGACATGAAGGTAGGGATACTTTGATCTGTACGGCCTGGACTTCATGATAGATGCTGACATGAAGGTAGGGATACTTTGATCTGTACAGCCTGGACGTCATGATAGATGCTGACATGAAGGTAGGGATACTTTGATCTGTGTGGCCTGGAGGTCATGATAGATGCTGACATGAAGGTAGGGATACTTTGATCTGTGTGGCCTGGAGGTCATGATAGATGCTGACATGAAGGTAGGGATACTTTGATCTGTATGGCCTGGACTTCATGATAGATGCTGACATGAAGGTAGGGATACTTTGATCTGTACAGCCTGGACTTCATGATAGATGCTGACGTGAAGGTAGGGATACTTTGATCTATAGGACCTGGAGGTCATGATAGATGCCGACATGAAGGTAGGGATACTTTGATCTGTACGGCCTGGAGGTCATGATAGATGCTGACATGAAGGTAGGGATACTTTGATCTATATGGCCTGGAGGTCATGATAGATGCTGACATGAAGGTAGGGATACTTTGATCTGTACGGCCTGGAGGTCATGGTACCACACAATGACAAGTGTGACTGTATCATGAATGTAATCAATGTTATTTTTCTATCCACTATTGGCCACTGGCCGTGGCACAGTTGGTTAGAGCGCCAGCTTATTAACACCAGTTCCTCTGTGGTGATCCAAAGGTCGTGGGTTTGACCGGGTGGGTTGTCATGTCAAGGACCTGCGACATGGCAATTCAGTGAGGTAGCACTATATCTGCTACAAGTAGGTCTCATCATGAAAATGACTGAAATAATGTTCAAAGTGATGCAAAACCCCAAACAAGCAAACAAATCTATCCACTATATAAAGTAAATATTTCATTTATATATGAAGCACATACGCCTTAATTTGACAGGATTTGTTTTGCAGATTTATCTCATAGAAATCAATGTCAACCCAAGTCTGGCAACCAACTGTGAAGGCCTGAAGGAAGTTCTACCCGACATGGTGCATGAAACCCTGGGTAGGTGAAAATCTATATATAGATATGGTGCATGAAACCCTGGGTAGGTGAAAATATATATATATATGGGTGATTTTCTAAATAGACATGATGTGAGAAACCCTTGGTTGGTGATCCTCATTTTAGACTTGGTAATATTTGAAATTTGTAGTGATCAGAATTTATTTCTACGATTATTGTTCATAGTTTTACGTTTTATATTATACTTTTGCAAAATAGTTAAAACAATCTTTGAATTTTTCAGATTTGTGCATAGAATGTTTTGAGAAGAGTCGTCGCAACCAGTCATTGTTGCCACTGCAAAGCCTGAAGAACTTTGACCTGTTGTTTGGTGGAAATGGAAGAGGAGGCAGTCGGTCTGGAACAGTGAGCCCCTCTCGCCAGCACAACACTCCCCTCAGAACAAGATCCTTGTCCCCAACCAGACCCACTGGTCACCTATCAACAGTCAAAGAGCTGAAGACCCAGACTATGACTCCGTTGGATAGGGCTGGGAAGCAGACTCCTGCTAGTGGCCATGTCAATGATGAGGCGTCTGATCATCAAACATCTTCTGCTTCTCAAAGCAAAGTAGCGAGACCAATAAAACCTACCACAACTCAAACTACACCAGTACCCACCTCTGTGGAGGAAACAAAGCGACCCGCTTCCAATGTGCAGGGGGGACAAGGTAAAAGTGCTTCAGGAACAGAGACCTTTAAGCTAAAAATGACTCACATAACCCCTCCTATGGTTTCTCAAGGGCCCTCTTTCTCAAGAACAAAGACACCAACATCATCTGTTAGGAAGTCACAAGATCTCAAACAAAGTGCCAATGCCAGACCATACAAAAGGGCTAATAGTAAAGTTAAGTCTGGCCTCAATAGGCATTCATTGTCTGGTGCTATTACCTCCCCAGAACCCACAGAAACAGAAAACAAACAAACCTCACAACTGACATCTGGTGTGCAAACCAGGCAATCTACACCAGGCTCAGTTGCAAGAAAACCTTCAAACACATTGACACCTGGTGATGAAAAAGTCAAAGAGACACCTAGTGGCCAAACAGTAGTACCAGGCAATAACAATAGTGATGGGGCAACACAGGGAAACGATATTCAACCATCAGACGAAACCCAGAATGGAGAATCATCAAACTCTTTGATCACTCAAAATGCAAGTGCAGCAGACAGTTCAGTGAATTCCAGCAACCCAATAGTGTCCCTGAAAAGAAGTAAAGACAGCCAATCAGAAAAGAGACAATACGATGCTGCAGGACAAAGAATCAATGGCCGAACTGCTAGAGATCAACAATTAGCATTGCTACTAATGAGAAATTCGCGTGTTAGTCAACAGGTGGCAACACCAGTTAGAAGATCAAGAGATAGTCAACAGGTGGCAACACCAGTTAGAAGATCAAGAGATAGCCAACAGGTGGCAACACCAGTTAGAAGATCAAGAGATGGCCAACAGGTGGCAACACCTGATAGGAGTTCTGATGATAGCCAACAAGTGGCAACACCAGTTCAAGTCTCTTACACAAACCAGCCAGTAGTGGCATCGAGTAGGGTAACCTCATCTCTCAAATTACCCAAAGTCCCAAAAATCAATTCAGATCGGGGAAACTAATACCACGACAAGTGCGCTTGCATATGGTAGGTCTGCATCGCATGTAAGCGCTCTTGTCTTGCACATTCCCACAAAACTCACAATTATTTAAAAGTTGAAAATTTGTTTAATAACAATTTATTCTTAAAATTTTCATAAGAACAATGAGCGGGGTGTGTGAAATTTTGTCATTCTGTATGTCCGCCTAACTTTAATCTTCTTTCAAATTACTGATCAAATTACTGGTCAAAGTAATGTGCATTTTGTTTGCACAAAAATATCATCTTTTCAAGATTTAAATGATCATTTCTGAATCAATTTGCAGGCATTTCCAGAAAAGGTTGACAAACATTGCAAAAAGCAATGATCAACATAGCTCATAGGCAGTTGGCCTATGTTTTAAAAGGATCTTATTAATTTTTAGTCTGATTTTGTTATCCATTCATTCAACTCCATGAAAATGGAGAAGATGTATGCATATTTAAAGGAAAAAAGATTTTAAATCCTCAACAAATGATATCAAACAAATGCATTATATTTTATTGTTATAACATAAGTATTCTATTAAAAGCCAAGAATTTGCAGACCATGCCCTGGATAGAGTAGTACCTGCCCTGGATTGAGTACTGCCTAATATGGTCAGAGTTACTATTGTACCTACCCTGGATAAAGTAGTACCTACCCTGGATATAGTAATGCCTACCCTGGATAGAGAAGTGCCTACCCTGGATAGAGTTCTATGTTCCCTGGATAGAATAGTGCCTTCCCTTGTATATGGTAGTGCCTAATCAGGATTGCGGAGTGACAGTCCTTGATATAGTCGTGCCTATCCTGGATAGAGTAGTTCCTGTTCTGGAATGAGTTATACCTACCCTGGATAGAGTAGTTCCTGTCCTGGAATGAGTTATTCCTACCCTGGATAGAGTAGTTCCTGTTATGGAATGAGTTATTCCTACCCTGGATAGAGTAGTTCCTGTCCTGGAATGAGTGGTCCCTGTCCTGGACAGAGAAATGTAAAATATGCCAGTTGTATTTAACTTGCCCCACTTTTGTGAATTCTTTTTCAATATTGAATGGGTCACCTAATATGTATTCAAAATAAAATATTTGTTACACAGTATAACATTAGGAAATTGTTACCAGATATTTCATCAATTGGGCAAAACTAAATATATATTTACTCTCAAAGGCAGAATATATGGAAAGGGTTGACATGTATATTCTGTCAAAGCATAATATAAGGTCTTGAGAGGAAATGGGAGAAATCTTTCCAATACCTGTGTTTGTTATTTTGAATAGTCAGGTATTTTACAGTTCTGATGTATATGGTGAAACTAGGAGGTAAGCAGAATAAAACATCATGGATGGACACGTGAATAAATGCTCAATTATATTTTATTTACAGTTTAATTATATTTTATACATTTTAATTAATTATAATAAAATTAATCAGGGATTAACTTCCAATGGCCAATACTGACAATCTCTAGACTGTGATCAATGTAATGTTTTCAATTTCAATTTTATAATAAGATTATACTTCAATGTTGCTATTTCCACTTTGCTGAAGTGGTAGTCGATTCTGTACCTAGGTTGAGGATGGCCTACCTCTGTTTAGCAGAGTATGATATGCCAAATAAATGTTAACAATTACTAGGAGTTTTTGTATTTTTCCTTATCTATTGCACTCTGTAACATTTCAGATGGTGAAATGTATGAGAAGTTGAAATGTTTATATTGCACTGTGCCTTTGAGATCTAAGTTTCATCAGTGTGAAGTGTACAGTCAGGAAAACTGTGAGGTGCTTAGGTGAGTTCGTTTCAGCAGAGTTTAGAGTTAGGCAAACCTTGGGGTACCCAGGTGAATTCATATTCTCAAGAGTGTAGAGTTAGGCAAACTGTCAGGTGCTCAGGTGAGTTCCGTTTCTGCAGAGTATAGAGTTAGGCAAACTTTGAGGTGCTCATTTGAGCTCAATGTCTGAAGAATGTAGAGTTAGGCAAACTTTGAGGTGCTCATGTGAAATCAATATCTGCAGAGTGTAGAGTTGGGCAAACTTTGAGGTGCTCAGGTGAACTCAATGTCTGCAGAATGTAGAGTTAGACAAACTTTGAGGTACCTATGTGAAATCAATATCTGCAGAGTGTAGAGTTAGGCAAACTTTCAGGTACTCATGTGAGTTCAATATCTGCAGAGTGTAGAGTTAGGCAAACTTTCAGGTGCTCATCTGTCAGATTGTGTCGACTGATTATACCAAGAATCTGAAATAGATAAAAAAAATAAATATGTGTCACTGATAGATTTCATTATTAATAAAGAAATGTAACAGAACCATATTTATAATTCATGTTTTCAGTTACTTATGAATTAGCCGTCCTCTCACAATATAGACTATGAATTGAGTACCTGACAGGTCCTTCTACATTATGTGGTTTGGATTCCAGTTATTTCTACATTGTACAATTACAATACTGACCTGTCCTTGGCTGTTAATGACCGATAGATGGCACTACTGACCTGTCCTTGCCTGTTAATGACTGATAGATGGTGCTACTGACCTGTCCTTGCCTGTTAATGACCGGTAGATGGCGCTACTGACCTGTCCTTGCCTGTTAATGACCGGTAGATGGCGCTACTGACCTGTCCTTGGCTGTTTATGACCAGTAGATGGCGCTACTGACTTGTCCTTGGCTGTTTATGACCGGTAGATGGTGCTACTGACCTCTACTTGGCTGTTAAAGACCGATAGATGGCGCTACTGACCTGTCCTTGCCTGTTAATGACTGATAGATGGCGCTACTGACCTGTCCTTGCCTGTTAATGACTGATAGATGGTGCTACTGACCTGTCCTTGCCTGTTAATGACTGATAGATGGTGCTACTGACCTGTCCTTGGCTGTTTATGACCAGTAGATGGCGCTACTGACTTGTCCTTGGCTGTTTATGACCGGTAGATGGTGCTACTGACCTCTACTTGGCTGTTAAAGACCGATAGATGGCGCTACTGACCTGTCCTTGCCTGTTAATGACTGATAGATGGCGCTACTGACCTGTCCTTGCCTGTTAATGACTGATAGATGGTGCTACTGACCTGTTCTTGGCTGTTTATGACCGGTAGATGGCGCTACTGACCTGTCCTTGGCTGTTTATGACCGGTAGATGGCGCTACTGACCTGTCCTTGGCTGTTTATGACCGGTAGATGGTGCTACTGACCTGTCCTTGCCTGTTAATGACTGATAGATGGTGCTACTAACCTGTCCTTGGCTGTTTATGACTGATAGATGGCGCTACTGACCTGTCCTTGCCTGTTAATGACTGATAGATGGCGCTACTGACCTGTCCTTGGCTGTTTATGACCGGTAGATGGCGCTACTGACCTGTCCTTGCCTGTTAATGACTGATGGATGGCGCTACTGACCTGTCCTTGCCTGTTCATGACTGATAGATGGCGCTACTGACCTGTCCTTGCCTGTTAATGACTGATAGATGGTGTTACTGACCTGTCCTTGGCTGTTAATGACCGGTAGATAGCGCTACTGACCTGTCCTTGGCTGTTTATGACCGGTAGATGGCGCTACTGACCTGTCCTTGCCTGTTAATGACTGATAGATGGTGCTACTGACCTGTCCTTGGCTGTTTATGACCGGTAGATGGCGCTACTGACCTGTCCTTGCCTGTTAATGACTGATAGATGGCGCTACTGACCTGTCCTTGCCTGTTCATGACTGATAGATGGCGCTACTGACATGTCCTTGGCTGTTAATGACCGGTAGATGGTGCTACTGACCTGTCCTTGGCTGTTTATGACTGATAGATTGCGCTACTGACCTGTCCTTGCCTGTTAATGACCGGTAGATTGTGCTACTGACCTCTCCTTGGCTGTTAAAGACCGATAGATGGCGCTACTGACCTGTCCTTGCCTGTTCATGACTGATAGATGGCGCTACTGACATGTCCTTGGCTGTTAATGACCGGTAGATGGTGCTACTGACCTGTCCTTGGCTGTTTATGACTGATAGATTGCGCTACTGACCTGTCCTTGCCTGTTAATGACCGGTAGATTGTGCTACTGACCTCTCCTTGGCTGTTAAAGACCGATAGATGGCGCTACTGACCTGTCCTTGCCTGTTAATGACTGATAGATGGCACTACTGACCTGTCCTTGGCTGTTTATGACCGGTAGATGGCGTAGTCCCATGCTACGGAACAACCTGAACACCTGAGGCACTGGGGTGCTGGGCCCTATGGTGTACACACTGCTATTCATGTACCTGCTCACATCCTACAATACAAGCAATGACAGCCAGTATTCATCTGTAAAAGGCTCCTTTGATTTTAGAACATGGACCTTTCTTCCTCTGCTCAGCGGAAGTTAATACTCTTTGTAGAGGACACACACTCTGGGAATGTTTCTATTTCTTTGTTTGGACGAAAAGATGGGGACATTAGAATGGAAAATGCAGTTTAATGAATGTTCATATGCTCTTAACTATTACACGAAGTCGCATAATTAACTCGTATCATATAACCCCAGTTGATACACAATATGAGAATTTTTACTGAACGTTATTTCACACATGCTGAGAAGTTTAGAGACAGTGAATCTGAAAAGATAATGCCAAATCAATGGTATGCTAATTCTTCCATCTGTCATAAACAACTGAAGGAATAAAAACTGAAACCACAATCTTAGATGAGAATATGTTTAATCCATGTCTAAAATTTATAATTTCATTTTATTTAAAGTATGGCCATTTATCTTCTGTACCATCCAATCAAATTCAATCTACCCTTACACTTATAAATATTTCTGCCCAAATCCAAGAGGACTTAAAAACCAGATAAGTCTGTCATCCTGTTGAGGGAATTTAAAAATGAAAAGTGCTAAATACTAGTTTAACTCTGCATACAGTAGGGTGTGACAATATCTTGTATTTTCTGTGTAAATAATATGAGCAATTGAACAACAGTGGGCACAACATTTGCCAACTTTCTAGGGAACAATCAGTTTAACACTCAATTACAGACTTTTTCTCATTCCTCTTGGAAAACGAATTACAACAAATTACAACTTCATAAAAGAACTTCAAAAAAGCAAAAGGAAATGTTTAAAAATGCTTTGTTCACTCAGCACTGTATGGTTATATCCTTCACCTTTTAGAACTATTTTTTATTTAATTTGAAACACAAGATTGACAGAAATCTGGGTCTCCATTCCTAATTTCTGGTATGCAGAATTCTGGAAACAAAACACATTCTCCTTTAAATCTCCAAACTGTGAGTGGAAAGTTCAATATTCTGTCTAAATCAGCTACTCAATAATGTTAAATACTGGCATAATGTGTCAAAATGGCAACTGACTCAGTTGCCATCACATTTTTGCTACGAGCGTGAAGTTCATTTGATATTTGACTATTTTTTTCAAAATACGCCTTCAAGTATATATCCCTATACAATTATAGGATATGGGTCAGACCAGGATATAAAAGGATATATACCCTGTCAAAAGAGGATATATCCTTTTTTCCATAATAAATCCATTTTTTGTGCATGACTTGCAAAGGCGTTTTAATTTATTTCAACGAATTTTGATTAAGTAATGGGGCTTTGGCCATACTTGGTAGATGTGTCTAGATTATGTCTAGACCCCTCAATAATGAGAGCTTAATTCTGAGTTCTATGGAGTGGCCCTTTTCGTCTGACAGAGTCAGTATATTCGACTTCCTGATCGGTATGAGATGTGAGAGTACCAAAAGGAATCGAAATTTGTCAGAGAAAAAGGGCTACTCCATTGAACTGAGAATTATGCTCTCATATTGAGGGATCTAGACACAACCTATATACAATCTTGATGTTTTGCCACTGATTAGTCTGTAAGTCTATGCTGTGCGATAGGACTGGTATAAGTGAGAAGTGATTTATATGTGTGTAGTAGTGAGAGTATGGCCTTCACCATGTTAATGCTTCCCGATATTAGATAAGGTGTGTTAAATATGGCAACCGTTAGAGGTCGCTGTCTAATCCGCCCAGCAGGGCATTGTCGCTCCCTAGCAACGGTGCGATCACTATGTGCATGTCTTATCAACGTACTCACTGTTATACAATACATACTGAAGGGATTAACATATACGCCTCATATCTTTAATGTAATAGTATGATTATCGAGGCATGTAAATGACCATTGTATTAATATGTATTCCTATGATTATGTAATATTTAAATGTAGTTAGGTAAGATGGTGTTAGCAGATTTATAGGAAATAAATCAATGTATTCAAATATTTATTATGTCTCGGTTCCCAATTTATTTAACTGGTTTTTCCGGATATCCTGATATTTCAAACTTCGACAACAGCACACCATTTAGAAAGCTTTATGCTATGCAAGTTTTTTGTAGAGATAAATTTGAGTGCTTTGTAATGTTATCAACCTTTTGATTCTCTATTTCATTTTCAAAGAAAATGACGAAGACACATGCCTTCCTGTCATCTTTGTCCGATAATGGTTTTTTTATAAGTGTCCAAAAGTTAATGATCACCGTATTTTTTGACAAACAAGTTTTACTTAAGAATAGTACGAACCAAGGGGCACCAGACCACGAATTGTACATCACTATTATCAAAGTGTAAAACTCTTGTCAGATGTAAATCAAATACCAAAATGTTAAACTTGCCCTGTCCATTTCAACATAATCAAGGTTAAACTTACCATCACCATATCAAGGTTCTAACTTACCAGCACCATATCAAGGTTAAAATTACCAGCACCATATCATGGTTCTAACTTACCAGCACCACATCAAGGTTCTAACTTACCAGCATCATATCATGGTTCTAACTTACCAGCACCATATCAAGATCCATTAGTGTCTTCCCAGGATCATATGAAGGTCAATTTTCCCACCTTCATATCGAGGTCAAACCTCCCAGGACAATATCGAGGTTCTAACTTACCAAGCTTACCTTAAGACCACATCAGCAGGATTAGAGTTCAACTTACCAGAACCGTGTCAGGGTCAATGAAGGGAATGTTTATATCGTGGATATCAGGATAGCGGGGATAATTTCCTGTAAGCTGTTCATATGTTAACTTCTCCTGCTGGTTTGCCTGAAATTAGAATCCGATAGTCACTTAACCATTATAACCTATTAGTTACTAATTAGCTGTAACCCACGTTAGTCACTGCTACATTTATCAGTTATTTATTCATTTATATCTTTCTGTTACTCATTAAAACTTGTCAGTTGACAAACCTTTATTCATTTATATCTGCAACAGGTACTGTTTGTTACATTAATTAGAATCTGTCATGCATCAGTTACCAACCATTCATTCATACCTGCAACAATCACTGCTCCATTAGAACCTGTCAGTTCCTAATTCATTTGGACCTATGTGGGTTACTTCTCCATTGGAACCTGTCAGTTACTAATTCATTTATACCTACGTGAGTTACCGATCCATTAGAACCGTTTTATTCTGATTGGGTTGCCATTAACCAGTCGATATAAGAAAGTGGCTCATAAATATGCGTGTTTTGAAGGTATCCATTAAGAGAAAAACTCAGTATACATGCTTATTTTCTCCAAAGAAATGTTTGATTGATAGATTATATTATGGAGCAAGATTTTTTTCTGAGTGAATGCCAGAGACATTTGAACCCAAATCCTCATTTACTTTGTTATGGATGGCAGGTAAATTGATCGTCTACTGATAATCATTTTCTTTTTGCCAAATCGACTTGTAATATTACCGTATATTGATCTTGATGTCTTGTTGACAACAATCAAAATGTGATGTTGTTATAACTATACTTATTATCCCCCTATGCATAATGTCCATCCAATAGACTCATTGCAGATTTAGGTGACTTCACAGATTCATGTTTTAAAAAATTAAAGAGTTTACCAAATATGTTGACCAGAATGGAGACTAATGCCTTATATTTGTGTATCTGCCTGTAACAAAGAACATAATAAAATACCTCATGGTGACCCGTGGATGTAGAACTAACATTTTAAGGTGGCACTTGATCCCCCTTTAGAAGACCTCATAAAGCAATTACTTCACAATGAGAGGTAGGGCACCAGTTGAGCATGCAGGGAGCATGTATTATCTACGACACTGGGCAGATGGTTTGCAGATTGAGTTTCTGAGAGCCAACAAATGCCCTCTTTACTACTGGAAACAACCTGTTTATCTGCGAATTACGAAATTGTTTTGTTGTATAGTTTTATCATAAAATGTACATACATATTTAGGGTATGCTTAAATGTGATATTTGATATAAGATAAGATAAGATAATTTGATATAAGATAAGGAATATAGCAAAATCAAAACTAGAAATAGAAAGCATTCTTTATCAACTTTAGGGAAGCTTAAGTTGATATTTACAAAATATATTACATGTAAGCTCTCAGTGCAAATGTTAAGTTATTATTTTTTCTCTTATAAAATTTAACTCACGTGGGAGTGTGTGTGTGTGGGGGGGGGGGTAGGGTCATAGTTGAATGACATCTGAAAATGTAGCGACAAAAATGGGGTCACCCATTTGTGTCTATTTGGTAAACAGAGTAAATGGTTTGCCGTGTGTTATTATATGTAAAGAGTGGCACATTGTTTGCTGGTGGCTGGCTTGTATCCCTGAGCTAGTATACAATATACTATGCTTAGAAATATTTAAAAAATGATGATCTTATAGATTATGACATTGGTAAACCATAAACCAAAGAATCTCTCTAAAAAACACAGCACATGTGATTAATGGAGTTGATCAGCAGAACTCGGTATACATGACAGAGGGGAGTGACTTAACTTGTACAATTACCCCTGTAGAGTACCCTGGTCATGTTTGCGGGGGTAGGATACATTGCCTTGTAGTGTGTGAGTTTGTTTTCTTCATGTGCCACACCCCCACAACTGATTGCTCACGTGCATGTTGAGCTGCTCAGCTTAGCCGGGCATCACTCACACACAAAGCCTCGCTTTCACTTGTATGGTTATGTCAATAACGCGCTCAATTACATCGTGTCAACCGCGGGGTCCTTTAAAGATGTAGCTGTCTTTATGTTTTTTCCTGGACCACCAGCTTGGCTTCATGTGGAGAGTTCATTAATGTCTTTGGGAAAATAGATTTTTTTGTATTGATATCTTTTTTCAGCATAGGTTTTTTTCATCGAATCATATAAAAGGGCTTTTTTTCGGAGAATTTCAATGGACCTTAATATTTCATAGACACATATATCTGTTATATCCACATCATTCATTAGAATGATACACTCACGTGACCCACGGGACCATCATACACTCACGGGACCCTGCTGTGTACTTTAAGATGATGTTTGGTGAAATGCCATCGGGAAAACGCCGGCAACTTTTATCTGAACTGCTGGCCGATTTTGTAAAAAATACCCATTGGCCTGGCATCTTAACTGAAATTGGTGGTATGACATTGTCTAATAACTGGTCTAATTTATCCTGCCATACTAACACCGGTCTAATAACTGGTCTAATTTATCCTGTCATACTAACACCGGTCTAATAACTGGTCTAATTTATCCTGCGTTACTAACACCAGTCTAATAACTGGTCTGACGTATCCTGCCATACTTACACCGGTCAAATAACTGGTCTAATTTATCCTGCCATACTAACACCGGTCTAATAACTGGTCTAATGTATCCTGCCATACTAACACCGGTCTAATAACTGGTCTAACTTATCCTGCCATACTAACACCGGTCAAATAACTGGTCTAATGTATCCTGCCATTCTAACACCAGTCTAATAACTGATCTAATTTATCCTGCAATACTAACACCGGTCTAATAACTGGTCTAACTTATCCTGAAATACTAACACCAGTCTATTAACTGGTCTGACGTATCCTGCCATACTAACGCCAGTCTAATAACTGGTCTGACTTTTCCTGCCATACTAACGCCAGTCTATTAACTGGTCTAATTTATCCTGCCACTAAAGCAGGTTCAATAACTGGCCTTCTATTTGACCATTTTTTATTATTGAGTCACCAGGAATGATGATTTTGAAAAAAATCAACAGCACCAACTTTGAAGTTTAGGAAGCACTTGTTTTTTCTTAGGAAGGTTAGGAAGCATTTGTTGATATAAAGCGTTAGTGACTGGTCGATGATCTGGGTCGAATTGCTCTTTTTGTAATGATATCATTGACAAATATAAAGACGAACGCCATCTACATGCATGATGACGTATTGCAAGCATAATTTTCACTTGATATCAAATATTAATGAATAATCAAGGTCATCTATCAAATGGCTTCAGTGCATTTGTCAGGGAATGCCCACAAGACACGGGTTATACCACAGTCACATTTGCACCGATTTCAGAAACGATGCCCGGCCGATGGGTATTTTTCACAAAATCGGCCGACAGTTCAGCCGTGAGAGCACAGGGAGATCATCGGCCACAGTTGGACATCTTCAAGACGCCATTCGAGTCATCAGGAACTTTTATCTGCAACATAACAGTTGCCGGGGTTTCATTGATGCCTAAACACCAAATATCATTTTAAAGTACATGGCAGGGTCTCGGCAGTGTCCTGCAGGCATATCTTAAGATTATCTTAGGGTTGCTGGTGGCATCGTAGGATGAAAATAGGATTTTTTTTATTTCATGTGTTCACATGCCATCGTCAGATGATCCAATGGGCTCCCTACGATATCAGATAGACGTGTTAAGGATTTCCTTCAGATGTCTTTCAAGAGATATAGACGTCTTTAGGATATCATCCAGACATCTGTGGCATATAATCTGGCACGCGCTGTGTGGCACCCCTGCATAAGCATTTTCATATTAATTGTTTCAAACAAAACAAGAAAAGCTAAGATAAAAAAACATTTCCGCTCCTTAACTAGGAGCTCGGCACTTAGATTACTAGGAGCTCGGCACTTAGATTACTAGGAGTATAGCACTAAGATTACTAGGAGTGTGGCACTAAGATTACTAGGAGTGTGGCACTAAGATTACTAGGAGTGTGGCACTAAGATTACTAGGAGCATGGCACTAAGATTACTAGGAGTATAGCACTAAGATTACTAGGAGTGTGGCACTAAGATTACTAGGAGTGTGGCACTAAGATTACTAGGAGTGTGGCACTAAGATTACTAGGAGCATGGCACTAAGATTACTAGGAGTATAGCACTAAGATTACTAGGAGCATGGCACTAAGATTACTAGGAGTATGGCACTAAGATTACTAGGAGCATGGCACTAAGATTACTAGGAGTATAGCACTAAGATTACTAGGAGCTTGGCACTAAGATTACTAGGAGTATGTCACTAAGATTACTAGGAGTGTGGCACTAAGATTACTAGGAGTGTGGCACTAAGATTACTAGGAGCATGGCACTAAGATTACTAGGAGTATAGCACTAAGATTACTAGGAGCATGGCACTAAGATTACTAGGAGTATAGCACTAAGATTACTAGGAGCATGGCACTAAGATTACTAGGAGTATAGCACTAAGATTACTAGGAGCTTGGCACTAAGATTACTAGGAGTATGTCACTAAGATTACTAGGAGTGTGGCACTAAGATTACTAGGAGTGTGGCACTAAGATTACTAGGAGCATGGCACTAAGATTACTAGGAGTATAGCACTAAGATTACTAGGAGCATGGCACTAAGATTACTAGGAGTATAGCACTAAGATTACTAGGAGCATGGCACTAAGATTACTAGGAGTATGTCACTAAGATTACTAGGAGTGTGGCACTAAGATTACTAGGAGTGTGGCACTAAGATTACTAGGAGCATGGCACTAAGATTACTAGGAGTATAGCACTAAGATTACTAGGAGTATGGCACTAAGATTACTAGGAGCGTGGCACTAAGATTACTAGGGGCATGGCACTAAGATTACTAGGAGTATGGCACTAAGATTACTAGGAGTATGGCACTAAGATTACTAGGAGCTTGGAACTAAGATTACTAGGAGCATGGCACTAAGATTACTAGGAGTATGGCACTAAGATTACTAGGAGCACGGCACTTAGATTACTAGACATATGGCACTAAGATTAATAGGAGTACGGCACTAAGATTAATAGGAGCGTGGTACTAAGATTACTAGGAGCATGGCACTAAGATTACTAGGAGCGTGGCACTAAGATTACTAGGAGCGTGGCACTACGATTACTAGGAGCATGGTACTAAGATTACTAGGAGCTTGGCACTAAGATTACTAGAAGCGTGGCACTAAGATTACTAGGAGTATGGCACTAAGATTACTAGGAGCATGGCACTAAGATTACTAGGAGCATGGCACTAAGATTACTAGGAGTATGGCACTAAGATTACTAGGAGTATAGCACTAAGATTACTAGGAGCATGGTACTAAGATTACTAGGAGCGTGGCACTAAGATTAATAGGAGCATGGTACTTAGATTAATAGGAGTACGGCACTACGATTAATAGGAGCATGGTACTAAGATTACTAGGAGCTTGGCACTAAGATTACTAGGAGCGTGGCACTAAGATTATTAGGAGCATGGTACTACGATTACTAGGGGTGTGGTACTAAGATTACTAGGGGCGTGGTACTAAGATTACTAGGAGCTTGGCACTAAGATTACTAGGAGCACGACACTAAGATTACTAGGAGCGTGGTACTTAGATTACTAGGAGCATGGCACTAAGATTACTAGGAGCGTGGCACTAAGATTACTAGGAGCGTGGTTCTTAGATTACTAGGAGCATGGTACTAAGATTAATAGGAGCGTGGCACTAAGATTATTAGGAGTATGTCACTAAGATTACTAGGGGCGTGGCACTAAGATTACTAGGAGTATGTCACTAAGATTACTAGAAGCGTGGCACTAAGATTAATAGGAGTACGGCACTAAGATTACTAGGAGCTTGGCAGTAAGATTACTAGGAGTATAGCACTAAGATTACTAGGAGTGTGGCACTAAGATTACTAGGAGTATAGCACTAAGATTACTAGGAGCGTGGCACTAAGATTACTAGGAGTATGGCACTAGGATTACTAGGAGTATGTCACTAAGATTACTAGGGGTGTGGTACTAAGATTACTAGGGGCGTGGTACTAAGATTACTAGGAGCGTGGCACTAAGATTTAACAGGAGCACGACACTAAGATTACTAGGAGCGTGGTACTTAGATTACTAGGAGCATGGCACTAAGATTACTAGGAGCGTGGCACTAAGATTACTAGGAGCGTGGTACTTAGATTACTTGGAGCATGGCACTAAGATTACTAGGAGCATGGCACTAAGATTACTAGGAGCATGGCACTAAGATTACTAGGAGCATGGCACTAAGATTACTAGGAGCGTGGTACTAAGATTAATAGGAGTACGGCACTAAGATTACTAGGAGCGTGGTACTTAGATTACTAGGAGCATGGCACTAAGATTACTAGGAGCGTGGCACTAAGATTACTAGGAGCGTGGTACTTAGATTACTTGGAGCATGGCACTAAGATTACTAGGAGCATGGCACTAAGATTACTAGGAGCATGGCACTAAGATTACTAGGAGCATGGCACTTAGATTACTAGGAGCGTTGCACTAAATTTACTAGGAGCGTGGTACTAGGATTACTAGGAGCGTGGCACTAAGAGTAATACCTGTATCATTATCTTATATCACTTTGAGTCAAAACAACTTACAGTAAACATTTCCTGCGACGAGAAATTAACAGGATTAACATGGAAGCATGGGCGTGGCGCTATGAAGAGGATCTGTATCATCATGATTTATTCCAAACCAAATCAATTCTGGATAATTATTTTTTTAATGAAATCAATTATCAAGCTTCTAGATAAAAACATATCCAGAATCCAGAAATTCCGGGGATCGAACTTGTAGTTTGGGCGCAGCAATATGAGCGATATGTGTATATTTGTACGTTGTATTTCAAGTAACCCAAGCAAAAAGTAACCCAAGCAACACGTAAACCAAGCAACAAGTAACCCAAGCAACATATAACCCTGGGAACAGGTAACCCTGGCAACAGGTAACCCTGGCAACAGGTAACCCTGGCAACAGGTAACCCTGGCAACAGGTAACCCTGGCAACAAGTAACCCTGTCAACCTGCTTGAGGGATCATCTGAATAGGTATACGAAATTCCCTAGATTTTTGTTGTTGGGTGTCAATGGCCCTAAATAGTGTTATGTTCTTGTATATTTCCATTTACTTGTTGAGAACAATAGCTGCGTGGATTGAAAAGTCTTCATTTGTAAATTATATTGATTTCTTTGAGTATTGAAGATTCCCTTACCAAGTTGATTTTTCTTTTTCAAAATTTAGACTTGAAATCATTTTAAAATAATTTATCTGCCTTTTAACTTTATCTAGGATTGCTTGGTTCCAGGCAAGCCCAATTTACCAAAATGTTCAGTACGCTGACAAGGGTCTCGTTGAAAAGGTCATTCTCCATTCAAAGATAAACATAGTAACTCTACTTTACCTTTTCCTTTCCTAGATTTCCTATATTTCATTGTGCTAAGTTGAGACCTTAACATTAATTAGTATAGCATATGGATATATGATCTTTCACATATGGATTAATGGTCTTTCACTTTGATATATCACCATGTTCATCCCAAATACTGATATATATATATATGTATATCAGCATTTAATTGCTTAAAATTGAAATATTATTTTCAGTTATTGCACAATAACATAATAGGTACACATTTCGGAGAAGTTTAGTTCATATATCATTAATAGAAAACCTGACGCATATGATATTTCATTTAAAATTAAATGGATATAAAACTATGTTTTAGTCTGGATACCGAGCAGTTCAAAACTTTTATGTGTAGTTAAAATATCATGTCCGTATATCAGAGATTATATATATTACGTTAACTTTTAAATCTTTATAGGTCTAAATGGCAGGTGTTATGGGCAATAAACTGAAACAAACGTTTTTGACTATGAGAGGTAATGTAGGACAAAATGACTCTGTTATTTCTCATAGAGAAATCATAATAGAGTGTGACAACCATTATTAGATTAATAAACATAAATAGTAGTCAACACAGTCGTGATAAGGATCCATTACATGTACATAAGTAACTGATGAGTTTGATAGAGAAATTGATATGTAGCAGATATCAAAGTCAGGCTACAAGGTACAGGTATGTCAGTAAGTTGAAAAGGACTCTGTGAATATAACAAACTGGCGTCATTTGTGATACTGCCAAAATGACATCGTCATCATCTGTCATGTGTGGAGAAGTGTCCCTGTCACGTGTACAGTACTTCCATATAGTTATCTCCCCCTCTCCCAGCCACACATGGGCAAACCTTGTACGGCAATGTATGTGTTTTTGTCAGCAATATTTGATGCCATGCAATATCCCGATAACTCAGCTGTGTTTATGCCTTCTGAACAGGTTTTCCTGTATCGTATTGTTGCCTGTGCTTTACTCTTGACACTCACGCTAGGTGGCACTTGATTACACCCCAAATCTCGTGAAAGAAAAGCAAAACCATGTATCAGCGAGACTTTGTGATCATTTTGGAATGGAGAATCATTTTGTGTTTAGTTTAATTAAAGAGGGAATGAGAAATGTCTCAGAGCGAATATAATGATTGCTTTGTCAGGGGTTTCTGGACATTCTATTGACTTACCCCTATTATCGTCCAATTTATTGACATGAGTATCGTGATGCCTAAATGTGAATTGTGTGCAATGCAAAGCTAGAATTGTTCTGTTTTCACATTGTAGCCCTCATCATGAGTTTAACAACGTTCTCAGTCCAATAAACTAGAATTCAAAAGTTTAAAAAAAAAAAAATCCGGAATAAAATAAGCATCCATACATGTGTGTTATACATTGAACATAATATACCTTTTGAGTTTATTTTTTTTTGGGGAAAGACATTTATCGCTTACCTTTAATGAAAATTAATTTGTAACCTTAACTCTGGCTCAAGGTCCCTGAGTACATGTTATGGCGAAACTGAACACACAGTTCCAAAGATGAATTCGGACCACTTTGTATGTAATGGTTCCAAGAAGCAAATTGTTCCCATTGTTATTGATATTCATGGATACTGCTTACTAACGCTATGATATATACATGTATATCTCTATGCTATAATTTACATCGGTCTTTTTTCATAATAACAAATACAAGTAAGCCCTTGATGTCTTTATTACACAATAACACCCCTGAAGGTTTTGTTCTGCAATAACACCCCTGAAGTCTCTATTTCACAAAAACAACCTTGAAGTCTCTATTTCACAAAAACACCTCTAAAGTCTCTATTTCACAAAAAACACCCTGAAGTCTCTATTTCACAAAAACACCCCTGAAGTCTCTATTTCACAAAAAAACACCCTAAAGTCTCTATTTCACAAAAACACCTCTGAAGTCTCTATTTCACAGGAACATTGCTGAAGTCTTTGTTTAACATAACACCCCTGGAGTCTTCATTTCAAAATAGCTCCCCTGATGTTTTTGTTTCGCGCGATCATCCCTGTAATATTAGTTTCACATTTAAACCCCAGAATATTCTGTTTAACAAAAACAACCCCGAAGTATATGTTTCACATTAATTGGAAGTCTTTGATTCATTATAATGCCCCTGGAAGTCTTTCTTTGTTTCACATTAAGACACTGGAAGTATTTGTTTCATATTTAGACGCTGAATGTATTTGTTTCACATTAAGACACCGGAAGTGTTTGTTTCACATTTAGACACTGAATGTATTTGTTTCACATTAAGACACCGGAAGTGTTTGTTTCACATTTAGACACTGAATGTATTTGCTTCACATTAAGACACCGGAAGTGTTTGTTTCACAAATGTGAGGTCTTTGTATTGCTTCATACACAGCTCTGAAAGCTCTGTTTCACAAGAACACCCCTGGTAATATGATGTCACACTCTGGCACAGTGAGATGAAACCAAAGTGATCTGTAACAAAAACAACTGCTGTGGAGTTTGAGTAATTAGATAAAGTTCATTCAGTAAATGGGATGGAAGTTGGTTGTACACTCAGCTGCATGATCCTCTCAATTGTTGCAATCCTGTTATCAAAGTTTGCCTGGTGTGGTCAGTCCAAAGTAGTCACAACTTGGCACTCGGCCAAAATGACCTCAAAAGACATGTCCTTCACAGCTTAAAGCCTCTTCTTCTTCTTCTTTTTTAAATATTTTTTTTTCATGTGCATTTTAGATTATCACATTGAAATAAACACAAGAATGTATATCATATCTAATGTATAATAAATATGTATGGATGAATATAATTCACATTTTGTATTGATTTTTAATAATACACACAATGGTGAAATTGGTCATTTAAAAGTGAGACCGTGACAATAAAATATTTCTATGTGATACAAGGACTTCAATTCATTTTCAGTGTAATATCAAGTCAAGTGAAAAGTAACGTAAAGGTAACATTTATACAGCGCTGATTTCTGACACTGTTTGCTCATAGCACTTGATAGTAAGTGGCCAGGATTTGAACCAGGAATCCCTGGGTGTCATGGCAAAGGCTCTACCAATTGAGCTGTTTCGGCCATATATGAACCTCAAAATACAATGAAATTAAGGAAAAAAAACATTCATTCGGACAATGAAGAAACATGTCAGAGGTATAAATGGTATCATTTACCTCCAGAAACAACAACGTACTATTGATATCTTCATCGCAGTGTTTATGTGACTCTTCTTTACAAGTTTTTCTTTGCTGTGGCTTTTCATTTGAAAATGATATAACAAAATGTGACAATTTAAAACTGATGTGGTGGCCTAATTGTCCAGAAAGAACTGTGATACTTGTCATTTTCCTTTACATTCCCAATATATAACATGAAAAAAAATTGGTATGGTATCACAAAGCGGAATAATTTATTCAACTCAGTTCAATTATGAATTTAGAGCAATATGCAGTGATATGAAACATTTAGAGTGCAGCAATTGCCACTGAGGAATAATAAGATTATGCTGTTTTTAACCTGAAGGTGGCACCTCACGTGATTTGCTGGGCATGCGCATCAGCAAATATTTCAAGCACTTGACATTTCCATACACACTCTCAAATAATGGTTTTATAACAGAAACTTTATAAAAGGGTTAAATGATAAACATGCTTGGGCTCAAAATAATTCTGATCAATAGCGTGAGAGTTTTTATCTCATTTTTCTTGATATCATTTAGTTTTTATTGAAATAGGCAATGGTCAAAATTGTTACCATAATTTATTATGTGATTGGGATTCAAATTCAAGTGGTTTAAGAGAGAAGAGGCTCAATTGATTTAAACATAACCAAACTAGCTAACCATAATACAATGTCTCAATATTACAGTTGTATTTCTGTCAAATATATTGCTAGGACAACTGTGTCAGTGTGAAAATCACTATAATATAAAGGAAAATATCACCGCACCAGTTATTCAAACTTCTGTCTTTTTCACAAAAAGAAAAAATGATGATATATGTGGGACGTAATGTCTGTGTGCAATCTATTTCTTCTCAAGATTCAAAATAATGTTCTCTAAATCTTTGGAGCTAACTCGTGTGTATATGTCATAAAGATTAGATTGGTTTTGCTCTCATAATGCATGGCTCGGCAGTTTAGCCTGCTGGGTGAGGGAGTCACGTAGGCTTCATAGCATTATCCACGGGCCTGCGTAGCAACCAATCGCAGCCAGTCTGCAGCAACTTTGTGACCAATCAGCGGCCGTCTGCCACCTTCTTCTCCTCCTCGCCACGTTAATATCATACTAACACTTCATCAAACTTGTGCCCACGTTCATATCTGTCCTCCCACGGCGCCTACTACTATCACTGTCCCAGCTCTCCTCCCAGCCTATATAGTCGCTGACTCGGTCATATCGCATCAGAAGATTCTGTGAGATGAAGCCCGTACTGAGCATCTGTGTCATCGTGTGCCTCATCGTGGCCACAACCCACGCCAACTTCTACGGCAAGAGGGGTAAGTAACTGCATACGCCTCTACCTTATATCATATACATAGCACGAAGGGGTATGTTACTGCATACGCCTCTACCTCAACATCATATACATAGCAAGAAGGGGTATGTTACTGCATACGCCTCTACCTCAACATCATATACATAGCACGAAGGGGTATATTACTGCATATGCCTCTATCTCAACATCATATACATAGCACGAAGGGGTATGTTACTGCATACGCCTCTACCTCAACATCATATACATAGCAAGAAGGGGTATGTTACTGCATACGCCTCTACCTCAACATCATATACATAGCACGAAGGGGTATATTACTGCATACGCCTCTACCTCAACATCATATACATAGCACGAAGGGGTATATTACTGCATATGCCTCTATCTCAACATCATGTACATAGAAAGAAGGGGTATGTTATTGCATACGCCTCTACCTTGTATCATACACAAAGTAAGAAGGGGTAAATTACTGCATACGCCCCTATCTTAAATTCACATAGCACTTAAAACCTGCACAAGACAGATCTTTGTGTGGTTTTGGGACAACATACTGAAGAACTGGCGCTTATATATATATATATATATATATATATATATATATATATATATATATATATATATATATATATATATATATATATATATATATATATATAATACTACTGCACGGTGCTTGATTGTCACTGAGAGGAACGCTATTCGGTTATATGAGCGCAGTTTGGCATAACAGACAAACGGCGCTTTATAGATATCATATTGTTATGTTTTGCTATCAGCGCGAAAAAGCGTTATTCTTTGCCAAGCTTTGTTATATGATTGTACATTATAGATGATATTTTTTTTTCTCCAGAAAATAACATGAACGTTTAGAACTCTGTCTGTGATATCATAAAAAATACATTGAATGAAATTCAAGGAAAAAACAATTCATTTCAATAAGCGCCACTTCTTGAGTAAGTTGTCCTGAAACCACACATTTGAAAGCATTTCAATTCAAGATCATGACATTTGAGAACATTTCAATTCAAGGACATTACAATGTAAAACAATCCAATTCATCCACCACATATCATTGTAAAACCACTCAATTCTAGTGGCCATGCCTTCTGGGTGCTTGACCGGAAATCGGTCTCATTCAGATCACAAAAAATAAAGCAACGGGATTTAGCATTATATACAGATTGACTAGTTATCCTTGGATCAGACTTCATGTGAAATTATTGTTTCAGAAAATACCATGCAGATAATTATCGATATTATAATAATTATCGATACTATAATGCCCTTTATAAGTGACAACTAAAATTGTCAGTAAAGCTAGAAAAGTATATTATTTTTTTTAATTTTGAGGTGTTTTTTAAGGATGTAGACAGCAGTCATCGTAACTACAAAAAGCTTATGAATTCTGATAGGTTCTCGCTCAGGCTAACCCGAATCTTGCCCTAGGAGGGCCTTTCCTGCTGTAATACTCATAAAAAAAGAATATTAATGTAATATATTCACATGCTCACTCTTTTCTAGGGCGCGGCACTATTTCGGCCATTTTCGTTTTAATAATACATATTTGTTTTTGGTAAATGCCATTGGCAATGATAAAATGTCATCCCCCATTCTCGATGTGATTATTATCACTTTTCACGACCTTTCACACTTCGCATTGCCCTTTCACACCTCGCCACCAACAAGGGGTGATACTGAGTACATTACATTCAAATATTTAGAAAAGAGGGTTTCTTAGAACTTTTATGTGAAAGGAAGAAGCTTGCTGTAAGCCAGGAAAAATGGTTTGCTCATTTCAACTTGGGCAATACTTTTAGAGTTAACATTCGTGGAACACACTATTCACAACCCTAGTCACTAATAACAGAACTACTTAATCCCTATTTCATCTCGTACCTCATCATAGATTAATGCACGGTGCCTAACCCAAACAACAGTCAATATTCAATTCATAATCGGGGTCAATTTTCATTATTAAAGTTAAGCTCACATTCTCGCGTCCTCCTTGAACGCGGTCGATTTGTGGCATGTCGTACTCATATCGTGACGACATTCACACGCCCAGATATCGAACTCACTTATTCATTATTACTTACGGCAATCTGTGCATTTATGTGCCACTGCAAACATCTTGAGCAGCAATTAATTAATTAGTAAGATGTAGCGGGAACTTAGCTATCATGCGTTGGTAGCTAAATTGCCGTAAACAACCTGCGTGAAGGAAGGGCGTTGTACATCAACTATGTTTCTTAATCCCTCATAATGATGAGTATTTTGTGTCATTTATATTTTACTTTATATTTTACAGATCACCGATAAGAGATTAAGGGTAGTATATAAAACTATGAAAGACTTTCCAAAATTATATCTGATATCTATTTAATATCTGAATAAGCTAAATAATTGCTAAAAATTAGTTCAAGGCCATATGTCCCATATGTTTACTGTGGAACTTTCTGACCATGTTCTACGATAAATCTGGATTGCACTTGTTTTTACATACGTGGATATTCCTTAAAACATAAGTGCGCAAAATGCACAGACAGAATTTATGTGAAATTATGGACTGAATCGAATGAATAAACATTAAATATGATATACAGCATAAAAATGTGAAAGGGAAATGTGAATGTATTGATACTTTTATGTTTCTATGACTGTTTGGTTATTTCCAGTCCAAATTATTTAATATTATGCTATAAGCGAGACCATAACTGGCAAACATTGCGTCTCGGTAGACATGAATGACGCCATCTGCTCATGAAAAAGACGGATTTTATTGCTTGGAACGGAACAAATATATGTGCATCATTCATAAATTTACGTTTGGAAAACGATTACCAAGAAAAACATAAAATGACTTCCTTTCAGTTGTTTTGTAATCATATCTACTAGCGGCAGAAAGCAATTGATGTCTTGTTTAGAAGAAAACATGGCAGATAGAAACTGCCTGGAGAAACTTCTTTTACTCCAGTTGAGAATGATTTAAAAAAGTCCTTAATGGATGCATTTTTATAGATTGTGGAGTGGATATGATCTTGGTATTGGGATGACCTGGGATTGGGATTACCTGGGATTGGGATGACCTCAGGTTATAACGACCTTGGGTTATAACGACCTTGGGATGTAATGACCTTGGGTTTTAGTTACCTTGGGTTGAAGTTACTTTGGGTTGTAGTTACCTGCGTTTGGTGTGACCTAGGGTTGTAGTGACCTGAAGTTATAGTGACCTGCAGTTAGTGTAACCTGAGGTTGTAATGGCCTGCGGTTCGTGTGACCTAGAGTTGTAATGACCTGCGGTGGGTGTGACCTAGAGTTGTAATGACCTGCGGTGGCGTGACCTAGAGTTGTAATGGCCTGCGGTGGGCGTGAACTAGAGTTGTAATGGCCTGCAGTGGGTGTGACCTAGAGTTGTAATGACCTGCGGTGGGCGTGACCTAGAGTTGTAATGACCTGCGGTGGCGTGACCTAGAGTTGTAATGACCTGCGGTTGGTGTGACCTAGAGTTGTAATGGCCTGCGGTGGCGTGACCTAGAGTTGTAATGACCTGCGGTTGGTGTGACCTAGAGTTGTAATGGCCTGCGGTTGGTGTGACCTAGAGTTGTAATGACCTGCAGCAGTTTTGACCTGGGGTGGGTCTTATCTGGGGTGGATGTGACCTGTTTGTAAGACTCCCGAGGTCCATCCTTTGCACTAAGGCAGTATGGCGCAGGTCATGAGAGAAGCTATGATGCCAAAGGCTTCTGCTACTGACAAGATCAATGTCATCTCCAGATTTCTCCCTCTCTCTCTTTCAAAAAAAAAAAAAAAAAAAAAAAAGAAAAAAAAAATACAATCAACTTCAATCAAACACAAATTACATGCACCCACCACCATAGGCAATATGTATAGATCGTTTCCTCGGTCCGATTCTCCAATTTCTGTCTCACGATTGTCTCTGTACAATGTTCCATTGCATCCCCTACCATATCGATATATTGGTACTTCCATGTTGGATGTTTCTAGTAACATTCTCCATAAGTAAACACAGGTGAACTGCATCAACCGAGGCATATGGCGACAGTTCAGTCACCTTTGATCTGTGCATGGTGGGATCGATCTTCAGAGTATAATATATATTAAACATATGCGTATATCATGAGATGTAATTGTTCAAATCAGCACCTGGTCCCGTCAAGATACCACTATCACGTGACCAGGTGGGCAAAAATAATTATTCAAAAGCGGGTGTGTCTAATCAACTATTGTCTGTCGGCTTATAGACTGAGTTTATCTTATGGAATGTTGGCTTATGGACTGGGTTTATCTTATGGAATGTTGGCTTATGGACTGGGTTTATCTTATGGAATGTTGGCTTATGGACTGGGTTTATCTTATGGAATGTTGGCTTATGGACTGGGTTTATCTTATGGAATTTGTCTGCATAATAGATTTTGGCCTGTTTTATAAAGAGGGACCTGTATTCTCTGGCCTGTCTTATTAATGGTGATGTGTATTGTATATTGAGGTATGTCTGGAATTTGGTCCGTCTTACAGACTTTCACCTGTATAGCCTGTGACATTATAGACTGTGATTTGTATAAATAGTGACATGTATAGAATTTGACATGTATAGAATTTAACATGTATAGAATTTGGCATGTATAGAATTTGACATGTATAGACTGTGACCTATATAGACTGTGACCTATATAGACTGTAACCTATATAGAATGTGACTTGTATAGATGATGACTTGTAAAACTGTGACCTTTTTAGACTGTGACCTTTTTAGACTGTGACCTTTATAGACTGTGACCTTTATAGACTGTGACCTTATATATTATGACCTTTATAGACGGTAACGTTTATAGAATGTGACCTATATAGATTTTGATCTGCATAGGTAGTGACCTGGATATACTATAACCTTGATATACTATGACCTATATAGAATGTGATTGACCTATATAGAATGTGACCTGTATAGATTGTGACCAATATAGACTGTGACCTGGATACTCTATGACCTGCCATAGGCAATGGCCTGGATGTACTATGACCTATATAGACTGTGACCTGTAATACTAAACGCGACCTGTAAATGGTGACCTATTTGATGGAATGTGGTCTATTTCACAATTGCACCTACTATTGCGTGAACTTTTTGGACTGTCGTGGGCGAGTGGTAGAATAAAGGAGGTGTGGAGACAGTTCTCAGCCTAGGAGTGGGAAGCCCTTGACTTTCACACCTATCTTCTTCACGTCTCACGCTAATTAGACAACTGATCAATGTGATTAACAAGCCACTCCTTCGCCGCGCCACCTGCCGGTCAGAACACTCACACAGTGAGGTGGACTCAGGCACATTTATCAATGTATCCCAAACCAAAAAAACCGTCATACAGCAGCTGGTCTTAAAATGCTCAGGGCTCTCAAAGCATTTGACATAAACATGATCAGATCGCACTGCAGTTGGAACTAAAATCCTTAGATCGCATTGCAGTTGGCACTATAATCCTCAGATCGCACTGCAGTTGTCATTACAATGTTTAGATTATAACTAAGTATAATTATATGGCATGGAGTTCCTGAACGCCCCACCCATATCAAGTGATGTGTGTTTGTCTGTGTGATTTCTTGTGAGGCATTCTTATACTCAACTAAAAATAAGTCACCACAGCAGGGACCTGATATGATATTTCTGCTGACGAAATATTTTGATCGCTTATCAAGTTATGTCTTTTCTTGTCAAAGATATGAAACCAATATACACCCTACATCCGTGCATTGATATATGTGAACCCCGCATGTCTTTATTCGGATAGGACGCTACAAAATTATTCCCGGATCAAAGCTCTTCATGGATCACATTTTAGACAGGCCTTTTCTCACATGGATGATTGGGACAGGTCGCAGTGTGCAGCACTCCCGGGGAGGTCCCGGATGAAGTGAAGGCCCTGGGGTGGTGGCTTTGGGGGGGAGGAGGGTTGTGCTATCAGAGCACGTGGTCAGGTGTAAGAAGCGATCAGGACACAAGGAAGAGAAGAGGAGACAGGATGAAAGCGAGGGGATGTGCTCAAGAGGGGGCGCCTCCTCCCACACCAGCGCTTTACACCAGTTCACAGAGTACCCGTCAAGCCGCATTTATTCCACTCAAAAAGAAACCACCATCTAGTGAGTGACGGAATCCACTTAACTGATTTGTGTAATTGTTTCCAAGTGATAGTTAAAACTCCCACGATCACTTGAATGTGTATCCAAGTGCCTCTTACATGTTCTGGGGGTATTTTAATACAATGCTGCATGCATGTTGTTATAACTTAGCTGATACTGCATTTATGTGGTTATAACTGAGTTGATACTGCATTAATGTTGTTATAACCGAGCTGATACTGCATTCATGTGGTTATAACTGAGCTGATGCTGCATTTATGTGGTTATAACTGAACTGATACTGCATGCATGTGGTTATAACTGTACTGATACTGCATGCGTGTTGTTATAACTGAACTGATACTGCATTCATGTTGTTATAACTGAGCTGATACCGCATTCATGTTGTTATAACTGAGCTGATACTGCATTCATGTTGTTATAACTGAGCTGATACCGCATGCATGTTGTTATAACTGAGCTGATACCAAATTCATGTTGTTATAACTGAGCTGATACCGCATGCATGTTGTTATAACTGAGCTGATACCGCATGCATGTTGTTATAACTGTACTGATACTACATTCATGTTGGTATAACTGAGCTGATACCGCATACATGTGGTTATAACTGAGCTGATACCGCATTCATCTTGTTATAACTGAGCTGATACCGCATGCATGTTGTTATAACTGAGCTGATGCCGCATTCATGTTGTTATAACTGAGCCGATACCGCATTCATGTTGTTATAACTGAGCTGATACTGCATTCATGTTGTTATAACTGAGCTGATACTGCATACATGTTGTTATAACTGAGCTGATACCGCATTCATGTTGTTATAACTGAGCTGATACCGCATGCATGTTGTTATAACTGAGCTGATACCGCATACATTGTTGTGGGTCACTGAGTCAAGAGAAGATAACTGCATGATTTTCATACCATGGCACTCTTGCCATTTCACAGCTGAAAGAAACTAACATGGACCTAATTTTAAATAGGTTAGGATACGTTAGATAATCCCAGATTATCGGAGATTAGTGCATGTGATCATGATTTTCTAGCAGAACTAATCCTGAGCGTGCATAAATCTCTTGTGAAGAAGGCACAAACGCTCTCAAGGACAGCACGATACGGTCCCTGTGATCAGCGCAGTTATGTCTGAGTGGCGTCTTATTTACAAGTACATATCGCCAGAAAGACAGTAATAAATTAGACATTATGTCTTAAGCACAAAGCTTTGAGCTGATGATTGTACTAGAACATATCTTCAGCATTTCCTGTCTTCTATATTCTCGCCGTAATTGTATAGAAAGTCAAATCAGTACGCATCAAAGTTGATATACATCTTCCCATCAATAGGAGGAAGATAACAAGAGAGAAATTGCAGCAAAACATACAGTGTGTTCACTGATTGAATGCTTACAGCTCACCCTAGGAAAAGCTTATAATCTAATCTAACCCATCAGGTGATTTATATCTACTTGTGGAGACCAGGCAAAGCAATGCATATGTCTTAATTTGTTGATCAAATTATGGTGGCAAAAACATTTGAAATGGTGTTTTTACGACATTAAGCAGCAATTGCGATATTAGGTCGACTTTAAAGACTTTTAACCAGTGTAGAAGTAAAGCTGTCGGCAGTGGGAGTCGAACACACCACCTCCCGTCATCCACTTATATAACCAGTGTAGAAGTAAAGCTGCCGGCAGTGGGAGTCGAACCCACCACCTCCCGTCCTCCACTTATATAACCAGTGTAGAAGTAAAGCTGTCGGCAGTGGGAGTCGAACACACCACCTCCCGTCATCCACTTGTATAACCAGTGTGGAAGTAAAGCTGCCGGCAGTGGGAGTCGAACCCACCAACTCCCGTCCTCCACTTGTATGATAAATTAAGGCAAAGAATCAACCGATCAAATTAGGTCAACACAGAGAAACAGTATTTCAATAGAAAGAAAAAGGAACACTTCTTCAAACTTAATTTCTTTTCCCTGATACATACAAGTCAGGGTTTCCAGGAAAAGCATTTTTCCCGGGGCCACATTATGATTTATTTTGTGGCCCAGTTAGTAAAATGTGGAATTGAAATTAATTGTAAGCATATTTAGTCAGTTATTTCAGCCATTTCTATGACATATTTTATCCATAGACGGATATATACCTGACATCGCAAGTGAAACACTGGAGTAAGGAACATTTGTGGGGGATTTAAAAAAGTTGAGTTGGGGAGAGCGGAGATTGCATTTGCACGCATTGAACTACCATGAAAATCATTTGTGATACCTGTAGCCAAGCTGTTAAAGCACCGAAACCAAGATGGCCGAAAGTTGGTCAAAGATTGCATCAAAATGTCATATGGGCCAGGGAAAGGGGAAGGTAATTCCAAGAATAACCAAGTAATTATCTGGGCCACAATGTGAGCTATATTGTGGCCCAGGGAGTACAATATGCACTAGAAATGGATTGCAGGTATATTCAGTGAATTGTCTTTGTCACTCACAGTGGTTTTCTATTGGAGTTGGTGACAAATCTAATTATTATCTAATGAACTAGATTTTGCATTCAGAACCTGGGACCACATGTGTGAAATGAAATTGAAAAACAAACAAAAATATACAATATCAAATTAAATATTGATATGGCTCAAATATGGCTATTTGAAATAATCAAATTAGTTAAGAGTTAATAGTTATCGTGCCTAGTTCAGGCTGGATCCCACGACACTATCTCTATTCTCTCTAATGACGTCCTCATAAATAAACTTATGGACTTTATCAAAAACGCTTGACAACTGGGATTTCATAATGGAAATATATGCCAAGATGCTTCATATCTGTATGAGACTTGCCTGGCTGTACATGCCGGATCCTGCTGTTGGCGGAGAATCCAGTGCAAATTTTACAAACAATTTTAGTAGGCTGAAAATGTAGGCTTATAAAATTGTTTTTTATTTGTGACCTTAAGCTTTCAGCACTATCTTAGGCTATGTTAGGTCAGATAGACTGCCACTGGGACCCAATGCCTTACTCTTTTTAAAGAGTGACTGGGATCCTTCTTTTGCATTTTCATACAGACATAATTACAAAACTATAGCCTTTGATAACTAGTCATGGAGCATTAGCTTGAGTGAGAAACAACTTAAATGTTCATATCCAACAAGTACCATTAATTGAACCCCGATGCAGACGTTTTACCTGTAGATAAATAGAGCAAGACAAAAAATTCAATAGTCAATGCGAAGACATGAGAAAATGTTTTGAAATGGATCTTTCCTTTTTCTAATCGTTGATGTCATCTCACTCATCTCAGCTGCATTGAAAGTGCTGGCATATGTGTAGAGGAGAGCTTTTATTGCAGTAATACCAGGAATATTTTAGTGAGACCTTTTTTTTACAAAATGTTATACACATAATACTAACATGTAGTATAGATATATTCATGCCAAAAGAAATATTTTATGACAAATTGTTTACCAAATATCCCTAACACTCACTTCTATATGACAACTCTCAGCTCCAAAACATTAACAAGTCATGATCTGGTTTTGTAAATCTGAACGGGTTGCGCACGAAGGGTGTTTAGCACTGGCCAGGTCCTCCAAGCGGCTTGAAATTGAGGTAGAGATATTCACATTGAATTTGTACTAGATATACCCAATTTATGCTCGGTTGGAAAATCTCATATTTGATCAATATTCACCCTTTAGCTTAACGTTATCTGACCTCCAGATCATCTGATCCCAAATTTACACCCCATTAGACCCCAATAAAGGAGGTCCTATTCCTTGATTTTGTGTAATTGAAAATCCCTGAAGGGGCCTTGTTTAAATCTAGAACCACTTTATACAATATTCATCTACTCATCCATTGATATGAAACAAAATTAAACCTACAACTAGATTAGCGCTGGCGTACAGCCTGGAGGCATTGGGACATCTATCTAATACGGCTTAAGTGTTCTCCTGGTAACTGGAAATGTGAGGTTTTTTTTAAAGAAATCATCTTGCCAATCCTGCTGTAGGCCTGCATTTACAGGCAAATACTAAATGAATGCAGAAAATGAAAATCGATTTTAGTATGTTAACCTTTCCACACACTGTAATTAAATGAATGGCACATAATTTGCCTATCATTCTAGGAGTGTTATAGTGATCTGATACTAGGTGAATGACACATAATTTGCCAATCTTTCTAGGAGTGTTATAGTGATCTGATGTGAGGTGAATGACACATAATTTGCCTATCTTTCTAGGAGTGTTAGAATGATCTGATGTGAGGTGAATGACACATAATTTGCCAATCTTTCTAGGAGTGTTATAGTGATCTGATACTAGGTGAATGACACATAATTTGCCAATCTTTCTAGGAGTGTTATAGTGATCTGATGTGAGGTGAATGACACATAATTTGCCTATCTTTCTATGAGTGTTAGAATGATCTGATGTGAGGTGAATGGCACATAATTTGCCTATCTTTACAGGAGTGTCATAGTGATCTGATACTAGGTGAATGACACATAATTTGCCTATCTTTCTAGGAGTGTTAGAATGATCTGATGTGAGGTGAATGACACATAATTTGCCCATCATTCTAGGAGTGTTAGAATGATCTAATGTGAGGTGAATGGCACATAATTTGCCTATCTTTCTAGGAGTGTTAGAATGATCTGATGTGAGGTGAATGGCACATAATTTGCCTATCTTTCTAGGAGTGTTAGAATGATCTGATGTGAGGTGAATGGCACATAATTTGCATATCATTCTAGGAGTGTTAGAATGATCTGATACTAGGTGAATGACACATAATTTGCATATCTTTCCTGGAGTGTTATAGTGATCTGATACTAGGTGAATGACACATAATTTGCCTATCTTTCTAGGAGTGTTAGAATGATCTGATGTGAGGTGAATGACACATAATTTGCCAATCTTTCTTGGAGTGTTATAGTGATCTGATACTGGGTGAATGACACATAATTTGCCTATCTTTCTAGGAGTGTTATAGTGATCTGATGTGAGGTGAATGACACATAATTTGCCTATCATTCTAGGAGTGTTAGAATGATCTGATGTGAGGTGAATGACACATAATTTGCCAATCTTTCTTGGAGTGTTATAGTGATCTGATGTGAGGTGAATGACACATAATTTGCCTATCATTCTAGGAGTGTTAGAATGATCTGATACTGGGTGAATGACACATAATTTGCCTATCTTTCTAGGAGTGTTATAGTGATCTGATGTGAGGTGAATGACACATAATTTGCCTATCATTCTAGGAGTGTTAGAATGATCTGATGTGAGGTGAATGACACATAATTTGCCAATCTTTCTTGGAGTGTTATAGTGATCTGATACTAGGTGAATGACACATAATTTGCCTATCATTCTAGGAGTGTTAGAATGATCTGATGTGAGGTGAATGCACATAATTTGCCTATCTTTCTAGGAGTGTTATAGTGATCTGATGTGAGGTGAATGACACATAATTTGCCTATCATTCTAGGAGTGTTAGAATGATCTGATGTGAGGTGAATGACACATAATTTGCCAATCTTTCTTGGAGTGTTATAGTGATCTGATACTAGGTGAATGACACATAATTTGCCTATCATTCTAGGAGTGTTAGAATGATCTGATGTGAGGTGAATGCACATAATTTGCATATCTTTCTAGGAGTGTTAGAATGATCTGATGTGAGGTCTGTTCTGACTAAAAATCTAACCTAACAGACTCTTGTAATTAAACATTAATGAATTGATGACTGTTTTTTTCTATGTTGACTATTACAGTATAAGAGTTGTGCATCTTGCTTTAAATTAAGATTAAACATATAAGGAGTGTTTTGTCCGTCCGAATAAAGTCGTGAAAGAAAGGATAAAGAGGGACATTGTATGCACATGTATGTATAAACGCCTGCTTTGGCGAATGGAATCACGTGACGACAATGGCCATGGTTGTATTCTGTATCATCCTGGGAGTACATGCCCCTTTAGTAACCCCTAGCAACGCAAGAATTCCCACGATGGCGATTTCAAACAGCTACAAGTATTACTTTCGAGCTAATACAGTGTGTCATAACCACTTCTTTGCGGAAGTACGTGCCATGACAATGCGCATGCGTGTCTAAGAACACATTTCTCTTCCCATTCACAAGTTGTTTAATATTATCTGTAAAGTAGCAGATAACTTGTATGGCTGCGTGTAAGATTTCACAGAACCAAGGACATGAAACAAATGGAATTAAAAATAACAACTGAATGCGTGACGTCACGCTAGCACCTTTGTCCCAATCGTTTCGTATTCTTTAGTCTAGGCTGGCCTTTTACAACAATAATCCTCTGATTCGTGTTTTTCTTTGATATACAAGATGTGAAAAATTATCAAAGACAATTGGTCTATCATGTCTAATGCAGTATTTTTTCCGAACTTGTCACTCAATGTAAATATTCTCACAGCTACAAACATACATGTTTTGTAAAATCTGCTATAAAATTGAAATGTAGAATATCAACCACGGTAATGTGACAGTGTTCTCCAATCATGACCCCCTGTCAAGCCCAGATAGATGATCTGGGGGAGTTTAAGGAACATAGAGCTTTTGTTTCAATCAGAGAAAATTTTGGTTGGCTTGATAGTCATAAAGTTTGAATTGCCCAATATGTGCTCTCTGGGAGACGATACAGTCAATAATATTGCGGTGTCAGAATGGACACGTTTAATTAACCCCTATGACAGAGAATTTGCCTCTTATTTCGTTCAATTTTCAAACTCAATTGAACACCTTGTAATAAGCAAGTCATAAATTGTGCAAACTCGATCTTAAGAATTATTTATCGAACAAACCGAAGTGGGTAGACTGAGTATTGTTATTGAACTCACCCATTAGATAATACACAGCACTAAAATATTCAAAGAATTTATTTTTATTATTATATATTTTTATTATAACATCGATTTCATCATTTTAGCCTCCCCCACAGTTAGATATGTTCCCTTTTCCAGTCTAAAATTGGTGTCCACAAGCCTAACCTTTATCTTTACCTATAGATGCGTGTGTAATGCCATGTTAATGTTTAAGTACAAGAAGTCAAATTCACATATAGACCATAAAAGCATGCGCAAAAAGGTAACACGTGACCTTTCACGTGACCTATCAATATGAAGTATAAAACACTGGATGCATTACGCATTCATTTACAGACATACGCAATCAAAGGAAACAAGTTTTGATATTATTGTGTAAAGGTCTTTCCTGAATAAAATGCTTAAAAAACATGTAAATCCAGAGTGAATTTTACATGAGTTCCAAGCAACAAGAATACCTTTGATTTAGATAGATGTTCTTTCATGTCTCGTACTTTGCTTTTTTGTCAAGAGCTGATTGAGAAATATGTTATTTAGGTAGATTTCAAATAGAATCAAAAACATTGTGTAATTATGTTATCTTTTCATGCATCAAACATGTATATCCCAGAGGGCCCAATAAACTAAGGTCATCCCAAAGTTTCCACGTCTTTTATAGTTCTTTTGACAGATTTAATTGGGACTGAGTCCAATCGGCTGCCGGAAAAAATCAGAACAAACTCATCAAAACAACATGACTCATGTTAATGGAGAAGAATGTGTAGGTTTTATGGCGATATAAACACAAACTGATTGTAAATTTACAACAGGAGGTCTCTTACAAAGGTTTGAAATATGATAACAAATTATTTATATGGAAGCAAATGGTCGCTGTGCGTGGATCGAGCTATAATGCTAATATTAGATGTGTACAGAACAGTTTTAAATCCCCATCTTCCCGTCAAATGTGCCTGATTTTTATGAGAACAATATTCAGAAAGGTTTTTTGATGGAAATGATAACTTTGTTGGGGCTGTCTTATAAATAACAATATAAAAAGCGGAAGTTTTTTCTTTGAAAGAGATATTTGTATCTACAATAAGAAAATCAGTGAAGCATTAAATTAATCTATTTCTGGTCAAGTTTAACATTGGCCAATGACCTTAGGGCTATTTTAATTATTCTTTGTAATGTAATGCTTTTTTGTAATGTTCAGGAATATTTTCTAAAAATCGCTTCAAAAATGATCATTTAAATCATTCCCAGAGCAGATGTCAGTATATTCTAATTTTGACCAAACAAAATGTATGTTACATATTGGATTGCACCGGAACTTGTTATTGCAAGGTGGCAAAATCTCCAGCTACTTCAGAGTAGCCATTTTACTTGCCAGCAAGGGCACAGGTGGGTGAATGTTTGATATTTTGCGTATCAGATAGATAGTGGGCCCTTGACCAAATGTCACTGAGCCAAAGACTTTAATTTTCTGTTTTTGTTTAAATAACAAAAACAGAAAATTAAGTCTTTAAATAATGGCAAAATGAAGTTGTGAAAACAACTTATTTCTTGGCACATATCCATGTCACAAGCATCTCCAGTGAACTGTGAGCAGACCAGCTAAAATAGTCCTAGATAACAGATAATGAGACTACTCCACCTCTAACCAATCTCAACTACCGATTTGTCAGTAAAAAATATCTGCTTCCTTATATGTAAAATGTGGTCAAAGCATTGCTACCTGACATCTTGATATATTATTGATCATAAATCATCGATCACAATTGCACCTTCCTTATGTCAGTATAGACCGACTGCTGTCAAATGCAATGCTCCATTGACAGCAACGCACCGGAAGTGCACAAAAACCTCGAGAATTCAATCATCAACCCCACCCCCAAATAAAACCCCACAAAAACCAAAAAAACAAACAATGACAGAGCAAACAAACAAGCAGATATATGATATAACATCCTATTTATAGTCCCTTTGAAAAAGAAACTTTTTCCCAGTTTCGCTACCAATTTCATGATTTTGACCGTAATACAAAAGGTGCGAACGCTATCGCAGCTATGTTCTATTGAACTATATAATCACCAAGCTGGTCTCATACCAAAGACTTTCCTCTCAGTATTTGGCATGATATATCTTAAGAATAACACGTCATGCAAAAATGCCGTCATATTTTTCCTCAGAAAATCATGTATTTACAAGCACTTCATTTTCATTTGATCTTGTTTCAGTGTTGTACATGTATATATCTTTATTTAGATCATCTTGGAGGCAGGGTGACTTATTCCTCGCAGGGGTGAGAATATATGCTTCATATCATTAATAGTATGTCATTACCATTGTATAGACGTATTGCCATTAACATACACCAAGCACCTTTATTATTAGTAATATCCTTTATTACAAAACCCATACATTTTATACATGTTTGAAAAATGTTCATTTATGGTGCATACGTTGTCTAGCATAATCGTTTGGCAGATGTTAATAACATTCAAAAACTTTTAAATTTTATCTTCACCAGTTCCAGTTCTCGTCTCTTTTCAGTTATTAATAATTTACCTGAGTGTATAATATACAATCACGTAAACACGTTTATACACTTATATGCACATCAAATATAGCGTTTATCTTCTTAAATATGCCAATAAATAGTTATGTTTGATATTGAGATGATTTGTATGGAGAAGACATATGTTGCATAGAGAAGGCATTGATTAACGTGCATGTCTGTGTCCTCTGCCAGGAGTGTGATTGTGATAAGAGAAGCCACACAGAGTCGAGCCAGATGGGACACTCACATCCCTGCCAAGTCAAAGTGCAGGTCATGCCCACTGCCTCTCGTCACAGGCAGGGTAGCGTGTACACACAGGCAGGGTGACTTGTACACAAACCTACAGAGTAGCTTATACAGACAGGTATAGGGCAGCGTGTGCACACAGGCAGGGTGACTTGTACACATAAGTACAGAGTAGCTTGTACAGACAGGTATAGGACAGCGTGTGCACACAGGCTGGGTGACGTGTACACATAAGTACAGAGTAGCTTGTACACACAGTAATGGTGACGTTGCTTACATACAGGATGACTTGTGCACACTTGTATAGGGTAGCTTGTACATTCTCCTGTCATGCTGAACCTGCCGTTTCACCTTATGTAACATAGGACATCAATGATAACAATCTTTATTCAAGTTTGCCACACCAAAATGGTTTAGTATATGGTCTGGATATCAAAATTTTTACTGAACACGTGGTACTTTTTAGTGAGATCTCGTAATCTACTAAACCAGAAGACAGTAAATCTACTTGCCATCCTGTGGCATTTAATGAGATAATATCTTCTTTTTCAATCCCTAATATTTAACAAGAAGGTTCAGGGTGCTTTATAATTATTCTCTGTTTTCATGCACATACATAATGCATATACTGAGATTGGAAGTCAGCATTTTAATGTGAGGGAATCAGCACTTGTGATTTATCTTTAAAGACAAATGCAAAGTCATTTTGACTTCCCGTTACAGATGGTTCTAACAAGTCCTGGTAATCGCAGTTGTCTGATGGCCCAGGCTACCTGTCACATACCTCTCTATAGATAAATATATTCAAATTCCTTTTTGAATTCCCAACACATCACAAATAGTAAAACTGGCTGTTCTCCAGGTAAACAAATATCAAGAATTGTAGTTCGGAAGAAAAGACCGAATTCCGGTAGTCGTAAACATCATTTCAAATTGTGATTTGGAAAAAAACCTAAACCAAAGTTATCTGCTATCGTTGTGCAAAATGATGAGTGTATGAATGTAGCCGGGTATTTGAGAGGGAAAGCCTCCATCTGATTTGGCAGACGACAAGAATAGATCTGCAGATTGGCAAAAAGTGGCGGGAAACAGGTGGGGTGTCGTCTGCTTACTGTTCTCTCACATGGTACATAAGATTTGTTATGGTTGGGTCTTTATTGGATTATATGCCACAGTTACACTGAAATCAAACGATCAGCACTTCCTCTTGTATTTGACAGAAACAAAGACATAATTACAATATATACCTTTCCACTTCATTAAAATGATGGGAAAATTCTCTATTGTTCGCTTATTGTATACAGTGACAATAAGTGAACGATTGTTTGGCAGAGGTAACATATGATTATGTTTCTCTAACAGTTAACATCAAAGCGTTTTCTTATGCAGATATGTGTATTGTGTATTTGATTAGATTTTTCATCTCTTGTGAGCACAGATGTGACGCCACGCCCTCAGGACTGGCAACTGTAGCCTAAGAAAATACAACGCCAGCGTTTTTACCATTACCATTCTTAGAAAAGTAAAGAATTTATCATTTAAAATCAGATTTACTCCAAATATTCTTGAGTTTCTCTGGTTATGTTTTTCTCATTGATAGTTAATGTTTATAATGATAAAACTGAAGCTGATAATAAGCAAGATTAGGAGAAAATTTAGTAATAGTGTTTTGCCGTTGATATAAGGAACTGTCTGAATTTTCATTGAAGACAAGATTTATATAATTATTTTGATACGATACTTGACAGGGTGTGCTATTTATATGTAAATGAACGCAAAAGATCTGGGATGACAAAAAGAATTTAATCTAAAAATGCATCATTTATACAAACTGGTATCATTATGTTCCCAGATACAAATCAATATTCAACTGTTCACAGGTTTATCCAAAGCTCTGCATTATCGCCCGTGGTCAAGTGGTTTTGAGAATCTCACCAACAACAATGAACAATGCCCGATTCAAACCTAAAGGCAATTCCGCCATGATCTGTACCTATTGAGCAAGAGGTTCATATTTGTGAAGGTCGCACGTGCACCACCTTCATTTATGTAAATTGTGTTCATAGTTGAGTTGCTCACTTAAGTGATTACCCAACCCAGAATGTCAACCAGTGAGCACGAAGTACTGACAAGCTTGTTGTACTCGTCCACCAGACCCCTGCCTTTGTTTCAATCACTCCAGATCTGAGCAGCCATCTCAGTTTAAGTAAAAACCCTTTCTTCTTTTCTTATGTGAACAATCTCAATATCTTGCTTAATTAAACTTCTGAAATAAGCTTAATGATAATGGGCTACTCAGGATGCTCAAGAGCTACTCACTTAAGAGTGAACCATTGCAAGTGATACTAGGATCGGTGTGAACTCCTCAACACATCTGCTCAATAGGGTCATGACATTTTTTTTAAATAAGCAACTCAAACTATCTGTTGTGGCGTAACTGGAGTAACAATATCTAAAGTGAAAACACATTGATCGTTATTGTTATGATATAAAGTTATTTTTTGTATCATATGTTGATTAATTGATTGATACATAAGAGTTAAAATGACAGGAAGGCAAAATCTGTCAAGAATACTGCATAGTTTTGTGTCAATTATATGTATATTTAAATTGTGATTAAATTATTATCCCCGTGCTGAGATATAAGATTCCTTGAATTCCTTCACTTAAAGCATATTAATCTAAACCTATCAGACATTTATACAATATATGCAAATTAAGCAAAATTTGGACTCAGCATATGTTAATTCTAGTCACTATGTGAACAGTTATAAATGTAATTGTTCAGTACTTTGGAATTTTAGTTACTGATTCAGTATATTATAAAGCGGTTCTACATCACAGAAAATGTCTGCAGAATAATTCGTCAAATATAAATCAGTACTAAATACTGGAAAATCGTGAATACATTTCTGAGGGGGACTGTATTCCTTATGTTATATATTCTTTATCAGACAAAAATGAATTTTCTACTTTATTAAGTAACGTTCAATACATTTCTAACCAGACCTTTCTCAACAAAGACATGTATATTGCTATATATTTGAGATGAATTGAAAAGGCATGACAATACAAAACAAGTTCTTTGAGAAAAAAAATGGAATCTTTTGTCATCTCCAAGATTACATGTCACATATACAATTAGACTCCACATGTCTCAATTTCAAAAGATTAGATAAGATATTGTCCCACGATATATATATATATATATATATATATATATATATATATATATATATATATATATATATATATATATATATATATATATATATATATATATATATATATATATTCAGACATCACTGTCACTGCCACTAGGTAGCGCTGTGTGCTATCCGAGTCAAAGAGAACGTTTGTTATATATATATATATATAGCCAGAATAATTTTGATTTGAAATGGGATATTACAGCATGAATTTAGTGCCGAAACGGACCAGAATCGAACCCACCACCTTGGCATCACCACAAAATAACTGGAGCTAATAAGCTTAGATTAAACGCTATAAACGAGCCCAAATATGTCACTCCTCTACTCATTATTTCTTCTACCTTTTGGTCTGTGTGTACCATACGATTACCTTCAACATTATACCTATAAAGTACAGATACAAATATACATCATTTGGGTGGATTCATGTTTATTTTAACATCATTCCTTAGTCAGAACATTTTACTAAATAAGACAAACAGGTGTTTGGTGGTAACCGGATATGTTATGTTATCTTCATGACAACACAATTCTTTCATTAAATTTTCCATTTCATTGAGTCTTATATATAACATACACATGCCTGTAAAGACAGAAACATGAGCTCTTCAGTGAAAAAAGTAAAAAGGATTGCTACAAAGCAATACCTGTGGCAAGTCAAGAAGAATCAAGTCAGGAACATCTTATCATTTAGTTTTGAGGCATTTTCTGCAAACTGTTTTTTTTTTACTTTAATCACTCAAAATGGTACATATTATTTCAGCATTTACTTCTTAGTTACCATTTTTGTAAATGAATTTAATTTTAGCAAATATTTATTGTAAATACCAGTCTGACAAACATCTATATATATATATATATATATATATATATATATATATATATATATAACATCTATATATATATATATATATATTTTCATTGGCTCATGTAACCTTATATAAAATTTAACTTAATTCTTTAGATGCAATATTTTCCAAGTTCTGCTTTTAAGGAAGCAACCTTTGTATAATTGTGTCATTGAGTTCCAGCGATTTAATCTGATATAATCTAAAATATGTTGAAAAGGGTATTACAAAAAGTTTCAAATCAAATTAATTATGTTTTCCTGCATTGGTTTTTACCTCGATGTGTGGAACATAACGGCCAATATTACAATCTGCATTGGTGTAGCCCCATCACAGTAAGAATAATTGAAATTGTACAGTGTGGCTATTTATACCACCAAGGACAAGCCCACATACTCAATGGCAGCATATTAAACATACGAGAAATGGAATAAATCTTGGATACATATAGGTATAACATTAACATTTTCTGACAATCCCTATATTCAATGTTTGGCTATTTATGGCCAAGGGCAATTTAAACATTGGATTCATTAATAACTTATTTAATTCATCACTTAGGGTGGGTTACTAGCCAAAATAGTCAAGATTTAAAACAAGCTATGAGGATGAACTTTCCTAACAGTAGCTAAATTAAAAATAAAAATGTATTAGATTGTATGAAGGCTAGAATTAGGGAACTGATTTGTGGTAGTCCTCGTACCATGCTCAAATATCATTTATATCAATATCTAAATTCACACAGAACCTATTGATACCAGCTGAACGACTACTCGGTTTATCTTATAAATATCACTGTGACAACAATATTTGTTAAAACATCAATAAGTTACCCAGCTGACTACACTGGTTGAAATGCTGTAGTTTTGACGTGACACACTGATGTGGTTAACTGGTGGAATGTGCAAAGAAAAAATATGTAAATTATTCTGATGGATAAGGCATGACATTTTAAAAATGGATATGATATGCATTTTTTCATGTGGATAAGATGCAAATTATTCACATAATAAAGATAGGAATTATTAAGATGAAAAAGACACACCTCTCAAAAATTTAGTTATATCTCTGTTGTGGAAGGTTAGAATTACAGACCTAGCCCAATACATATAGTGCAAATGAGTTTTAGCCAAACAGAGTGCATGGCATATTGAATGTTTTTAATCTTATTAGAGACAAATTATCATGTTTTACTATTTCATAGAAGTTGTTTACACATTAATGATTCATTATGAACACATTTAATATTTTGTAATCAAAACCATTTCTATCAATAATGAAAAATAACACATCTTCCATTCTGCTGATAATCGGCATCTCTCAGTATGTTTAGCTTGAACAGTACATGACTAAAAATTATAATTTCAGGATTTGATCATTTCTATAAAAAATAACTTTATATTGGATGACTAAATCTGATTTCTGCATTGTGAAAACGTCACGCATAATCCACTTAATCATCTTGCTTTGCACATTCCATTAGATAACCAAGTCAAAAACTGGACCAGAAAACCATGTCATGAAAATCACTTCTTAACTACGTGGACGTCTGGGTCGCCCATAAGTTTCTGAGATTTTAACCAGAAATCCACGTGATTTTCACGTGGTGTGCCTGCTGGGTTAAACCATAAACAGAGTAAACTGGGTATATTATTTTCTTGATGAGTCCAAAAATTTAAATTTGCTATTATTTCACTTTTATGAGCCTTGCTGACGGTGACATTGGATTTCATTTCAAGGACATGTCAGAAGCCAATCGTTAAAATGTAACTTCACGTCATTATACCTTTGAGGCAGTTTTGTGTAAATTTCATTTTCATTCAACATGTGTCAAAGACATCCCATGTTACAACTTAATAAAACAATCAAATGGGTTTTAATAACATGAAATAATAATGTTGTTGACAATGAGCTTCAATATTTTCTCAATTACAGACAACGTAAAACGCTGTCACATCTCCCTGTGCAAGAATCACTGTCGCACGTTTGTACATGTCCCCAGATGTTAAAAAGCTTAAAATATCTGTCTATGTATATATTAATCTGACCATGACCTGCCCGATAAGTATTAGAGTAATAGATTACTATTTTAGCCTTTTTTGAAAAAGTTATTTTCGTCTATGGCTGTACTAACAAGTCTTCTGTTGGAAACAATGGGAGAGCTGTTTAAGACAATATGAAATCACACATTCTCAACATCCGGCGGAAGTGACACTCGTTTAAGAGGTGCGCAGTGATGTAACATTACTGCAGTATTAGCGTGGGTGCTGAGGCCAACGCCGTGGGGTGCGCGCGACGCCAGCCATCGGGGATGCATATATGTATGAATAAATGATTGACTGCATGACAGTGACACAAATGCTTGCTGACTCGCCCCGTGACCTGATGACCTCAAAGACACTATCACAGCGACGTAATTGGATTAAAGACCTCCTCGTGTCAGCCCCTGTTATCGCCCATAAAACAAACTAGCTCGCTTTACTTAATAAAAGCCTTTGGTCAGCCCTTTTAACAAATCATATTACAAAGGCACAACACATGCTTGTTCATGACATTCAAAATGCAACGGAAAGTATTAGATTACTATTTTAGCCCTTAAAAAAAAAAGTTGTGTTCGTCTATGGCTGTAATAACAAATTGTTCTCATAAAATACTGTCTGCTTTACTTGCTTCGATAATTGATGAAAGAAATAGTTAACGTACATCACCTGAAAAGAGGTATATAAACAATCTCTCTTCCTGTCATCTGCTAATCTTAGCACAAAAGGTTATTTTTACACAGAATCATTTTGTCATATCACACAAATCCAATGCATTGAAGTAACCGCAACGTTAATTTGAGAAAATATATTGAGAAGATAGGAATGTTGTCCAAAGAGTAGTGTTTTTGGACATTGTAAAAAGAAATTCAGGTACAGACATGAACTTAACAGTATTTATACAAATAGTCAATTCAAATAATATTCCTTACAGTCGAGGCAGACATTTGTGTTGTCATGTCAACTTCAAACTGCCAGTGTGTTGTTACTCTGTGGAAGGTTGAGGTATCTGTGACTCGTGGAAGAACTCCTTTGCCTTTAAACCACTGATGCAATGGTCCTGACCTCAGTCCAGTATTAGTCTCCACTGATTCAATGGTCCTGACATCAGTTCTACATTAGTCTCCACTGATTCAATGGTCCTGACCTCAGTCTTGCATTAGTCTCCACTGATTCAATGGTCCTGACCTCAGTCCTGCACTAGTCTCCATTGATTCAATGGTCCTGACCTCAGTCCTGCACTAGTCTCCACTGATTCAATGGTCCTGACCTCAGTCCTGCACTAGTCTCCACTGATTCAATGGTCCTGACCTCAGTCCTGCATTAGTCTCCATTGATTCAATGGTCCTGACCTCAGTCCTGCACTAGTCTCCACTGATTCAATGGTCCTGACCTCAGTCCTGCACTAGTCTCCACTGATTCAATGGTCCTGACCTCAGTCCTGCACTAGTCTCCACTGATTCACTGGTCCTGACCTCAGTCCTGCATTAGTCCCCACTGATCAAGAGTCAGGAACTATATATTAATTGGCCCAGCCAATGAACAGTCAGAGCAAAATAGGTGACCAAGCCAAGGGTCATTGAGAACATATTTAGTGACCTAGCCAAGGGTCATTGAGAGCATATTAGGTTACCTAGCCAAGGGTCATTGAGAGCATATTAGGCTACCTAGCCAAGGGTCATTGAGAGCATATTAGGCTACCTAGCCAAGGGTCATTGAGAGCATATTAAGTAGCCTAGCCAAGGGTCATTGGGAGCATAAAGACTTTGTGCTTTCCTGCTGTATGTAGATAGAGCCAGATGTTGCATATAGCATGCCACATTACTTACATATATATACCTGTATGTGCTATGATACACGTGAGCTGAGTTTGTACTTTAGCATGTAAACAATCAAGGCCGCACCTGATGAAGTAGTTGTTCACACATCAATGTCAATACGCGCCACCTGGTGTCTGTATCCACTCCTGCTGAATACTAAAACACCACTCACACACTATGTGTGAAACAGCCACAGTCTGGGAGCCATGAATGGAACACTGCATTAATGTTTAAGTTCTGCTAATCTCTGTCTTCCATGTAGAACCACCACCCAGTAGGCAGGTCTGCTTAATATTAAAGGGTGGCTGTGTAAAAACAAGTTTATGTACTCTGCATACATGCACGTTAACAAGCTAAACTTTAAGATTAAATGCTGACAAGATAATACTGCTCATTAACTGATAGAGATAAAGGTTTTTTAATGTTTGACATTAATGATCATAATGACAATGCGCTTTGATTTGTACAGAGAGTAATAGTTCAGTTAATGACAGGGCTGTCCGTGACGACATGGGATGATCCAGGTTTTCATTAGGTCATCCATCTTTAGTCAACATGGAAATAATTTTAAAATAAAAAGCTACCAGACCTCTTTTAGGGGGTCTACAAACAAAGCATTGTTCTGATTTCTAAATCCTATAGATGTTTAAGTTAATCTCTGTACCTCAAGAGAAACCACTTGATGAGGTTCATTTGAAAGGTTTATTGCAGATGAGTTAGCAAATAGTGAGCATAGTCAATGGTCACACTAGTAGCACTAGTATTACAGTTTTGTGTCTCATAATATCCATGTCATTTTACACTCTGAACTGTGCTGTGTCTGTGCTTCTCGGAACTTCTTGTGGGTAGAATGGAAAACATTTCTGATGTTGATTTCCTACAAATTATTTGGCTGATGTTCTCTCTAACAGCTTAGACAGATAAGCAAGTTTGGAAACCGGTCTATAATTCTTTTTTGATAATTCAAGACAAAGCTTTTTCATAACAGGTGTAATTATTGCAAGTTTCGTGAAATCAGCGTAGGCATGATTCCACACATTATTGGTTTATTCATGATTGTTATGACAGTATGTTAAGGCAGTAAGTGTCCTTCACATTAATGTGTATAGGATCCAATTCACATGACTTCTTTGCTGCTTCTTTCCATTTAAATTTTTATGAATTTTGAAATTGTCCAAGGTGTGTGTATTTAAAAAAAATCATTACGTGCTACAGTTATATGATTCTTATCCATTTCATTTATAAGTTATGCATTTTTGCCAGAAAAAATATAAAATTCACAGGTTAATGTCTCATATTTTCCTGTTTCCGGAAGAGAGTCTCTATAAAAGGAAAAAGTCATTATAATGTTGAAGCTGAAGCCAAGTTGAGAAAAGTGTGAAATCAAGATGGATGAAGGTAGATTAAGAATTGCCGCACTATAACAAGACAAAATATTTTTTGTGGATCCTCAAATACTTCAAAGAAATAGAGATAATATCATCACTTATTTCCATATGTTACTGAGCAAAGTAGAAAGTTAGCAACATTTGTAAAAATACAAACTGTGTACTTTGAGCGATAACAAGTGTTGATTTTAAAAAATCAAGCTCGCGTAAGTTTGCAAAATCCCAATCTTCTTACTCTACTACGCACTCACAAATCACTTCTCAAACAAAAGCGACATCTGACGGTGTAATCAGAATTAATCAGCCAAAACATGGCCGCCATGGACCGATAATCGGGGTAGGCTCCATTGACTTACGGCTTAATCACCTTGAAACCTCAAACATCTAGCCCTAAAGGCAAAACAAACGCGAGCGAAAAGGGAAAATGCAACACACGCTCAAAATCATTGTCAAAATCCAAGAAAAACTTCTTACTCTACTACGCATTCACAAATCACTTCTTATACAAAAGCGATATCTGACGGTGTTATCAGAAATAACGTGTCAAAACATGGCCGACATGGACCGATAATCGATGGATGCTCCATAGACTTCCAGCTTAATCATGTCAAAACCTCGAACATTCAGTCCCAAAGTCAAAACAAACGCAAGCGAAAAAACATTGTATCACAATCTGAGGGAAACCGGAAGCAGCTGATATCAATCACGTGACGAGTAGTGTGTGTGGGATGTAATTATTTCCTCATTTCTTTTCAATGTACATTTATCAAAGATAAAACGTCTTATATATCCAAGTAGGGCACAGAAATTGAAATATATGACGGTATATTATCATTTTATTAAGATGAAAACTCCATTGGCGCGAAACATAAAAGAAGATATATTCTCAGGTGTCAGCTTTGTTTATGCCTGGCATCACGTGACTAGATTGCCATATTGGTTATTTCTACTTCCTGTGATATAAGTCCAGGCGGACTGCATAATTATCGCTGTCAATCAATAAACATCAAAAAGTTCTAAATGATTAATTACTCACTTTCTTGGATGATCTTTCAGGATTATGTCTGTCTTATATTGACATGTCAGCTCTTTAATTAAATCTGATTAGGACGAAATCATCACAGATAAATCTGCTCAATTTAATCCAATTCAGTAAAGGAACGATGATGCAGAATTTTCTAAATTCTGATCCCAACTTCAGTTTATTTCACAACTCTTAATACAAAACATAACAACAGAATTGTGGAGCATGGATTGGTCCGTCTTTGAAAGATTCCTTCACCTTCTATGTTCACACTTCCGGTTTGTGACCAATCAGATGATAAAGTTCGTCATGGTACACTAAACTTTGTAAATGGCCTGCATCTTAATTCTCAATTTGACAGAAATTTGTGAAGAAAATCCTGTACGTGACTGTAGATTTATATTGTAAGGAAGAAAGCTGGGATGAGCGGGGAGGCCTAAAGGTAGATCTCATTACATGTGTGCTGCATGTTAAAGTTATCACGCCTCAAACTCACATGCTCTTAATGTACAACTTCGACAAGACACTTCTTTAGGCATAAAGTGCCCCCAAAGATATTTGATGATGTTATGTTATTCAAAATCGAGTATAGAAAAGACAAATATTCTAAAGTTTCTTCAGTTTTTTCTTTAGAAATTTATCAAGCAGACGTTTCATGAATTAATTTCTTTCCAAAACACTATTCAACCCTCCTACAATTTGCCAATTTTCCTTCTAAAACTTTTAAACCATCTATTAGTGGACTTTATTTTTATTCTTTTTTTAAGCACGACTAGAATGTTATGGTTTACCTTAAAAGCATCTCTGTGTGCACAAATCTAAGGGTAGAGACACATGCCCTACTCCTGTCAGAGATTGGGCAGGGATTAACTTTTTGCATAACTTCAGAGAGGTTATATTATCATCCAGTTATTGATCAATATCTATACGAAAACTTCATGACCGATGCCTACCTAAATTCCAGATGCTCACTTACATCTCAAATGTTTACCTACATCCAAGTTACTCACCTATATTTAAGATGATAATACACGTTTTGATATAAAATGAAAGTAATAAAACAAAATAATCTCCAGATAAGCAAGAAAATGAGGTATTTCCGGTTGAGTGATATTGAGGTTTCCGTACGCAGAAGAGTGTATATCAGGCATACCCTAATTGCATCAATAACGTGTCTGATATTTGTCATGTCCTTGTGTACGGTATTTGGGTTTGTATAATCCAACAAAGACATGTTTAATAAGAGGAAAATTAGATTTATTCTCTGACAATCTAAATATGATAAGAACCTCAGATCATGTTTCGGCTGAGTTAGCAATGCACTCCGGAAATATTAAGGAACATCTTAGGTATCACAGTAGCCGTGTTCGACTCTCATTCTAAGCATAAAGGAGAATGCGACACAAGATTTGCTTCTTCAATTCTTCATAAAAGATATAAAATGAATGACAAAGTGTGTGAACAGAGTGTTAAGTGACACATATAAGGGTCTTTGTATGTTTGTTGTTTAGGGTTAAAATAACTCCCACACAAGTTCTCGTGTGACAATAATATCATGTGACAATATTCCTTCTACCTCCCAGAATGATAGTACCAATAAATACGTTCGTACACGGCAAACTCTCTCTTCCTTAGGACCAGAGAATTAGGCTCAAATTACCTTTACTGCAACCCTAATTTTTCTTCAAACAGAAACAATTTCTTCTTAAGCAGAGGTGGTTAGACAGCAGATTTGAGGTCAAAAATAAAGAAAAGGAGAGAACATTAAAAAGACTCTTTTTTCCCCAGACCGGTGACAAAAAATAAGGAATTCCCTTTCCAGTAAATAAGCAATTACTATTTATTTCAAACGCCAAATGGAGATGAATGAAGCCAATTTAATGAAATAGAGTTGGAATTGTTATATCATTACAACATTTTTTTTCACGAATTTGGATGGGTGTCGCAGTTTGCCATTTGCTGGTAATATTTTGAATGGATAGTGAGTAATAGTAGGAAGGAGCAGCACCTGAGTAGAACGAGTTTAATGTGATCCATGGGGTGAATGTGAGCAATGAGGCACATGGTGATAATCTCATTCATTACTCCAGCACCTTCCCCAACACCAGCAACTGCCAGCACCCCCATCCCGGTACCTTCCCCATCACATGCCAGCAGCACCCCCATCCCGGCACCTTCCCCATCACTTCCCCAAATCACTTCCCCTAATCCCTTCCCCTAATCCCTTCCGCTAATCCCCTCCCCTAATCCCTTCCCCTAATCCCTTCCCCTAATCCCTTCCCCTAATCACTTCCCCTAATCCCTTCCCCTAATCCCTTTCCCTAATCACTTCCCCTAATCCCTTCCCCTAATCCCTTCCCCTAATCCCTTCCCCTAATCCCTTCCCCTAATCCCTTCCCCTAATCCCTTCCCCTCATTACTTCACCCACCACTTCCCTTTACATGTGCGTTGGCTTCATACATGTTCGAAGTGCAGGTAAATATCTGTGAAGCCCCCGAGGCTTTGTGCCTATGTGGACAGGGTAGATTGTCTGACAGTAGTGTCTATACACTTTGTATGTCTGTAATCTTGGCTGACACCTGTCATATGCTCATACACTCAGATACCCTCAACATAGACTCTGCTTCCCCACACCCTTGTATTGCACACATATATGCATTGGGTGCCCTTGTGTTTTGCTCCAACGCCTTTATCAAAGCTGTCATGAAAAGCATATTGACTGCTACCCTTTTCACTTTCGTATTACAAAAGGATGTTGAAGGTTAAATGATAATCATCTATTGTGTATTTGTATGTTATAGTATACTGTTTTGTATAATGAATTACAAAAATAGATTAATTGGGCGGTGACTCAGTTGACAAGATGTCTGTCTCCAATACTGGATGCCGGAGTTTGATTCCAGACTGGGGTAAGAACCTCTGTCTTGCTTCAAGATTGAGAAAGTCTGAAACATATTATTGAATTGTTTCTCACTCTATTTAGTGCTTCACAACTGATTATATATTTCTGTAGTCATGACTTTGTGATAATTCATAAAGAAATATCTCCACACACTTCGAAAAGAGCAGGGCATTGCAACCAAATGACACACATCTGTCTATATTACATGATACAGCCTAAATAATGCCGAAAGGATCGTCAATACAAACAAGAAAAACAGCTTGGAGAGGCCTTTTGACTGTTTTTTGCACTAGCATGACACCTACAAGAAAGACTGTTGACGGTAATTAGGTTCCTAAGCTATCAATATCCTTCAACTGGTTTTCTCCCATACACCGCGAAGAACAGTACGCATTTTTCAATTATCACCCATTCTAAACAAAAGATAATGATAATGGAAGATTTCATTTTGTGATATTTGTTGTACATATATACATGTAGGTTTTATATTGTCATACAAATCGAATTCACAATAAGACATGTCCACCAAGATTTACTTGCAATAATAGCTTGATCTGTGCACCCTCCTCACAGAGACGCGACTCTCTGCCATAGTTTGAGTTCGCTGTATGGAGTGTGAAACACAGCTGACTCCATCTCAACCGGCTTACATTCCAACTCTGTCACACCTTGTCATCCACATACCCCAGACTAATACACTGATCATAATGGACCGAGTCCTATTGTCAACATACACCGCTTACGTTAAAAATAATGTTAATGATTAACTGATAGCTTAAGAAAAGGAAGAGAAATAGGGTGTGACAGATGAAAATTAGAACATTTATGATATGTGACGCATTAGGATCACGTGGCTTTTATGAATCGTGACACATTTGACCTCAGAGAATTTATAAAGTGTGACACATTTGGACCTAACAACAGTAATAAAGCGTGACACATTTCAATCGATAACTGTGTCGCACAGGTTTTATAATCGATAATGAGAATTGCATTGATGACTACTATTTCATTATGCAGTCTTCCAAGAGGCTTTCACTCTATGTAAACAATGTTATATTCTGACACAGCTTTCTGACACACTTTGTTTGGAATCGGTCAAAACTGTTATTCCATTTCTTTTATTAAGATATTATGCTATTTGTTGCTCAGGTTGAAGGTTCACAATATAACATTACAGTGAAGCAAATACTTGTCATTCAGTGAATCTGTTTTCACGACCATGCAGTGGGAAAAAGTGTATCATAATCGAGAAGATGTAAGTAGATATCAGTATGCATTAAGCAGAGATAGAGCCCCGGATGAGTAGATTAAGCCCACAGATCTTTATAAAGGCATTTTGATAGATGAGCATCCAGTGTATGCTTTACTATGAGTGATGGGCAGTCCCACAATGCACCGCGCACTGGCCTTGTAAGACACACATAAACTATAACCTGGCAGCCATAACAACTCCACCTCTCTGCACCTCTGGAAATACCACACCACAACTAACTGTGCCTCCCACAAGACATCACAAAATCCATTACTTATTGTCCGTAATTGACAGGACTTTCCACTGTGGCATGTGTCATTGAGAGGGAAAGTGGAATTATTTCACAAGACAATGCCTCATACGTCATTATCATAGTGTTAAAAGGTGCATCTTTTATTTAACACTTTTTTCCTTTATCATATCACGATGCTTTTTCTCCCACACGCCAGGCAGTGACATCACACACCAGGCATTGACATACACCACAGGCAGTGATGTATACACATTCCAGGCAGTAGATTCCACACACCAGGCAGTTCCATCACACTCTGAACAGTACACACCAGGCAGTTCCATCACTCTCTGGACAGTGACATCACACACCAGGCAGTAACGTACACACCAGGCAGTGACATACACATCAGGCAGTGACATATACATCAGGCAGTGACATATACACCAGGCAGTTCCATCACACTCTGGACAGTGACATATACATCAGGCAGTGATTCACACAAACCAGGCAGTAATATACACACATCAGGTAGTAACATCACGCTCTAGGCTGTGATATCACACTCTAGGCAGCGGCATACACACCAGGTAGTAATTACACACACCAGGCAGTGACAGACAATTGGCTATTTATGCACAACACTCCCTGTACTTACATTCTTCACATAGCTTCAAAATCGTGATAATCACACTTAATTACTACCTAATTAATACATCTTCCAACCAATTTGAGAAGAGGTTTGTAATTTGTTTTAATGAGGTAAGATTGTGAAATGAAGAAGGGCCGTCAGCCTGAGGCTGGCGCATCCATTTCAACTGGCCCAGCATTTTGAAGATAACACTCAAAAGCATATCCCAAAGTGCGCATGCGTAATGTCATTCAGCGAAGATGTATCGACGATAATAATGAATGATCTCTGATATGTGGAGATGTATAAATATATGCATAAACAAGTATAATTGCAAAACACTGATAAACAACACCAAAAACTTTGATTGAGAGGAGATTTTCCTGGCTTTAACTCAAACGGGACAGTTTTGCAATTTTGAAAGACAGTAGGGGATGTAAGAAATATGAGTGCAAGTGAACATGATATTGTAAAAAATACAATAACAGTGATATTTCTCAATCATATAGAAATTATGTCAACAAATTATACCATGAAGTTTGATATGACACAAAATAAGCTTGGCATCTCATTACAGGGTCTGAGGGGTCTATTAGAGGCTTGAGGTGAGAAATAGGGCCTTGTTCTCACACTCACCTGGCGGGCAGAGGATAATGGTGCTTGCCTCCAGCCATACCCTCTATCATGCCTCGCAACACATGCTTTGTACCATCACTATGGCGAAATCACACATCTCCCTCACTCAACTAGCAGAATTAATTTACTTGATTTCAGTTTTTTTGCAACATCATATATGCCAGTTAATAGACCATATTGACCTGATTAAGTTTTTTTTATTAGCAATAAGGTTAGATGCACAGCCTGACCGTAGCGATGATTGGTGAAAGGAGAGACTTTAATGATTGGTAGAAGGAGAAACTTAGAATGCAATATATATGCTGACCTCATTGAATAAAACCAGGACTAATTGATAATGATCGGTAGAAGGAGAAATTAATAAAACCACTGGGACGAGGCATTTCAGAATCTACCTTGCAAGGTGAGCTTATACAAACATTTCATTTTGACAAAATCTTGCAAGCAGCTTGGCTCAGAATATTCCTGATTTTCGCTCATCTTTCGCAACAACTCGTTATTTGCTCAAGTCGTAAAACTTCGACATCCTAGTTGCAAAATATGACAAAAACAGTTTATAAACAACAGCGTCAGCCATGACCTTCATTTTACTTGAAGTCTTGAATAGCAATCCCAAAAGCTTGAACAAGTGTGGGAGTGACATTCAAAATTCTGTCATGCAAGGTTTCTGCTCATGAATATAACATTGAAGAGGAAAGGCTGAGGTCATGTGATTATGACATAAAGACGTTTTCACATCAAGCAGATGACGTCGGTAGGTAGGGCAGATCACATGATCATCACATGATGACGTCAGAAGTATGGGCAGATCACATGATCATCACATGATGACGACAGAAGTATGGGCAGATCACATGATCATCTCATGATGACGTCAGAAGGTGGGGGAGATCACATGGTTATCAAATAATGATGTTAGCAGTGGGGCAGATTGTGTGACTTCTCTCAACATTAACTGACGCAGCATAACACATCGGCCTCTCATGACACATGCACAATGCATAATAGTTTTCACTGACAGACGATTTTGGTTGCCAGCCATTTTGTTGAAACGTTTTGCATGAACATAAAAGGGTGACGAGGAAAAATTTGTATCTGTGTGACGAAGCGAATAAACGCTAAATCAGGCTGAAATTAGGGTTTCTATCTCTATTTGAAACCAGACAAAATGTCATGTGGACATCTATAGAAAATATAAAGATCCTGTAAATTGTCAAGCCACATTTTCTCCCTTCACATTGAAGCCAGTCCTATATTATTTGGTAATTATATTTTAACCTTTCTAAATTTCTCTATACAAGAATGCACAGGCAAATATCTGAAAAATGTTGTTTGTTCCTTCTATATATCTTTAAAGCAGTTATGAAATTAGGTTATCAAGCACTTTTTCCTTGCATATTTTAAATGTCTATACTCCAAAAGTTATCACCCACCATAATTCCCGACCCAAATTTCTGTCTGCACCATTTGAAAGTTGCTGAGTCTTCTGCTAAAATCCAAATCATCCATTGGACACTTTGTCAACAATATTTGTTTAGCTGACCAGTGATTTTGCTGAAAAACGTTTTGCTAACAGTGGCACACCTTTAGATAAGTATAATGGAGTGATGTGGCTTACAGAGCCCGGTTTGTCCATTTATGTTTGTCCTTTGGTACAGGCCTAACACCCTGATAGACCACAATAGAGGTCACATGATTGCATACATGTGGCCATCCGCTAGTCAAAAGAGTACAGGCAGTACTTGGCACTTCCAGAAAAACAAAATAACCATGGTCGGGGTATTTTGATTGATTTTTAAATGGGATAGCATGTATCACAGTTTGGTGGCCACATATCATTTAAGCATACCCCAAACCTCTGTAATATTGCCTAAAACCTCTGTGGTTTCATGAATGCTTTACGTTTTTACCATCATAATTTGGAAATGCTAAATAATGAATATTTCCCAGTGGACTTTCTATATTTCAAGGCCTTTTTTTTACATAACTCAGCTTGAAAAATATAACATTTCTGAATTTCGGTTCAACACTTCTGAGGCTGAGTTATAAAAGACTACACGTTGAAGCCCAAACTCATCTGTATATTCATGGAAACTATTCACCCTTTAGTGTAGACATTTACTTAATTGTAATTACACTTCTGAAACTCTACTTTAATCGCTGACATTTTTTTCACTCGCTTTTGTTTTGTCTTCAGGGCTGGATGTTTGATTACGCTGTAAGTGTATTGCGAATTACTGCATTATCGCCCATGTCATAGTTGAGACTATTTTACCTCTTGTCGTCATGTTTGCATAAAGAGTGGACGGGGTGAAAAGATAATAGTAGTGTGTGGTGGAGGGTTTTGGCCAAATATAAAAAAATCATAGGTTTGGCGTGCGAGATTTTGTCAAATTTGTTCAATTATTTCATAACTTTCCGTTTACTTTTGGTTTCTTTTCATATTTTCATTTTAATTTACAAATCCTTGTTTTTTTTAAAATCACTTCTTTTCAATGTTCTCTGCACATCTACAAATGAGCTGTCACCATGTTTCGTTTTTGTGTGTTAAATTAGTTCTAACCGCAGCCGCCTACTGAAGGCTAAGACAGTAAATCTCTGCATATTGCTGCTGACAACAATTCTTTAAATTGTTATTCACATCTTGATTTAAACCTTGAATAGGTAGATATAATGGCAACCATTTGTTCTATTGGCGGAAATACTGTAAAGAAATTGAGAATCATATCAAATATGCAAAATCGTGTAACATCATCCCCAAGAAAACATTTATCAATTTTCTCTGAGAAAATGTCCATATGCAAATCAACCAGAAAACAAAACTACTTATAAATACATCAAAATAATTACTTAATGTAAAAGTAGTAATTTATGTTTAGCTTTTTATGTTAAACAAGACATCTCTGAGAACTTAAATTGTATTTCATTAACAAGGATAACCCTTTGAATTTTTGTTTTTTACCATAAATTCGCTATTCTGATATAAAAATCAAATGTAGTACCTAACATTAATAAACAGGTACAAGAAATTTATGTCTTTACGGTAATCAACATCAAAGTGTTATCTATTCCGCCTGGTTGATCACGCCCACATATAGTGGATAAAGTCCCCAATACTCGGCACTATGCAGCTCTTTACACACATATACTCAGCTAATATTCATTACGTGCAAGGCCATTAAGAGATTTGGAAGCAACATTCGTCCAACTTTCGGCCATCTTGGTTTCGGTGTTTTCACAGCTTGGTGACAGTTATCACAACTAATTTTCACCATAACACAATAGGTGCGTAAACTTTCGCCGCTCTGCCCTATTCAACTTTTAATTTCCCATGACTATTCCTTATTTAAATGTTTCACTTCCTAAGTCAAGTACAATCGTCTATGGTAAAAAAAGCCATGTAGTGGTGTATTTAGTTCTCAGGATTCTTATAAGAAAATATAGGAATTCCTAAATGTATCACTTAATGGAAAAGGTCCATAATTCAAAATGTTTTTGTGGAATATATCATTAGATTTAAAAGTTATTTTCAAAGATTGAAGGTTACACACATCTGTTGTCATTTTTATTGTATTTTACAATTCATAATGCTTTAATCAAAAGTAAAAATGTGCAGTTAAAACACAAGAAAACATGATAGTCATAATCCAATGTAAATCTAAAATAACAAACACTTGGTCTTCTTTGATATGATATTTTTCTACAGATTCTAAAATACATAAAGAGTTAGGGAAGTGAAAACTCAGTTTCAATGTGAGCTGCCCCGAAAAGGTAAATTTGAGCGATGATGTATTTGCCTGATGACTCTGCCTGATCTGCAATATATACAGCCCAGAGGGCATTGAGCTCTCAGATGAGTGATCTCTCATTAGGTATTGTGGCTGAAGTGCTGCATAACATTCTGGTAGTGTAGGAATGCTGGGAAGGAAGTGAAGGTGGTGTCTAACAAGAGATCAAAGCGAGGCCAAAGTGGCGGCCATTACACATATCATGTCACGCCCCCTAGTGGCGTGACGGACACCCACCAGTTTGATGGGGTATAGGGTGAGCTCAGACAACAAGGAAATAGTGTAAAAGACTGTCTGCCCGGCTCACACCGACCCTTACATTGATGTAGAGGAGATACAAAGTGGCCAACACACAACCAGGACTTTATTCGCATATTGTTGTTTCCCTCTCAAAGTGATATTGATTGTTCATGTCTGTCTGTGTGCCTCAGAGGTATTGTCCGTTTCTTATGGGTTGTCAGCCAGCCGTTTATATATCTATTCTCTTTACTTTATCTCTCCACCTAATATCAGTTTATCTTCTAAAACCAATATACCAGATTGTCTTGTAAATATCAACTCTTCTTTTCAAACTGCCAACTCACCTATTCAACCTACCAACTTACCTCTTCAGTCTACTCATCTCATCAACTGACCAACTCACCTTTTCAAACTACCAACTTACCTCTTCAGTGTACTCATCAATCGACCAACTCACCTTTTCAAACTACCAACTCATCTATTAAACCTATTGTCTCACCTATTCAACCTACTAACTCACCTTTTCAATCTACTAACTCACCTTTTCAATCTACCAACTTACTTGTTTTATCTACCAACTCAGATTTTCTACCTATGAGATCATATATTCAATCCACCAACCCACCAACTCACTTAGTATTTTATTTTCCAGCTCATCTTTTCGACCTAACAGCCCCCCGGTTCCATAAACCTACTTATAAAATTTAGTAACTCATTCCAAATATTAAACATAGTAATTAATAAATTTACCAGTTCACCAAACAGATTATCCCTTTCTAAATCTATTTTACTCACTAACAATCTTATATTTAACAACTCCCAAATCAAAGTATATATTAATAGTTCATATTCCAAACATCTCATGATATCATCAACCATTTATAAAGATTGCCTTCAATATAAATTCTGTATATCATTTCCCTTTCAGTGAGAAACAATAAAACATAAAACCAATACTTAAATGTTATGACTTTGTGTGATGTCAAGGATCAAGAAAATTGGCAACAAACGATTATGAGATATGTATTTTATTGCCTCTGGAACTACGTGACTTTTTCAAGGCAGACGTGAATTCTACAGCAACCTCCAACTATCTATTCACCATTATGCATGAATAATTTAACGATGGCTATGTAATGAACATATGATAATTTTTAATATATCTATATGAAAATCGCATAGACTTGCAAAATTGTGAACGCAACATGTACAAGGACTGTATTTTATGTGCTGACGTCATGACATGGTCACCAGGTGGCGCGGGGTGGATAACGAGATACGTAATATGCAGTGGTGTATCAATTTACACATTTACGTAATACCAAGAAATGAGCACCTGTACCGGCCATTGATTTTTCACGATTTTACACCTGAGCGCCAGATACAAACTGAATTGAACATTTTGATTCTAATTATTATTTTAAGTGCTATACCCAGACATTTGGTATCAGCGCTGATATTTTATCATTATCATTACCACTATTGTTACTGATATTTCAAAATAATTTTGTGTAAAATAGTTTACATTAAAAAACAATTAATACCATTACAAACGTCTGTTTTTCTTTTGTATTATCAAATAAACATTATAACACCAAAGGCGGCTTTAATAACCAATCATTGAATGAAGCGATGAAACAACACATATGCAGAAATTTAGCTTTCTCGGTCATGAATCATGACAAAGGTATTTGTTTCAACGAAGAAAAACTTAAGTTTGTCACTTCACATTCGATGGTAGCTAATTCTAATGAGGAGGCCACAGGCCTTAATGGGCCTTAATGTTTTACGGAAAGCATTTTAATATTTGTTTTATCTTTTCATGGGTAAAGATTAATTGAGCGGCCAAAGCACTCGCACCTATTGTGTTACAGTCAAAACCATTTGCGATAGTGGTAGCCAAGCTTCGAACGCATTGAAACCATGGCGGCTGTGGGTTGGTCAAAAAATTGCTCAAAATCTCCCAAAAGCCGAACAAGTAATGAATATAAGAATCTATATTTTACCCTACAGTCAGAATAATGTTTGTCATATCCTATATGGAAGTTACACTTTCAGAATAATACGATTACACATTTGTATGGTGTGAACATCCTATGATGTCTTCTTCACCGGAAGTGAGAATTAGCCAAATGCACCATGGGAGTTTTGAGATGTTTCGGTGTCTTTATATCAGCAATGAAAATCCATTATATCATTTTGCTCTGTTGGTGTAAAATTAATTACATGGTGGACCCCCAGGTGCTTAGCAAAGTGTCAATAGTTAGTTTGGAGGTTCTTATGTGGATAATCTAATATTGAAATCATTTGATTCTTCTGGAAGCTCTCAGCATTTTCAAACATTCACACGAGATACAACTGGAAGTCCATATTCCATTAGTAGCCAATGGCTAATAATTCTGACCCAGCTTTGTGTCCCTAAAGCTTCCAAATAAGGGAACAATCTTCTCACTTTTTCAATATGTATACAACCACACTGTGGGTGAAAAACCTTTTCTGAGCTCAAGTCATTATTTTGGGTTTGCTACCATATGATATCAATAAAGTATAAATACTTCTTGGGATGATAAATAATGTTTGTCCAAAAAAATCTGTAATTGTTTACGAAACAGGACACGTTTGTGGTGATTAATCTAATAAGCACAAATCTAACTGTAATGGATATATTTCTGGAGACTATTATCTGAAAATTATCTTTAAAAAAAATTGATGATACGGTACAGAAGATGAATCTATTGACAGAACTAAGATGACGTTGGCCAATAGCTACATATTATGACTTTTTTAAATGCCTGATTTTCCGTAGACCTCTCTAATCAAATAATTCTATCACAAATATTGTGAACTCTGTCATAATCCTGTCAGCGTAGAACAGACATGAATACTGAAGTGTAGATGGGCTTTATCCTTCATAAAACAATCAATGGTACAACTCAATTGAAGCAGATAGTTTATTGAGATGAGATTGCTTGCAGATTGGAGAGGAGGCAGTCAGGCCCAGAGGAGGATCCAACAGATAATCACATCAGTCTGCGGCGTGTGAAGATCAATGAGCCTTAGAACTCACCTAGATTACATTATATAGCGCCCTGACAGACAGAACTCATCCAGATTACATTATATAGCGCCCTGACAGACAGAACTCACCCAGATTACATTATATAGCGCCCTGACAGACAGAACTCACCCAGATTACATTATATAGCGCCCTGACAGACAGAACTCACCCAGATTATATTATATAGCACCCTGACAGACAGAACTCACCCAGATTACATTATATAGCGCCCTGACAGACAGAACTCACCCAGATTACATTATATAGCGCCCTGACAGACAGAACTCACCTAGATTACATTATATAGCGCCCTGACAGACAGAACTCACCCAGATTTCATTATATAGTGCCCTGACAGACAAAAACTCACCCAGATTATATTATATAGCGCCATGACAGACAAAACTCACCCAGATTACATCATTTAGCGCTGTGACAGACAGAACTCACCCAGATTATATAGCGTTGTGGCAGACAGAACTCACCCAGATTATATAGCACTGTGACAGACAGAACTCACCCAAATTATATTATATAGCACTGTGACAGACAGAACTCACCCAGATTATATTATATAGCGCTGTGGCAGACAGAACTCACCCAGATTATATAGCGCTGTGGCAGACAGAACTCACCCAAATTACATTATATAGCACTGTGACAGACAGAACTCACCCAAATTACATTATATAGCGCTGTGACAGACAGAACTCACCCAGATTACATGTAAAAATCACTTTGTAGTGCATATCTATGTGTATTGGATTTTACGTCTTTTCGAATTAAATCAGTCATATCAAGAAGAGACGTACCTTTAGAAGATACATAATACTGTCTCACTGAATCGTCATGTCGCTGGTCATTGACTGCCCTTCAGACACTGGCCCTCACTTTTTATGAGAAATTGTTAAGTGAGTGAAATCCTGGCAAAGCCAATAAACGTTCATCACAAAGGAACAATACGGATTCTAAACCCTGACAGAAATAGTTCAATCGCACTCATTTTCAATTCGAAAGATCTATTTGTATTCAAGGAAAGCTTAACATTCTTTATAAACACCTTTTGTAAAACTGAAATAACAAAAAATAAAAAAAGGATCAGGCTTTGAGAGCTATCAACACGTCGACAAAAGCAACTGTGAAGATGTGAACAAATCACAAGACATTATTTTTTCATTTTTTCTTTAATTCATTTCTTTGAGGCATTATTAGGATAGTGTCTGAATAGCCAATTGTACTCAGACTATCGCCTGAGTACGTCATGTCTCGTTCAATCAAATCTCACCTGTCACGATAACTTATTTTGTTGGTAATTAATAAACTTGATTTGTGGATGGATATGATTCACATCATATACACACACACACACACACACATACACACACATGCACACTTTCCAAATAATGCCTCAAGTAAGCAAACATCTTCAGTTGCTTTTGTTAAGTTTTGATAACTCTTAAAGCCTCATCCTATATTTCCATGAGGGGCATCGTGGCTCATATCCAAAATGAAGTTGAAAAGAATGTTTTGAACTGCACTGGGCTGCTGGAGAATTGATTATCGGTTATACTGATGTTAATTCTGTTATGGGTCAGAATGGTTCATGTTTAAGGATGACGGATGTCTCATACAGCACGGAGCTGCACCACCTTTCTGATGCTATTTGTCTGGTGTTTATGTTTGAAAGTCTCTCCCTGTCATCCCACAGCGCCACCTCGTGGTCACTATCCCCCCAACAGCGCCACCCCGCGGTCTCCGGAGACATCACATGGACCTACACCCACACAGTGATCACAATGAATCTACAAATGACATGTCACTTGAAAGAAACATGCCATAAGCTAGTCAACCCACAGTCTGGTCAAAATATACACTCACAACTTCACTCTAAACACATGATTTGCAATTTTAACTTGAAGGGACAGGGCATTCTAAACCTTCGGGGCATATACCTCAAAGGCCCTGTCTCCATACATCCTCATATTAGTTTCAGGTACTTTGCATCCAGGCAAGGAATGATTGAAACCTTTTGTATAACATAACGATACTGACTTTACTAACAATAACCTACATGATTTAAGAACTATATTAGTATTAAATTTCTATTGATATGTAAATATGTGTATGCTGTGTCCCTGAGTGTATGAATGAGAACTATACCTTAAATGACATGTATACGTGTACGAATGCAATGAATTGTACATTTTATCCTCTCATGATCTTAAGAGGTTGTCCAAGTTACGTTTTGCTGTGTGCTGCCTCAATACATCCTCACATTAGGTTTTGGTGCCATGTATTCATTATTCTCTATAGGTCTATGGAGACTCTCCACTGTATCCGCTGTAACTGAGTGTGGTTGTGTTCTTTCAGTGTCCGAGAATGGCATGTCCCTGAAGGACTTGATTCACAACATGAGGGTAGCACAGGAAGGCGAGCTGACGGCAGAGGGCGTACTGGACCGCATAGAGGGTCTAATAAGGACGTACCACCAGATCCAGAACAAACCCCGTCTCGGTGACCTGGAGAATTGAGTTTAGCTCCAGGAGGGGTGCAAAATGGGGGACAAGGTGAGTAACAATAGGAACACTGACTAGCAATTATGTATAAACAAGATGACTAGCTAAAACGAGAGTAAACAAGGTCACTAGCTCACAAGGCTGTAAAGAAGGTCACTAGCTCACAAGGGTGTAAACAAGGTCACTGGCTCACAAGGCTGTAAACAAGGTCAGTAACTCACAAGGGCGTAAACAAGGTCAATAACTTTCATGATAGCATAAACAAGAAGGTAACAGTACAGCAAAACTATGAGAGAATAGGAAGCAGAGCAGAATTATGGGAGAGAAGTTCACAGAGCAGAATTATGGGAGAATAGGTAACAGAGCAGAGTATGGGAAAATAGGTAACAAAGCAGAATTAGCGGAGAGTAGGTAAAAATACAGTAAACAGAGCAGAACTATAGGAGAGTAGGTAAGAATAGAGTATAAATATAGGAGAATAGGTAACAGAGCAGAACTATAGGAGAATAGGTAACAGAGCAGAATTATGGGAGAATAGGTAACAGAGCAGAACTATAGGAGAATAGGTAACAGAGCAGAATATGGGAAAATAGGTAACAAAGCAGAACTATAGGAGAATAGGTACCAGAGCAGATTTATGGGAGAATAGGTAACAGAGCAGAATATGGGAAAATAGGTAACAAAGCAGAACTATAGGAGAATAGGTAACAGAGCAGAATTATGGGAGAGTAGGTAAAATACAGTAAACAGAGCAGAACTATAGGAGAGTAGGTAAGAAAAGAGTATAAATATAGGAGAATAGGTAACAGAGCAAAATTATGGGAGAGAAGTTAGCAATACATTAAAACTATGAGAGAATAGCAGAGCAGAATTGTGGGAAAGAAGTTAACAGAATAGGTAACAGAACAGAATTATGGGATAGTAGGTAACAGAGCAGAATTATGGGAGAATAGGTAACAGAGCAGAATTATGGGAGAATAGGTAACAGAGCAGAACTATAGGAGAATAGGTAACAGAGCAGAATATGGGAAAATAGGTAACAAAGCAGAACTATAGGAGAATAGGTACCAGAGCAGAATTATGGGAGAATAGGTAACAGAGCAGAATATGGGAAAATAGGTAACAAAGCAGAACTATAGGAGAATAGGCAACAGAGCAGAATTATGGGAGAGTAGGTAAAATACAGTAAACAGAGCAGAACTATAGGAGAGTAGGTAAGAATAGAGTATAAATATAGGAGAATAGGTAACAGAGCAGAAATATGGGAGAGAAGTTAGCAATACATTAAAACTATGAGAGAATAGCAGAGCAGAATTGTGGGAAAGAAGTTAACAGAATAGGTAACAGAACAGAATTATGGGATAGTAGGTAACAGAGCAGAATTATGGGAGAATAGGTAACAGAGCAGAATTATGGGAGAATAGGTAACAGAGCAGAACTGTAGGAGAATAGGTAACAGAGCAGAATATGGGAAAATAGGTAACAAAGCAGAACTATAGGAGAATAGGTACCAGAGCAGATTTATGGGAGAATAGGTAACAGAGCAGAATATGGGAAAATAGGTAACAAAGCAGAACAATAGGAGAATAGGTAACAGAGCAGAATTATGGGAGAGTAGGTAAAATACAGTAAACAGAGCAGAACTATAGGAGAGTAGGTAAGAATAGAGTATAAATATAGGAGAATAGGTAACAGAGCAGAAATATGGGAGAGAAGTTAGCAATACATTAAAACTATGAGAGAATAGCAGAGCAGAATTGTGGGAAAGAAGTTAACAGAATAGGTAACAGAACAGAATTATGGGAGAGTAGGTAACTATATTGGGTTACAACTTAGCGTTACTCTAGGAGAATAGGCAATATAGTCTGTGGGAGAATAGGCAATATAGTCTGTGAGATAATAGGCAATATAGTCTGTGAGAGAGTAACATCAAAACATTGTAACTGTGGGCAAGCGTGTAACAATACCGTGAGACACCATAATGGTTACTCTATAGTTTGCAACATTTGATGAGCTGCCCTCAGAGGCTTAATCAATTGACACGAATTAGAACCATGAGTGTACGTTTTTTTACAAAGTTTGAGTAATTCATTATTGTATGTATTGTTTCAGAATTATGTACAGAGTATTTTCTAATGCGTAGGACTGACTGTGCGTGTGCCATGTTGATGTATCAGGTGCGTTCATCTGATGCGTGAAGATGGCGGACCCGACAGTAATGCCACCTAGCGACACTCATCATCACAACACATCTGACATCGACATCGCATTGCGGGCGAGGCAGTTCACACTCCAACTGACAGTGAACTGAAGATAAATTATGTGGCAATTTACACCTGTATAGTTTGAACTGGTGAACAATATGCAGCCCAAAGGGTGATTAACACTATCCAGGATTAACACTTTACAGGATTAACACATCATGAGGATTATAAGATTTATGTTAATCCTGTGTCTGTAATGACTTCAATTAAATTATGTGTCTAATTTTACATTTGAAATACAGCCATTAGATTAATTTGATTGAATGTTTTCTTTCACTATTAAAGCACAGTTCACTTTAAGTTATATTTGAGAGTCGAAATAGTGTATCAATACTGAAGATGTAATAAAATCTGATTCACTTTGGTAACAGCAGAGTGCTGACATCTGATTCATTATGGTAACATAAGAATACTGACATCTGATACATTATGGTAACATAAGAATGCTGACATCTGATACATTATAGTAACATAAGAACACTGACATCTGATTCATTATGGTAACATAAGAACACTGACATCTGATTCATTATGGTAACATAAGAACACTGACATCTGATTCATTATGGTAACATAAGAACACTGACATCTGATTCATTATGGTAACATAAGAATACTGACATCTGATACATTATGGTAACATAAGAACACTGCCATCTGATACATTATGGTAACATAAGAACACTGACATCTGATTCATTATGGTAACATAGAATGCTGACATCTGATACATTATGGTAACATAAGAATACTGACATCTGATACATTATAGTAAAATGAGAATGCTGACATCTGATTCATTATAGTAAAATGAGAATGCTGACATCTAATACATTATAGTAAAATGAGAATGCTGACATCTGATTCATTATAGTAAAATGAGAATGCTGACATCTGATTCATTATGGTAACATAGAATGCTGACATCTAATACATTATAGTAAAATGAGAATGCTGACATCTGATTCATTATGGTAACATAGAATGCTGACATCTGATACATTATGGTAACATAAGAATACTGACATCTGATACATTATAGTAAAATGAGAGTGCTGACATCTAATACATTATAGTAAAATGAGAATGCTGACATCTGATTCATTATAGTAAAATGAGAATGCTGACATCTGATTCATTAAAGTAACATAAGAATGCTGACATCTGATACATTATGGTAACATAAGAACACTGACATCTGATTCATTATGGTAACATAAGAATATTGACATCAGATTCATTATAGTAACACAAGAATACTGACATCTGATTCATTATGGTAACATAAGAACACTGACATCTGATTCATTATGGTAACATAAGAACACTGACACCTGATTCATTATGGTAACATAAGAATACTGACATCTGATACATTATAGTAAAATGAGAATGCTGACATCTGATTCATTATAGTAAAATGAGAATGCTGACATCTAATACATTATAGTAAAATGAGAATGCTGACATCTGATTCATTATAGTAAAATGAGAATGCTGACATCTGATTCATTATGGTAACATAGAATGCTGACATCTAATACATTATAGTAAAATGAGAATGCTGACATCTGATTCATTATGGTAACATAGAATGCTGACATCTGATACATTATGGTAACATAAGAATACTGACATCTGATACATTATAGTAAAATGAGAGTGCTGACATCTAATACATTATAGTGAAATGAGAATGCTGACATCTGATTCATTATAGTAAAATGAGAATGCTGACATCTGATTCATTATAGTAACATAAGAATGCTGACATCTGATACATTATGGTAACATAAGAACACTGACATCTGATTCATTATGGTAACATAAGAATACTGACATCAGATTCATTATAGTAACACAAGAATACTGACATCTAATTCATTATGGTAACATAAGAACACTGACATCTGATTCATTATGGTAACATAAGAATACTGACATCTGATACATTATGGTAACATAAGAATACTGACATCTGATACATTATGGTAACATAAGAATACTGACATCTGATTCATTATGGTAACATAAGAATACTGACATCTGATTCATTATGGTAACATAAGAACACTGACATCTGATTCATTATGGTAACATGAGAACACTGACATCTGATACATTATGGTAACATAAGAACACTGACATCTGATTCATTATGGTAACATAAGAACACTGACATCTGATTCATTATGGTAACATAAGAACACTGACATCTGATTCATTATGGTAACATAAGAATACTGACATCTGATACATTATGGTAAAATGAGAATGCTGACATCTGATTCATTATAGTAAAATGAGAATGCTGACATCTAATACATTATAGTAAAATGAGAATGCTGACATCTGATTCATTATAGTAAAATGAGAATGCTGACATCTGATTCATTATGGTAACATAGAATGCTGACATCTGATACATTATGGTAACATAAGAATACTGACATCTGATACATTATAGTAAAATGAGAATGCTGACATCTGATTCATTATAGTAACACAAGAATACTGACATCTGATACATTATGGTAACATAAGAACACTGACATCTGATTCATTATGGTAACATAGAATGCTGACATCTGATACATTATGGTAACATAAGAATACTGACATCTGATACATTATAGTAAAATGAGAATGCTGACATCTGATTCATTATAGTAACACAAGAATACTGACATCTGATACATTATGGTAACATAAGAACACTGACATCTGATTCATTATGGTAACATAAGAACACTGACATCTGATTCATTATGGTAACATAAGAACACTGACATCTGATTCATTATGGTAACATAAGAACACTGACATCTGATTCATTATGGTAACATAAGAACACTGACATCTGATACATTATGGTAAGATAAGAATACTGACATCTGATACATTATAGTAAAATGAGAATGCTGACATCTGATTCATTATGGTAACATAAGAACACTGACATCTGATTCATTATGGTAACATAAGAACACTGACATCTGATTCATTATGGTAACATAGAATGCTGACATCTGATACATTATGGTAAGATAAGAATGCTGACATCTGATTCATTATGGTAACATAAGAATGCTGACATCTGATTCATTATAGTAACACAAGAATACTGACATCTGATACATTATAGTAACATAAGAACACTGACATCTGATTCATTATGGTAACATAAGAACACTGACATCTGATTCATTATGGTAACATAAGAACACTGACATCTGATTCATTATGGTAACATAAGAACACTGACATCTGATTCATTATGGTAACATAAGAACACTGACATCTGATTCATTATGGTAACATAAGAACACTGACATCTGATTCATTATGGTAACATAGAATGCTGACATCTGATACATTATGGTTACATAAGAACACTGACATCTGATTCATTATGGTAACATAAGAACACTGACATCTGATTCATTATGGTAACATAAGAATGCTGACATCTGATTCATTATGGTAACATAAGAATGCTGACATCTGATTCATTATGGTAACATAAGAATGCTGACATCTGATTCATTATAGTAACACAAGAATACTGACATCTGATACATTATGGTAACATAAGAACACTGACATCTGATTCATTATGGTAACATAAGAGTACTGACATCAGATTCATTATGGTAACATAAGAATACTGACATCTGATACATTATGGTAACATAAGAACACTGACATCTGATTCATTATGGTAACATAAGAACACTGACATCTGATTCATTATGGTAACATAAGAACACTGACATCTGATTCATTATGGTAACATAAGAACACTGACATCTGATTCATTATGGTAACATAAGAACACTGACATCTGATTCATTATGGTAACATAAGAACACTGACATCTGATACATTATGGTAACATAAGAATACTGACATTTGATACATTATAGTAAAATGAGAATGCTGACATCTGATTCATTATAGTAACACAAGAATACTGACATCTGATACATTATGGTAACATAAGAACACTGACATCTGATTCATTATGGTAACATAAGAATACTGACATCAGCTTCATTATGGTAACATAAGAACACTGACATCTGATTCATTATGGTAACATAAGAATACTGACATCAGATTCATTATAGTAACACAAGAATACTGACATCAGATTCATTATGGTAACATAAGAACACTGACATCTGATTCATTATGGTAACATAAGAATACTGACATCTGATTCATTATAGTAACACAAGAATACTGACATCTGATACATTATGGTAACATAAGAACACTGACATCTGATTCATTATGGTAACATAAGAATACTGACATCAGATTCATTATGGTAACATAAGAACACTGACATCTGATTCATTATGGTAACATAAGAACACTGACATCTGATTCATTATGGTAACATAAGAACACTGACATCTGATTCATTATGGTAACATAAGAATACTGACATCTGATTCATTATGGTAACATAAGAATACTGACATCAGATTCATTATGGTAACATAAGAACACTGACATCTGATTCATTATAGTAACACAAGAACACTGACATCTGATTCATTATGGTAACATAAGAACACTGAAATCTGATTCATTATGGTAACATAAGAATACTGACATCAGATTCATTATAGTAACACAAGAATACTGACATCAGATTCATTATGGTAACATAAGAACACTGACATCTGATGCATTTTGGTAACATAAGAACACTGACATCTGATTCATTATGGTAACATAAGAACACTGACATCTGATTCATTATGGTAACATAGAATGCTGACATCTGATACATTATGGTAACATAAGAATACTGACATCTGATACATTATAGTAAAATGAGAAAACTGACATCTGATACATTATGGTAACATAAGAATACTGACATCAGATTCATTATAGTTACACAAGAATACTGACATCAGATTCATTATGGTAACATAAGAACACTGACATCTGATTCATTATGGTAACATAAGAACACTGACATCTGATTCATTATGGTAACATAAGAACACTGACATCTGATTCATTATGGTACCATAAGAATGCTGACATCTGATACATTATGGTAACATAAGAATACTGACATCTGATTCATTATAGTAACATGAGAACACTGACATCTGATTCATTATGGTAACATAAGAATACTGACATCTGATACATTATGGTAACATAAGAACACTGACATCTGATACATTATGGTAACATAAGAACACTGACATCTGATACATTATAGTAACATAAGAACACTGACATCTGATTCATTATGGTAACATAAGAATACTGACATCTGATTCATTATAGTAACATGAGAATGCTGACATCTGATTCATTATAGTAACACAAGAATACTGACATCAGATTCACTTTGGTAACAACAGAGTTTTTATGTTTTATATTCTCACTTTGGTAACATAAGACTACAAAAATCTGATTCACTTTGGTAACATCTTATCGTTTACATGTGCATTACAATTGAAATCTCATTCAAATAGATAAGCCACTTATTTTGCACTCAAGCTATATGCCTGACGTCCCTCTTAACAAGAACCTAATAAAAACCTTTATAGCTAAGAATTTCCCTAAGACATACAAAACAATAAAACAAACATTACACATAAATATTCAATGCACATTTTCGCCATATGCGTATCTCTGTTAATCAAATATTTCTGCAGTAAATTGGCGATGTTCATTAGATTCTATTTGATTTGAGAAGTTGACTGCGCCACTTATGTCTTGTGGGCGCTCATTCTGTGGCAAAACCTCTTTACGGGTAACCCAGCACACATCCCTCGATCTGTATGTGAAGCTCATACTGTCCGGCTCGTAATCTCCAGTCTCAGGGCTTTCAGTCCCCAGCATACTAAAGGGCATCCAATATCCCTGTGAACCTCGGTTCCACTATTACCTATGTACCCAACTAGGGGCAAAACCAATCCGCATATTTTGACAAAAACAGCCACCCCATATTCATACCTGCCAAACTATATCAATCTTTTACATTTTAATACAATTTTTGAAAGAAATAAGTCATGGAGTCCCCTGAATGCTGTACAGTCACCAAGCAACAAATACAAATCTATGCTCTGTTTATTCTTCGCATATACACGTACATAATCATGTTTGAGAGAGTGAAGTGAAAGTGTTTCCATGTATGAGATCCAAATATTCTCTGATCAGAATCAAGGATTCTCCATATACCAGCGGTCAAAGGAAATTGCTGGTCTGTATGGACCGGTGGTCTGTATGGACCAGTGGTCTGTATGGACCAGTAGTCTGTATGGACTGATGGTCTGTATGGACCGGTGGTCTGTATGGACTGGTGGTCTGTATGGACTCGCAATCTAAGTATTGGCGGTGTACAAACTGGTTGGAATGTGGAAACATGTAAGGATTTGTATGACAAACTATTTAGCACCTGGGGACAGTTCATGATACAAGTTTTCTCATCTGGTATCCCTTCACATTATGACGTGTTATTATAACTCTCATCTGGTATCCTCTCCCAAATGTTCCAATAAGACAACATGCAACATGCGCTATAACAACTCAAGGCTTGTGTCAATACTGAGGTAAGCATCATTATCTCATACTTAGTGCTTCAAGAGGGTGTTCTGCACCTATGAGATATTCTTTTGCAGATCACCCCTCTGCCGAACTACTTTCGCAGATCACCCCTCTGCCGAACTACTTTCGCAGATCACCCATGTGCCGAACTACTTTTGCAAATCATCCTTGGTCCAAATGACGAGTGAGATCCTTCCACCAGAACCAACAAGAGAGATCTGTCAGGCTGAACACTGCATGAACCCATGCTCTTGACTTTATCTCATATTTATCTACCGCAGATGGTTTATATACCAGACCAGTGTTAACATTGTAAAAAGTACAGATCTTATAACAAAACATACCGAGTCGGGGAAGCTGGGTGAGCGGATTCAGTGAGTCGGTGATTGCGGAAGGATACCCTGAGCCGACGGAAAATAGTTCGCAGCTAATCAATACGTTACGAATACTCGGCATGCTCGTATTCATTGGAAATCTTGTCGATATGCGCATCACTGAGGTATAATAAGAAAAGAACATGTGAGTGCAGTGTTCAGGCTGACAGATATCTCTCACGTTGGTTCTGGTGGAAGGATCTCACAATATATAGTGGCACTATGCCAACCTCTCAATGGCGTCATAACATAATAAATTATATGTTGTAATGACGTCATTGAGTGTGACGTCATTAAAAAGGGGGCATGGCATTGTTTATGTTGTTTGACACACACAACATAGGTCCACACATGCTGCAATGTTTTCCTCTCTGTTTTGCTTTAAATAGATTGGACATCAAACCAAAACCTTTATCTCATACCTATCTGTAAGAGTTAAGTATGAGATAAAGTCAAGAACATAGGTTCGTGCAGTGTTCAGGCTGACAGATCTCTCAAGAGTCCGAAGCACTCACGTGTTCTTGCCTTAAAGTCTATCTATTTCATTAATTATATGTATCAAATCAATTTGAGATTTATGAAATATGTATACAAGATGTAAAAACCTAATGATCATGAAAGATGATGAAATGAATACCATGCACGAGAGCTATGTACCGTTCAGAAAGCAGAGTAATCTCTATCAGATCATTTTAAAAACACAACTCCTTTTCTGCCGAGACTGGCATTTTATTAATGAGATAGAGTACCGTTCTACAACAATATCAGCGCTTCATCCCGTGTCAACGCTAGCAGCAAAAAGACCCGGATCTTCCGAAGCGGTAAAGGCCAAAAAGTTGATATCAATCGTTGACCAGTTTTGGATTTTATGAACATCAGAAACAAATCTACAGGAACATGAACACGACATGTTTCCACAATGAAAGAACGTGTCTTACCTTGGAGGTGAAACACGGGAGTAAGGATGGGATTGAAAAGTGCATTTGCAGGCAAAATAATTTGTGGACTTTAAGATTATTTTCTCTATGAAAAATAATTCTCCACTAATCAGACCAGAGAAGCTATGAAAGTGAAAAATGTGTCATGATCTTGCATGTTCACCTTATGTCCACCAGTTTCTCTCACTCATGGTGGATGTATATATAAAACTCACTTTGTAGGCGGCCCTAGTTCAGTCTCACCCATGATGGATGTATATATAACTCACTCTGTAGACGGCCCTAGTTTAGTCTCACCCATGATGCATGTATATATAACTCACTCTGTAGGCGGCCCTAGTTCAGTCTCACCCATGATGGATGTATATATAACTCACTCTGTAGGCGGCCCTAGTTCAGTCTCACTCATGATGCATGTATATATAACTCACTCTGTAGGCGGCCCTAGTTTAGTCTCACCCATGATGCATGTATATATAACTCACTCTGTAGGCGGCCCTAGTTTAGTGTCACCCATGATGGGTGTATATATAACTCACTCTGTAGTCGGCCCTATTTTAGTATCACCCATGATGGATGTATATATAACTCATTCTGTAGGCGGCCCTAGTTTAGTCTCACCCATGATGGATGTATATATAACTCACTCTGTAGGCTGCCCTAGTTCAGTCTCACCCATGATGGATGTATATATAACACACTCTGTAGGCGGCCCTAGTTCAGTCTCACCCATGATGGATGTATATATATAACTCACTCTGTAGGCGGCCCTAGTTCAGTCTCACTCATGATGGATGTATATATATAACTCACTCTGTAGGCGGCCCTAGTTCAGTCTCACCCATGATGGATGTATATATAACTCACTCTGTAGGCGGCCCTAGTTCAGTCTCACCCATGATGCATGTATATATAACTCACTCTGTAGGCGGCCCTAGTTCAGTCTCACTCATGATGCATGTATATATAACTCACTCTGTAGGTGGCCCTAGTTTAGTGTCACCCATGATGGATATATATATAACTCACTCTGTAGGCGGCCCTAGTTTAGTCTCACCCATGATGCATGTATATATAACTCACTCTGTAGGCGGCCCTAGTTTAGTGTCACCCATGATGGGTGTATATATAACTCACTCTGTAGTCGGCCCTATTTTAGTATCACCCATGATGGATGTATATATAACTCACTCTGTAGGCGGCCCTAGTTTAGTCTCACCCATGATGCATGTATATATAACTCACTCTGTAGGCGGCCCTAGTTTAGTCTCACCCATGATGGATGTATATATAACTCACTCTGTAGGCGGCCCTAGTTCAGTCTCACTCATGATGCATGTATATATAACTCACTCTTTAGGCGGCCCTATTTCAGTCTCACCCATGATGCATGTATATATAACTCACTCTGTAGGCGGCCCTAGTTTAGTGTCACCCATGATGGATGTGTATATAACTTACTCTGTAGGCGGCCCTAGTTCAGTCTCACCCATGATGGATGTATATATAACTCACTCTGTAGGCGGCCCTAGTTCAGTCTCACCCATGATGGATGTGTATATAACTCACTCTGTAGGCGGCCCTAGTTTAGTGTCACCCATGATGGATGTGTATATAACTCACTCTGTAGACGGCCCTAGTTCAGTCTCACCCATGATGGATGTGTATATAACTCACTCTGTAGACGGCCCTAGTTCAGTCTCACCCATGATGCATGTATATATAACTCACTCTGTAGGCGGCCCTAGTTCAGTCTCACCCATGATGCATGTATATATAACTCACTCTGTAGGCGGCCCTAGTTTAGTGTCACCCATGATGGGTGTATATATAACTCACTCTGTAGGCGGCCCTAGTTCAGTCTCACCCATGATGGATGTGTATATAACTCACTCTGTAGACGGCCCTAGTTCAGTCTCACCCATGATGGATGTATATATAACTCACTCTGTAGGCGGCCCTAGTTTAGTGTCACCCATGATGGGTGTATATATAACTCACCCTGTAGGCGGCCCTATTTTAGTTTCACCCATGATGGATGTATATATAACACACTCTGTAGGCGGCCCTAGTTCAGTCTCACCCATGATGCATGTATATATAACTCACTCTGTAGGCGGCCCTAGTTTAGTCTCACCCATGATGCATGTATATATAACTCACTCTGTAGGCGGCCCTAGTTTAGTGTCACCCATGATGGGTGTATATATAACTCACTCTGTAGGCGGCCCTAGTTCAGTCTCACCCATGATGCATGTGTATATAACTCACTCTGTAGACGGCCCTAGTTCAGTCTCACCCATGATGGATGTATATATAACTCACTCTGTAGGCGGCCCTAGTTCAGTCTAACCCATGATGCATGTATATATAACCTTGGAGTAATAATGAATGGAGGCGCAACGTCGCAAGATCAAAAGGCGCATCATAGTTGCTGCCATACCCATTGTTATGATGACGCCATATAGGTGCAAGATATGAAAGTTTTGACGTAATTATTTTTTCAAATCTACTTAAAGTGATCAAAACCACAATTTAGAGTTAAACATATCGCGAATGAAATGTTCGTTTTTTCATACAGATTATGGGGATATAAATTTTATTTCTCTGCTCCTAGCGTAGATGATTTTATGAAGAGATTTTCAAATCCATCTCATATTTATGAAAATGAGTCAAAATTTCCGTTTTCCTCTCAGATTATCAGGAAATCATGTACTTTACTGTTATTTTTGTCTTTCCAGTTTATTTTTAATTATTGGCGCATATATTGGCAGATAAGAAAAATATACCATTTTTTTCAGTAAAAAATATACTATCAGAAAATGCAATTTATATTCCTGCCAATATATGCGCTGACATAGATACTTTGCCTTATGAAATGTTATGTTATCATTTAAAATAAATGAAATATGAACTATAAAAAACTGCATCAGTAATTTCTAAATGCTATATCATAAACAATATTTTGTTTTAAAAGTTTCAAAAAAGTACTATGGATAGAAAAATATTTTTTTTAAACGTGTATAAAATATTAGAGGTTTGGAATATTTATTTTCCTTTTTTCTGAACAATAGTAATTAAAGCCATCACACCAGAAATTAACAGATCTTATTTCAAGTCATTTTGAGTGGATGGTTTGTAATCCTAAAAAGAACAACTATTCTGACTTTTTCTTTGAAAAAAAAAATAATCAGAGTGTGTTATGAAACACCATTAAAATATTGGTTAGTTTAATATTTAAAAATATAGATATTAAATTTTCCATCATTCTGAAGTCGGCAACTATGATAGGATCAAAGGATTTTAAATCCATTGAGTAAAACAATGCGTTGCCATGACGCAATAACTCATATAACGGCCTTCACGCCTCCATTAATTATTACTCCAAGATATAACTCACTCTGTAGGTGGCCCTAGTTCAGTCTCACCCATGATGCATGTATATATAACTCACTCTGTAGGCGGCCCTAGTTCAGTCTCACTCATGATGGATGTATATATAACTCACTCTGTAGGCGGCCCTAGTTCAGTCTCACCCATGATGCATGTATATATAACTCACTCTGTAGGCGGCCCTAGTTTAGTGTCACCCATGATGGGTGTATATATAACTCACTCTGTAGGCGGCCCTAGTTCAGTCTCACCCATGATGGATGTATATATAACTCACTCTGTAGGCGGCCCTAGTTCAGTCTCACTCATGATGCATGTATATATAACTCACTCTGTAGGCGGCCCTAGTTTAGTGTCACCCATGATGGATGTATATATAACTCACTCTGTAGGCGGCCCTAGTTTAGTCTCACCCATGATGGATGTATATATAACTCACTCTGTAGGCGGCCCTAGTTTCAGTCTCACTCATGATGGATGTATATATATAACTCACTCTGTAGGCGGCCCTAGTTCAGTCTCACCCATGATGGATGTATATATAACTCACTCTGTAGGCGGCCCTAGTTCAGTCTCACTCATGATGGATGTATATATAACTCACTCTGTAGGCGGCCCTAGTTTAGTGTCACCCATGATGGATGTATATATAACTCACTCTGTAGGCGGCCCTAGTTCAGTCTCACTCATGATGCATGTATATATAACTCACTCTGTAGGCGGCCCTAGTTTAGTGTCACCCATGATGGATGTATATATAACTCACTCTGTAGGCGGCCCTAGTTCAGTCTCACCCATGATGGATGTATATATAACTCACTCTGTAGGCGGCCCTAGTTCAGTCTCACCCATGATGCATGTATATATAACTCACTCTGTAGGCGGCCCTAGTTTAGTGTCACCCATGATGGATGTATATATACAACTCACTCTGTAGACGGCCCTAGTTCAGTCTCACCCATGATGCATGTATATATAACTCACTCTGTAGGCGGCCCTAGTTTAGTCTCACCCATGATGGATGTATATATAACTCACTCTGTAGGCGGCCCTAGTTTAGTGTCACCCATGATGGATGTATATATACAACTCACTCTGTAGACGGCCCTAGTTCAGTCTCACCCATGATGCATGTATACATAACTCATTCTGTAGGCGGCCCTAGTTTAGTCTCACCCATGATGGATGTATATATAACTCATTCTGTAGGCGGCCCTAGTTCAGTCTCACCCATGATGCATGTATACATAACTCATTCTGTAGGCGGCCCTAGTTCAGTCTCACTCATGATGGATGTATATATAACTCACTCTGTAGGCTGCCCTAGTTTAGTGTCACCCATGATGGGTGTATATATAACTCACTCTGTAGACGGCCCTAGTTCAGTCTCACCCATGATGGATGTATATATAACTTACTCTGTAGGCGGCCCTAGTTTAGTGTCACCCATGATGCATGTATATATAACTCACTCTGTAGGCGGCCCTAGTTCAGTCTCACCAATGATGGATGTATATATAACTTACTCTGTAGGCGGCCCTAGTTCAGTCTCACTCATGATGCATGTATATATAACTCACTCTGTAGGCGGCCCTAGTTTAGTGTCACCCATGATGGATGTATATATAACACACTCTGTAGGCGGCCCTAGTTCAGTCTCACCCATGATGGATGTATATATAACTCACTCTGTAGGCGGCCCTAGTTCAGTCTCACCCATGATGCATGTATATATAACTCACTCTGTAGGCGGCCCTAGTTCAGTCTCACTCATGATGCATGTATATATAACTCACTCTGTAGGTGGCCCTAGTTTAGTGTCACCCATGATGGATATATATATAACTCACTCTGTAGGCGGCCCTAGTTTAGTCTCACCCATGATGCATGTATATATAACTCACTCTGTAGGCGGCCCTAGTTTAGTGTCACCCATGATGGGTGTATATATAACTCACTCTGTAGTCGGCCCTATTTTAGTATCACCCATGATGGATGTATATATAACTCACTCTGTAGGCGGCCCTAGTTTAGTCTCACCCATGATGCATGTATATATAACTCACTCTGTAGGCGGCCCTAGTTTAGTCTCACCCATGATGGATGTATATATAACTCACTCTGTAGGCGGCCCTAGTTCAGTCTCACTCATGATGCATGTATATATAACTCACTCTTTAGGCGGCCCTATTTCAGTCTCACCCATGATGCATGTATATATAACTCACTCTGTAGGCGGCCCTAGTTTAGTGTCACCCATGATGGATGTGTATATAACTTACTCTGTAGGCGGCCCTAGTTCAGTCTCACCCATGATGGATGTATATATAACTCACTCTGTAGGCGGCCCTAGTTCAGTCTCACCCATGATGGATGTGTATATAACTCACTCTGTAGGCGGCCCTAGTTTAGTGTCACCCATGATGGATGTGTATATAACTCACTCTGTAGACGGCCCTAGTTCAGTCTCACCCATGATGGATGTGTATATAACTCACTCTGTAGACGGCCCTAGTTCAGTCTCACCCATGATGCATGTATATATAACTCACTCTGTAGGCGGCCCTAGTTCAGTCTCACCCATGATGCATGTATATATAACTCACTCTGTAGGCGGCCCTAGTTTAGTGTCACCCATGATGGGTGTATATATAACTCACTCTGTAGGCGGCCCTAGTTCAGTCTCACCCATGATGGATGTGTATATAACTCACTCTGTAGACGGCCCTAGTTCAGTCTCACCCATGATGGATGTATATATAACTCACTCTGTAGGCGGCCCTAGTTTAGTGTCACCCATGATGGGTGTATATATAACTCACCCTGTAGGCGGCCCTATTTTAGTTTCACCCATGATGGATGTATATATAACACACTCTGTAGGCGGCCCTAGTTCAGTCTCACCCATGATGCATGTATATATAACTCACTCTGTAGGCGGCCCTAGTTTAGTCTCACCCATGATGCATGTATATATAACTCACTCTGTAGGCGGCCCTAGTTTAGTGTCACCCATGATGGGTGTATATATAACTCACTCTGTAGGCGGCCCTAGTTCAGTCTCACCCATGATGCATGTGTATATAACTCACTCTGTAGACGGCCCTAGTTCAGTCTCACCCATGATGGATGTATATATAACTCACTCTGTAGGCGGCCCTAGTTCAGTCTAACCCATGATGCATGTATATATAACCTTGGAGTAATAATGAATGGAGGCGCAACGTCGCAAGATCAAAAGGCGCATCATAGTTGCTGCCATACCCATTGTTATGATGACGCCATATAGGTGCAAGATATGAAAGTTTTGACGTAATTATTTTTTCAAATCTACTTAAAGTGATCAAAACCACAATTTAGAGTTAAACATATCGCGAATGAAATGTTCGTTTTTTCATACAGATTATGGGGATATAAATTTTATTTCTCTGCTCCTAGCGTAGATGATTTTATGAAGAGATTTTCAAATCCATCTCATATTTATGAAAATGAGTCAAAATTTCCGTTTTCCTCTCAGATTATCAGGAAATCATGTACTTTACTGTTATTTTTGTCTTTCCAGTTTATTTTTAATTATTGGCGCATATATTGGCAGATAAGAAAAATATACCATTTTTTTCAGTAAAAAATATACTATCAGAAAATGCAATTTATATTCCTGCCAATATATGCGCTGACATAGATACTTTGCCTTATGAAATGTTATGTTATCATTTAAAATAAATGAAATATGAACTATAAAAAACTGCATCAGTAATTTCTAAATGCTATATCATAAACAATATTTTGTTTTAAAAGTTTCAAAAAAGTACTATGGATAGAAAAATATTTTTTTTAAACGTGTATAAAATATTAGAGGTTTGGAATATTTATTTTCCTTTTTTCTGAACAATAGTAATTAAAGCCATCACACCAGAAATTAACAGATCTTATTTCAAGTCATTTTGAGTGGATGGTTTGTAATCCTAAAAAGAACAACTATTCTGACTTTTTCTTTGAAAAAAAAAATAATCAGAGTGTGTTATGAAACACCATTAAAATATTGGTTAGTTTAATATTTAAAAATATAGATATTAAATTTTCCATCATTCTGAAGTCGGCAACTATGATAGGATCAAAGGATTTTAAATCCATTGAGTAAAACAATGCGTTGCCATGACGCAATAACTCATATAACGGCCTTCACGCCTCCATTAATTATTACTCCAAGATATAACTCACTCTGTAGGTGGCCCTAGTTCAGTCTCACCCATGATGCATGTATATATAACTCACTCTGTAGGCGGCCCTAGTTCAGTCTCACTCATGATGGATGTATATATAACTCACTCTGTAGGCGGCCCTAGTTCAGTCTCACCCATGATGCATGTATATATAACTCACTCTGTAGGCGGCCCTAGTTTAGTGTCACCCATGATGGGTGTATATATAACTCACTCTGTAGGCGGCCCTAGTTCAGTCTCACCCATGATGGATGTATATATAACTCACTCTGTAGGCGGCCCTAGTTCAGTCTCACTCATGATGCATGTATATATAACTCACTCTGTAGGCGGCCCTAGTTTAGTGTCACCCATGATGGATGTATATATAACTCACTCTGTAGGCGGCCCTAGTTTAGTCTCACCCATGATGGATGTATATATAACTCACTCTGTAGGCGGCCCTAGTTTCAGTCTCACTCATGATGGATGTATATATATAACTCACTCTGTAGGCGGCCCTAGTTCAGTCTCACCCATGATGGATGTATATATAACTCACTCTGTAGGCGGCCCTAGTTCAGTCTCACTCATGATGGATGTATATATAACTCACTCTGTAGGCGGCCCTAGTTTAGTGTCACCCATGATGGATGTATATATAACTCACTCTGTAGGCGGCCCTAGTTCAGTCTCACTCATGATGCATGTATATATAACTCACTCTGTAGGCGGCCCTAGTTTAGTGTCACCCATGATGGATGTATATATAACTCACTCTGTAGGCGGCCCTAGTTCAGTCTCACCCATGATGGATGTATATATAACTCACTCTGTAGGCGGCCCTAGTTCAGTCTCACCCATGATGCATGTATATATAACTCACTCTGTAGGCGGCCCTAGTTTAGTGTCACCCATGATGGATGTATATATACAACTCACTCTGTAGACGGCCCTAGTTCAGTCTCACCCATGATGCATGTATATATAACTCACTCTGTAGGCGGCCCTAGTTTAGTCTCACCCATGATGGATGTATATATAACTCACTCTGTAGGCGGCCCTAGTTTAGTGTCACCCATGATGGATGTATATATACAACTCACTCTGTAGACGGCCCTAGTTCAGTCTCACCCATGATGCATGTATACATAACTCATTCTGTAGGCGGCCCTAGTTTAGTCTCACCCATGATGGATGTATATATAACTCATTCTGTAGGCGGCCCTAGTTCAGTCTCACCCATGATGCATGTATACATAACTCATTCTGTAGGCGGCCCTAGTTCAGTCTCACTCATGATGGATGTATATATAACTCACTCTGTAGGCTGCCCTAGTTTAGTGTCACCCATGATGGGTGTATATATAACTCACTCTGTAGACGGCCCTAGTTCAGTCTCACCCATGATGGATGTATATATAACTTACTCTGTAGGCGGCCCTAGTTTAGTGTCACCCATGATGCATGTATATATAACTCACTCTGTAGGCGGCCCTAGTTCAGTCTCACCAATGATGGATGTATATATAACTTACTCTGTAGGCGGCCCTAGTTCAGTCTCACTCATGATGGATGTATATATAACTTACTCTGTAGGCGGTCCTAGTTCAGTCTCACCAATGATGGATGTATATATAACTTACTCTGTAGGCGGCCCTAGTTTAGTGTCACCCATGATGCATGTATATATAACTCACTCTGTAGGCGGCCCTAGTTCAGTCTCACTCATGATGGATGTATATATAACTTACTCTGTAGACGGCTCTAGTTCAGTCTCACCCATGATGGGTGTATATATAACTCACTCTGTAGGCGGCCCTAGTTCAGTCTCACCAATGATGGATGTATATATAACTTACTCTGTAGGCGGCCCTAGTTTAGTCTCACCCATGATGGATGTATATATAACTCACTCTGTAGGCGGCCCTAGTTTAGTGTCACCCATGATGGATGTATATATACAACTCACTCTGTAGACGGCCCTAGTTCAGTCTCACCCATGATGGATGTATATATAACTCACTCTGTAGGCGGCCCTAGTTTAGTGTCACCCATGATGGGTGTATATATAACTCACCCTGTAGGCGGCCCTATTTTAGTTTCACCCATGATGGATGTATATATAACACACTCTGTAGGCGGCCCTAGTTCAGTCTCACCCATGATGCATGTATATATAACTCACTCTGTAGGCGGCCCTAGTTTAGTCTCACCCATGATGCATGTATATATAACTCACTCTGTAGGCGGCCCTAGTTTAGTGTCACCCATGATGGGTGTATATATAACTCACTCTGTAGGCGGCCCTAGTTCAGTCTCACCCATGATGCATGTGTATATAACTCACTCTGTAGACGGCCCTAGTTCAGTCTCACCCATGATGGATGTATATATAACTCACTCTGTAGGCGGCCCTAGTTCAGTCTAACCCATGATGCATGTATATATAACCTTGGAGTAATAATGAATGGAGGCGCAACGTCGCAAGATCAAAAGGCGCATCATAGTTGCTGCCATACCCATTGTTATGATGACGCCATATAGGTGCAAGATATGAAAGTTTTGACGTAATTATTTTTTCAAATCTACTTAAAGTGATCAAAACCACAATTTAGAGTTAAACATATCGCGAATGAAATGTTCGTTTTTTCATACAGATTATGGGGATATAAATTTTATTTCTCTGCTCCTAGCGTAGATGATTTTATGAAGAGATTTTCAAATCCATCTCATATTTATGAAAATGAGTCAAAATTTCCGTTTTCCTCTCAGATTATCAGGAAATCATGTACTTTACTGTTATTTTTGTCTTTCCAGTTTATTTTTAATTATTGGCGCATATATTGGCAGATAAGAAAAATATACCATTTTTTTCAGTAAAAAATATACTATCAGAAAATGCAATTTATATTCCTGCCAATATATGCGCTGACATAGATACTTTGCCTTATGAAATGTTATGTTATCATTTAAAATAAATGAAATATGAACTATAAAAAACTGCATCAGTAATTTCTAAATGCTATATCATAAACAATATTTTGTTTTAAAAGTTTCAAAAAAGTACTATGGATAGAAAAATATTTTTTTTAAACGTGTATAAAATATTAGAGGTTTGGAATATTTATTTTCCTTTTTTCTGAACAATAGTAATTAAAGCCATCACACCAGAAATTAACAGATCTTATTTCAAGTCATTTTGAGTGGATGGTTTGTAATCCTAAAAAGAACAACTATTCTGACTTTTTCTTTGAAAAAAAAAATAATCAGAGTGTGTTATGAAACACCATTAAAATATTGGTTAGTTTAATATTTAAAAATATAGATATTAAATTTTCCATCATTCTGAAGTCGGCAACTATGATAGGATCAAAGGATTTTAAATCCATTGAGTAAAACAATGCGTTGCCATGACGCAATAACTCATATAACGGCCTTCACGCCTCCATTAATTATTACTCCAAGATATAACTCACTCTGTAGGTGGCCCTAGTTCAGTCTCACCCATGATGCATGTATATATAACTCACTCTGTAGGCGGCCCTAGTTCAGTCTCACTCATGATGGATGTATATATAACTCACTCTGTAGGCGGCCCTAGTTCAGTCTCACCCATGATGCATGTATATATAACTCACTCTGTAGGCGGCCCTAGTTTAGTGTCACCCATGATGGGTGTATATATAACTCACTCTGTAGGCGGCCCTAGTTCAGTCTCACCCATGATGGATGTATATATAACTCACTCTGTAGGCGGCCCTAGTTCAGTCTCACTCATGATGCATGTATATATAACTCACTCTGTAGGCGGCCCTAGTTTAGTGTCACCCATGATGGATGTATATATAACTCACTCTGTAGGCGGCCCTAGTTTAGTCTCACCCATGATGGATGTATATATAACTCACTCTGTAGGCGGCCCTAGTTTCAGTCTCACTCATGATGGATGTATATATATAACTCACTCTGTAGGCGGCCCTAGTTCAGTCTCACCCATGATGGATGTATATATAACTCACTCTGTAGGCGGCCCTAGTTCAGTCTCACTCATGATGGATGTATATATAACTCACTCTGTAGGCGGCCCTAGTTTAGTGTCACCCATGATGGATGTATATATAACTCACTCTGTAGGCGGCCCTAGTTCAGTCTCACTCATGATGCATGTATATATAACTCACTCTGTAGGCGGCCCTAGTTTAGTGTCACCCATGATGGATGTATATATAACTCACTCTGTAGGCGGCCCTAGTTCAGTCTCACCCATGATGGATGTATATATAACTCACTCTGTAGGCGGCCCTAGTTCAGTCTCACCCATGATGCATGTATATATAACTCACTCTGTAGGCGGCCCTAGTTTAGTGTCACCCATGATGGATGTATATATACAACTCACTCTGTAGACGGCCCTAGTTCAGTCTCACCCATGATGCATGTATATATAACTCACTCTGTAGGCGGCCCTAGTTTAGTCTCACCCATGATGGATGTATATATAACTCACTCTGTAGGCGGCCCTAGTTTAGTGTCACCCATGATGGATGTATATATACAACTCACTCTGTAGACGGCCCTAGTTCAGTCTCACCCATGATGCATGTATACATAACTCATTCTGTAGGCGGCCCTAGTTTAGTCTCACCCATGATGGATGTATATATAACTCATTCTGTAGGCGGCCCTAGTTCAGTCTCACCCATGATGCATGTATACATAACTCATTCTGTAGGCGGCCCTAGTTCAGTCTCACTCATGATGGATGTATATATAACTCACTCTGTAGGCTGCCCTAGTTTAGTGTCACCCATGATGGGTGTATATATAACTCACTCTGTAGACGGCCCTAGTTCAGTCTCACCCATGATGGATGTATATATAACTTACTCTGTAGGCGGCCCTAGTTTAGTGTCACCCATGATGCATGTATATATAACTCACTCTGTAGGCGGCCCTAGTTCAGTCTCACCAATGATGGATGTATATATAACTTACTCTGTAGGCGGCCCTAGTTCAGTCTCACTCATGATGGATGTATATATAACTTACTCTGTAGGCGGTCCTAGTTCAGTCTCACCAATGATGGATGTATATATAACTTACTCTGTAGGCGGCCCTAGTTTAGTGTCACCCATGATGCATGTATATATAACTCACTCTGTAGGCGGCCCTAGTTCAGTCTCACTCATGATGGATGTATATATAACTTACTCTGTAGACGGCTCTAGTTCAGTCTCACCCATGATGGGTGTATATATAACTCACTCTGTAGGCGGCCCTAGTTCAGTCTCACCAATGATGGATGTATATATAACTTACTCTGTAGGCGGCCCTAGTTTAGTCTCACCCATGATGGATGTATATATAACTCACTCTGTAGGCGGCCCTAGTTTAGTGTCACCCATGATGGATGTATATATACAACTCACTCTGTAGACGGCCCTAGTTCAGTCTCACCCATGATGCATGTATACATAACTCATTCTGTAGGCGGCCCTAGTTCAGTCTCACTCATGATGGATGTATATATAACTTACTCTGTAGGCGGCCCTAGTTTAGTCTCACCCATGATGGATGTATATATAACTCATTCTGTAGGCGGCCCTAGTTTAGTGTCACCCATGATGGGTGTATATATAACTCACTCTGTAGACGGCCCTAGTTCAGTCTCACCCATGATGCATGTATACATAACTCATTCTGTAGGCGGCCCTAGTTCAGTCTCACTCATGATGGATGTATATATAACTTACTCTGTAGGCGGCCCTAGTTTAGTCTCACCCATGATGGATGTATATATAACTCATTCTGTAGGCGGCCCTAGTTTAGTGTCACCCATGATGGGTGTATATATAACTTACTCTGTAGGCGGCCCTAGTTCAGTCTCACCAATGATGCATGTATATATAACTCACTCTGTAGGCTGCCCTAGTTTAGTCTCACCCATGATGCATGTATATATAACTCACTCTGTAGGCGGCCCTAGTTCAGTCTCACCCATGATGCATGTATATATAACTCACTCTGTAGGCGGCCCTAGTTCAGTCTCACCCATGATGGATGTGTATATAACTCACTCTGTAGACGGCCCTAGTTCAGTCTCACCCATGACGTATGTATACATAACTCACTCTGTAGTCGGCCCTAGTTCAGTCTCACCCATGATGCATGTATATATAACTCACTCTGTAGGCTGCCCTAGTTTAGTGTCACCCATGATGGGTGTATATATAACTCACCCTGTAGGCGGCCCTATTTTAGTTTCACCCATGATGGATGTATATATAACACACTCTGTAGGCGGCCCTAGTTCAGTCTCACCCATGATGCATGTATATATAACTCACTCTGTAGGCGGCCCTAGTTCAGTCTCACCCATGATGCATGTATATATAACTCACTCTGTAGGCTGCCCTAGTTTAGTCTCACCCATGATGCATGTATATATAACTCACTCTGTAGGCGGCCCTAGTTCAGTCTCACCCATGATGGATGTATATATAACTCACTCTGTAGGCGGCCCTAGTTCAGTCTCACCCATGATGCATGTATATATAACTCATTCTGTAGGCGGCCCTTGTTCAGTCTCACCCATGATGCATGTATATATAACTCACTCTGTAGGCGGCCCTAGTTCAGTCTCACCCATGATGCATGTATATATAACTCACTCTGTAGGCGGCCCTAGTTTAGTCTCACCCATGATGCATGTATATATAACTCACTCTGTAGGCTGCCCTAGTTTAGTCTCACCCATGATGCATGTATATATAACTCACTCTGTAGGCGGCCCTAGTTCAGTCTCACCCATGATGGATGTATATATAACTCACTCTGTAGGCGGCCCTAGTTCAGTCTCACCCATGATGCATGTATATATAACTCATTCTGTAGGCGGCCCTTGTTCAGTCTCACCCATGATGCATGTATATATAACTCACTCTGTAGGCGGCCCTAGTTCAGTCTCACCCATGATGCATGTATATATAACTCACTCTGTAGGCGGCCCTAGTTTAGTCTCACCCATGATGCATGTATATATAACTCACTCTGTAGGCGGCCCTAGTTCAGTCTCACCCATGATGCATGTATATATAACTCACTCTGTAGGCGGCCCTAGTTCAGTCTCACCCATGATGCATGTATATATAACTCACTCTGTAGGCGGCCCTAGTTCAGTCTCACCCATGATGGATGTGTATATAACTCACTCTGTAGACGGCCCTAGTTCAGTCTCACCCATGACGTATGTATACATAACTCACTCTGTAGTCGGCCCTAGTTCAGTCTCACCCATGATGCATGTATATATAACTCACTCTGTAGGCGGCCCTAGTTTAGTGTCACCCATGATGGGTGTATATATAACTCACCCTGTAGGCGGCCCTATTTTAGTTTCACCCATGATGGATGTATATATAACACACTCTGTAGGCGGCCCTAGTTCAGTCTCACCCATGATGCATGTATATATAACTCACTCTGTAGGCGGCCCTAGTTCAGTCTCACCCATGATGCATGTATATATAACTCACTCTGTAGGCTGCCCTAGTTTAGTCTCACCCATGATGCATGTATATATAACTCACTCTGTAGGCGGCCCTAGTTCAGTCTCACCCATGATGGATGTATATATAACTCACTCTGTAGGCGGCCCTAGTTCAGTCTCACCCATGATGCATGTATATATAACTCACTCTGTAGGCGGCCCTAGTTCAGTCTCACCCATGATGCATGTATATATAACTCACTCTGTAGGCTGCCCTAGTTCAGTCTCACCCATGATGGATGTATATATAACTCACTCTGTAGGCGGCCCTAGTTCAGTCTAACCCATGATGCATGTATATATAACCTTGGAGTAATAATGAATGGAGGCGCAACGTCGCAAGATCAAAAGGGGCATCATAGTTGCCGCCATACCCATTGTTATGATGACGCCATATAGGTGCAAGATATGAAAGTTTTGACGTAATTTTTTTTTCAAATCTACTTTAAGTGATCAAAACCACAATTTAGAGTTAAACATATCTAGAATGAAATGTTCGTTTTTTCATACAGATTATGGGGATATAAATTTTATTTCTCTGCTCCTAGCGTAGATGATTTTATGAAGAGATTTTCAAATCCATCTCATATTTATGAAAATGAGTCAAAATTTCCGTTTTCCTCTCAGATTATCAGGAAATCATGTACTTTACTGTTATTTTTGTCTTTCCAGTTTATTTTTAATTATTGGCGCATATATTGGCAGATAAGAAAAATATACCATTTTTTTCAGTAAAAAATATACTATCAGAAAATGCAATTTATATTCCTGCCAATATATGCGCTGACATAGATACTTTGCCTTATGAAATGTTATGTTATCATTTAAAATAAATGAAATATGAACTATAAAAAACTGCATCAGTAATTTCTAAATGCTATATCATAAACAATATTTTGTTTTAAAAGTTTCAAAAAAGTACTATGGATAGAAAAATATTTTTTTTAAACGTGTATAAAATATTAGAGGTTTGGAATATTTATTTTCCTTTTTTCTGAACAATAGTAATTAAAGCCATCACACCAGAAATTAACAGATCTTATTTCAAGTCATTTTGAGTGGATGGTTTGTAATCCTAAAAAGAACAACTATTCTGACTTTTTCTTTGAAAAAAAAAATAATCAGAGTGTGTTATGAAACACCATTAAAATATTGGTTAGTTTAATATTTAAAAATATAGATATTAAATTTTCCATCATTCTGAAGTCGGCAACTATGATAGGATCAAAGGATTTTAAATCCATTGAGTAAAACAATGCGTTGCCATGACGCCATAACTCATATAACGGCCGTCACGCCTCCATTAATTATTACTCCAAGATATAACTCACTCTGTAGGTGGCCCTAGTTCAGTCTCACCCATGATGCATGTATATATAACTCACTCTGTAGGTGGCCCTAGTTCAGTCTCACCCATGATGCATGTATATATAACTCACTCTGTAGGTGGCCCTAGTTTAGTCTCACCCATGATGCATGTATATATAACTCACTCTGTAGGCTGCCCTAGTTCAGTCTCACCCATGATGCATGTATATATAACTCACTCTGTAGGCGGCCCTAGTTTAGTCTCACCCATGATGCATGTATATATAACTCATTCTGTAGGCGGCCCTAGTTCAGTCTCACCCATGATGCATGTATATATAACTCACTCTGTAGGCGGCCCTAGTTCAGTCGCACCCATGATGCATGTATATATAACTCATTCTGTAGGCTGCCCTAGTTTAGTCTCACCCATGATGCATGTATATATAACTCACTCTGTAGGCGGCCCTAGTTTAGTTTCACCCATGATGGATGTATATACAACTCACTCTGTAGGCTGCCCTACTTTAGTCTCACCCATGATGCATGTATATATAACTCACTCTGTAGGCGGCCCTAGTTCAGTCGCACCCATGATGGATGTATATATAACTCACTCTGTAGACGGCCCTAGTTCAGTCTCACTCATGACGTATGTATACATAACTCACTCTGTAGGCGGCCCTAGTTCAGTCTCACTCATGATGCATGTATACATAACTCACTCTGTAGGCGGCCCTAGTTTAGTGTCACCCATGATGGGTGTATATATAACTCACCCTGTAGGCGGCCCTATTTTAGTTTCACCCATGATGGATGTATATATAACACACTCTGTAGGCGGCCCTAGTTCAGTCTCACCCATGATGCATGTATATATAACTCACTCTGTAGGCTGCCCTAGTTCAGTCTCACCCATGATGCATGTATATATAACTCACTCTGTAGGCGGCCCTAGTTCAGTCTCACCCATGATGGATGTATATATAACTCACTCTGTAGGCGGCCCTAGTTCAGTCTAACCCATGATGCATGTATATATAACTCACTCTGTAGGCGGCCCTAGTTCAGTCTCACCCATGACGGATATATATATAACTCACTCTGTAGGCGGCCCTAGTTCAGTCTCACCCATGATGGATGTAAATATAACTCACTCTGTAGACGGCCCTAGTTCAGTCTCACCCATGACAGATGTATATATAACTCATTCTGTAGGCGGCCCTAGTTCAGTCTCACCCATGATGCATGTATATATAACTCACTCTGTAGGCGGCCCTAGTTCAGTCTCACCCATGATGCATGTATATATAACTCACTCTGTAGGCGGCCCTAGTTTAGTCTCACCCATGATGCATGTATATATAACTCACTCTGTAGGCTGCCCTAGTTCAGTCTCACCCATGATGCATGTATATATAACTCACTCTGTAGGCGGCCCTAGTTCAGTCTCACCCATGATGCATGTATATATAACTCACTCTGTAGGCGGCCCTAGTTCAGTCTCACCCATGATGCATGTATATATAACTCACTCTGTAGGCTGCCCTAGTTCAGTCTCACCCATGATGCATGTATATATAACTCACTCTGTAGGCGGCCCTAGTTCAGTCTCACCCATGATGCATGTATATATAACTCACTCTGTAGGCGGCCCTAGTTTAGTCTCACCCATGATGGATGTATATATAACTCACTCTGTAGGCGGCCCTAGTTCAGTCTCACCCATGATGCATGTATATATAACTCACTCTGTAGGCTGCCCTAGTTCAGTCTCACCCACGATGCATGTATATATAACTCACTCTGTAGGCGGCCCTAGTTCAGTCTCACCCATGATGCATGTATATATAACTCACTCTGTAGGCGGCCCTAGTTTAGTTTCACCCATGATGGATGTATATATAACACACTCTGTAGGCGGCCCTAGTTCAGTCTCACCCATGATGCATGTATATATAACTCACTCTGTAGGCGGCCCTAGTTTAGTCTCACCCATGATGGATGTATATATAACTCACTCTGTAGGCTGCCCTACTTTAGTCTCACCCATGACGGATGTATATATAACTCACTCTGTAGGCGGCCCTAGTTTAGTCTCACCCATGATGGATGTATATATAACTCACTCTGTAGGCTGCCCTAGTTTAGTCTCACCCATGATGGATGTATATATAACTCACTCTGTAGGCTGCCCTACTTTAGTCTCACCCATGACGGATGTATATATAACTCACTCTGTAGGCGGCTCTAGTTTAGTCTCACCCATGATGCATGTATATATAACTCACTCTGTAGGCGGCCCTAGTTCAGTCTCACCCATGATGCATGTATATACAACTCACTCTGTAGGCGGCTCTAGTTCAGTCTCACTCATGATGGATGTATATACAACTCACTCTGTAGGTGGCCCTAGTTCAGTCTCACCCATGATGGATGTATATATAACTCACTCTGTAGGCGGCCCTAGTTCAGTCTCACCCATGATGGATGTATATACAACTCACTCTGTAGGCGGCCCCACTTTAGTCTCACCCATGACGGATGTATATATAACTCACTCTGTAGGCGGCTCTAGTTTAGTCTCACCCATGACGGATGTATATATAACTCACTCTGTAGGCGGCCCTAGTTCAGTCTCACCCATGATGGATGTATATACAACTCACTCTGTAGGCGGCCCTACTTTAGTCTCACCCATGACGGATGTATATATAACTCACTCTGTAGGCGGCTCTAGTTTAGTCTCACCCATGATGGATGTATATATAACTCACTCTGTAGGCGGCCCTAGTTCAGTCTCACCCATGATGGATGTATATACAACTCACTCTGTAGGCGGCCCTAGTTCAGTCTCACCCATGATGGATGTATATACAACTCACTCTGTAGGCGGCTCTAGTTCAGTCTCACTCATGATGGATGTATATATAACTCACTCTGTAGGCGGCCCTAGTTCAGTCTCACCCACGATGGATGTATATATAACTCACTCTGTAGGCGGCCCTAGTTTAGTTTCACCCATGATGGATGTACATATAACTCACTCTTTAGGCGGCCCTAGTTTAGTCTCACCCACGATGGATGTATATATATAACTCACTCTGTAGGCGGCCCTAGTTGAGTCTCACCCATAATGCATGTATATATAACTCACTCTGTAGGCGGATCCCAGTCAAGTCTTACCTGTGAGGGGTGTGTGTAGACCTCACTCTGTAGTAGTGTTACCAGCTGGGATCTCAGCACCATGCCCTTGAAGTCCACTCCTCCTTCCTGCTCTACGTTGGCCCTGCAATGAACACATCTGCTTATCAAATTGAGAAAGGACGTTTATACAAAAAGTTATATAAATTAGTAGCATTGTCTGTCTCGGGGATTGGATGGCTATATTTGTCATTGTGTTTGTCGGTTTCTGTTTCATATTAAGGAAGAATTACTTACATGTATGTCTGTCTACCTCGATAAAGAGGAGGTGTGTTTGTCTGTCTACCTCGATAAAGTAGGATTGTATATATATATGTGTATGTGTGTGTGTGTGTGTGTGTGTGTGTGTGTGTGTCTGTGTGTGTCTATGTCTGTCTACCTCGATAAACAGGAATTTTCTATGTCTGTCTGCCTTGATAAAGAGGTATTGTGAACGTCTGTCTTGGCCAGAGGGTTTGCTTAGATCTGTGTTGGTTAAGATGAGATATTTAATATTAAAAACAACGTATTAATGGTCAAATACAATATATATATATATATATATATATATATATATATATATATATATATATATATATATATATATATATATATATATATATATATACTTTAGATGTAATTTATGAACTGGGGTAATACGAGTCCTTGACCAATTTTCATTTTGTTGACTATACCTGTTAGGCTCCCTGGGCTCCATCTGAAACACACACATACATCTACTGAGAAGCTTCATTATAGAAACACTTCATTATAGCAACACTTCATTATAGCAACACTTCATTATAGCAACACTTCATTATAGCAACATACCCCGAATAATATATCGATCCCTCCCTTCATGGTTGGAAGGCTTAATAGGGCATCTTGTTAGTTAGTGGTGGGTATGACAGATGCCAAAATATTACTTTGATGTAGCCTTGCTACTTCTACTGTTATTACTGCTGCTGCTACTACGACTGCTACTACTAATCATCATCATAATAGCGGTAATAATAGTTATAATGATAATGATGAAGCTACTGCTGCTGCTGCTACTGCTACTACTACTACTACTGCTACTGCTACTGCTATTGCTACTGCTGCTACTACTACTACTACTACTACTGCTACTACTACTGCTACTACTACTGCTATTACTACTACTGTTACTACTACTACTACTGCTACTGCTACTACTACTACTACTGTTACTACTACTACTGCTACTACTACTGCTATGACTACTACTGCTACTACTACTGCTACTGCTACTACTACTTCTATTACTACTACTGCTACTGCTACTACTACTGCTACTGCTACTGCTACTGCTACTGCTACTACTACTGCTACTGCTACTGCTACTACTACTACTTCTACTACTACTACTACTACTACTACTACTACTACTACTACTACTACTACTTAGTAGTTAGATAATTAGAGGATAGATACCTGGTATCTACTGGGTGAGACGACTGCAAAGGCGTGATGTCTCGTGGTAGATAAGATGTCTACTAAGGTTTGAACCCGGGTTTGTGGAAATATATATACCACACGTTTACTCATCACATCACTCGCCTTCAGCCTGAAACAATGAAATATTTGTTTCCGGTCATTTGATGGTGTAGTTTTCATTATATTTTGTGTTGTTTTCTTGATATTTCTATTATTGCCTATCGGCTTGTTGGACGGTTTTCACACTACTTGGGATCGAGTGTCTAGCTAGCTTACTTTCAAGGGAGAACCTGGGTTCAGATATAAATTATAGCGTACACATTAATATATACAAATATATTGCTTAATGATAGATAAATGGAATAAATATTTATTTCAAATAACTATCTTTGCTTCACTATGCAAGATAATGCTATAAACTACAAGGAGCTGCTTATGCCAGTTATAATATATTATATTATATTGTATAGCTGAGCATGTGCCAGATATATGAATGTATTCAGTGGTGACAGAAGACATACTTCATAGGGATGAATGCCAACTCAGACAAAGCAGCCCTTGTTTTACCTCATAGGGTGTGGTCTTTACCAAAGATGACATTTAGTGTGTACTTACATTACAACAGATTATACATCTTACAATCATCGTAACTTATATCCCAATGACTGCATTTCCAAAATTAGTGCACCTCACAATTATTGATCACAACTGTTTTAGTTATTACAATAACTCATCCACACTGAGTTAAACCAATAATATCCGCATTGTATTTGAGCAGAGAGGGGCATTCTGAGTCTGGCCCATCCTTCAGGTAGGACAGTGCAGGGCAAGTACACATGACTTCAGATCTTCCAACCTTTCAACAGTGATTAGGAGCTAGTCTCACATGCGTTGTGGTACATGACATAAGCGGCTCTTGCACGCCATGGGCGATGATTACACTCAAGTTTGGGACCTACGACTGTGCCATGCCACTCTATCTCACCCTATCTCATCATATCTCATAGCAATCTCACTCCACATACACCAAGCGTGCTTTCCAGAAGACCATAATTTTCTCTTTCATGTGGGAATAGTCAAGATAAGAGGAATAAACAATCCCAGTTCAATCAGCGTTGTCATTCTGAAGCATATTTCATGATCTCTTTCACAAATTCACAAAAGCAATATTTCCAACAGCTGACCACTTTCACTTGCAATTATAGTGAGTTACTGCACATGATCTTGGAATATTTTTAAAGCTTCGATCTCTTGATCACATTTGACATGTTTTGCAAATGATTATCGCCTTCTCATTTTACATAGTTATTTCAATACATGTTCTTACATATCAAGGAAAATAGCACGTCTGTTTTTCTTATGTGGGATGTGCACATACCTGTACATATAGGGGGGAACGTCCCATCCAAGAACAGGAACATGTTTACTTTCTATATGTAAATCATACAGCCCCTCATTAAAGAGGTCTCCACACCATTTAGCCACCTGAAATTAGTCTCTAAATATCAACATAATGTTTTTGTTTAATTTAAGTAGAATCGAAGTTTACAAAGATTGATATTTTTAAGATTATAATTCATATATCCCGAATATATACGCATCATACCATAAGGACAATCATGATTGGTAGACCATAAGAAATTTCATTGGTTGATTCAATCAGAATGACAGTGAGGCTGATGGTCATGCGCACTACACCACCCAGGAAAGCCGCTGCCCCAATCAGAGCATAAGTACCCGAGTAGCCATGTTTGTATCCCATGACACTGCAATGATTGAATTCAGAGCTCAAAAAAGTCTTCAAATTTCATTAGTATTAAGTATACAAACTTCAATATTCCACATTTTCTTTTCAACAAAGAGTTTTGCCTTAGGTTCTTGAAATTGTAATGGTTGAAACGACACTAAAACTAACAAGCAGATTCAAAAATCAAATTAATTCTCAAATAAAGAAAAAATGACGACATGATATTGACAAACAAATTGTTTTTTTTAATTGGAAAGAATAATTCGTCTACTTGCACTGCTCAATCTCGAGATTTGTCTTTTTCAGATTTATAGCTTTGTGCAAGACCTAATTATTCACATATTGACCTTATTATTCATATCATGACTCCACTGTAACCTAATGATCTACTTTAGAATCAGAAGATTATTTATGTGATTGATCTGAAAACAATTTCATATCATAATGTAATCAATGTTTGAAAGGAAACATTCAAGTAATAATTTCATCTTCCACTAAACATACTCGTATTAAGGTCACATGTATTATGGTGTCATCTGTTTATGATAAGTTTTTGATTTGTTTTTATTTGATTTGATGTGTTGGCCACCCCACTTGTGTCTCATGGGTAATCAGGGCCTTTGCAGTATAACTAGAAATATGCTCACTTTTGGAGGAGGTTTGCTACAAGTCGGCCATAGGCAGCTCCACAGAGAAGAGATGGGACGAAGAGGCCACTAGGAATGCCCAGGCCGTACGTCCAGCAGGCCAAGCAGAAGAACAGCACAAAGAATATCCACAGCGATATTGCACTAAAGGTTCCTGAGTCAGACACAATTAGTCATATCAATAACAACCTCAGACAAAGTATTAGGATAGCTGCGAGGACAATGTGCTTTATCTGGTTACATAATGTGTTTGGTGTTCTTGTAAAACTAAATAAAAAAATAAAAAATAACCTCTATCAAAGTATAAGGAGACGATGTAACAGGTTAACAGCTTAGAGAGTTGTCTTCAGTTGAATTAATAGTTGCAGATAGAGATATTTAAGGGTATTTATGGGTGTTGGTAGTGAGTGCCCCGTAGTGGCAGAGGAGTAAATTACCAAAATACTGTACTTGATGGGAATTGGTACGTTTACGGTGTAAAAATACATTCCCTATTAAAAGCATTCATGACATGAATCAATATTTAAACACTACAATATTTGAACTATAAGGTATGATAACAAGTATATTTCTTTCAAAATAGTATTTTGTCCTAATTTTCCTTGATTATAGTTTTGATGAGAAATGAAGAAGACAAGCAAATAAGTTCTGCAGATCACACAACAGGAATAGGCTTGTTTTTCGCTGTGTTTAAGATATGAGGCTTTCAAATCAGAGGACACTTACTGCCAACACCCATAAACACCCTTAAAACAAACGTTTATACATTTATTGGACAGCACTTCTTAGAATAGAAATCACATGTTGAAGTGATCCACCGTGTACTGCCCTCTAGGAGTGACCTCATTAATCCCATACCACCCTCGAGGCGTGATCTCATCCTTTACATACCGCCCTCTAGGAGTGACCTTGTCCACCCCATACCACCCTCTAGGAGTGACCTCGTCGACCCCATACCACCCTCTAGGAGTGACCTTGTCCACCCCATACCACCCTCTAGGAGTGACCTCGTCGACCCCATACCACCCTCTAGGAGTGACCTCGTCGACCCCATACCACCCTCTAGGAGTGACCTCGTCTACCCCATACCACCCTCTAGGAGTGACCTCGTCTACCCCATACCACCCTCTAGGAGTGACCTCGCCTACCCCATACCACCCTCTAGGAGTGACCTCGTCGACCCCATACCACCCTCTAGGAGTGACCTCGTCTACCCCATACCACCCTCTAGGAGCGACCTCGTCTACCCCATACCACCCTCTAGGAGTGACCTCGTCTACCCCATACCACCCTCTAGGAGTGACCTCGCCTACCCCATACCACCCTCTAGGAGTGACCTCGTCTACCCCATACCACCCTCTAGGAGTGACCTCGCCTACCCCATACCACCCTCTAGGAGTGACCTCGTCTACCCCATACCACCCTCTAGGAGTGACCTCATCCACCTTGTACCATCTTGTATCTTGTGACAGAAATTGTAAAGGCTAAGGGGAGTGGGACATGGCTAAGTTACACAGATCTCTCTTTTTTAAGGCTGGGGTTTGATTCCCAGTTGGAACAGGAACGAGTTGCATGGTCGAAAAAGGTGGATATTTGCTACTGAGTTTTTAACTTCAGCCAGTGTCCCATGATTTTTTGTCAATAATCATGGTTTGTGTTTTCATGTCTATATGATAATGTAAAAGAACGATCCTGAGTTACACTTATAAAAGAGCAGGGCATTGTGGTACTTGTTACAGGCTTGTTTCTGACCTAAGGTGGTCTAAATATTGCTGAAAAGGGTTGTTAATGTAAACAAATCTATCCAGAACAATGTACCTCCTTGGTGGAAGAGTTGCTTGATAGCTGTTTCCTCTGAGTTGAAGAAGAGAGTAGCCATGTCATTGTAATAACCGTCCTTACAGAAATAGGTCCGCACAGAAAGTATTGAAGAACTGTTCTGGGTTGTAGTCGTATCCTGCAAACATAATATATTGCAACCAAGTCACATTTATACACAGACTGACATTAGACATTAACTGGTATCTATCTCCATATATGTGTTTGTATAAATGCATTTGGCAGATAAATGTGGTTTAACATCACAACAAATACATATAAAACCACTAATTTTGTTGTTATTATGCATTACATTAGTAATAAGTAGTACTCAATTACTACCTCTGCAGTCATTGCGCTATATTTGATACCATTCTAAATTTACAAATTGTAAATACTTGTCTTGCTAACAAAAATACCATCAAATCTGAATTCACCAACATCAGGTGATAAACTGTAACCAGGTGTCTGACACACAGACTGATTAATCAGTGCAATTGCTAGTACAAAATAAAGCTACTTAATATATTCTTTCACTAATCAGTGTACAACCAGATTTTTATGAAAACTGATGACTTGCCACCCATCCTGTGCGCAGCTTTTATACCTTTAGAGGCAGGGACTGATATGAGAGAGAAGTCTTGTTATAGAGGTTACTAATTTTGATGCCCCGAATAGTTACAACAATATTTTATGTGATACGTTTGATTGACACAGTGTGCAACCATAGACATTTTCTCCATGCATGTACATCCATGATCTATTCAATGAAAGCTATGATATTAACATGAAGATGATTTAAATATTATTTGGTAACCTTGAAAATATTTCTTTTCTTTACCTCAGAAAGTAATACTAACATTTAGCAGAGGTAAAATTAGCAAAAAACTCAGCTACAAATAACATTTTTTATTTAAATGAGGAAACGATGAAGGCAGTAAGGTATTTAGAACTGGCTCTCAGAACCTAAACATAAACATTTCATTTACTGGTCCCAAAATAAATCAGGTTGCAAACTATGTGTGTTTAGCACTGTTCTGAGCGATATCGATTTTAGATTTATCTTGGCTGTTCATTACTTGATGATCAACCATCAATTTCTTTTCAACAAAATAGCCTTTCATAAATATTATGCCAGCTATCAAATGATGTATACTCACCGGAAGTCTTTTGCATTGTCCAAGAGTCATGGCCGCCAGAAAGGCCACGGATGTTGTTACTGTGGCAACCAGTATAACTTCCAATACCCTGTTGAAAACGAGTGTTAAATTTAGTATGTAACATTATTTGAAATTTTTACTGACCAAAGTCAATTTTATGCAATTCTGATTCAGCAAGGTTGTGTGTTTTAGAGAAAAACATGTCTACAAGTCTGATATAATATTGCTGTTTCTATCTATCAAGACAGTTGATATAATCATATGTATCATCATAAGATAGTTTGGCGCTACTATTTGTCACCCTCATAGAGATCTGAAAAGCTTAGATAGAAAAAGAAATTGTTTGGCCCATGTCATGTCAATTCTGCTATGTGTCAAATATAAGTAAATGAACGAAAATTGAAATCACAACCAGGACTCGGAAGCTTTTCTCTGTTTCTAACAAATAAATGTCGTTTCATATCATGATATTGTCGCTATATTGTTCTGCATCATTTCATAACTTATATTCTGTTACCATTTCTGGCCAAAATGTAACCAATCTGAAAAAAGGTATTTGATCCTGGATGTAATAAACAAAATAAAAGCGCAGCTCTCAATTACTTTGAAACTGAAAATGGAAGGAGCAAAGGTGCAATAGGTAGCATGGCACGGAAACTAAGAATTTCAGGTTCATGAACAATTCAAGAGGATTAAGTATTAGGGTCATATTTATCTTGTACTCACCTGATGGTCCAATGTTAATAGGGTAGCTACTTCGCTCTGCATGGTGTCAGAGTAATGTTGAGACTGTACTCACCTCATGGTCCAGTGTTTAAAGGCAGATGATTCATTCCGTATCAGGTCAGGGTCATGTTATGACTACTCACCTCATGGTCCAATGTTTAAAGGCAGATGATTCATTCTGTATCAGGTCAGGGTCGTGTTATGACTACTCACCTCATGGTCCAATGTTTAAAGGCAGATGATTCATTCTGTATCAGGTCAGGGTCGTGTTATGACTACTCACCTCATGGTCCAATGTTTATAGGCAGATGATTCATTCTGTATCAGGTCAGGGTCGTGTTAAGACTGTACTCACCTCATGGTCCAGTGTTTAAAGGCAGATGATTCATTCTGTATCAGGTCAGGGTCATGTTATGACTACTCACCTCATGGTCCAATGTTTAAAGGCAGATGATTCATTCTGTATCAGGTCAGGGTCGTGTTATGACTACTCACCTCATGGTCCAATGTTTAAAGGCAGATGATTCATTCTGTATCAGGTCAGGGTCGTGTTATGACTACTCACCTCATGGTCCAATGTTTATAGGCAGATGATTCATTCTGTATCAGGTCAGGGTCGTGTTAAGACTGTACTCACCTCATGGTCCAGTGTTTAAAGGCAGATGATTCATTCTGTATCAGGTCAGGGTCATGTTATGACTACTCACCTCATGGTCCAATGTTTAAAGGCAGATGATTCATTCTGTATCAGGTCAGGGTCGTGTTATGACTACTCACCTCATGGTCCAATGTTTAAAGGCAGATGATTCATTCTGTATCAGGTCAGGGTCGTGTTGAGACTGTACTCACCTCATGGTCCAATGCTTATAGGCAGATGATTCATTCTGTATCAGGTCTGGGTCATGTTGAGACTGTACTCACCTCATGGTCCAATGCTTATAGGCAGATGATTCATTCTGTATCAGGTCTGGGTCATGTTGAGACTGTACTCACCTCATGGTCCAGTGTTTAAAGGCAGATGATTCATTCTGTATCAGGTCAGGGTCGTGTTATGACTACTCACCTCATGGTCCAATGTTTATAGGCAGATGATTCATTCTGTATCAGGTCAGGGTCGTGTTGAGACTGTACTCACCTCATGGTCCAATGCTTATAGGCAGATGATTCATTCTGTATCAGGTCTGGGTCATGTTGAGACTGTACTCACCTCATGGTCCAATGCTTATAGGCAGATGATTCATTCTGTATCAGGTCTGGGTCATGTTGAGACTGTACTCACCTCATGGTCCAGTGTTTAAAGGCAGATGATTCATTCTGTATCAGGTCAGGGTCGTGTTATGACTACTCACCTCATGGTCCAATGTTTATAGGCAGATGATTCATTCTGTATCAGGTCAGGGTCGTGTTAAGACTGTACTCACCTCATAGTCCAATGCTAATAGGCAGATGATTCATTCTGTATCAGGTCAAGGTCATGTTATGACTACTCACCTCATGGTCCAATGTTTATAGGCAGATGATTCATTCTGTATCAGGTCAGGGTCATGTTAAGACTGTACTCACCTCATGGTCCAATGTTTATAGGCAGATGATTCATTCTGTATCAGGTCAAGGTCGTGTTGAGACTGTACTCACCTCATGGTCCAATGTTTATAGGGCAAATACTTCATTCTGCACCGGGTCAGGGTCATGTTGAGACTGTACTCACCTCATGGTCCAATGTTTATAGGCAGATGATTCATTCTGTATCAGGTCTGGGTCATGTTGAGACTGTACTCACCTCATGGTCCAATGTCTATAGGCAGATGATTCATTCTGTATCAGGTCAGGGTCGTGTTGAGACTGTACTCACCTCATGGTCCAATGCTTATAGGCAGATGATTCATTCTGTATCAGGTCAGGGTCGTGTTGAGACTGTACTCACCTCATGGTCCAATGTTTATAGGCAGATGATTCATTCTGTATCAGGTCAAGGTCGTGTTATGACTACTCACCTCATGGTCCAATGTATATAGGCAGATGATTCATTCTGTATCAGGTCAAGGTCGTGTTGAGACTGTACTCACCTCATGGTCCAATGTTTATAGGCAGATGATTCATTCTGTATCAGGTCAGGGTCATGTTGAGACTGTACTCACCTCATGGTCCAGTGTTTAAAGGCAGATGATTCATTCTGTATCAGGTCAGGGTCATGTTATGACTACTCACCTCATGGTCAATGTTTATAGACAGATGATTCATTCTGTATCAGGTCAGGGTCGTGTTGAGACTGTACTCACCTCATGGTCCAATGTATATAGGCAGATGATTCTTTCTGTATCAGGTCAGGGTCGTGTTATGACTACTCACCTCATGGTCCAATGTATATAGGCAGATGATTCATTATGTATCAGGTCAGGGTCGTGTTGAGACTGTACTCACCTCATGGTCCAATGTTTATAGACAGATGATTCATTCTGTATCAGGTCTGGGTCATGTTGAGACTGTACTCACCTCATGGTCCAATGTTTATAGGCAGATGATTCATTCTGTATCAGGTCAGGGTCGTGTTATGACTACTCACCTCATGGTCCAATGTATATAGGCAGATGATTCATTCTGTATCAGGTCTGGGTCATGTTGAGACTGTACTCACCTCATGGTCCAATGTATATAGGCAGATGATTCTTTCTGTATCAGGTCAGGGTCGTGTTATGACTACTCACCTCATGGTCCAATGTATATAGGCAGATGATTCATTATGTATCAGGTCAGGGTCGTGTTGAGACTGTACTCACCTCATGGTCCAATGTTTATAGACAGATGATTCATTCTGTATCAGGTCTGGGTCATGTTGAGACTGTACTCACCTCATGGTCCAATGTATATAGGCAGATGATTCTTTCTGTATCAGGTCAGGGTCGTGTTATGACTACTCACCTCATGGTCCAATGTATATAGGCAGATGATTCATTATGTATCAGGTCAGGGTCGTGTTGAGACTGTACTCACCTCATGGTCCAATGTTTATAGACAGATGATTCATTCTGTATCAGGTCTGGGTCATGTTGAGACTGTACTCACCTCATGGTCCAATGTTTATAGGCAGATGATTCATTCTGTATCAGGTCAGGGTCGTGTTATGACTACTCACCTCATGGTCCAATGTTTATAGGCAGATGATTCATTCTGTATCAGGTCAGGGTCGTGTTATGACTACTCACCTCATGGTCCAATGTATATAGGCAGATGATTCATTCTGTATCAGGTCTGGGTCATGTTGAGACTGTACTCACCTCATGGTCCAATGTATATAGGCAGATGATTCTTTCTGTATCAGGTCAGGGTCGTGTTATGACTACTCACCTCATGGTCCAATGTATATAGGCAGATGATTCATTATGTATCAGGTCAGGGTCGTGTTGAGACTGTACTCACCTCATGGTCCAATGTTTATAGACAGATGATTCATTCTGTATCAGGTCTGGGTCATGTTGAGACTGTACTCACCTCATGGTCCAATGTATATAGGCAGATGATTCTTTCTGTATCAGGTCAGGGTCGTGTTATGACTACTCACCTCATGGTCCAATGTATATAGGCAGATGATTCATTATGTATCAGGTCAGGGTCGTGTTGAGACTGTACTCACCTCATGGTCCAATGTTTATAGACAGATGATTCATTCTGTATCAGGTCTGGGTCATGTTGAGACTGTACTCACCTCATGGTCCAATGTTTATAGGCAGATGATTCATTCTGTATCAGGTCAGGGTCGTGTTATGACTACTCACCTCATGGTCCAATGTATATAGGCAGATGATTCATTCTGTATCAGGTCTGGGTCATGTTGAGACTGTACTCACCTCATGGTCCAATGTATATAGGCAGATGATTCTTTCTGTATCAGGTCAGGGTCGTGTTATGACTACTCACCTCATGGTCCAATGTATATAGGCAGATGATTCATTATGTATCAGGTCTGGGTCATGTTGAGACTGTACTCACCTCATGGTCCAATGTTTATAGACAGATGATTCATTCTGTATCAGGTCTGGGTCATGTTGAGACTGTACTCACCTCATGGTCCAATGTTTATAGGCAGATGATTCATTCTGTATCAGGTCTGGGTCATGTTGAGACTGTACTCACCTCATGGTCCAATGTTTATAGGCAGATGATTCATTCTGTATCAGGTCTGGGTCATGTTGAGACTGTACTCACCTCATGGTCCAATGCTTATAGGCAGATGATTCATTCTGTATCAGGTCAAGGTCATGTTATGACTACTCACCTCATGGTCCAATGTTTAAAGGCAGATGATTCATTCTGTATCAGGTCAGGGTCATGTTGAGACTGTACTCACCTCATGGTCCAATGTTTATAGACAGATGATTCATTCTGTATCAGGTCTGGGTCATGTTGAGACTGTACTCACCTCATGGTCCAATGTTTATAGGCAGATGATTCATTCTGTATCAGGTCAGGGTCATGTTGAGACTGTACTCACCTCATGGTCCAATGTTTATAGGCAGATGATTCATTCTGTATCAGGTCTGGGTCATGTTGAGACTGTACTCACCTCATGGTCCAATGCTTATAGGCAGATGATTCATTCTGTATCAGGTCAAGGTCATGTTATGACTACTCACCTCATGGTCCAATGTTTATAGGCAGATGATTCATTCTGTATCAGGTCAGGGTCATGTTGAGACTGTACTCACCTCATGGTCCAATGTTTATAGGCAGATGATTCATTCTGTATCAGGTCTGGGTCATGTTGAGACTGTACTCACCTCATGGTCCAATGTTTATAGGCAGATGATTCATTCTGTATCAGGTCTGGGTCATGTTGAGACTGTACTCACCTCATGGTCCAATGTTTATAGGCAGATGATTCATTCTGTATCAGGTCTGGGTCATGTTGAGACTGTACTCACCTCATGGTCCAATGCTTATAGGCAGATGATTCATTCTGTATCAGGTCAAGGTCATGTTATGACTACTCACCTCATGGTCCAATGTTTATAGGCAGATGATTCATTCTGTATCAGGTCAGGGTCATGTTGAGACTGTACTCACCTCATGGTCCAATGTTTATAGGCAGATGATTCATTCTGTATCAGGTCTGGGTCATGTTGAGACTGTACTCACCTCATGGTCCAATGCTTATAGGCAGATGATTCATTCTGTATCAGGTCAAGGTCATGTTATGACTACTCACCTCATGGTCCAATGCTTATAAGCAGATGATTCATTCTGTATCAGGTCAAGGTCGTGTTGAGACTGTACTCACCTCATGGTCCAATGTTTATAGGGCAAATACTTCATTCTGCACCGGGTCAGGGTCATGTTGAGACTGTTGAAGAGTGCTCCAAGAAGGCCACCACCGATGCCCATAAGAATAAATATCCCCAGATCTGTGGCAGTCCACAACCCACATTCCTCGCTTGTGTTGTTACACTGAAATCATAACACTTTCAAGATTAATATTTGATAAGAACTATTTGTAGTATGTCGCAGGTCCTTGCCATGGCAACTTACACAGTCAGAAATTGACTAGGACAAGGGGTTAACTCTTTAGGCACATGTGAAATTGTATCATGAATTTCCTCTAAATTCCCTTGAAGATTGGTCAAAAATTAATAATTGCTCTAATATTGTTAATTTTGAACGGATTTTGATGAATAAAGATTCTATGAACTCATTATTGAAAGATGCAAAAGATTAAATATTGCTATTTATAATTAAATCCACAGAAATAGGAGTTTCATTTTCAAAGTCATTCAAATATCACTACAGTGATAAAAATAAAAATAAAAATAGCCTATGAAGGTCAACATTCAGTGTATCATTTGTTGATGCGTTTCACACAGTAAAAACGTTATATGACTATGTCTGTCATTTCTACTGTTGTCGGGGATCGAAACCACGACCTTTGGATCACCACAGTAGAACTGTTGTTAATCAGCTTGTGTTCTTACCAACTGTGTCACAGCCCGTGACATGATTATGACATGTATATTGTTCTGTGTGTGAGAATCTGCTTCAACTATTTTTTCAGCACTTTTTGACCAAGTCATATAGAAGCCTATCATCGTGAATCAATGCCCTACCCTTTTCAGAGAGTGACTGGGGATCATTTTCATTATCACACAGGCATGAAAACACAAGTCACGGCCTTTGATAAATAGTCATGGCACACAGATTGAACTCACGGTACATTTTCCCACATGAGCTGAGGCCTGTGCCTAAAGGGTTAACCCGTTGTCCCTGTAAATCTGTGACCGGGTGGGTTGTCATGTCAAGGACCTGCGACATAGCAATTCTGTGGGGCAGCACTATCTGCTACAAGTAGGTCTCATCATGAAAATGACTGAAATAATGTTGAAAATGATGTAAAACCCCAAACAAACAAACCAACCTCTGTGTGCCGATCACTGATGGTAATGTCTCTGGTTAAATACAGATTGACATTGGTTAAATACCAAAAGATGTGAAAGATACCTGACAGTATTTGTTGGATAATTACCTTAAAAACCCCAAAGTTGATGAGGCCAGGTTGGTAGAAATACCCCCATCCTCCTAGGTCCAGACCAGATAGGAAAAAGTTCAGACTAAAGGTTGCTGACATTGAACAGAAAAACTGCAAATACAAACTCTCCATTGTCTAGCTTTCTTTTTTGAAATCATGCGCTATATCATAATTTCACATTATACCTTGTTCAAACAGAGATTGCCTCAAAAATGCAGTACACAAACTTGTGCACTATATTTGTCACATTTTAATGATGTTAGGTTAAGAGGCCTGTGTTTTTCCACTAGGCACTATGTCCCAATGTTGTTTTTAAAAGATTGTTGAGGCAATAAGCGAGGAACCTACATATGAGTTATTTCAGTTATACTTACTGTTCTCCATGTGAGTTTTTGGTTCCAGAAAGAAGATCCTTCCTCTAGACTGAACAGCACGCCACCTATCGGAGCACCAAACGCAGCTGCAATACGAGAGCTTCTTTTTGCAATTTCTAAAGCTTGTATCATATTACAATATATATTTTTGATTATAATCGACTTATATTGCAGTCGATTTATGCAGTAGACTAATTACACAATAGATTGATTAAGCAATGGGCCCATTACATAATAGTCTAATTAAGTAATAGTCTAATTCTGTAATAGACTATTTATGTAATGAACCAATTACATAATAAACTAATTATGTAATAGGCTTATTATGAACTGGACTGATTATGTCATAGACTAATTATGCGATAGACTAACTATGTATAGACTAATTATGCAATAGACTAATAATTTCATAAACTAATTCTGTGATACCCTCATTATGTAATAGACTAATTATGCAATAGACTAATTATGCAATAAACCAATTATGTAAAAGACTGGTTATGCAGTGGACTAATTATGCAAAGGACAAATTATGCGACTAATTTATGATCTAAATGACACAATGAGACTAATAACGATCACAATGAGACTAATAACGATCACAATAAGACTAGTAACGATCACAATGAGACTAATAACGATCACAATGAGACTAATAACGATCACAATGAGATTAATAACGATCACAATGAGACTAATAACGATCACAATGAGATTAATAACGATCACAATGAGACTAATAACGATCACAATGAGACTAATAACGATCACAAAGAGACTAGTAACGATCACAATGAGACTAATAGCGATCACAATGAGACTAATAGCGTAATGGACCAATAACGCAGACAGAGTACACTAACATGTTTCATTAGGACAATATAAAGGGGAATGTGGGAAAAGGAGATGACCGCTTAGAATATGTCACAGCCAGGTGGTGCTAGGCTGTGTTACATAAGGAACAAATCCTTGACCACCTCTAGACGATGGAAAGTCGGCATTAATGAGAGCAATGAGTCTGTTACCTGCCACACCTGCTGCTGAGCCACTGGACACAAAGTCCCGCTTCTCTCTACAGAGAGAACAACACAATCTCAAGTCAAACAGATATTAGCAAATTTCATTTTAATTCACACCAATCATATGCATAAGATTTTAGTATTTTACTATTATATGCTTATTTATTAGCATTTTTGGAATCGGAATATTTTGTACATTTCAAATTGTTACCTGTCGCTTCTGAAAAATGGAATTTTAAGGTTGAATTTATTGAAGGCAATACTCTGGAACTGTGGCACCCCAGCCCCGATGACGGCTCCGCTGTGAATCATAGGACCCTCCTTGCCCACAAACAGGCCTGCAAGGGAAATAGGAGTACACATCAAACAGGCCTGCAAGGGAAATAGGAGTACACATCAAACAGGCCTGCAAGGGAAATAGGAGTACACATCAAACAGGCCTGCAAGGGAAATACAAGAACACATCAAACAGGCCTGCAGGGGAAATACAAGAACACATCAAGCAGGCCTGCAGGGGAAATACAAGAAAACATCAAACATGCCTGCAGGGGAAATACGAGAACACATCAAACAGGCCTGCAGGGGAAATACAAGAACACATCAAACAGGCCTGCAATGGAAGTACAAGAACACATCAAACAGGCCTGCAACGGAAGTACAAGAACACATCAAACAGGCCTGCAACGGAAGTACAAGGACACATCAACCAGGCCTGCAACGGAAGTACAAGAACACATCAAACCGGCCTGCAACGGAAATACAAGAACACATCAAACAGGACTGCAATGGAAATACAAAAACACATCAAACAGGCCTGCAGTGGAAGTACAAGAACACATCAAACAGGCCTGCAACGGAAATACAAGAACACATCAAACAGGCCTGCAGGGGAAATACGAGAACACATCAAACAGGCCTGCAAGGGAAATAGGAGTACACATCAAACAGGCCTGCAAGGGAAATACAAGAACACATCAAACAGGCCTGCAGTGGAAATACAAAAACACATCAAACAGGCCTGCAGTGGAAATACAAAAACACATCAAACAGGCCTGCAGTGGAAATACAAAAACACATCAAACAGGCCTGCAGTGGAAATACAAGAACACATCAAACAGGCCTGCAGTGGAAATACAAGAACACATCAAACAGGCCTGCAGGGAAAATACAAGAACACATCAAACAGGCCTGCAAGGGAAATACAAGAACACATCAAACAGGCCTGCAGTGGAAATACAAAAACACATCAAACAGGCCTGCAGTGGAAATACAAAAACACATCAAACAGGCCTGCAGTGGAAATACAAGAACACATCAAACAGGCCTGCAGTGGAAATACAAGAACACATCAAACAGGCCTGCAGTGGAAATACAAGAACACATCAAACAGGCCTGCAGTGGAAATACAAGAACACATCAAACAGGCCTGCAAGGGAAATACAAGAACACATCAAACAGGCCTGCAGTGGAAATACAAGAACACAGAATAGTTGTTGGTTATTATATGGAGAGGAGTTGTATCCCCAAACGGGTCTGCCAATACAATCGGTTTTCACTTTTCACAATACTACTGAGATCAACATTAAATCGATTCATTTTTGTTTTACATTGCGATTAACAGTTATGATGATTTCCATGGTGATTACAAATTAACATTCCGAGATCATTTATGAAAATGAAATTATGTGAAGTACACGCACATACCTCCAGCAACACTGAACAACACGCCAGTAGCCTTGGCCACCAGGGTGCGCAGTCTGACGACCTGGGGAACCTTGACACCATTGAGGTAGCATTTGATTTCCGGTATACCTGATCCAGCAGCGACTGGCTACAGCACATACATATGAGATTATTACTTGTTCATGATGTCAGTAAAAAGAATACAGAGTACACTTTATATATCTCCACACTTTGAGCGAAGTTAGCACTTTCAAATTTGATCTCATATCATATTTGATCTCATATCATATTTGATCTCATATCATATTTGATCTTGTATCATATTTGATCTTGTATCATATTTGATCTCATATCATATTTGATCTCATATCATATTTGATCTTGTATCATATTTGATTTCATTTCATATTTGATCTCATATCACATTTGATCTCATATCATATTTGATCTCATATCATATTTGATCTTGTATCATATTTGATCTTGTATCATATTTGATCTCATATCATATTTGATCTCATATCATATTTGATCTCATATTTTTTACCATTGGACCTATAATTCATATTTCTCAAGGAGACATTATATACAAAAGCATGTTATTGAATCGGGGTCGGGGTTCGGGGGATACAAAATGGTAAGGCCGGGGTGTCTGTTTTGGCATCTTGGTATTGTGATGGGAATATATAGGCTTTGTGGTTATGACATGCGCTACTAATCTTTGGTGTCAAGTAGTCGCATGGGTAGAACATATGGACCAGTAATCTACTTGATTTGGTTGTGTATTATTAGAGGTATGTCTACAGTTATAAACCACGTTCTACTTGACATCACAGGGATAGTGAAAGTAGTTCTCATTTTTTATGCAATAGCACAAATTCAGTGCAGATAACTTTGATTTTCTAATCTTGTGTGGCATGTTAATACTGCATAAATAGTTTGTATCCTTTTGTTATATATTGATTGAGAAAACAACATTTACTATAAACAATGTGCTATTGTTGTACATTGATTTCAAGATATGCATGATATATTGAATGTGGGAATTCAATGGGTGTTATTAAAAATGGCCATTTAGTTTATTGTTTCCATTTTCCAGATGTGAATGCTATTGATATGGGTCTGAAATGGACGTTCCCTCTACCCCTCTACCCCCCCCCCCCCCCCCCACACACACACATCCCATCTCCGTGATCAACATGATCAACACACCTGTGGGTAGCCAGTTCTGAGCGCCATCTATCTGTTGATAAAGATTATCCTGACACTAGGTGTCACTCTTGTCTCCATCATTGTGTTGCGATTCCTGATATCGAATACTTACCACAAATGACGTGATCATGGCTGCTATGGTTACAAATGCTACATTAAAGGCAAGGAAGAGAAGCAGAGAAATCCCCAGACAGCCTTCCTCTGAACACCTCCTTATGGCTCAATAGGTCAAGGAATAATAACTTATATCATGCCACATTATCCTGTTAAACGCTTAAAAGATGAAAAAAAGATAAATATGTTTTAATTTTCTATTATAAATTCAGTGGAGAACTAAGGATACATGCATCAACAGTTGAGAACTTCCACTCGCTCAGAAGTTTCACGATCTGATCTATGAACAGCGCCACCTGCCGTGTATAAGAAAATACAAGTAGATTCATTTAAAGTATTTCAAGGATAATTTAGATTTATCGTAAAGTATTGAAAGACTGAATGAGATTCACCCTGAAGAATTGACATGGTTCTGAGATCCACCCTAAAGTATTGACAAATTAAAAGTTGGCAATTTATTTTACATTTATAAAAACCAACCCACAATATGAAATCAATCTAAACAAATATTTACTACTTTGTACTATTTGCGTCAAAGTCACTGATATAAGTGTTGTTAAATCTACGTTCACATTCCTGTTAGGATTTAAGTTTCATTCATCTTTATTCACACAAAGTTTAAAAACACTGTCACATATATATTATTCATATTTACAGGTTTACATCTGTGAAAAAATAAAGTAAAATATAATAAAAACAAAGTACAGAAAGTTAGCTCAGGGTTTCTTTCAATTGACACAAATTGCTTCAATAATTACCATGGCTGTCAGAAATCCGATGAGAAAAGTAACGATCCATCGGACAATTTCCAATTTTCTCTCAAACCACTGCAAAGGTGATGAATTTCATTTTATTAAGTTATTCAAAATTGCATTAAATTTTCACATCATTATTATAAAAATATAGCCGTCCAGTTTGCTTCATTTGCTACAACCTAAAATTATTGGTTTCATGTCGATATTTTTGTGTGTGCAACTGAAGAGTTATATGTAGACTTTATTGTAACAAGTTGTATGTATAGTGATCAGAGACGACAAGGACGAGTCCATTTTCATACGTCCTGTGTACATGTCATTCTGCGACACATTTGATTCGTGCTTTCGCACAGATTAAAGTAATTGGAGCTGCGTTCGTTTCGTACTCTCACGTGGCAAGTTTGGGATGGTGGCGCTCAGAACCGTGCACATTTCTTTCTTTTAGTAGTTCGGAAATCTGCTCAGCAGACGACATTTGGTGTAGTGTTCTACATTCACCAATCGGCAAAGCCCAGATAAGTGATCTGGAGGGGTTTGTCGAACGTCCATTGTCTCTACCAATTGCAACCAAAGAAAAGTTTGGTGGAGTTGATTGAGCTCTAGTGAAGTAAAAAGTCGCCAGCGTCAAAAACTGTGGTAAACCCGTTTAAACGTCAAAATTGAACCCGTTTCAACTGTCGTTAAAACGGGTTTAACTCAATTTTTGCAGCTGGCGATTATTATCAAGTATTTATATTTTCCTGATTTAATGTTATCCAAGAATAATCAAGCTTTTTTATGAGATTTTAGACATAATCATACATAAAATATGAATTATCACTAAAACAGTTGGGTATTAAAAAAAATCACATCTAAACGAGATTATGCAGGAAAAGCAAAAATCTCAGACCTCTCCAGATCACCTATCTGGGCGTTGCAGATTGGTGATTGGAGAACACTAACATTTGGCGAGATTTAAGGCCAGGCCATTTGATATTTGGGGGATGGAAAAATAAGAATATAATTTTCAAAAATAAAATTACATATTAATTCTTTAAAAAAGAAAGAATTGCTCTTTAAGCGTGCATGGGTGACTCAGTATGTACTCCACTGAACTGCCACTGAGACGGCAATTAATGCGCTAACTTTGGGCTAACGGCGCACTTGCTCTGCGTTGACAGTGTTTGCTCTATCGCGTATTGTGTGACTGAAATTTATTAAAACCCCTGTTACACCAAGCCTGTGACAAAACTGCTTCAACATATACATATATTACAGAGCAAGGGCAGTCAGCACAGAGCAAGTGCCGTCAGCACAGAGCAAGGGCAGTCAGCACAGAGCAAGGGCAGTCAGCACAGAGCAAGTACAGTCAGCACAGAGCAAGTGCAGTCAGCACAGAGCAAGGGCAGTCAGCACAGAGCAAGTACAGTCAGCACAGAGCAAGTGCAGTCAGCACAGATCAAGTGCAGTCAGCACAGAGCAAGTGCCGTCAGCACAGAGCAAGGGCCGTCAGCAATGAGCAAGGGCAGTCAGCACAGAGCAAGGGCAGTCAGCACAGAGCAAGTGCCATCAGCACAGAGCAAGGGCAGTCAGCACAGAGCAAGTGCCGTCAGCACAGAGCAAGAGCCGTCAGCACAGAGCAAGGGCAGTCAGCACAGAGCAAGTGCCGTCAGCACAGATCAAGTGCCATCAGCATGAGCAAGTGCCGTCAGCACAGAGCAAGGGCAGTCAGCACAGAGCAAGGGCAGTCAGCACAGATCAAGTGCAGTCAGCACAGAGCAAGTGCCGTCAGCACAGAGCAAGGGCCGTCAGCAATGAGCAAGTGCCGTCAGCACAGAGCAAGGGCAGTCAGCACAGAGCAAGTGCAGTCAGCACAGAGCAAGGGCCGTCAGCAATGAGCAAGTGCCGTCAGCACAGAGCAAGGGCAGTCAGCACAGAGCAAGGGCAGTCAGTACAGAGCAAGTGCCATCAGCACAGAGCAAGGGCAGTCAGCAATGAGCAAGTGCCGTCAGCACAGTGCAAGGGCAGTCAGCACAGAGCAAGTGCCGTCAGCACAGAGCAAGTGCCGTCAGCACAGAGCAAGTGCCGTCAGCACAGAGTAAGTGCCGTCAGCACAGTGCAAGGGCAGTCAGCACAGAGCAAGTGCCGTCAGCACAGAGCAAGGGCAGTCAGCACAGAGCAAGGGACGTCAGCACAGAGCAAGGGCAGTCAGCACAGAGCAAGTGCCGTCAGCACAGAGCAAGTGCAGTCAGCACAGAGCAAGGGCAGTCAGCACAGAGCAAGTGCAGTCAGCACAGAGCAAGGGCCGTCAGCAATGAGCAAGTGCCGTCAGCACAGAGCAAGTGCCGTCAGCACAGAGCAAGTGCAGTCAGCACAGAGCAAGTGCAGTCAGCACAGAGCAAGTGCCGTCAGAACAGAGCAAGTGCCGTCAGCACAGATCAAGTGCAGTCAGCACAGAGCAAGTGCCGTCAGCACAGAGCAAGGGCCGTCAGCAATGAGCAAGGGCAGTCAGCACAGAGCAAGGGCAGTCAGCACAGAGCAAGTGCCATCAGCACAGAGCAAGGGCAGTCAGCACAGAGCAAGGGCAGTCAGCACAGAGCAAGTGCCGCCAGCACAGAGCAAGGGCAGTCAGCACAGAGCAAGGGCAGTCAGCACAGAGCAAGTACAATCAGCACAGAGCAAGTGCAGTCAGCACAGAGCAAGTGCAGTCAGCACAGAGCAAGTGCCGTCAGCACAGAGTAAGGGCAGTCAGCACAGAGCAAGTGCAGTCAGCACAGAGCAAGTGCAGTCAGCACAGAGCAAGTGCCGTCAGCACAGAGCAAGTGCAGTCAGCACAGAGCAAGTGCAGTCAGCACAGAGCAAGGGCAGTCAGCACAGAGCAAGGGCCGTCAGCACAGAGCAAGTGCCGTCAGCACAGAGCAAGGGCAGTCAGCACAGAGCAAGGGCAGTCAGCACAGAGCAAGTGCCGCCAGCACAGAGCAAGGGCAGTCAGCACAGAGCAAGGGCAGTCAGCACAGAGCAAGTACAATCAGCACAGAGCAAGTGCAGTCAGCACAGAGCAAGTGCAGTCAGCACAGAGCAAGTACAGTCAGCACAGAGCAAGTGCCGTCAGCACAGAGTAAGGGCAGTCAGCACAGAGCAAGGGCAGTCAGCACAGAGCAAGTGCAGTCAGCACAGAGCAAGTGCAGTCAGCACAGAGCAAGGGCCGTCAGCACAGAGCAAGGGCAGTCAGCACAGAGCAAGTGCCGTCAGCACAGAGCAAGGGCAGTCAGCACAGAGCAAGGGCAGTCAGCACAGAGCAAGTGCCGTCAGCACAGTGCAAGGGCAGTCAGCACAGAGCAAGGGCAGTCAGCACAGAGCAAGTACAATCAGCACAGAGCAAGTGCAGTCAGCACAGAGCAAGTGCAGTCAGCACAGAGCAAGTGCCGTCAGCACAGTGCAAGGGCAGTCAGCACAGAGCAAGGGCAGTCAGCACAGAGCAAGTACAATCAGCACAGAGCAAGTGCAGTCAGCACAGAGCAAGTGCAGTCAGCACAGAGCAAGTGCCGTCAGCACAGAGCAAGGGCAGTCAGCACAGAGCAAGGGCAGTCAGCACAGAGCAAGGGCAGTCAGCACAGAGCAAGTGCCGTCAGCACAGATCAAGTGCCGTCAGCATGAGCAAGTGCCGTCAGCACAGAGCAAGGGCAGTCAGCACAGAGCAAGGGCAGTCAGCACAGATCAAGTGCAGTCAGCACAGAGCAAGTGCCGTCAGCACAGAGCAAGGGCCGTCAGCAATGAGCAAGTGCCGTCAGCACAGAGCAAGGGCAGGCAGCACAGAGCAAGTGCAGTCAGCACAGAGCAAGGGCCGTCAGCAATGAGCAAGTGCCGTCAGCACAGAGCAAGGGCAGTCAGCACAGAGCAAGGGCAGTCAGCACAGAGCAAGTGCCATCAGCACAGAGCAAGGGCAGTCAGCAATGAGCAAGTGCCGTCAGCACAGTGCAAGGGCAGTCAGCACAGAGCAAGTGCCGTCAGCACAGAGCAAGTGCCGTCAGCACAGAGCAAGTGCCGTCAGCACAGAGTAAGTGCCGTCAGCACAGTGCAAGGGCAGTCAGCACAGAGCAAGTGCCGTCAGCACAGAGCAAGGGCAGTCAGCACAGAGCAAGGGCAGTCAGCACAGAGCAAGGGCAGTCAGCACAGAGCAAGTGCCGTCAGCACAGAGCAAGTGCAGTCAGCACAGAGCAAGGGCAGTCAGCACAGAGCAAGTGCAGTCAGCACAGAGCAAGGGCCGTCAGCAATGAGCAAGTGCCGTCAGCACAGAGCAAGTGCCGTCAGCACAGAGCAAGTGCAGTCAGCACAGAGCAAGTGCAGTCAGCACAGAGCAAGTGCCGTCAGAACAGAGCAAGTGCCGTCAGCACAGATCAAGTGCAGTCAGCACAGAGCAAGTGCCGTCAGCACAGAGCAAGGGCCGTCAGCAATGAGCAAGGGCAGTCAGCACAGAGCAAGGGCAGTCAGCACAGAGCAAGTGCCATCAGCACAGAGCAAGGGCAGTCAGCAAAGAGCAAGGGCAGTCAGCACAGAGCAAGTGCCGCCAGCACAGAGCAAGGGCAGTCAGCACAGAGCAAGGGCAGTCAGCACAGAGCAAGTACAATCAGCACAGAGCAAGTGCAGTCAGCACAGAGCAAGTGCAGTCAGCACAGAGCAAGTGCCGTCAGCACAGAGTAAGGGCAGTCAGCACAGAGCAAGTGCAGTCAGCACAGAGCAAGTGCAGTCAGCACAGAGCAAGTGCCGTCAGCACAGAGCAAGTGCAGTCAGCACAGAGCAAGTGCAGTCAGCACAGAGCAAGGGCAGTCAGCACAGAGCAAGGGCCGTCAGCACAGAGCAAGTGCCGTCAGCACAGAGCAAGTGCAGTCAGCACAGAGCAAGGGCAGTCAGCACAGAGCAAGTGCCGCCAGCACAGAGCAAGGGCAGTCAGCACAGAGCAAGGGCAGTCAGCACAGAGCAAGTACAATCAGCACAGAGCAAGTGCAGTCAGCACAGAGCAAGTGCAGTCAGCACAGAGCAAGTGCAGTCAGCACAGAGCAAGTGCCGTCAGCACAGAGTAAGGGCAGTCAGCACAGAGCAAGGGCAGTCAGCACAGAGCAAGTGCAGTCAGCACAGAGCAAGTGCAGTCAGCACAGAGCAAGGGCCGTCAGCACAGAGCAAGGGCAGTCAGCACAGAGCAAGTGCCGTCAGCACAGAGCAAGGGCAGTCAGCACAGAGCAAGGGCAGTCAGCACAGAGCAAGTGCCGTCAGCACAGTGCAAGGGCAGTCAGCACAGAGCAAGGGCAGTCAGCACAGAGCAAGTACAATCAGCACAGAGCAAGTGCAGTCAGCACAGAGCAAGTGCAGTCAGCACAGAGCAAGTGCCGTCAGCACAGTGCAAGGGCAGTCAGCACAGAGCAAGTACAATCAGCACAGAGCAAGTGCAGTCAGCACAGAGCAAGTGCAGTCAGCACAGAGCAAGTGCCGTCAGCACAGAGCAAGGGCAGTCAGCACAGAGCAAGTGCAGTCAGCACAGAGCAAGTGCCGTCAGCACAGAGCAAGCGTCGTCAGTTTGCTCTGTACTGCTGATGGTGTTCTCTAATAAAATGTACGTAAAATTGAAGCAGTTTTGTTGCAGGACTGGTGTAACAGGGGTTTTAATAAATTTCAGTCACACATCATGTGACCCAACTGCGTTTTGTTCGATATTCAAAGCATGGCAGACGCAGTTCTGACACTGGTCATGTATGACAGGGGTTTTATATGTAAATCTCAGGGGCGGATCCAGGATTTTTTTTTTACCCCGGGGGGCTGAAATGTGCTCTAAAAGGCGGAGGGGGGGGGGGGGGGTGGGCTCCAGTCCCCAAAAGCTCCCCTAGTCACAGACCCCCGGGGGGCTTCAGCCCCCAAATCCCCCGCCTGGACCCGCCACTGAATCTCTTGTCAGCAGATTACATTAAAACGATCGATGAGTTTACTAGAAAAATTGTTTAATGGAAAAATTGGTTTCTATACTTTAAGTGTTTGATAAAGGACCAACTTTATATTTGGTCAAACCCCCATTTTACCTCCACTGTTTATCTCCACTGCTTCTCGTTTATCGTGGATACCTTATTTTCACCATGTTTGGCTACCTAACTTATCTTCACTGTGTTTGGTTTTCCACCTTATCTTCTCCGTGTTTGGTTACCCACAATATTATCATTGTGATTGGTTATCTACCTTAAAGTCGCCACCTTATCACTGTGTTTGTTTTCCCACCTTATCTTCACTGTGTTTCGTAACCCACCTTATCTTCACTGTGTTTGGTCACCCACCTTATCTTCACTGTGTTTCGTAACCCACCTCATCTTCACTGTGTTTCGTCACCCACCTTATCTTCACTGTGTTTGGTCACCCACCTTATCTTCACTGTGTTTCGTAACCCACCTCATCTTCACTGTGTTTCGTCACCCACCTTATCTTCACTGTGTTTGGTCACCCACCTTATCTTCACTGTGTTTCGTAACCCACCTCATCTTCACTGTGTTTCGTAACCCACCTTATCTTCACTGTGTTTGGTCACCCACCTCATCTTCACTGTGTTTCGTAACCCACCTTATCTTCACTGTGTTTGGTCACCAACCTTATCTTCACTGTGTTTCGTAACCCACCTTATCTTCACTGTGTTTGGTCACCCACCTTATCTTCACTGTGTTTCGTAACCCACCTCATCTTCACTGTGTTTCGTCACCCACCTTATCTTCACTGTGTTTGTTTTCCCACCTTATCTTCACTGTGTTTCGTAACCCACCTTATCTTCACTGTGTTTGGTCACCCACCTTATCTTCACTGTGTTTGTTTTCCCACCTTATCTTCACTGTGTTTCGTAACCCACCTTATCTTCACTGTGTTTGGTCACCCACCTTATCTTCACTGTGTTTCGTAACCCACCTTATCTTCACTGTGTTTCGTAACCCACGTTATCTTCACTGTGTTTCGTAACCCACCTTATCTTCACTGTGTTTGGTTTCCCACCTCATCTTCACTGTGTTTGTTTTCCCACCTTATCTTCACTGTGTTTCGTAACCCACCTTATCTTCACTGTGTTTGGTCACCCACCTTATCTTCACTGTGTTTCGTAACCCACCTTATCTTCACTGTGTTTGGTCACCCACCTTATCTTCACTGTGTTTGGTCACCCACCTTATCTTCACTGTGTTTCGTAACCCACCTTATCTTCACTGTGTTTGGTTTCCCACCTTATCTTCACTGTGTTTGTTTTCCCACCTTATCTTCACTGTGTTTCGTAACCCACCTTATCTTCACTGTGTTTGGTCACCCACCTTATCTTCACTGTGTTTCGTAACCCACCTTATCTTCACTGTGTTTGGTCACCCACCTTATCTTCACTGTGTTTGGTCACCCACCTTATCTTCACTGTGTTTCGTAACCCACCTTATCTTCACTGTGTTTGGTCACCCACCTTATCTTCACTGTGTTTCGTAACCCACCTCATCTTCACTGTGTTTCGTCACCCACCTTATCTTCACTGTGTTTGGTCACCCACCTTATCTTCACTGTGTTTGGCAAGCATCTCAGCAAAAGCTTCATTGTAACAACAATCATAGTCCAAACTCTGCCAACAAAAATAAGCCAATAATAAAATAATTAAACTAACGTAATATCCGGCAATGGAAAATCTCAGAATAACTTTAGGCGTCAAAATTCAAAGAATTTATCATTAAACTTGTAATTTCGTGTATAAAAAAGCATATCTACCCACGAACGTCATGACATGTTGAAGTTTAACATAGAGTAATGAGATAAGTTGCAATAAGACATAGATTTTGCACTTCAGAAATCTGCCACAGCCATCAGGTGCATGTGACGGGGAAACATGGGTAGTGTGAACTTTATTTGACCTCAGATGAGACTCAAAGTAGGGAAGCTATGAAGCTCTGGAGGTATCATTCATGCCTCGCACTTCGATTTTCACCTTCGCTATATTCGTACTTCTACTTCGCTATATTCACACTTCTACTTTGCTTTGTCGCCCTGCTACTTCGCTATTTTCGCATTTCTACTTTATTATTTTCGCTCTTCGCCTTCTAATTTAACTTTGAAGCTCTGGGGAAGAGCGAAAATGGCGAAGTACAAGTGCGAAATAGTGAAGTAGAAGTGCGAATATAGCGAAGTAGAAGGACGAAAATAGCGAAGTGGAAGGACGAAATTACCAAAGTAGAAGGACGAAAATAGCGAAGGCGAAATGCGAACTTAAGGGTTCAGTGCGAAGCATGAATGATACTTCCAGAGCTTCATAGGTAGCACTGTTTGACGTCATTCTGGCACTATTCAAATGACAATACCTTTCATGACGTCAAAAGCATTTTGTCATACATATTACCATGACGTCATTTTACCTTTTGGTGCCTCTATGATAACACTCCACATAAAAATTATGCCAAAAACGCTTTCAAAAGGGGGCTATAAATTAGGTTCCTATTCATATAGGTTTTACAGACATTTACTGGAGTGCATCAACCTAAACAATGATATAGATATGAAAGGCAAATATTTTTATCGTTGATTGATTATACATATGTATACGTACGTATATTTCAAAATCACTGCATAATTACTGTGTTTCCATATGTGCAGTCTGTCATGCAGCGCGTCATGCAGCGCGTCAATTTTTTTTCGCACATCATACTGAACAATGCAGGTGTTTCCATGTATGTGTATTGCTGTCCGTAATGACATCAAGTAAATTGACGCATAGCCTTTCGCATGGGGTAGCGAATGAAAATCTGACGCATAGAGTGACGCATAGGTTTCTCATAGGTTACAAGTCTAATTTTGGCACCAAATTAAAAGTGTTACCGTGAAAACATCACAAAACTGACGCATACATGTGAACACCACATGACGCTTTGCATGACGCACTGCATTATGCACTGCATTACGCACTGCATTATGGACTCCAAATATGGAAATACAGCCTTAAGCTTGGAAAAATGCAAGAAATAAGTCGAATATGGCCAAAACTATATTACATTTGAATCATTTCTAAATATAATAATCACTTAAAGTTTGATATAAGGCCCTTGGGAGCAATATTACCTCATAGTCTTTTACAGGCGTTCTATGTCTGTCTGTGTCACTCCAAATTAATCTGGTCTGAAAGGAATTAGTGCAGAAGGAAAACGTTAATATCCAAATAAGAGACATCATGCACAATAGATTACAATATTGTTAAGATATTGTGTTTTATTTTGCTGAGGAACCTGGAATTTCATTTACATTATCACACAGACATGATGATAACATCCACGACCCATAATGACCTAGCGGAAGTGGGAAATAGGTCAGTAGAAGGAAGATATCCACCTTTCTTGACCATGATTGATGTCTTGTTTTCTTTGAATACATTTTAGGGATTAAGCTTTTGTGGGCAGTTTGGTTTAAACATAATTCTAATTGTCAATTGGACAACAGCTTTGCAGCTAAGCCATTTTGAAATACATCAACAAAATGTGTACCCAGCTTTACTCGGCCTGTTCTCTCTTCTCTTTAATACAGTTATACTGGGCCCGATTCAAAGGAGAGCACAAAAGGTGGTACGTTGAAAAAAACAAGTTACACTTACATGTGTGTGGAATGATTATGTGATGGAACTGATAAGAGGTACACGTATGTTCCTCGGCAATATGAGGGATACAAGGTCATAATGCATCATACACAAAATAATCATATGATATTATATTTCAGCTCCCTTAATACATGACTGAACAGCTTGTATAATCAACTTATTGGAATGATGATCTTCAGTTCCATGAAGTAAGGTGTTCATGTTTATAATAGGACACATGCAATACCACAAACATGAAACACAGACCTCTAGAAAGTTGTTTGGAATGAGAATAAATTCACATGTAGAATTCCACATTTTCAATGATTTCAACCTGAGATAAAAAGGTCAACTGCTCTGAAGTCTCAGGGGGAATATATCTATGGAATACGTCAACCCTTATTAATAAATTTGGAAAAACACGAGAACATATTACAATATATTCAAATTTATAATCCACACAGCAGGGTTCCATTCTGAGAGTCTTCTATATAAATATATTGATTTACAACAAGGAAAATAAAATACAAGTACACATAAACATTTGATTTTTAGGTTTTTGGCACGCTGTTAGTTTTATTTATTTCCTAATACAAACAGTGCAGGATGTCAGAGTACATATTGTTGATCATGTCGCCATCTGGTGGAGTTTGGACAAAAGGCTGCATTATTGATCACGTGATTGCTTATCAAGTGTTGGTGATAAGAAACAAATCAATGAAAGTGGGAGGAAATATACCAGAGAGTGATTAAACAAATAAAATTATGCTAACACATGAGCAATAAAGCAAATTATGCCCTGTCTAAATCGTGTGAGTACACAACATACCTGTTCATCCTGGATGTCTCCAGAGCCGTGGAAACTGAGATCTGAGTCCTCTCTTATTCTGCAACAATCCATCTTCTAAGCCCTATGTTATCCTTCTAGTCAAGGGGCCATCATTCATATAATCCACTCAAACAAGGTCATATATGAACCCACATCACAACATCCCAGACAAGGTAATGCCACCATACATACCATCCCACCCCAGACAAGGTTATGCCACCATACATACCATCCCATCCCAGACAAGGTAATGCCACCATACATACCATTCCATCCCAGACAAGGTAATGCCACCATATATACCGTTCCATCCCAGACAAGGTAATGCCACCATACATACCATCCCATCCCAGACAAGGTTATGCCACCATACATACCATTCCATCCCAGACAAGGTAATGCCACCATACATACCATTCCATCCCAGACAAGGTAATGCCACCATACATACCATCCCATCCCAGACAAGTTAATGCCACCATACATACCATTCCATCCCAGACAAGGTTATGCCACCATACATACCATCCCACCCCAGACAAGGTTATGCCACCATACATACCATCCCATCCCAGACAAGGTAGTGCCACCATACATACCATTCCATCCCAGACAAGGTAATGCCACCATACATACCATCCCATCCCAGACAAGGTAATGCCACCATACATACCATCCCACCCCAGACAAGGTTATGCCACCATACATACCATCCCATCCCAGACAAGGTAGTGCCACCATACATACCATTCCATCCCAGACAAGGTAATGCCACCATACATACCATCCCATCCCAGACAAGGTTATGCCACCATACATACCATTCCATCCCAGACAAGGTAATGCCACCATACATACCATTCCATCCCAGACAAGGTAATGCCACCATACATACCATCCCACCCCAGACAAGGTTATGCCACCATACATACCATCCCATCCCAGACAAGGTAATGCCACCATACATACCATTCCATCCCAGACAAGGTAATGCCACCATACATACCATCCCATCCCAGACAAGGTTATGCCACCATACATACCATTCCATCCCAGACAAGGTAATGCCACCATACATACCATTCCATCCCAGACAAGGTAATGCCACCATACATACCATTCCATCCCAGACAAGGTAATCCCACCATACATACCATCCCATCCCAGACAAGGTAATGCCACCATACATACCATTCCATCCCAGACAAGGTAATGCCACCATACATACCATCCCATCCCAGACAAGGTAATGCCACCATACATACCATTCCATCCCAGACAAGGTAATGTCACCGTACATACCATCACATCCCAGACAAGGTAATGCCACCATACATACCATCCCATCCCAGACAAGTTAATGTCACCATACATACCATCACATCCCAGACAAGGTAATGCCACCATATATACCGTTCCATCCCAGACAAGGTAAGGCCGCCATTCACACCATCCCATCCCAGACAAGGTAATGCCACCATACATACCATTCCATCCCAGACAAGGTAATGCCACCATACATACCATTCCATCCCAGACAAGGTAATGCCACCATACATACCATTCCATCCCAGACAAGGTAATGCCACCATATATACCGTTCCATCCCAGACAAGGTAATGCCACCATTCACACCATCCCATCCCAGACAAGGTAATGCCACCATACATACCATTCCATCCCAGACAAGATCATATATAATTCTATATCTTAATATCCCGGACATGGTAATACCACAATTCATACCATCCCATCACAGACAAGGTAATGACACCATTCATACCAACCCAGACAAGGTAATACCACCATTCATATCAACCCAGACAAGGTAATACTGTTATCTATGTTCTGGCTATCTATGGGGATTGGGGAATATGACTAGGATGGGGATACTCGCTGGCTATGAGGTTGGGCCTAACTAGCTGCCTAACATACCTATCAGTGGAGACAAGAATCAGTGCAGAGACAGATGTATACGGTGTACAATGGTTGCTTTTATTGGGGTCGGAGGCCACACCTCAGATAATGCCGGTTGGCAACAGTATTTAGTCAGAGTATAGACTGGCGTGGATCATGTAGGCATGTGAATACTACGCGCTGAGAAGCGATTCTCGTAATACCACCATTTATACCAACCCAGACAAGGTAATACCACCATTCATACCATCTATTCCCAAACAAGGTGATTCTATCTTTCATTTCATTCCATCCCAAAGAAGGTAATACTACCATTCATACCATCTATTCCCAGACAAGGTGATGCTATCTTTCATATCATTCCATCCCAAAGAAGGTAATACTACCATTCATACCATCTATTCCCAGACAAGGTGATGCTATCTTTCATATCATTCCATCCCAAAGAAGGTAATACTACCATTCATACCATCTATTCCCAGACAAGGGGATGCTATCCTTCATATCATTCCATCCCAAAGAAGGTAATACTACCATACATACCATCTATTCCCAGACAAGGGGATGCTATCTTTCATATCATTCCATCCCAAAGAAGGTAATACTACCATTCATACCATCTATTCCCATACAAGGGGATGCTATCTTTCATATAATTCCATCCCGAAGAAGGTAGTACTACCATTCATACCATCTATTCCCAGACAAGGGGATGCTATCCTTCATATCATTCCATCCCAAAGAAGGTAATACTACCATACATACCATCTATTCCCAGACAAGGGGATGCTATCTTTCATATCATTCCATCCCAAAGAAGGTAATACTACCATTCATACCATCTATTCCCATACAAGGTGATGCTATCTTTCATATCATTCCATCCCAAAGAAGGTAATACTACCATACATACCATCTATTCCCAGACAAGGTGATGCTATCTTTCATATCATTCCATCCCAAAGAAGGTAATACTACCATTCATACCATCTATTCCCAGACAAGGTGATGCTATCTTTCATTTCATTCCATCCCAAAGAAGGTAATACTACCATACATACCATCTATTCCCAGACAAGGGGATGCTATCTTTCATATCATTCCATCCCAAAGAAGGTAATACTACCATTCATACCATCTATTCCCAGACAAGGTGATGCTATCTTTCATTTCATTCCATCCCAAAGAAGGTAATACTACCATTCATACCATCTATTCCCAGACAAGGTGATGCTATCTTTCATATCATTCCATCCCAAAGAAGGTAATACTACCATTCATACCATCTATTCCCAGACAAGGTGATGCTATCTTTCATATCATTCCATCCCAAAGAAGGTTATACTACCATTCATACCATCTATTCCCAGACAAGGGGATGCTATCTTTCATATCATTCCATCCCAAAGAAGGTAATACTACCATTCATACCATCTATTCCCAGACAAGGGGATGCTATCTTTCATATCATTCCATCCCAAAGAAGGTAATACTACTATTCATACCATCTATTCCCAGACAAGGTAGTGCGGTCGTTCATATAATCCCATCCCAGACAAGATCATATATAATTCCTTATCTTAATATCCCAGACAAGGTAATGCCACCATTCATACCATTTTGAACAAGGTTAGTTCAAAAATTGTTTCAATTCAAGACGTTCATTATGGCTTTAAAATCAAATGATTTCTTCCCGTTAAGATTCAGCGGAGAAGGTCATACAAAAGACCCACAGGCACTTTGGTTGAGGTGGTGTGATTACCCATACATGAAATGAGTGAGAGGGATAGTTGCAAGCGCTTTCCGCTTAGCCTGCAGGGAAAAACCAGACTTTGGGTTCAATGCATAAATAACAATACAATTACTCTAAATAAGTTGAAAAAAAATTATCAATCAATTCTCGAGGTTACACTCAAGGCAGGCGACGCTTCACCCATTTAAAAAAATTCAACATGAAATGGGTGAAACCATATCCATAAATGTGCAACGCATCAGAATTATCACAGAAAGTTTGGGTATCAAAAACCAGGAAATATTGACGAGCGTGAAGTTCTTTTGATATTTGATATTTGACGTTTTTTCAAAAGGTGTCAACAAGTATGTATCAGTATACCCTTTTGGGATATGGTGAAAAAAGTTATGCAAAAGGATATATATCCTGTCACAAATGGATATATCCCTTTTCCTGTGACAAATGTGTTTTAACATGATTTCTCAATATTATAGCACTGTCTTAATCATTTGTTATCAATATATAAATGGAATATAACTTTATACACCTTCATACCCTCTTGGTATATGAGTAGAAACGTTATGTAATAAGATATATATCCTGTAAAACACTAAAATATACCTTTAGCTATGACAAACACATTTTTTAGCATGTTAATGATTCCCAAGCATTGTTGCACTGTCTTCACAACCATGGATATACTAATGGAGGGTTAGACATACTTGCTAGACATATTTAGAACATATCCCTTGGCACTAGAATGCGAGGTAAAATATATGAGTAGGAGATATGGCCCTTTTCCCCTGGCAAATTGAAAAAATCTAATATAATACATTCCAGGGGATTTGGCACTGTCTTCGCAATCATGGATATACTAATGGAGGGTTAGACATACGTGCTAGACATGTTTGGAACATATTCTGTGGAATAAGAATGCAAGGTTAAATATATGAGTAGGAGATATGGCCCTTATCCCCTGGCAAATTGAAAAAATCTAAGATAACACATTCCGGGGGATTTGGCGCTTTCTTCGCAATCAGGAATATACTAATGAAGGGTCAGACATACTTGCTAAAAATGTTTAGAACATATCCTGTGGCATTAGAATGCGAGGTAAAATACATGAGTAGGAGATATTGCCCTTTTCCCCTGGCAAATTGAACAAATCTAATATAATACATTCCGGGGGATTTGGCACTGTCTTTGCAATCATGGATATATTAATAGAGGGTTATACATACTTGCTAGACATGTTTAGAACATATCCTGTGGTATTAGAATGCGAGGTAAAATATATGAGTAGGAAATATAGCCCTTTTCCCCTGGCAAATTGAAAAAATCTAATATAATACATTCCGGGGGATTTGGCACTGTCTTTGCAATCATGGATATATTAATAGAGGGTTATACATACTTGCTAGACATGTTTAGAACATATCCTGTGGGATTAGAATGCGAGGTAAAATAAATGAGTCAGAGATATGGGCCTTTTTCCATGGCAAATTGAAAAAAGCTAATATAATACATTCCGAGGGATTTGGCACTATCTTCGCAAATATGGATATACTAATGGAGGGTCAGACATACATGCTAGACTAGTCTAGAACATATCCTGTGGCATTAGAATGTGAGGTAAAATATATGAGTAGGAGATATGGACTCTTTTCCCATGGCAAATTGATGATATCAAGTATCTTACATTCTGAATGTTTTTGCAATGTCTTTGCAACCATGAATATACTAATGAAGGGTAAGACATGCTTGCTAGACATATTTAGAACATAGCCTGTGGCATTAAAATGTGCGGAAAATTGTAGAAGATATGGCACTTTTCCCTTGGTAAATTGAAGAATATGGCACCTCCAGTGAAAAGGTGTTATTGTTTTTTATATGTACCCTAGAGGAGGTGCTGGTTTGAAAACCTGATTATACATTCACAGATAACACCGTTTATAATTCAAACTTTTTTAACCTATTAAATTTAGCCTTTTCTCTATTTTCTGTTTTTTTGGGGGATTTTTACAGTAATTTTTGCTATTTTATAGAACTTGACTCCTTGAAGTATTTTTTTAAATTAAGGAACTGCTTCCTTGAAGCCACCGGACTATTTGTTTTATTTGTGCACATTGTGCTACCGCAGGGTGGGGTCAGAATGTCCACTTTCAAGCTGTATATATTGTACGCTGAGTTTTCTGAGGTTTTAGGAATATTCATAGTATTTTTCAACCCTAATTTTTCGGGGGTTCTTGTCCATATTAACTATATTTGGTGTTTTGAGGCTGCCTCACAGTGTTGCGTAGTCAAAAAATGAAGGACATTTGGTGCAATATTTGACAAAATTCATCAGATTTCCTCTGTTTCAAAGTTGTTCAAAGGATTTCCTCTGTTTCAAATGTTCTGAATAAATATGATTGCTCTTAACAGCACCTGCAGCAGCCTTGTTATCGTCAAATGATCCATCAGTGTACATAAACTGGTATCTAGTGAAAATAGGTTTAATTTCTTTATATCTATTTATATATAGGGATGGATCTGTTGAGCATTTCTTTAATTCTGACATGGCAACATTAATGCTTAAAGTTGCATAGGTCCATGGAGGTGTTTTTCTGTATTGAAGCTATTTGATTTTCATTTATATTTAAAGATTGTAAAGATTCTTTGATGCAAATGCCAAAAGTCAGTATTGTATTAGATTTATTTTCAAAACGATCAACATAAGTTGGATTAAATATGGTATCATGGGCAGGATTGTCTGGATTTGCAGCATACTGAAGGGAAAGCTTTTCTCTTCTTAAATTAAGAGGCAGTTTATCTTCTTCAACTTCCAAGCTATCTGCAGGTGATGTATAAAATACACCAAGGCATAATCTCAAACCCTGATTTTGAATTGGATCAAGCATTTTATTGTAAAATGGATGAGCTGATACATATATCATGGAGCCACGGGCCGTGGTGCAGTTGGTTAGAGCGCCAGCTTATTAGCACCAGTTCCTCTGTGGTGATCCAAAGGTTGTGGGTTCGAATCCTGGCCATGCCGGGATTGAGGTCATGATACAATTTCCCATAAGAGCTGAGGCCCGTGCCTAAAGGGTTAACCCGTTGTCCTTGTAAATCTCTGACTTGGTGGGTTGTCATGTCAAGGACCTGCGACATGACAATTCAGTGAGGCAGCACTATATCTGCTACAATTAGGTCTCATCACAAAATGACTGAAATAATGTTGTAAGTGCTGTAAAACCCCAAACAAACAAACAAACAAATCCATATATCATACATCCGTAATCAAGTATGGAACGTACCAGCTCTCTTTATAATATATATAACACATATTGGTCCCCTCCCCAATCAGTATGGGCAAGTACCCATAATAAATCTAATGCCTTCTGGCATTTCTTTTTAACATACTTAATGTGAGGTATAAACATCAGGATCTGGGTGAACCTTCCATTTTTTACAAAGGTGCATATACACAGTTTTCTTTAAAGAAAACTTAACTCTGTTATTATCAGCCCATTCTTGTGTTCTATTAAGATGTTGTTGGAGCTGTCTTTCTATAGTATGCATGTTTGTGGACCTGTAACATGAATTAAAATCATCAACAAATAATGAACAATCTGTTCCAGGTCTCATACAATTCACAATGCTGTTGATTTTTATTATAAATAGGGTTACAGATAATATACTGTCCTGTGGAACACCCATTTCCTGATCAAATGCATCAGATAGTGATGAACCAACTCGGACCCTGATTTGTCTATTTGACCCTTGACTCAGACCCTGATTTGTCTATTTTGAATTACTAATGATCTTTTTGCCTTTTATAAAAACCTCTCATATAAATGTTTTTAAACGAACCAGATGGTCAATAATGATGGCTTCACTCCATGAAGGAGGAAAAACACCACTTTCCTAAATGTTATTAAAAATATCTAAAAGATGCCCAAGTGATTGGTCAGGGAGGTGTTTAAGGATTTGGTAGTGAATTTGATCAGGCCCAGGAGCAGTAACATGAGATTTATCCAAAGCAAGTTTCAAATCTTCTATTGTAAATGACTTAATATATTTTTCTAAGTTATGAGATATAAAATTTAGCTTGTTTCTTTCTTTTCTATTTTATATTTGTTGAAATTTTGCAAAATAATTAATGGATGGAGGAATTCGTGGAAATTGTTTGACCTATTGTGTTACCTATTTCAGTGGGATTTGTAATTAATTGGCCATTATGATTTAGATGTTTGATCCTTGCTCCATCTCCCTTCCCAGTAATTTTACGTACCATATCCCAGCATTTTTTAATCGGTGCATGTATTTAATTTGTAAACATAATCCTTCCAACTTTTTCTTTACTTATTTTAATACCGTAATATAATGAGCTTTAACCCTTTTATTTGAAATTGGTGCCAATTATATTGAGTCATCTGTCAATTTAATTTCAGGCTTTCAGGCTTTTTTGCACTCCTTAACAGCTTTTTTGCACTCAACATCAGGGTTTTTCTTTAATTTTAGAATTTGGCTTTGATTTGGAATACACCCATCAGCAATATCATCCATGTATCTGTAAAAATTTGAAGAGGATCACCTTCATCTTTATAAATCTCTGGAGTTGTTTTTATTAAAACAGGATGTTTGAAATTCTGTGCAGTTGGCTTTATGAAAAAAAACCATGTCGGGATTCGTTCATCTGGTGGAGAAAATGGTTATTTAAAATAATGGGATAATGATCACTACCCCATTGATCTTCCACTACTTCCTTGGAATAATCCAAAAATAAATTTGGAGTGTACTTGGAGAGATCTGTTGATGTTAAAGAGCCTGTAGCAGGATGTAAATATGTCGGAGAATCGTCATTCCAAAGGAACAAGCTATTGTTATTCAAAAAATCTTCTATTTTACGTCCTCTGACATCAGTATTGTTTCTGCAACCCCAAAGATAGCTGTGAGCATTAAACTCACCAACTAACATATTTGGCTGTGGCAGCTGGGTTATCAAATTATAATCTATAATATTAATTGGTTCATTTGGTGGTAAATATATTGAAGATATATCTATTATATTTATATTATGCAGGGTAACTGACTGCTTGTAAATGCATTTAATGTTACTTTACTTTGGGGTATAGAGGATTTTACAAAAATAGAAACTCCGCCATCTGCTCCTTCCATTATGTCAATTGAACCAACTTTATTATAAGTCACATAACCATTAAATGTTGTGGAATTATCTTTGAATTTAGTTTCTTGTAAACAAACTAGTGATGCATTATATTTTTGGGCTAATAACTGGCCTGTTTTTCTCAAATCCCGTACAGTTCCATTGTTTGATACTGCTGATGTCCATATTAAAGAAAATGAGACTAAATATAGGATTAACATATTCATTTGTTAAATTTATGATTATGCTTTCAGTGATGTATATAGGAAGGATCACCTGTATCCATCCTTTAGTTCTATTTATTTTACTATTGCTTTGATCTTTGGTTTCTTTTGTGTCTGATTTATTTAACATGTCTATTGGTTTTTACGTTTTTAATACTGGATGTTGTGGAGGCAGTTTGTGAAGAGGGTTTAGTGGATGCAACTGTTGGTACATTTATTACTGGGGAAGTGGATGTTTGAGTTTGAGTGGATGTTCCTGAAGTTCTTGAAAAATAGGAATAATTCTTTTCATTGATTAGCCAGGTAGTTTCTGTCTGAATTACTATTTATTTTGTCTCTTTATTTTTAAGGTGGTAGCATAGGACATTTTTCTAATATTAAAATTATCTACACGTTTACGTGCCTCTGGAAAAGAATTTTTTCAGTGTGGCGTATTCGCTGAATTTCCTTTTCTTTTAAAAAGGAAGGACAATTCCGACAATTCCGACAATTGATTTCCGAAGAACACTCTTCTCCATTATGCTGCACGGTACATTTCAGGTATGTTACATTTGCACCATCCTTTACAATACAAATCCCTTTACATTGAACAATATTCTGGTCTTTCAGCTCATCCATTATCTCCTCTTCAGAAACTCCAGCCAGATCGGGACATCTTATAACTCCTTTTTTATTATTGAGGGTCTTGTGAGCTATTATTAAAACTGAAACAAAAAGGTCCCGAAAATTTGTCTGTATACAGTAAATTAACTAATATCCTAGATAAGCATGCACCGGTTGTTGAGAAAACCATAAACATCAGGAAACCAGCTCCATGGCTATCTGAGAATAGAAATGCAGAAAAAAGTCACAAAAGAAGATTAGAAAGAAAATAGAATAAAACACGTCTTTCTACAGACAAAATATAATTTCAAATAATACAAAATAAACACAACAATTCAGTAAAATCTGCCAGAAAAATATTTTTGGACATGATCGATTCAAATAAATCTGATCCCAAAATATTATTCAAAATACTAGGTGTCCTATTAGATACTAAGGAAGAAACTCTATTCCCAAAACATGAAGATAAAAGAAATTGATAACAGAATATTATAATTTTTTCTTGGAAGAAATTGCCAATCTTAGAAAAGAATAGATCAAAAATATAAAAATACCAAACTTGTCGAGAAAACTAAATTTGCCTTATATCTTGACAATTTTACCCCACTAGTTAAACCTAATGTTAGAAATTTGCTTAAAGAAGCAGCAAAGAAGTCATGTGAACTGGATCAGATCCCAACTTGGCTTCTCGCTGAATGCATTGGATATCTATTACCATTAATAACGGCAATAACGGCAATTATTGATAAATCAATCGTGCTTGTTAATATGCCAGATGCTCTAAGAATGGCAATTATCAAGCCATTGATTAGAAAACTAGAATTAAAGTTACTTAAAAAGAATTATAGGCCAGTATCAATTTTGTTTGTTTGTTAGTTTGTTTGGGGTTTTGCATCACTTTCAACATTATTCCAGTCATTTCGTGATGAGACCTACTTGTAGCAGATATATTGCTGCCTCATTGAATTGTCATGTCGCAGGTCCTTGACATGACAACCCGCCCAATCACAGATTTACAAGGACAACGGGTTAACCCTTTAGGCACGGGCTTCAGCTCATATGGGACATTGAGTCATGAGTTCAATCTCGGCATGGCCGGGGATCGAACCCACAACCTTTGGATCACCACAGAGGAACTGGTGCTAATAAGCTGGTGCTCTAACCAACTGTGCCAGGGCCTGGGGCCGCCAGTATCAAATCTAGCCTGTCTATCTAAGTGTATTGAGAGGGCAGTTGTCAAACAATTTGTCAAACATCTAGCAAGAAATAATATTCAAAGCATGTTTCAGTCAGCATACAAATAATTTCACAGCACTGAAACAGCACTATTAAAAGTTCAGAATGACACGTTAATAGATAATAACTAGACCTTTCTGCTGCCTTTGACACTATTGATCATGAAACATTTTTGGTTTCAGGTCTTATCTGTCAAATAGAAAACAATGTGTTACTATAGATGGTAAAAGATCAGAAAATATGAATATTAATTATGGTGTTCCTCAGGGCTCAGTACTTGAGCCTGTCTTATTCACAACTTGTATGGAACCATTGGCTGACATTATTGGGCAGTAGGGCTTAGAAATGAGGAAATACCATCTGAAATTGTGGTAGGTGAATCAATAATTCCAAGATCTACTAAGGTCAAAGATTAATTCAAGATCTACTAAGGTCAAAGAGTAATTCTTGATCAGGGATTAACTATGAAACAGATCAAAAAAATGTGCAAAAATGTTTTTGTTCATGTGAAAAATCTTACAGGTAAGGGGATGTTTGGATGAAACAGCAAACACCCTTGCTCACACCCTTGTTTCCTCAACACTGGACTATTGTAATTCATGACTGGCAGGAACTGGCCAAATTACAAAAACAAAGTTACAAAGCCAAATAACAAAAACCACAAAATGCTGTGGCCAGCATAGTGGGAAAAAATGAACAGAAATGACCATATAACTCAAAAATTGAAGGATCAGCACTGGATATGGGTTGAGGCTAGGATTGATTTTAAAATAACTAAAGATAGGACAAAATCCCTTAGGTCCAATGATACCAATGAGTATATAACACCCATAAGTAATATGAGAACATATGGGGATAGATCTTTTGCAGTATAAGACCTGGAATGCCCTCCCCCCTGAAGTAAAAGACTGTAAAACAATTAATGGCTTCAAAACTCAATTAAAGACCAATCTATAAAGGAAACAATATAAGCAGAAAAACCATGAGCAGGCATAGTCTGGAATAGTGCTATTCAAATTGTTATTATTACTATTATTATTGTTTACATTTAGAAAAGGGTGACTTTGAAGTTGAACAGGACTGAATACACAAAACAAATATGAAAAGATTTCCAGTTTGAAATTTAACATAGTTTCAGTCCAACCCCTCAGGAAAGGGTATATGGACCCTCACAGCATAAAGAAGATTCATAAGGGATAGAAAGTCAAGATTAAAAATTTTATATCCAATGATTCTTCACTTTCAACTCATATGTAACTCACAAGATCTCCTTGTCATCTCTGCACATGAAAAAAAATATATAATATAATAAAAATTCTGATATTTTCTATAAACTCTGGCAAGACAGCCCCCTTTCCACCCATTAATATTGCATCATAATAATTGACCAATCAGAACAAAGCCGTCAAAACCTATTTCAACAAACGGAACGAACAGATTGTCGACTTTCTGACACTTGTGCTACCCTGACACTTGTGCTACCCTGACACTTGTGCTACCCTGACACTTGTGCTACCCTAACACTTGTGCTACCCTGACACTTGTGCTACCCTGACACTTGTGCTACCCTGACACTTGTGCTACCCTGACACTTGTGCTACCCTGACACTTGTGCTACGCTGACACTTGTGCTACCCTGACACTTGTGCTACCCTGACACTTGTGCTACCCTGACACTTGTGCTACCCTGACACTTGTGCTACCCTGACACTTGTACTACCCTGACACTTGTACTACCCTGACACTTGTAATATTACTGACTGTCGTTCCCCCAACAGGCACTGTCAGTCCACCTTACTAACCTATTATATAATAAGCCAAGTACTGGTGTTAAAAACACTATGAAATATGCAACATACCTCAGTTTGTAAACCAATATATACAGCCAGTGTAGGGTCTGATGGTGGGATCAATCTGATGACATGAGACAGCTCATCAAAGGAGTGAATACTGACAAGATGGCCACCTATTATTAAACACTGTTCCAAGGCATCCTTCCATGAAAGTAATTTTTTCTTCCAACTGTGATATTGATAATTATTTTCATTGAAGTACCCTTGTCTTGGTTTTGGTGAATCTGGGAAGGCCATATTTTCAAACCTCGAACCGATTGTTGAAACCAACTTGGAAGAAAAAATGATAATTTTACATGTATGATGAAGTTCATATTGAAGTGCTAAGAAGGATTCATGCAAAATATAAAATGACATCTTTTCTTTTGCCTTCAAATTAAACTTGTATTGAACAACAAAGCCCTGCTTGTACTTTGACTGTAAGATTTCTAAATTGATATTTAAACAGCAATTTTGATGCCCAACCAAATATATCACTATAGTGGTCTGAGCATGACATCCAAAATTCCCCAAACCAAACGTGTCCATATCATAAGTATAATAATCGCCAATGTCAAAAATAACATTTTGGCACAAATCAAAGTGAGAAAATATATTTGAATATTTTATTTTTGTTACATGTTCTTGTGATTTGCAGTTAACATGTCTAAAATTGATAATCATCATATCAAGTTCCCAGTTAGAATTAAGATATTCTTCAAATATTCCTCCGGTAAAGCTCCTAAAAGTCCAGGTTGTGAAATCAGAAAAAATGACTAAATCATTATTAAAGTAATAAGTTATATCATTGCCATACATGAAATTGTCAAACAATATCCCTATGCTGAGTTTAATATAGCTTGGTTGATGTTTCCAAGTTTGTTTAGAATTGAATGGTAACACATGCAGAACAAAACACCATTCTTGATGATATGTTATTTTGACTATATACCCAAATTCAAGATCATTATAATGTATGCTTCTTTTCAAAGTTATTATCTGTAAAGCAGAAGAATTTAGTATGAAAGGATACATTAAAGGTTTCATAAACACTCCCTGACAGTTGCCTAACAATATGTTTAAATTCATTGAAATATAGCCATAACTTGGGTAGCCATATATAGTTATGAATATCATATTATTGTTGTTTATTATTTTGAAATAGTTTGGTAGGTGATCATACAATTTATTTCTACACATATTAATGATAGTATCTGATTCAGTTTCATTTTGAATGATACTTATACCTCCAAACATACAGACAAATATTGTTGGCAAATTTGTGTGGAATGACATATTCTGTATGGTAAGAAAGCTGGCACCTTTGATCAGAAACACTGGTTGATGGGTTGTGGACTGATTCAATGAGGACAAAAACAGCTGAGTTTTGTGGGTGATTAATTTGGTGATATATCTATGCTTCAAAGACAAAGGATTATATCCCAGTGTAACATCTATCTCTTCTAAATCAAATACACTAAAAAACAGAGAGCACTGAAATGTAGAACACGATACATTTATGTTTATTATTTGAGAGACTCGATTGCTTGGCCAATCATATATAAAAAATCTGTCAGAGGGTTTGTTGATTTTTCTTATTACAATATCTACATGTTCAACTCTTTTAACTCTAATTAAATAATAATAAACTGTTTTCTTAAGAGTAGCATAAAGTAAAACTTTGTTGATTCTGCTAAACTTGGAATTATATTTTAGTGAAATATATTCCCTATCTATAATCTGATACTCTAACAAATAATACTTTCGTATGGGTTTTGTATAAGCAATATCAACATAAGTATTATTTTCATCTATAAAAAGAGAAAATGTTGGCAGTTTTCCGCAAAAAAAGTCGTTTATTTTATTATTGTTTAATTGAATGTGAGATGTATCTTGACAATTGATGCAAAACATAGATTCAAAATATACAAATGTTATATTGATATAAAACAATTTATGGGCATTTATATACATGAATCTACTTTTATCAAATATTGATTTACTATGCTGATTCGTAACTGATCCTTTTGTTTATTTGGGGCTTTACATCACTTTCAACATTATTTCAGTCATTTCGTGATGAGACCTACTTGTAGCAGATATAGTGCTGCCTCACTGAATTGTCATGTCGCAGGTCCTTGACATGACAACTCACCCGGTCACAGATTTACAAGGACAACGGGTTAACCCTTTTGGCACGGGCCTCAGCTCATATGGGAAATTGAATCATGAGTTCAATCTCGACATGGCCGGGGTTCGAACCCACGACCTTTGGATCACCACAGAGGAACTGGTGCTAATAAGCTGGCGCTCTAACCAACTGCGCCACGGCCCGTGGCCTCGTAACTGATCCTATAGGTAAATTTGTACGATATTTTCCAAACTTTACTCTCTTTCCGTGATTTGTTATCAAATATGATTTCATCAAATAATACCATGAACACATATCAACATTTAAAGAAGCTTTCCCGGAATATAATATATCAGAATGGATATATAAAAACCAACTCTTCTGTGAATTATCTATTGAAACTGGACTAAAATGTACGTCAAAAGTGAATTGATTTACTGTGAGAGCTAAACACAAACAAACCATTCTTAATATTCCTAGTACGTAATACTTCATTGCAATCAAATGGTTTCATTTATGGCAAAATCTACAAATTATTCCACAATATCAAATGCAGATAAATCTGTGTCCTCCATATCACATACGATTTCCTGAATGAAAACTATTTAAACGATCAGCTAGAACTAAATTGCTATTTTAATTGATAAAGATGGTCTGTGTACAAAGTAAAATACATTATTGTTTTATGTCCAATTAGTCCAAGCACATATGTTGCTTCTATTTACTTTACTGTGCAAATATTAATTTTAAAGGAGAACTCCACTTTATGGCTCATGAAGGTAGATCATGTCAACAGTGATTATAAAAACATTTGAAAAAAACACAAGAGTATTCAGATTGATTATGCATTTAACAATCACTGTGTATTTATGAATATAAATCTCTATTCAATATAATGCTCTGTGTAGAATTTTTAAAATTGTAAATCTACGTTTGTGCCATCGAGATACCAGGCAGATGGGCAATCTCTTATAATGTTTGTCAAAAAAACTTTTGAAAAAGATAAAGATCCCAAATCATATTATTATTCAACAATCTTGATATCCATGCATTGCATTATAATTATGTTTGTACTCGAAGTGATCTTTGCATTTGCAACAAGGTATTAGGCTGGTATTGTTCTCTTCTCAAAATGATCTCAAGAATAATTGTTAAAAGAATAAAAAATACAATACAATCTGACTAAGTTTCCAAAGCCAAAATCCAAAAACAGAGTTTCTCTGTGATGATTCAAAGGTTGTGGGTTTGATCCCTGGTCATGCCGAGATTAAACTCGCAATAAATTTCCCATATGAGCTAAAACTGGTGCCTAAAGGGTTAACCGATTGTCCTTGTAAATCTGTGACTGGGTGGGTTGTTATGTCACGGACCTGTGACATGACAACTCAGTGAAGCAGCAATATATCTGCTAGAAGTAGGTCTCATCATGAAATGACTGAAATAATGTTGAGCGCGATGTAAATCCCAAACAAACTGACATCAATAATGAAATTTTCCAGATAATGTCTGGATTGATTCATTCCATGTCTAATGGTTCTATGAACAGAGGTACAGATCTGAGTGTCAACTGCAACAATATGAGTGCTATTCCCCTTTTGCAAAAATTGAAAATATTAAAGTTTTGGTTGTCCACATTTTGAGAGAACAGATGTGAATTACCGATTGAAAATAAAAACATGTGAACATTGCAATGCAATTATTAATCAGGCATGTTTTCTCTTTTAATCATCCTCATATGATGAGAGCAGAAACAGATCCCAGTTTGTGGGTTTGTCCGAACATAGTCCCCACCTACATCATATATCTCCAAACAGTTTTTCGGCGACTGACACGGTGGATTGGTCCAGTAAGGGGAATGCTTTGGGGAAATGGGTTAGGGCATCTTGGAAAACAAGGATGTATTTATTTCCCCTGTCCCTTTTAGGGAGAGGGCCTATGAGGTCAGTGTGGACCCGTTGGAACGGTTGTATTACAGGTATAGGCTGCAGGGCCCCTTGTCTGTTTTTTGGCAGCTTGTTTGTTTTGCAACAAACATGGCAGGATTGAACCCAATTCGATACGTCGCTGTGTATGCCCTGCCAAAAATATTTTTGGCGTATTGTTGAGTACAACTTATCTGTGCCGAGGTGTGCACCCATAGAACTATCATGTAAAGCCTCCAACAATTTGAGGCATAGGGTGGGTGAAATCACAAGTTGCATTTTGCACCTATCCCCAACATTTATCCGTCCGCAGCTTAAGGCGGGCTTTTCGAAAACGACGGGCTGTATACGAGGACATCATCCAGATATATGAGGCAGAGGTCATTGAGGCCTTGTAGCACCATTTCCATCAGACGTTGGAACGTGGGTGGCCCGTTTATCACACCAAACAGTAAGTCCCTGGTGTTTGATGAAAGCCGTTAACTGTCAGGAATCAGAATGAACTGAGAATTGATGAAACCCGCCCATTAGATCCAGGGTTGTTATATGACTTAAACGTCTTGCTCCTAGACTATCTAGCGTGTCTTGGATATGAGGGAGGGGAAATGAGTCAAGTAACGTCACTTCGTTCAATTTCCTAAAGTCTATGTACATACGATAAGAGACTGTGCCGTCAGCAGCTGGTGGTTTTTCCACTAGGACTGTGGGGAAAGCACACAGGCTAATAGAGGGCTTAATAATTACCTTGTCCAATAATTGTTGGACTTCGTTGTCGATGACCTTTCTTTGCTTGTAACCTGCCCTGTAGGGACGCAGTTAAATGACCTTTGACCTTGAATATGTTTTGCTTTACCAACATCAACTAGAGTCCCTCAGGTGTGATTGTGTGAGATTATATTCATTTCCCATATGATTTAGATGTCTTGTGATTCTGTTTTACTTGTATTGTTTATTGAAGAGCAAAAATGACAAATTTGATTTTTCATGTTTTCCTTGGGGTTTAAAAAAAAATTTAAAAAGTTCCCGCAAATTTTATTGTTGATGTTGGTAATATAGGTGTTGAAAAATGTCCATAAACTTGCCTTGTTTTTCACATTTTGGCTCTAGTTCCGAACATGGCCACCAGGGGACACCACTGTATGGCTTTAATGAGGTCAAGGGTCAAGTAAAGGTCAAATATGAAAATCTAAAGACTGGTCCTATATAATAAATACATGCATCATAGATCAATAACATTTCATTAAGAAATATTTTGATGCAAATATTGCAGAATTTAGAGATTTTTATTTTTCAAATGTGTGTTTTTTCTCAAAAAGGGGTACCCTGACTTTGAGGTGTTTAAATAATGTTACCATGGCAACCATCAATTTCTGAAAAAAATCCCTTGGCAAAAATCTTAGTTAGACCCTACCCTTTCAAATGACATATGGCTTGACTTGATCTGTGAGAACACCCTTCGCCACATTTTGCAGATTTTGCAGGTTTTTACAGGCAGAGCCTCTTAAAAGTTTTGTTGAATTGTATGCAGATAAGTTTAAATTTGCACAAAGTAAAACAAATTAGGTTGATTAGACTGAAGATATAATGTTTGAGTGCTTATATTTTTGTTGCCATTTCCAGCAGACAGGCAATGAACATTTACCCAGATGTGGTAGGCCACGGGCCGTGGCGAATTTGGTTAGAGCGCCAGCTTATTAGCACCAGTTCCTCTGTGGTGATCCAAAGGTCGTGGATTCGATCCCTGCCCGTGCCAAGATTGAACTCATGATACAATTTCTCATATGAGCTGAGGCCCGTGCCAAAGGGTTAACCCGTTGTCCTTGTAAATCTGTGACGGGTGGGTTGTCATGTCAAGGACCTGCGACAATTCAGTGAGGCAGCACTATATCTGCTGCAAGTAGGTCTCATCACGAAATGACTGAAATAATGTTGAAAGTGATCTAAAACCCCAAACAGACAAAAAAAACAGATGTGGTTTGTTGTACTCTGCATTACATCAGTGCAATGCCTGTTGTTCAATCTTCTCACTATCTCTGTTGTCATTGCTCTGTATTGATGTTACTTAATGATCTTCAATCCTCATGTCAAGAGGAGGATCTTAAAGTCAATTCTCGTGTGAACCGGGAGCCAGTGCAGAAAAATCAATGTGATCAAATTTCCTGATTTTTCCTACGAAACGTGGTAGTAGCCTTTCTTGCACATTTCCTAATCTGGGCCTTCATGTCCATATTAGAGTTGTAGGTTATGCCAAGATCTACCACTGACTCACTAGGAGCAATGTCAGAGCATCCAACCCTTAATGTGTCTGGGTTACTGCTACTGGTGGCAGTATTATTGTTACCCATGAATGGAGAGTATCCGTCATTGGGGGACGTGGATGGGGGATTGATACTCTACTCTGACTCTACTTTACTCGCTGGCTGTGAGGCAGGGCACGGAACCTAGCAACCCTATCTACCCATATGAAGGTGTGAGGTAATAAGGACTGCAGACACAGGATATACACTGCACAATAGTTACCTTTTATTCGGTGCTGTGAATCTTCCTTGTCTGGCTAGGCCGGCATGGCAATGAGCGAGGCATATGAACTACCCAAATGCATGATACTTATAGAGTCCTAACAATACACAAAACACCCAAGTCTATGCAGTCACGATGCTGAGAGTCGTGGATCTTTCGTGGCAAGTGGTCGCGGTGTCTTCGGTCTTCAGGTTCTGCTCTCCAGGTTCGGCTCTCTCTCTCTCCAAGGATCCAACGGTTGCGGGCCTTTTTAAAGGATCACTCTGCGTCATGTGTGGGCCTTGCCTGCGTGGCTTCCTTTCGCGACACTGAATGGACTCGTCTTGCCTGCGTGGCTTGCATGGGCTCGTCTGCCTGCACGTGATCTCTCAGTGTGGTGGTTAAGGCGATGCATCAACCTGCACACAACACACAATCTCTATACATGATGTTCTGCCAGAGATCGCGATTGTCCATGATTGTCTATATATTCTCAAGAGTCTCTGGATGTACAATCCATATCCTACATTATATCTGTCAGTACATATAAACATTTCTGTCTTCCCATCGTTGATCTTCATCTTGTTTGATATAAGGAAGTTTCTGAACTCATTGACACACTCCTCCAGTTTGTGTCTGCTTATATCAGCTTGATGGGGGGAAGTGTGGTCCACAGGGATGTAGATCTGGGTGTCATCAGCATAGATATGATAGCTCAGACCATATTTGGCTAAGATATCAGATAGAGGTGTCATATAAATGGTGAATAATATGGGACCTAGGACTGAGCCCTGTGGGACTCCATATTTTATAGGCTTGAGGCAGGACCTGCGAGTCCCTACCTTCACACACTGTTTCCTGTTACTTAGATATGACCGAATCCATTACATCTAGCCTCCAATCGATCAAATAGGATTTGGTGGTCAATGGTGTCAAAAGCAGCCGAGAGGTCTAGTAACAACAGAATAACTGACTTCCTATCATCTAGGTTACGCAAGATATCATTTTGCACTTTCAATAGAGCGGTTTCAGTGCTATGATATTCCTTGTAGGCTGATTGAAATTTGTTGGTAAGGCCATTCCTTACAAGATGAGGAACTAATTGGTCTGCTACTGCCCTCTCTGTAAGTTTAGAGATGTATGTCAGGTTGGAAACAGGTCTATAATTTTTCTCAACCAGTTCAAGGCCAAGTTTCTTCAGCAGGGGTGTTATGATGGCTATTTTCATATTTTCAGATACTGCTGATTCCAGTAGTGATTTATTTATGATGGCAGTAATTATTGGTAAGAGGTCATCGAAGCATCGAAGAGGTCAATTAGGAGCCAAGTCGGGATAGGATCCAGCTCACATGACTTCTTTGCAGACCTCTTCACTAATTTTCGCACATCATCTATGGTTAGGGGGGTGAACCTCTCATGCCATGATGTACTTGCTGCACTTTCATTGTTCGCAGTGTCACCTGGTAGCAAAACTGAAGATCTAATCCCTTAAAGTTCCTGTACTTGATTGATTTTTGGGGGGTTTGGGGGGTGAGATGCCTAAGTAAAGCTTAATCATTTTATGATCAGATATGTACTCATCTACCAGGTGGCCCTTGAGAACCTTATTCCCTTTGAAGGTGATGATTAAATCAAGGGTGTTCCCTAACTTGTGAGTCGGTTCATGTACCCATTGGTTCATGTCAAAGGTCGATAGAATGTCATTGAACTTTATGACATCAGGTTTATTTGGCTTATTGACATGAAAGTTGTAGTCACCTAGAAAGATGATTTCATGACTGAATGACCCATAGTATGCAACCAGTTGAGTGAACTCGTCATAGAACTCGGAATAGGTATACCTATTCCTACCAGAGGGTTCAGGTCTATATATGGTAATGAAGGTGAACTTCTTACCCTTGATTAGAAGGGATGCCACCCTTTCATAGTCACCACCGCAGGTTGGGTCAACCTGTTGGTTTCAAAGGGAAGCTCTACGCGGTGCAATAGACCCAGACCTCCTACCGAGCGCCCCCTGCGAGGGAAAGAGTGAAACTTGAGGGAACCATCCTCAAGTTCCCTTTTAATCTTCTCTTCATTGGTGTCCTGCAACCATGTTTCGGTTACAAAGAAGGCATCCAGGTTATGTTCAGAGAAATAGTCTTTCACAAGTAGAACCTTACCCGAGATACTTTGGGCATTGCATGAACCAATTAGGAGCTGGTTGCTAGGTTTGCATTGTGATGACTGTGTGTTGTTGTTCATGGCGCCCCCTTTGCTTACACGATGGGGTTTAGCACGTGTTGAGCCGGCCGGCGGCATGAATCCCGCCCCGTGATTGGCTGGCCGAGCATAGTGGTGTGTATTGTCTATGTTTATATTGTTAAGACGAACACGTATGTGGTTGGGTTCGTGTGCTTCCGTGACTGTCAGGCATTGGTAGTGATTGGCCATTCCGAGTTCACTCGAGCGTTCCCGCCTCCTGCCATTACGGCTCGGGTAGTTCCATGAATCGGATATTTCCGCATTGTATTCAGCGGCCTCCGAAATGTTATTATTAAGCAAAGAAAACCGATTAATATTTCTGATGCTGGCTGATCCACCACACAGTCAGATGTAAAGTTAATGTTGTAACATGAACATATACAAACAAATTGGTGATTGTGCAAAGTAGAACATTTATTTACATATATACAATATTTTCCACATGGCACCGGCCAGTATTGTCATTTAAAGTCACTGAGGTGTTTTTAATAGAAAGTTTTGCCTTCTTTATAGAGTTCCTGGACCTGAAGATATTCACAACACTCAATGATTTATCCTCGTCCAACTCTCGTTTATCGACTTTCACCACTGCTCCCGACTCTCGCTGAATGCGTTGGATGTTGGAGCCCCGCTTCCCGATAAGTCGCCCGGTCAAATCAGACAACACGTACATCACAGAGTCAGTACTGTCTGCTGATGAACAGGGTTTCGAAGAGGTAGATGAAGATGCTCTGACCCTGCCGTGCCCCCGTTGGGTGCGGCAGAAGAGGAGGAAGGAAGAGGAGCATCATCCTCTTCATCCATCAGGAGACCGTCTGACTTTGGTGGGGCAGTCGGCTCCTCCTTATCGGGAATCGGGGCCTGGTTAATGGTCTCTGCAATCAGGGTTATGGTCTTGTCCAAAAGACTACCATCTGGAGCCAGGGATGCATCAGTTGTATGTATGAAAACCCGGGCAACTTCAGCTTCTCCATCATTCCCTTGAAAACAAGCCAGTGCTTACGTAGCTTGGCATTTATGAGCGGTGGTGGTGTCATAACGGCGACTGTTGGACCTTTGGATCTGATCAGACGGATGTATGCTTTTTACTGATTGAATAGCAGCTCCCATCACCGCCGTTGATGATCTCCGATAACTACGGCAGGATGATCACGTGATCAGCTGTGGGGATGCGGTCCGAACGATGAGACAGGATGTCATCCTGCTTCCCGTAGAGAGACCAGCAACGATCACATCCCCGCAGCCGAAGATGGTTCATCCTCCGGATCCGGGACGACTGCCTCCAAGACCTCGTCTCGCTCCCTGACGGCTGTTAGTGCGTCAACGAGTTCTTCGGCCAGGATCTGCTCGTCTGCATCGCACACCTCCAACTCGGCCTCCAACTCAGCAACACGACCCTCAAGACGAGTAACCTCAGCATTGGCAGCATCAGACATCACTGTCAATCTGTCATACGCTGCCTGCAGGGCTTCTTTGGTCATCCCGTCAGCCTTCTTCTTCGGCAGGGCTGGAAACTCAGTGACAGAGATCGGGACATTTCTCGTGGACGGAGAAGTGGCCCAGCAATTGGTGGTCGCGGGGTAACATCTTTAGAAGCCATCTTAGACGTAAGTAGAACTATACTTATATTCTTGTTTGGCAATGGAACACTGTAGCTACACAAGCTGAATGAAATGTTTAATTTTTCAGCTGAATATATACCCAAAGCCAACAGAGAGGTACTACATATAGGGGCTGGGATTTGGCAGCCAGACGTGGTTTACAGACTATATAATTGTGTTTGTTGAGAAAAATCGTTAGTCTATTGGTCAACAGGTCTACCATCCGTGAAGGATTATGTGCGATAGCCAGGTTATTTAATAGACCAGAGATTATCAGTGTTAGTTTCCTTGTTTATCACCCGTGTCGCTGTGGTCAAAATCCAAACTCCACCAGAGGGCGACTTGGTGAACCTATCACCTCTGTACAAGGTGCCTTTTGGTGCTGGCTCAGCACATCCACCAATTTTCATGCAACTGTCCGTCTTACTTATTTTTATTTCTTAGATTGTACTCAGATTGGTAAAATATGATATATTTCACCCTAAATACAAAAGTTTGTGCATATAGAAACAACTATTAAGTGAAATAAAACTTGGAACTACTTTCTCAATCGGAGGAGCCATTTTCTAGGGGTGTGATAAGGCGGAACCACAACAAAGATGGCCGCTTTGTTTATAATTTGAATTCTTTTAATCTATTATACTTTTGGTTAAACTAACCAACACAAAATGTTCAAATGTTAAGAAATGAACTCTAATGCATCTCAAGGCAACTTCATATTTGATATTAAGAGATGTTAACATGCCAATCACATTTACAACACAATGACAGTTCTTGAGCACATGGCCAGTAAAAGTAGGACCGGATGAATACTAATCTGGGTTGGCCAGAGGTAATAGTTTGCGTGTGCCTCTGGTGGACAGTGTGGTCAAAATCAGGCCGGACGGGTGGAAGGTCAAGGTCAAGGACACTGTTTGAATCTTAAGTTCAAGATAATAAATATTTATAGATTGTGCAAAAATGCCACGTATTCTTGCAATAAATATTTAATGCCTTTTTTCTAGTTGTTGTCTCGTGAGAAAACAATGATGTATGCTCTTATGTCAATCAGTTTAATACGTACTACGCAATTGTTGCGACCAAGGTATTTTTTTGATATAATACGCAGTTTAAGCGTCTATAAGAACAAAACAATAAAATGTGATAGAAAAACCAATTTAGGGGTTAATCACCACACAGTCAATTGCAGAAATAACGAGTTTAGCTTTGTGAGGTAAATTCGTCACCAAAATGATCAAAATAACCGACTGACAGGCGTGAGAAAAAGTGGGGTCTTAGCCTGACGTATTGGGGTCCTTTCACCAAAATTACCCACAGGGATGGTAGGCAGTCTAATGGGTGAGATTAGTCAACAGTACTGTCACAGAAGATGGTGAACAGATTAAGGTAGATTCGCCACAAACAAATTGACAGTAGAGCGAGAGACCAAAATGGGGGCCATCGCTCAACGTGTCAATTACCGGTTTCACCAAAAAAACCTACAGGGATGGTAGGCTGTCTAATGGGTGAGATTAGACTAGGTTAACTGTCTACAGGGTTTAGTAGAACAGTACTTTTGTGTAGTTTCTTGTAGGGTTGTAGAATCTAGTCACAAAGCCAGGCCTAATGCACCGGGCGCGGGCAGAACTCAGGCAGTATATCGAGAATGCCGTGCCTCGAGAAAGGCAGATCAATGAATCGGCTCCCTCAATGTTTTACAACCGAGATCTGCTGTTCAGGGAGGCAAAAAGTCTGTCAGTCCATAGACCAGAAGATAGACTGCAGTAGCAATAGGTAAATAGCAAGGAAAGACCCAAGTGATAGCTCAATATTCCGCCAAAACGACAAAAATATCGGAGCTCCACAAAAAGGCAGCCATTGCCACCCGCGCATGCACAGACTCAAGGTGATATTCTTTGTTTCCAGCTAAATTGTCACCAGCTATCATTTACAATTTCAGTTTCATTTGCCCAGGACACAAAATGTGGATAATCAATAGAGAAAATATGCCTGATTAAAATTGTATTGTAATATTCACAAAAGGCCATGGGTGGTGGCACAGTTGGTTAGAGTGGCAGCTTACATACCACATAATATGTCTAGTCTCTATATATACAACATATAATTTCACAGTTTTTGTGAACTAACTCAAGCCACTAAACTGAATAGAGATTTATAACAATAAATAAATACTTATTGCTAAATGCTTAAAATTAATCTCAGTACTCTTGTATTTTTTTCAAATTGTATATAACCATTTTTGATATGATCTATCTTCTATAGGCCAAAAAGTAGAGATCTCCTTTAAAATTAGTATTTTAAATTTTCACAATAAAAAGTAAATAGACACAACATATGTGCTTTGATTAATTAGACTTAAAACAATAATGTATTTCACATTGTACACAGACCATCTTTAATAATTTATATAGCAATTCAGTTCTATCTGATCATTTGAATGATTTGCGTTCATGAAATATTATGTGATATGGAGAACACAGATTTATCTGAATTTGATATTGAGGAATAATTCATAGATTGTGAATGAAACCACCTCATTGCAATGAATAATTATGTACTTGGAATATTAAGAATGGTTTGTTTGTGTTCAAGTTTCAGAGTAAATCAACTTACTTTTGACATGCATTTTAGTCCAATTTCAACAGATAATCCACAAAAGAGTTGGTTTTTATATATCCCTTCTGATATATTATATTCTAGGAAAGCTTTCTCAAATGCTGATATGTGTTCATGGTACTATTTCATGAAATCAGATTTAATAACAAATCACAGAAAGAGAGTAAAATTTGGAAAATATGTTTGGTATCTACCTATTGGATTATTTCTTAATCAGTACAGTAAATCAGTATTTCAAAATCGTAAATCATTCCATATATATGTCCATAAATTGTTTTATATCAATATAACATTTGTATATTTTGAATCAATGTATCGTATGAAATGTCAAGAGACATCTCACATTAATTTAATAATTAAAAGAATACACTCCCATCTTTGTGGAAAACTGCCAACATTTTCTCTATTTCCTGATATTAATAGTATTATCGTTCAGATTATTTATACAAAATCCATCCAAATGTATTTTTTGTTTCAGTATCAGATTATAGATAGGGAATATATTATTTCGGTAAAATCTAATTTGAAGTTAGGAGGATTCTTCAAAGTTTTATCTTTTGTTCCTCTAAAGAAAACAGTTTATTATTATTTAATTAGAGTAAAAAGAGTTGAACATGTAGGTATTGTGATAAGAAAAAGCAACATACCCTCTGACAGAATTTTTATATATGATGGGCCAAGCAATCGAGTCCCTCAAATAACAAACATAAATGAATCGTGTTCTACATTCCAATGCTCTCTTATTTTAAGTGTATATGATTTGGAAGAGATAGATGTCACACTAGGATATAAGCCTCTGTCCTTGAAGCATAAATATATCACCAAATTAATCACCCACAAAACCCAGCTGTTTTTGTCCTCATCAAATCAGTCCACAACCCATCAATCAGTGTTTCTGATCAAAGGTGCTAGCTTTCTTACCATACAGAATATGTCATACCACACAAATTTGCCAACAATATTTGACTGTATGTTTGGAGGTATAAGTATAATTCAAAATGAATCTGAAACAGAAACTGTCATTAATATTTGTGGAAATGAATTGTATGACTACCTGCCATACTATTTCCAAATAATAAGCAGCATTAACATGATGTTCATAGCTATATATGGCTACCCAAATTATGGCTATATTTCAATGAATTTAAACATAGTGTTAGGCAATTGTCAAGGAGTGTTTATGAAGCCTTTAATGTTTCCTTTCAAACTAAATTCTTCCGCTTTACAGATAATAACTTTCAAAAGAAATGTATCTGTTACTGGTCTTGAATTTGGGTATAAAATTAAAATAATATATCATCAAGAACGGTGCTTTGTTCTGCACATGTTGCCATTCAATTCTAAACAAACAAGGGAAAACAAACCAGCTTTTATCAAACTCAGCATAGGGATATTGTTTGACAATTCCATGTATGGCAATGATATAACTTATTACTTTAATAATGATATATTCTTATCAACTGATTTCAAAACCTGGATTTTTAGGAGCTTTACCGGAGGAATTTTTGAACTATATATTAATCCTCATTGGGATGATAACATGATGATTTTCAATTTGAGACATATTGACTGCAAATCACAAGAACATTTTAAAAAGATAAACTATTCATATATTTTTTCGTACTTTGATTTGTGCCAAAATGTTATTTTTGACATTGGCAAATACACTGATTACAACAGTAATGATTTTGGAAAATTTGGAAGTCATGCTCAAACCACTTTAATGATGTATTTGGTTGGTCATCAACATTGTAGTTTAAATATCAATTTAGTAATCATGCAATCAAAGTACAAACAAGGCTTTGCTGTTCAATACAAGTTTAAATTGAAGAGAAAAGAAAAGATGTCATTTTTTATTTTGCATGAATCCATGCTTACACTTAAATATGAGCTTCATCCCACATATAAATGTAAAATTATCATTTTTTCATCCAAGCCGGTTTTTGATGTAATCAGTCTTTTTCAAAATATTCCCTTCCCAGATTTACCAACACCAAGCCAAGGGAACTTAAATAAAAACTCCAATAATTATCAATATAACAGTTGGAAGAAGACATTACTATCATGGAAGGATGCTGAGGAACAGTGTTTAATAAGAGGGGGCCATCTTGTCAGTATTCACTCCTTTGATGAGCTATCTCGGGTCATCAGATTGATCCCACCATCAGACCCTTCACTGGCTGTATATATTGGTTTACAAACTGAGGTATGTTGCAAATTTAATACTCTTTTAGCTCCAGTACTTAATGGTTTACCTAATAATTGATTAGAAGTGCAATTGACCTTTTTAACTGATTTATATTCAATTGTCTTTTTACTGATTTATATTCAATTGCTACTGAAACTATGCAAATGTATAATGATTTTTTATTGTTATTACAGGGCAGTAACATGTCGTGGTCAGATGGAACTCCTGTCCACTTTAATATGTGGTATAACTATGCATATAAATCTCTCCTCCTATCTCAGATATCTATAATTAACACTATATTTATGGATTATGAGTATTGTGAGCCTGACCCATGTATCAAAATAGAACTCACTAACCTGACAAAAACATGGAATGAGGCAAGGCAGATCTTATACCCTGTTAGTATTGCTGAATCACAGTGCACAGTAATGATCTTTTTAAATAATGCAATGCCATTTTGGATTCAGATTCCATGTGACAGATCATTAATCAATCAATTTATCTGTAAACATAAATCATATAACATTTCAACTCAAAGTAATAAGGACATGTTTGTTTGCCCCAAACATTGGTTTGCTTTTAATAATTATTGCTATCAGGTATTTTTACTAGAAGATAACAAGACTAAAAGAAACATAAAGCATTTAAATGACTGTCACGTATATCATAGATTTTCTCCAATTTCTAATATCAAATTGCACACAATCCTAAAAGTTAGAATGCAAACTTTAATGCAAGAGAAAGAATTGACACTGAACCAATCTTTCATTTTTCCTGGTTTTTATGTTTGTAAAACAAATGTTGTTAGATTGAGAGATTGCAACAATGGTCACTTCACATGCAAAGATGGATCATGTATTTCCCAACTTAGTGTATGTGATGGCAATTCTGATTGTCTCGACAGTTCTGATGAAAATGGATGCAAATGTTTTATAGGTAGCATGATGATTAAGAATTCTACATTTTGCCATATGTTGTGTGCAGAGAAAAATCAGTGCAAATGTGATAATGTTTATTACCAATCTAATAACAAGGGCTGTTACCCATATGTCCACCATGAAGAAATTCTATTGAATTTGACTGACAGTGAAGACATAAACCAGAATAGCGACAGTTGTATCAAGCTGTCTATTTTTAAAAATAAATACAATGATATATTTCCTGATTGTTCTGATGGGTCAGATGAACCTGAATATATATCGTTTTTGTCAGATGAAACAAACAATAAACAGAATAATTACTGCCTACCAAATCAGTTGCCTTGTCTTAAAGGACACTCCAGATGTTACAATATAAATCTTAATTGTGTGTATGACACTGACATAAATGGAAGGATGAAATACTGTAGGAATGGTGGACATTTAAATCATTGCAAGTTGTTTCCTTGCAGTAACATGTATAAGTGTCTCAATTCATATTGCATACCATACAAGCGTGTTTGTGATGGAGTGCAGGATTGTGAAATGGGTGATGATGAGCATGACTGTGAGACATACACCTGTATGGGGATGCTTAGGTGCAAAAACTCTGGGATATGTCTTCATCCTGTAGAGGTGTGTGATGGTATTTCACATTGTCCATTGGGAGAAGATGAGTTTCTTTGTGACATCCAACCATGTCCCATGTATTGCCTGTGTTTGGCAAGAGCTATTCACTGTGAAAATATCACTTTGCCTTCTACACTAAAAGGTCAATCTCTTATGTTTCTTTCACTTATTAACATGAAAGGTTTAATAGATTTGGGTTTTTTTTAAAATAGTTCACTTACTGTTTTACATTTGTCAAATAACAACCAGTCATTCTGTGCCTGGTATGATATCATGGCCACATTACATTCACTTATTTTGTTTGACATTAGTTACAACAATATTGATCACATTACTTATGATTGCATGACTGGTTTTCTTTATTTAAAGGATTTAAATGTATCTCATAACTCAATCAAATATATTTTGCCTAATGTTTTTAGAAAAAATCTTGCTCTTGAGAAATTGGATTTATCATTTAATGATATATACATCTTGGAAAAAAATACATTCCTTGGTCTCTCAAGCATAATTCTGCTTGATATTAGTGTCAACAATTTTGAGTTTATTTATCCTCACACTTTTCAAACCTTGCTTCAACTTAGGAATATCATTGTTAGTGATTGCAGTGCATGTTGCCAAATTGCATCATTATCTGAATGTATCATTTATCACTCCACACATTTTTGTGAACCTTGTACCCATTTGCTTGAGAACACCGGTTTATCAGTTGCTTCATGGTTTATGACTTTTATATGCAGTTTTCTCACTCTGTTAGTTCTGCTTTTTAGAGGAATGTGTAACATGTCTAGCATTGAGCATTATTTGACTTTACATCTTGCAAGTGCAGATCTATTATATTGTGCTTATATTTTAATAGTTGGAATAGCAGACATATATTTTGGGAAATACTTTCAGATGTTATCATGGCAATGGAGATCTAGTGTAATATGTCATTTAAGTTCTGCCTTATCATCAACCAGTATTTTTATTTCAAATATCTCAATTGTTATCATCACTGGCAACAGATATTTGACAATAACTACATTAAAAATGAAACCTAAGAGGTCAACACATTTTTCCCATTCAATACTTGGAATTGGATGGGGTATAATGGTGATTTGTAATACATTTATAATAACAATTAATGTGATTGATAACCCACTGTTTGTGCAATATACCGCTCTATGCATGCCTTTCATAAGACCTAATGATGTAAGATGGTATAATTTAATCCTTTTAATTTTAATAAGCATCTCATTATTTATTTCTCCTTTTTTTGTGTGTTTGTTTTATCTTATTATATTTTTTAATATAAAACGTGTGAATGTTCAAATGAAACATCAAAATCAAGTTCAGACACATCAGAATAGACTGAAAAAAATTGTTTTTAATTCAATTCTAAGTATTTTACCGCAAATTATAATTTGGAATCTTTTTGGTATTGGCATAATAGTGGCAAATGTGTTTGGTGTTTCAAGCAAGACAATTGTTGCTTTGGGCACAATACTTTACCCTCTAAATATAATTATGAATGATTTAGTATATACTTTAACCACAAAACTATTTAAATACAAAGCATTATTAAATTTGAAATCAGCAAAGACCTATTTCATTGGAGAATAAAATGTTTTGCAAACAAGAAAGTCTTTCAAGTTCTATAATGAAAAGAAGCAAACTTCAAAAATTAAGGTGATCACTATCTCTAATTATTTTTAGTGAGTCTATCCCCAGATTCTATCCCGAGTGAGATGAATTGAATGAATGAAGGAAAGTAGGAATGGTTGAACTGTGCTGAATCAAAAATAAAAGCTAATGAATGAATGAATGGTTTCTTTATGGCACATTGACACAATAAGGTCATTCAGTGCCAAAACAGTAAAAACAGAAACGTAGTATTGACTAGAAACAAAATCTTAATGTTAATACAATATGTAGATCACACAAGAATTTAACAACAGCATTTATATAATATCAATCAAATATAATAAATATGTTTAATTTGTTTAAAAGACTTTTTCAGTATGATGTTTTGCAGTTCTTGATAAATAAGTCAATGATATAAATAAACAAAAGCTCTGCCCTTAAAACTCATTATAGTCCAATAAAGTCCTATGTTAAAAACGATACTATCACAAAAGTATCTACAGTATCAAATAACGTATGTAAACCTTGCACATTAAAATATTGAGTTCGTATAATATCAAAATCGATACAATCAATTAGCCCTTTGACAACCAATACATTCAGGTTGATCTTCACCTTGTTCAGAAGTAATAAGTTCAAAGTTTATTTTTAAAATTGAGGGAGATTTGAAAACATTTTTGTTTGGTCCATCTATTATGCGTGTCTATTTCGGGCCTATGTTTGTGAAAATTGATTCGAAATGTTTACAATTGTAATTTACTGGTTATTACATTATTACCATATATAAAGAGCTGTGGTAACATTTTGCTTCCTTTAAGTTCTTCTGAAAGTAATGTTGATAGTTTTCCAAATGCTTTTCATATCTCCCTTATATTTGTTGAGAAGTGTTTTGCAGTCCACACATACATGTCATTTATAATATTATGTCTGGTGTCACCAATAATGGTCACGTATCTGAGTTTTTAAGTAGGAAAGAGGATTCAGAGAGGGCTTTCCCCTGTCTGCCTACTTTTTCATAATTGCCGTTGAGCTGCTGGCCCACAACTTTAGAAAATTATTACCCCAATGGCTTATCCTGGATTAAAGACATAATATCTACATTAGGGGTGGTCTTCACTCACAAACCAGATGATTCATACATTTATAATTTAAAACTAGAATTTCAAATATGAAAAAATTATTCAGATATGGAAACAAAGAAAACTATCTTTCAAAGGCAAAGTGACTATAATAAATTTGCTTGTTATTTCTTCTCTGGTATATATCTCAAGTGTCATACACACTCCTCAAAGAGCAATTGATGAAGTTGAAGATGCTCTTTTAGATTTTTCTGGGATGGTAAAAGACCAAAGATTACAAAAAAAGGTCCTGTTTCAAAGAAAAGACAGAGGAGGCTTAAAATTGTGTGACTTTACCACCAAAGTAGCAGCTCTAAAAGTTTCCTGGGACACAAGACTGATTTTAGGCCTAGATGATACATGGAAACTTTTACCTATGTCATTCTTCAACACCAGTTTGAAGGAATTTGTCAGACTAAAGAACACATTGGGTACTAAAACTAACATACCAACTTTTTATTATGACATTCACAACCTATGGATGTCATTATATGCAAAAGAACCGACAAACATCTCTGCAATACACAACGAGATTTTATGGCACAACAAATTCATAACACAGTCTGGGATACCACTCAGTTGGAAAGAATGGAAGAATAAGGGTATATACTATGTGCAAGACTTACCTGACAACAATGGACAGTTGCTGAATCATAATCAGTTAAATATGAAATATGGTACAAATTCCAACTTTCTACATACATTGTAAATTAGACAGTGCTTACCACTTCATTGGGGGAATTTAATATATCAGAGTGATAAGAAACATCCTTTTGATATTAACCTACAAATTAATATTGAAAATAAGAAAAGATCAATTATTTCATTGAGGTGTAATGACTTTTACTGGAATTTCATTAAATACTATAATACTGTACCTCCATGCCAACATAAATGGTGTGAAACATTTCTTGAATTTGTAGATGTAGACATTGACATATGGGAAAAATACATAAAATGTCTTATATTGTGACAAGGGGAACCAAATTACAGTCCTTTCAGTTCAGAATTATCCATAGAATTGTAACCTGCAGCAAATGGTTGAACGACTTAAAGATTAAAGATACAAATATATGCAGCGTCTGTGATAAGGTTGACAATATACAGCATTTCCTTTTTTTTGAGTGTGACTGGTTAGATCAATTTTGGAACAGTTTCGTGTCATGGTGGGATAGAATAAGTCCAATGAAAATACAACCAACAATAGAGACAAATTGAATTGAAGAATGTATATTGTTTGGATTTCCTGGAGATGAAGACATTATTACTGCCCTAAATTTATGTATTTTGCTAGCCAAATATTGTATATACATACACAAAATATTTTTTTTTTAAAGAAACTACTCTTGATCTATATGAATACTTATCATTTCTTAATACAAAACTTAGAACGGAGTATTTTATATGTGGAAAGGAAAACAAAATGTACAAATTTGAAAAGTATTCTTTTATTTGTGACCAACTATAGGCCATTACCATAGATCCAAAATATCAGATTGATTAGAAATGTACTGAGACTAAATATGTACATCTATATTAGGCACTAAACGTGATAATAATAATAATAATAACGATTTATATAGCGCTATATCAGACCAAGTCTGCTCTAAGCGCTTCATTAAGATAGTGTTTTCTAAATAGAAATGTTTTAAGTTTCTTCTTGAAAGTTTCAACAGTTTTACAATTTTTTACTTCAAGGGGCAGCGCATTCCAGTTCCTTGGCGCATACACCATGAACGCCCTATCACCATAAGATTTCATATTAGTCCTAGGTACTACGTATTCATTTTTATCATTAGATCGCAGTCCCATACCCAACTGTTTATATTCTAATAAATCAGACAAATATTTTGGGGCAAAGCCATTTTGCACCTTCCATGTTAATAGAGAGATTTTGAAATCAATCCTAGCCTTTACTGGCAACCAGTGAAGTTCCTTAAGTTTATGCGTGATATGATCTCTCTTTTTGAGTTTCCCAACTACCCTCACTGCAGCGTTCTGCAATTTTTGTAATTTGGCTAATTCACATTCAGGAAGACCCGCTAGAAGGGCATTTCCATAATCAAGGGAAGAAGTGACAAATGCATGAGCAAGGGTATTGGCTGTTCCCTCATCTAAACAGCTTCTTACTCTTGATAAATTTGTTACATGGAAGAAACCATTTTTACAAATTTTTCTGATTTGTGATTTCATAGATAGTTCTTGATCTAGAATAACACCTAGATCCTTGACAGAATTTGATCTAGAGATTTTAGTTTCCCCTACTAGAATATCTTCAGGTACATTTTTCTTTCTGAATTCACAGCTTTTACCACATAAAAGCATTTCTGTCTTTCCATCATTTATCTTCATCTTATTATCTATAAAGAATTTTTTAACCTTAATAATACAATTTTCCATCTCCTTGCAGGACCTAACTCTAGCTTCTTCAGACTTAGGATCCATGGTGATGTAAAGTTGTGTGTCGTCAGCATAGATGTGATGCTTGAGACCATAGTTGCTAATTATATCTGATAAAGGCTCCATATATGCCGTGAATAATAAAGGCCCCAGAACTGAGCCTTGCGGAACACCATATTTAATCTTAATATTATCAGATCTTTCACCATCTATTACAACACATTGTTTTCTGTTAGACAAGTATGATCTAAACCATTTAAGGGCAGTCCCTGTGATACCACATCTTTTTTCCAGTCTATTTAGCAATATTTCATGATCAATAGTGTCAAAAGCCGCTGAAAGATCAAGTAGCACCAGCATTACCGTTTTACCATCATCAATATCCATTAAGATGTCATTCTGCACCTTGAGTAGTGCAGTTTCAGTACTATGGAACTCCTTATAGGCTGATTGAAATAGGCCTTGAATATCATTTCTAACCAGATGACCCACAAACTGTTTAGCAACTGCTCTTTCTATTAATTTTGATAAGTAGGCCAGGTTCGAGACTGGTCTATAATTCTTCTTTATTAATTCCAGGCCCAATTTCTTAATTAAGGGTCTAATGATGGCCATCTTTAGGTCATCAGGCATGTCTCCTAATGAGATTGACTTATTTATGATGGCCTTTATTAATGGCAGTAAATTCCCCATGCATTCATTTAGAAGCCATGTAGGGATTGGATCCAGCTCACATGACTTCTTTGCAGATTCTTTAATTATTGTTTTGACTTCAGAATCACTTAACAATGTGAATTTTCCCAGCTGTGTATCAAATCTGACCTCCTCATTTACTTGTTGATTATTTTTATCAATTTGATCCATGGACTCTCTGAGATTCCCAATTTTTTCCAGAAAAAAATAATTAAATTCTGATGCTAACTCCTTTTTGTCATTATGACTAGGGAAAGGAGTGTCTTCTTTAGTATGTAGTAATCTATTTAATATTTTAAATAATTTTTTCGGATCCGATTTATTTGAATTTATTATTCCTGAATAATAATCATTTTTCGAATTCTTAATGATATTATTATATTTGTTCCTCTGTATTTTAAATTGTATCTTATCTGAGGAGAGGCCAGTTTTATCATGTTTCCTTTCAAGTCTTCTTTTCTTTCTTTTTTCAGTCCTTAAATCATCAGATAACCATGGTGCCGGTTTCCTAATATTTATGGTTTTCTCCACATTAGGAGCATGTTTGTCAAGTACCATTGTCAATTTGTTATATTTATCAAGTAATTTATTTAGATCTGCATCTTGATATGATTGACTATCGTTAAACATTTCCTCAATGTCCCTTTTAAATTCATCTATGTTCATTTTTTTGTAATTTCTATATGATATAGTTTTTTTGTTATTGACTTTAGTCTGCAGATTTAAGGTAAGTCTTAAGATATTGTGATCTGATATTTTTTCATCAACTATATGTTCCTTAATTACATTACTATGTATGCCTGTTATTAATAGGTCTAGCGTATTTCCCATAATATGCGTTGGTTCTGTCACATGATTATGTAAATTATACAGATCTAGGACTTCATTGAATTTTATTACATTAGGCCTCTCAGGTCTATTCATGTGAAAGTTATAGTCACCTACTAATATAACTTCATGTGTATATGTGCTATAATAAGACAGTAATTCACTAAATTCTTCAAAAAATTCAGTGTAGGTATATTTGTTTTTATCAGAAGGCTCAGGTCTGTATATTGTGATAATAGTGCATATTTTATTTTTAGTTTTAATATTTATTTCCATCATTTCCATTGTCGATAGTTTATGTGTATGATTAATTTTCTTTATGTCTATTTCAGGTCTATAGATAATCGCCAGACCTCCGCCAGACCTTAGGACACGTGGCACATGTTCAATATCATAATTGTTACCTTTAATCTCACCTCTAATGATTTGTTCATTCATTTCATTAATCCAAGTTTCAGTTATGAAGAAAAGATCAACATTATTTTCATTTATATATAAATTTATCAGATCAGTCTTGTTTCCCAGACTTTGAACATTGGCTGTTGCAATAATTAGATCTTTGTTCATTTTAATATGTTTATCATATTTAAGTTTACGTTTTGTATGTCTATTAACGTTAGTTTTATTTATATCCTCCTGAGCATTAAGACAACTTTCAAATACGAATCCGGTCAATGACCCTGTGACGTCATTATGTAGGGAATTCCCTTCACCCCCAGCAGATTGCCCCCCACGTCGACCAATCAGATTAAGGGAGGGCGGAGCTAACGTCCGATCGCTTCGAGACTTTGTCAGAGAATTAACAATACAAGGGCTGTATACATTTCGACCAGAGTTATGTGTTATAATTTTGTTGTTGTCAGAAAGATATTCAAATCGATTTGAAATCGATAGTTCTTTTAACGGCGTAGAAAATCCTGTTCCGCTCTCACGGACCATACTATGGTGGGCGTGTCTACTTAGACCACGTGCCCAGGATAAGGCATCTGATTGGTTCAAGCGTTTCTTTACGTTTCTTATGTTAGAGCTATTGCCATGATGCTTTTCATTAAGAGTGTCTACTTGGGGAAGTCCTTCACCCCTAGCTATGTATCTAATACTATCGTTACTTCTTACTATTTTATTTGAAGAGGATGTACCACCGATACATGCATTGCGGTATAGATTAAATTCTTTTTGATTATTAGAGATATTCAAAACATCAGCATATGTGGGCCTTAAGAATTCTGTTTCATTTTTTCGGAAGGAATAGATTTTATTTAACATTAATTGACTGCGGGGGCATGGAGTTAAGGAAGCCTTTGTTTCAGTGTGTTTAAAATAATTGTTTTTTATTAAAAACCTTGTTCTCTTCAAGCAATAAATACATTTGTTACACGGATTACCTTGTTCCATATGAGCATGCAAATCAGTTTTATCATGCAAATCACAGTTTGCTAAATCAGTTTTACCATGCAAATCACTGATTCCCTCATTTATATATTTACAACATTTTTGAGTATTATCACAGCTTGTTGTCTCAGTTATATTGTCAGAAATATCACATTTTTTAAAGTCAATTTTTTCACTATAGATTCCATCATTTATATATTTAAAACATTGGCCAGCATTAAAACCTGTTAGTTTCTTATCATTAATCGCACCTTTTCTCCTAATATTTGTTATATTATCACAGTTTTTTTGTGTTTTGCCACTTAGTTGCACAATACCAATTTTATGGTGTACATGTGCATGAATATGTTTATCAAAATTACTTATATTTTCATTATAATTTCCTGAAAGGCCAGCATTATACAAAACACCAATAGGATAATTATTAATACCAGAAGGGCCAGCACATTGCAAATCACCCTTAGGATTACCTTTTATCTTATCCAAACGTTTGCCAGAATTAACATTCTTTAAATTTTTCCCATAAAGATTTGGTAATGTCGACTTACATGATATTGACTTACATGATATTGAATGATTGTAATACCCATATGAATAATTATTTATATAACTTTTATGCTTACTATCATAGTAATTGCCACTAAGGTCAGCACAATGCAAAACACCTTTGGACTTACTATTAATACCTGTAGGGCCAGCACGTTGCAAAACACCCTCAGGTTTACAATTAATCTTTCCTGAAAAATTTTCTAATGTGATACCTGTTAATTTAGTTTTACAGAGGTTTTTCGAAACAGTGTGTGATCCTTCATGTGATTTTGAGTTTTTTAAATTACCATAATTTTTCTCATTATTATTTAATTGAAATGTAGGGCCAGCACAATGCAAATCGCCCATACATGTGCGGGACTCTGAATGTTTATAAATATTAAAATAAGATTGACTATGAGATAGATTTTTTGACTTAGAGAGATTGTATAGCTGTAAAGTTTTATCTGAAATTTTGTTTGAGTCTTTAAAAAATTCTCCTAAAACAGGCTTTCCGCCCATGCCCCCCGGAACACATCATCTTTCAGTTTTCCTTTTCTTACCAGAATATGAATGTATAAACCTGCAATTTGTGCCAAAATGACATTCACCATACATCGAATAATTGTGACATAGATTTTTACTATTTTCCATGGATCTCTCCATGGGTCTCTCAATATCAAAACAATCATAAATATCAAGTCCCTTTAAGGCTGCATCAATACCCGCCATTGCATTAGATTTTGACAAAGTTGAGCCACTAATAAGTAGGCCTTGTGCCTCAATAGGGGCTGATGTACCTTCAAATGTATTCCATTTAATTTTACTTATTTCGGCCATACTCATCTGCTTTATTGCCTTTATGGTAACACCTGATCTCCCTATTACAAGCCCCATTTTGTCACTTGGGAGTTCTCTAAGTACATGTGCGTATGGATGTCTCAGAGAGCACTCTAGAGCATTTTTTACAACACTTAGTTCACTATCCGAGTCACTAATATCAACACTTATAGCAGGTTTGTCAGATATCTCTGAGGTGACCTTGGGAAAGTCCTGAAGGTCAACCGTTTTGTCAATGACTATTTTAGTTACTATTTGCTCAAAAAAGCGATGAGCACCCTGGTCGGTCAATGTGAATGAGTCATTCAACATATAATCAGCTCTGAGACAATTGTCAAATAAATCCATAGTATTTACAAAAGTAGTGTTTTTGTGTTTTCCTAGATTTCTCAATTTTGCATTTAAAATGGCCTGATCACCATGGAAAGAATCAAAAGGCAGTAGGGTACAAACCACTAATTTTGCATGTGTTGACTCCTGTAATTTAACAATAATACTTCTAATACATGTACTAATCTCATCTACTGTGGCACTCCTATTGGAACTACACATATCACCTGCTCCTAGCATGCAAATAATTGCATGGAAGTCACGAAGGCTTTTAAAGCAGTTTTCATCATCCATACCTTTTTTGAATTCAAAAATTGTCCCTGACCTGATAGATGGCACCACTTCAAAATCATTACAATCACTCATTTCTGCAATGCGCCTGCTGTTACATTCATCAGTTAGAATAAGAACTTTAGGTTTGACATCAATCTTGGGTTGATTCCTGTTTAACTCGGGTGTAACCGGTTTGCTCAATAGAGCCAGGTCAGCATTAGTTTTCCTCTCAAAATTCAGCTTTTCATGAAGTAACAAAATTTCTCTTTCTTTAACAGTAATTATATCTGTAAGTTCAATATTCTTATCCTTAGCAAAATCCAATTTTACTACACATTCACGTTCACATTTTTCTTTAATAATAGTCAGTTCATCAATAGTCTCTTTTTGAGCAATAATGTTCACCTTTAGTTCTTCGATTTCATGCTTCAATTTGTCATTAACCCTCGTTGTGTTCTTTCTGGCCGCAGTGGCTTTCTGTTTGCCCGTAAGAGGTGCGTCATCTTCGTTAAAAGTTGCGTCATCTTCCATCGGCTCAGTGCCGCCAGTAATAATAATAATAATAATAATAAAATTTGTATAGCGCTGATACCAGACAAGTCTGTTCATAGCGCTGAGTTCAGGACATGCATCCTGAAGAGATGAGTTTTCAGCCTACTCTTAAACGAGGAGACTGACGTGCTTGTCCTAATATTAGTAGGCAAGGAATTCCATAGTCGTGGACCTACAGATGAGAAGGCCCTGTCACCTACTGTCCTTAGCCTGGTATTAGGTACCTGTAGGTGGGTGCCATCATTGGATCTTAGACAGCGTTCACCTTCTTTAATCAGGAGTAGATCCCGTAAGTAAGGCGGAGCCTTACCATTAAGGGCTTTCCAGGTTAATAGAAGAATTTTAAAATCAATTCTCGCATGAACGGGAAGCCAGTGCAGTTCCCTTAATTTTCCTGAAATGTGATCAAATTTCCTGATTTTTCCAACTACCCGTGCTGCAGAGTTTTGGAGGTATTGCAGTTTCCTGATGTCAGTTTTAGGAAGACCCGCTAGAAGACCATTACCATAGTCAAGGGTGGATGTAACAAAAGCATGGGTAAGTGTTACCGCGGTCTTCTCGTCTAGACAATGTCTGATGGCCGCCAGGTTCCTGATGTGATAATAGCCCTTCTGACACATTTTCCTGATCTGGGCCTTCATGTCCATGTTGGAGTCAAATGTGATACCAAGGTCAACAACTGACTGACTAGGAGCAATATCAGAGTCACCCACTCTGATTGTGGTTGGGATACTGCTATGGGTGGTAGTACTGTACCTGTCAGTACATATGAGCATCTCTGTTTTTCCATCATTTATCTTCATCTTGTTTGATATGAGGAAGTTTCTGACTTCACTGACACACTCCTCCAGTTTGTGTCTGCTCATATCCACATGATGGGGAGAAGCGTGGTCAACAGGGATGTAGATCTGAGTATCATCTGCATAAATGTGATAGCTCAGACCATATTTTGCAAGTATATCAGATAGGGGTGTCATGTAAATGGTGAACAGTATAGGACCCAGGACTGAGCCTTGGGGTACCCCATATTTTAAGGATTTGAGACAGGATCTATGGATCCCCACCTTCACACATTGCTTTCTGTCCATTAGGTATGACCGAATCCAGGAGAGTGCATGACCTTTGACATTGCATCTATCCCTCAGCCTGTCCAAAAGGATTTGATGGTCAATAGTGTCAAAGGCAGCGGAAAGGTCAAGCAACAACAAGATAACTGCCTTTCTATTGTCAAGGCAACCCAAGATATCATTTTGCACTTTTAACAAAGCGGTTTCAGTGCTGTGATATTCTTTGTAAGCTGATTGAAACTTGTCAGTAAGACCATTCCTTACAAGATGGGGGACTAGTTGGTCTGCAACCGCCCTCTCGGTTAGTTTAGAGACAAATGTTAGGTTGGAAACAGGCCTATAATTTTTTTCAACCAGTTCTAGACCAAGTTTCTTCAGCAGAGGTGTTATGATGGCTATTTTCATATTTTCCGATACTGCTGATTCCATCAATGATTTATTTATGATGGAAGTAATTATTGGTAGGAGGTCATCTAAGAGGTCAAGTAAGAGCCAGGTTGGAATTGGATCCAGGTCACATGACTTCTTTGCTGACCTTTTGACCAATTTCCGTACGTCATCAATGGTTAAGGGTGTGAACCTTTCCAGACATGTAGTACTATTGTTCGCAGTGTCACCTGGTGGCGAAGTTTGGCCGGGTGGAGCATTATCAATGTCCAGGCGGATTCTCTCTATTTTTTCAAGAAAGAATGTGTTGAACTTCTCAGCTTGAGTAATCTCACAGTCAGATTGAGGCATAGGTGTGTCCTTTTTCTTGTGCATGACTGTGTCAATGACTCTGAAAAGCTTTTTAGGGTCATGTTTGTTTTCCTCAACCAGGTTGGAAAAATATGATGATTGAGCAGATTTAAGCATTGAGTTGTATTTGTTCCTCTGAGAGTTATACAGCTCCTTGTCAATTTGAGAGCCAGTCTTGCTCATTTTTCTCTCAAGCCTCCTCTTGAGAGATCTTTCGAGCTTTAGTTGGTCACTCATCCAAGGTACAGGTTTGCGTTGGGTGACCATGGCAACCTTGATAGGTGCATGTTTGTCCATGAGTGATGTGAGTTCCCTATCATAATAATTTACCATGTCCTCCAATGATAAATGTTCCCAAGTTGTGTCTCGGTCAGTTAGGGATTTGATGTCCCTTCTTAGGGATTCAAGATCTAATCCCTTGAAATTCCTAAATTTGATAGATTTTTTGGGGGGTTTAGGAGGTATAATATCAAGGTAAATCTTAATCATTTTATGATCAGATAGGTACTCATCTACCAGGTGACTCTTCATGAGCTTATTTCCCCTAAAGGTCATGATTAGATCAAGGGTGTTCCCTAACCTATGGGTTGGTTCCTGAACCCATTGTGTTAGATCAAAGGTAGATAGGATGTCATTAAACTTAATGACATCGGGCTTTAAGGGCAAGTTGACATGGAAGTTGTAGTCACCAAGGAAAATGACCTCATGACTAAAGGAACCATAATGTGCAACCAACTGGGTGAACTCATCATAGAACTCAGAGTAGGTATATCTATTCCGATCAGATGGTTCAGGTCTGTATATCACCACAAATGTTATCTTTTTTCCCTTCAATGTGATGGATGACTCCATGAGCTCCATGGTGGTGACTACTGGTTGGTTGGCCCTATTGGTTGTGAAGGGGAGTTCAGATTTGTATAAAATCCCTAATCCTCCCCCTGTGCGACCAATCCTAGGAAAAGACTCAAATTCAAGTGACCCCTCTTTAAGTTCACTTTTGACTTTGTCAGATTTTGAGTCATGCATCCAAGTCTCAGTCATGAACAGGGCATCAAGGTCATGCTCAGTAAAATAATCTTTTACTGGCAGGATCTTGCTAGATATGCTCTGTACATTGCAACATCCAATATTTAATGTTTTCTTCCCGTTTCTATTAGGTTTTTTAATACGAGAGTGCTGTTTATTTACAATCCGTGGCTGACCACGTGGAGCAGAGCGAGCACGTGTAGCTGGAGCCGGCCCTGAGACGTGATTGGTCGAAGCAGAAGACGGATGTGTATTGATAATATTGCCAAAACTGCAAGATTTTGACGAATTGCATGGACTCTCAACATATTTGTTGTTCAGTCTATGTTTTTGTGGCCGAGGAGGCAGAATAAATATGTTTTCCCAATAAAGATGCTTTGGGTGCGATATTTGTGTATATCTAACAAAATTGAACTGACAATTTAGCTTGCTTGCCCCATGTACGGATAGTAGTGTGTTCGACTTTATGTATTCACAAGTATCGAGCACCCATCGAAACTGACAAGGGAACAGTTCAATTTCATTCTCAGACTCGAATATATTAATATTTGAGTTAGCAACAATGTTAAGTAATGATTGAAATTGGGCCGCTGAGATGATATTAAAATTAATATATCTCAGAGAAGAATTCTTCTTAAACGTGCTCGCATGTTCATCACATAACAGTACTTTTCTCGATCCTATACCATTGTGGGGCAAGGATAGAGTCTCAATATTTGTGTTAGAAATCTTGTTGTATATGTTAAAACACGAACATATACAAACAAAGCCATGATTGTGTAGCATTGAACAGGTAGGTAATATCTTTGTATATATACGGGTCAGTTGCTATATGAGCGATTGACACGTTCTGTATTTTGAACTCCGTATATTGCAGATTATTTACCCAATAATGATCAAGGGTCAGCGTATTATGAAAAGCTGACGTGTGGTAGATTCTTACTATCGTAATAGTAACAATAAATAGAAAAGAAATAATTTTCAATCTTCAGCTCAAGGTATTTTGCAAGAGAGGGCTAAGTAGGTAGCCGCTTGCGGTTTTCCTTTGTACAGCGGGTGGAGCAGGCAGCGAGTGCTCTGTTCTTCCACCGTCGGAACAAGTCCGAAAAACACTGTAAATCAGTTCAATATACCGAATTTGCTCCTAGAAGCGTCTGAAAAAGTGTCCAGACACGAATAGCGTGCAAATTAGATTGGTATATATACCTATAAATAGGTATATCGCAAGAAAGAACTACTTACGTAGTTGCTTGCGAAAGTGTATTGGACAGCGGGTGGTGCGTCACAACAAGAAAAAAATGGCTGGTAGTAGCCCCTTGTTTGTGTATCAACAACCACCGTCGGAACAAGTCCGAAAATCACTGCAATTTCAAAATATGCTGCTGATGGGTCTGAAGGTGATTCTAGACACCAAGAGCAACAAGTTTTATGAATACAGAGGGTATAAGGTATCAGACCAAGCACTCGACACAGGCAGCAAAGAGTGGATACTCGTGAGCGCGGTGCCTCGCAAAGACAACACAGTATGATCCCGCCCTCGCGAGCGGTTTTCCAATCAAAACTGCCGTCAGAGCCTGCAATAAGTCTGGTATCAGATAGACCTTTGTATAGACAGGGTTCTCTGCGAGAAAGTGTGGCGATAGACTAGCAATAGACTCCAGAAAATCGACCAAGAAGGACGATTTTATCGGAGCTCAAATGAAAGCCGCCATTCCACTCTGCCATAACTTGGGTAGATACTTGAAAAACTGTAAAATATATATGCACAAATTGCGATAGAATTGAAATTTTCCAATAAACTTATGAAGTAATTACACCAAGAGAGAATATTCTTTTTCTTTTACCAGATAGGAAGAAGATTTTTTATGTACTCTCAATATATTTCAGTTCACCAAGATACAATTTATGTTCACCAAGATAAAGTTAATAATCTCCAATGTACAGTTAATTTTTAATAGAAAATCACCCCTGTAACCAATGTTCACTAGAGCCAAAAGTATAGTCTAACCGATATCACTCACTCGAGATGATATATGGGCTTTGACTATGAGAATATTTTCTAGAAAAAATATTCCAAAACTTTTGCCACAGATAAAGATTCACCAAAACAATATAGTCTCACAGATATCACTCGCCTGAGATGATATATAAGCTTTAACTATGAGAATATTTTCTAGAAAAAATATTCCAGCAAATTTTTCCACAGAAACCAGTAGATGCGTCAGTCAACGCCAAAAAAATAGCACCAAAGGACAATATATATTATTCCAATGTAATAGAAAATTATTTACCTTAGAGAAAAATGTTGTAGATGTCCAAATCCCGTCGCAAGGATTCCCAGTAATAATAATACTAATAACTGCTTGCAATAAAATGTTAGTATAATGATGTTAAAAACCGGTTAAAAACACTAAGCACGTTGTTATAGCACGTTGTTTACTGGCGTCGGAGGACTTCTGGGTGCGACTGACTGTGCACAGTTATTCACGTGTATATATACCCAAACACTTGACACTAAACCCGAGGTGTTCAGCTCAGATAGCCTGGTCCAGAAAATAACTTTAGCCAATGAAAACTCTTTTTACCTTAAAATAGTATGCCTGTGTATAGGTAATGCTTATGTAATCTCTGGATTCGCCCTTTTAGATATCAACTATGTTATCAGCTGACCGCACTGACGCTATTCAAATGCGGGTCCTTTGTTTCCAAAATAGAAAAAGCGGGAAAAATAAAATACGCAGTAGTACTGACCCAAAAAATCTCAAAATAAATAAAGAAACTTATTTAGTAAACAGAAATTATATAATTTGCACGAGTAGAATAATTTCCCGGCAGTATATATAATATAATTCACCAAATAGCCGACTCTTAGAACTCAGAACTCAGAACTCAGATGTCATTTATTCGGCCTTAATTACAAAAAAATGTTTTAAATACACATTGTTGTCCAAATTAATTTAAATAAAGATATCAGGCCAGGGAGACCCCTGTTAAGGTGGGTTTGGATATCCCACCGCTATCACAGGGGCCACCCTGTAAAAGAAAGTAAATAATAAACAACTTAACACATAACTCAAATTATTCAACAAGATATAGCTCATACACTATTAGAAACAAAAAAATATTTAAATGTCCTTAAATTCACTGGAAAAAATATACAATATTAAATATCATAACTAATTGCAGACTTGTGCATTCATACGTACAGTATGTATGTGTTCCTTTTTAAACCATATGCTGGTTTTACCATGGAGGAATTAAGACAACAACAATCATTATAAAGTGTCATGATTAATAGATGAACATATTGACTGAACAACTAATCAATTATTAGTGTTGCACACATAGCATTGCTCAATGATACAAGTTTCTTTATAGGTCGTAATATAGTAGTTTTTAACATATTTAGAATAGCCCTGTAAACTGTGGGTTTCTACCTTGTCAATAATACAATTTGGGGTGTTATTAGTAGTTTCGGGAATTGTGTACCTTATAAATTTTCTTGCAAATTCGTGTTTTATTAAAGGAGTTCTCATTTCCTGTACAGCTCTAGTACTGTTTCTATGTATTTCATTTATATGTTGCAGAGGTAAACTCTGTAAATATGATGGCAATAAATTATTTTGAAATTTATAGTAGAACTTAAGTTCTTGCAGTTTCAGTATATGATCAATTCTGAGCAGTTTCAGATCTTTGAAGATAGGTTCAGTATGGGCATTATATTTCTTTAATTTGATAATCCTAACAGCTCTCTTTTGTAATTTAAGTACACGATCACATCTGTGACCCCACAAGAGTATGCCAAAATTCAAATGAGAAAGAACAAGAGAGTTGTAAAGTAGTAACTTGGTCTTCTCAGGTAATAAGTTTTTCAGATTATTAATAATTCCAATGTTTTTTGAGATTTTGTTGGAGACTTTATCAATATGACTATCCCATGTTAAATTTTCATTCAGTGTGATACCTAAGAAATTAAAGTCTTTAACCCTTTCTATGTCAGTACCATCTATTTTTAATTCAAGTTCCTCTATTTTTCTTTGGGGAGTATGAAAAACAATGTATTTAGTTTTTGATATATTCAATGACAGTTTATTTAATTTAAGCCATTCACTTACTTTATTTAATTCATCATTTATAGCCAGGCTAGGGGATATTTGGATGGAATTATTGCAAATAAGTTTCAGTGTACTTGATAAAGTGGTATCATCAGCATATATAATAAAATCTAGTAAATTACTTGAATTAGCAATATCATTAATATAGATAATGAAGAGGAGAGGTCCAAGTATGGAGCCTTGGGGCACGCCTGTCGTCAAGTTTACAGTCTCAGATGGAGTACCATCAATTTCAACATATTGTTTTCGGTTCGATAGGTAACTTTTCATTAAATCAAGAGGTGTCCCATTTATTCCATAATAACTAAGTTTCTGCAATAATATATGATGATCCAAAGTATCGAATGCCTTAGAAAGGTCAATATATATATTGATTGGTATATCATTTTTATCCATAGATGTCATAATATGATCAACGACCTCTAAAGCAGCAAACTCTGTAGAATGTTGATTTCTGAAACCATATTGACTATTATAAAACAACTTGTTAGTTTGAAAGAAATTATACATTTGTTTAAATATAACCTTTTCAAAAATCTTAGACACAGCAGGTAATAAAGAGATAGGTCTATAATTTGTAAATCTAGTCTCATCATCTTTTTTGTATTTAGGACATACCTTTGCTAATTTCAGCTTATCTGGGAATATACCAGTGCACAGCATTTGATTTATAATAAGGGTTATAGGTTTTAGTATTACATCTTGTATAGATTTCAACAATCTGGTGGAGATTCCATCCCAACCAAAGCTTGTTTTAAGTTTTAGATTATTTATAATTTCTTTAACAGTTTCATCATTAACATTTTCAAATTTAAATTGTAAATTATGTTTTGTAGTAAGATACGTTGTGAAAAGTTTGTTAGTTCGCATGTTGATATTGTGGGCCAGTTCAGGACCTACTTCTGCATAAAAAGTATTGAATCTATTAGCAATGTCTAATTTGTTTGTGATGATTCTCTCATCATCCATGAAGATAGTTGGGAATGATTTTTTTTTCTTTGTTCTATTTAGCAAATCATTTATTACCTTCCAGGTACTTTTAATATCAGATTGGTATTTATGAAATACTTTTTCATAATACAGTATTTGGGCCATGCGTATGCTTTTTTTAAGAATTTTTAAGAAGTTTTCAAGTTATTTTTATACACAAGATAACTAGAGGAATCAGGATCAGTAATTTTCAATTTTTTATACAGGTCATCCTTGTAGTTGATAGAATTGATGATCCCGTATGTAATCCATGGAGATTTTTTATGTTTAGACTTTTTGAACTTGACTGTTTTTGTTGGCATATGTTTATTCCTAGCACTTTGTATTATGTGAGAAAGAATGTCATAATTTATATTGGGATCTTGGTTGAGGTTTAGGTTTGGGGTTGTTTCTTTTAATGAATTATCAATTTCTACTTGAAATTTATTTATAGAGGTATGGTCATTTTTTGTTATTGTAATATACTTTATTGGTGGTTCTTTAATATATATGTTATCTAATGTTAAAAAGTATGGTTGGTGGTCTGAAAATTTCTTCAATAGTATACCAGATGTAGTGTTCAGTGTTCCAGGAGATAATTTGCAAAAGAAATTATCAATCAATGTGCCATGTTTATTTGAAAACCGTATAAGGTCTTATAAGGTTTATACGCACGTGGTATATATACGCTTATTTATACAGATCCAACGATGGCTGTAGAGTCTATTTGTTGTTTCGCTGATGAAATGTTCCTACGTTGGTTGAATTTGTATATTTCCTTGTACGTGTTAATCCCGATGAATATTATTAATATCCGTCAAGATAAGGTACAGAAAAATATTATTTATGGGTCAGTTATGCGATTTTATATTCCAGGAAACGGAGCTCCTAGAAAACACGTCCACCCGCACACGTCCACCCGCACTCTAGAAAACAAATGAATTCACCTATAAGGGAGATAGGTCAAGTTTAGAGGAACAGGACATATGTTACAGGATACGGTAAATTACACTTTAAATATGGTATTAACATCTAAAATAGGTACGTTTCATACCACCGGATGTTTCTGAATAGGATGAATGTTTTATGATAGCTGCCTTAGCAGAGTTGAACAGCACTCAAATATCAAACCTATCTCCAACAGAAGAAAAAGTATGATGTAGTTTCCACATTGTTGTATCTAAAGTTAATGTTTTATAATCTTAGCATAGCTAATGATATGGGTTTCTTATGTGTCAATAATTTTTCCATAATTCCCTCCTGTTATAGTATATAAGTGTTACATGTTGTTTCCTGTTTAGAAAGCAATTATCTTGTCTATAGATAGCTCAATCAGGATTTAAGCAATCCATTGGTGTTTGCTTAAGTTCTGAGTGGCGTTTCCACATTGTGTTACTTTATACTGTGCGAATGGTATTAAATATCACACAAAGGGCCTGTAAAAGGAAAAAATGACTGTGGTTTTATTTAGCTTGTGAATGATGACTGTATGGCACACACATTTCTAATGTTGACATTTAAAATTACTTTGTATCAAATTTACTTAAGCAATCAACATGTTGGGTGCAATAAATGGTTATCTATATACCACGGCTGTAAAAACAAAGAATTGTTCGAGGTGTCAAATGATTTGACAAGTATATTCACTGATCTGGTTTGGGTTAGAACAATTAAAATTCATGTAATAAGGTATTCCTTGATACTATTATTTGTTTAGTGACCATAGATGTATCCTATACCTAAATTTAGAGCTATGCATAGAACAGGTACATGTGTTATAAATTCAGGTTTTTTGGTATTGTTATTGGAAAATAGGAAAAGTATTCACTCATCTGATTGGCTTAATAATTGAATGAAAAGAAACCTACAGTATAAATTGGTATATGAAAAATGATGTTATGTTATGGCTACAGTGACTTTTGCAAATGTTTGGTATCTGTCTGTCTGGTCCTGTTCAGTAATTTGTAACATTGCCACACACACAATATGTACTGTGACAGTTATATGAAGAGATTGACTATTTTATGTGTGCTGTATGCCCATATTAATTAGTTGATGTTATGTAACATTTGACAGCTTTATTGTCACCGCAGTATCGGTTAGGATGTGTTGTTGGCGTGATAAGATTCATTCCTATCTCGTTTAGACTGGTCAGTTTTTCTTAATAGTTTCTACAGTGGCTGCCTTGATATATGGTTTGGTTGCAGTTTCATGTAAATATTTCACTCTTTTCCATCAGTAGATGTTGCTCTTTGCACTTGTGCCATTCAATATCCTGTTTAGTATACCAGGTGTTTGGTTCTATGTGTAATCTGTACACCACACACACCCTTTTCATGGCCACCGGCCGTGGCACAGTTGAATCAATAGCAGCTTATTAGCGCCAGTTCCCTTGTAGTGATCCAACAGTTGTGGGTTCGATCCCGGCCGTGCCGAGATTGAATTCATGATACAATCATTCACGCAAGAGCTGAGGCCTGTGCCAGTGGGTTACCCGTGCCCTTGTAAATTTGTGACCGGGCAGGTTGCCATATTTGGTACCTGAGACAGGAATTTCAGTAAGTCAGTACTCTATCTAAGTGGAGCTCATCACAAAATGACTGGAAAGGTGTTGGTCAAATATGATGCCCAACCAAGTCAGGCCGAGGCATGCCCCTGTCATAGTAATTTTGAAATTTATTGTTACAGTGCCTTTGTTAAAGTCAAAATAAGAAAAAAGTCAAAATGAGAAAAAATGGTTTTATTCCGTCTGATTGTAAAGGAATTACCTATTATTGTGTTACTCATATCTATATCATTAAATACAGGTAAATTACTATATATGTATATGTAATACAGATATAACACTACATTGTGGGATGCTAAGACATTAACATAGTGATATTCCATCAGTATAATGTAAACATTCATGTATGTATGAGTCTAATTTACTGTAAGTTCTTGGTTAATCTAACTGTATGCTCTAGTTGTTTCTTAGCAGACGCTGACCTTGTACACCTAATTGCTTCTCTCACTGAACCAGATGCTGTGTCCTTGAAAGCTTGATGGTATAGACCAATACAACATGCGTTATTGGTGTTATGTATGGTTTGTAACCCTACTAGTGTATGGGGAATGTCTCCGTCGTTGGGGTATGTGGACGGTGATCAGAGATATGATACTGACAAAGTCCTGAGGATGCATAAAACACCCAAGTCTATACAAGTGTGGTTGTCACAATGCTGAGTGTCGTGGATCTTCTAGGCAAGTGGATTCTGGCTCCTGAGTAGCGATTTCGGGGCCTTTTTAAGGAAAACTGAGCATCTGTGTGAGGGCTGCCTACGTGGCGTCTTCTCCGGCTTCGGGGCTGCGCATCTCCTGCCTGCGTGGCTTGGAGGATCACGTCATCTCTATTCGGGGCGAGTAACGTAGCACTCAGTAACCGTATATGGTTTCTTGCCAAAGATCGTAATTGTCTATGATTGTCTATATATGTTTATAAGAGTCTATAGATAGGTAATCTATATCCTACACACGACTCCCCTTCGACAAAGCACGTCCGTGTGCTCAAACGGGAGTATATATATTAATTGAAAAACACACTCTTTGCCTAGACCAGATTACATATGCATAAAATTTCAAAACCGAAAAGTACAAGAACCAAGGACGTAGTGTACATCGAGAAAAGTACTACATTCATGGTCGTCAAAATACGAAAATTTATATAATGGCAAATATATAATAGGTGGATTTTAGGATCTCTATCATAATGTAAATGGATCTTTAGAGGAAAACAGAAAATGTATACAGTCAAGGATATGTTGTGTATCGTAATGAATTATGTTTACAACAACCAGAGAAAGTAGTAGACAGAATTACAACACTTAGATAATGGAATAAGATTGAATTACAATTTTAATATTTCAAACAATACTGGGAAAACAAGGAGGCGCCTACATTTTAAGTATCAAATGTAAAAGAGCAAAAGCTTAAAAGAAGTAAATGGAAACATGGAAGCTCACGTTGCAATACCATAGATGGTATAGCTTTTTTTTTAAAAAAAGGTGAACTTCCCATAAACACGTACGTACAAACTTAGCAAAGTAAAGGATGGACAGGCTACATATCACAATAACGACGAGCCATAAAGTTTGGAAGAAATAAGGCACAAGAACCCAACATAAAATATGGAAGGTTCAACTCCAAGTGTTCGAAGTATCGGCGTTAAAAACCAATAGCCATTCACAAAGGTCGCAGAAAATAAATGGACATGGAATAATATATATGTATAAATATGCCTGGAATGAATAGAGGCTTAACTACCGTGTCCGTAGTTCAAACTGAACTGAACACAGATTTCAGAATTCACATCAATGAAACAGCAAGACCTGCCATGCCATGGGACACGCCAAGGCAGGCAAAGGACTTCAGGATGGACATGGTATGTGGCTGCAAAAGGACATAGCAAGCCTAATAACGATAGAAACAAGTGAAATGTCCACAAGGTGTAGATAGCAGTAACGACAAAATATGGTAGCATCAATATGAGGTAATTACAATATGTGGGAGTAATCAATAGTAGGTAATAAACAATAGTCAGGAAAAATCAAATTTCGGTAATAATCTGTATGTGGTAGTAATCTGTATTTGGTTGGAGGAGAGGAGAAAGAAGAAAAAAAAATGGAAACAACAAGAAGTGCAACAACAAATGCCCAGCAACCATCAAGGTAGAAGGTACCGGAGCACAGCTGGAACACACCTGCCAGAAACAGCGGCAGAAAGCGAGGGTCTCCAATTGGAGGGCAACGATTTATTTTATATAAAGAGAGGTAAATCTGTCTGTGTTTTGTTTGGTGATGATGAAAAACAAATGCGTAAGAAGACAGGGACACACTGTTTCAAAAGACGGACGTCAATTTGACATGGAGTAATCATCAACCCAAGGGTGGAGGAAATGTACCAACGGCTCACGGACAAAAGTCTGGAGGATTGTAAGTGGTTGATCCTAGAAAGGATAAGTCAATCTAATCTGATACAGATTATCATGAAGGAGATTCCAGGAAAGCACAAAACAAACCGTAAAATGCAAAAGCATTCTGAAGAAAGTCAAACAGATCACTCTAAGCACTGGTAATAGCACTCTCCAATGGGTAAACGTAAGAGTTAGGCAGTTAGCGCATCGCAACAAGCGAGTTACCCCTTCAACAGAGAGGTTGCAAACCCTTTCTAACATAGTGATTACTTAATGGCGTCAACACTCCAGATTCAAAATATCATATTGCACAGAAAGATTTTAAATATCTTAATATATAAGGCTTACTCACAGTACATATGGATAAAATGCTTGTAATGAATATAATCCTTTCAAAAATTCATATATCATAACGAAAGAGGCAGTGGATGATATAAAACATAATAAACATAATACCATTTGAAAACACAACATGTAAAAGTAGTGTTCGACATATAAATAAATTACAAATAAACGACAATACCTGAGCATTCTGCGTATCTGAGCATTTACTATTGTAGATGGCTGTTGGTTATTTGAAAAAGATAAAAGTATATAAGAGAACAATATCAAAGAAATATAACATCAATACATCAAATATGTATGCAATAAATTCCCCCCAAAAAAACAAAATTTTACGTGTAACTTGGACTATCACGAAAGAAAGGGGGACCTTGACGTCCAGGTGGCATCGTATGTCACCCAATCTTTTCTTGATCTCAGCATCGTTTCGCCACTGTTTACGAGTTTGCGCAATGACGTGAAAGTGGGTCAGTTTATTCACTGGAGTGACAGCAACAATCTGGAGCTCAACAACGTAGTGGTGCTTGTGACGTCATATGATGTATTTCTCTTTGCGTTTCCATGACGTCATCATATGTAATATTAGGTCTACCTTATATTAAACAAGAAAAAATGGTGCTCCACATGTAACACGGATGCGAAAAAATAACAAACAAAACAAAATTTATAATAAACAAAACAAAAATTACAATAAACAAATAAAAAATTACAACAAACAAAACAAAAATGACAGCAAACAAAACAAAATTTAAATAAACATCAAAATACATTTAAACACAAACAATCATTGCAAACTGATGGGGTAGTTGAAATTATTTTTGTTCATCTTTTAAAAACATTTAATTTGAAATATGAATGATATTTTTAGCACAACTGTATGCAAAGATGTGCCTTTTCACACTTGATTACGTAAGTTGCCCTAATATCGCTCGGAAATCATCGATCAGACTTTTGTTCTAATTGTCCGATTTACACCAAATTTGAAATAAACTTACTGAAAATTCCTTGTTCTAGCGATTGGGAAGCAATTCCAAGTAATTTAAAGAGATAATTTATGAAACGATGGGCGAACACGATGACATAGTTTTGAACATTCTGCTTTTACATCACGCACTTCTTCTCTTTTGTTTACTTCTTTTAATTAAGTATTCATACGCCTGGGCGCATGTGCAAATTGGAATCTTGCATGCACACAGACGAACACTCCACAGTGGCGTCAGTTGCTTGAACACAGAAAAAACCACGTGCACAGAAAAAACCGAATCACAAACCACAGGAAATGAATACTCATTTCCCACGATCGTACCATCACAGAATAACACAGATAGTTCCTATTTTTGACAAAGATTACCTGTCGGCAGTGGATATAAAAAAGGACCATCCGTGTTACAAACATTTGAAATGTTTGTTGTATTTTTTGTTTTGTTTGTTGTAATTTTTGTTTTCTTGTGTTATTTTTCCCCGTCCGTGTTACATGTGGAACACCACTTTTTCTTGTTTATTCTATTCAATTCAATTCAATTCAATTCAATATTTTATTTCAGACTCAACAATCTTGATAATACACATTGAGGTCCATAGTTTAAGAAAAATAATAATAATTAAGTATTAAACAGTAATATACAGTGAATATTATGGGACATTTACCCATTATCAAAATTTTCATAAAGTGTTCTGTACCAATATTTCCATATTGCAGATGTATACTTTATATCACAGGCCAGTATGCTTTGTATTATCACATTTTCAGACTTTTCAATTCTGCCAATGAATTTAAAAATCAAATTTCTTACAAGAGCTATGCAAGCAGGAACATTAATATTAGCAAACATCAAACTAGCACTATGATACCTTGGTAGGCGTAGCAACATTCTCATAATGTCATTATAAGCAACTTTGAGATTGTTAAAGCTATATTTATGAAAATTCCACCACAGCTGTGCTGTGTATAAAGGCGTACAAAATGTTTTAAACAAGCTAACTTTAACATCAGTGGTACACATGTGAAACTTTCTTACAAGTACATTACCCTGTCCATATATTTTACAACATTGCCTGTATATATCTTTATCGTCTCTAAAATCATCTGAGATGCAATGTCCAAGATACTTTACATTATTAAATATTTTTAATAGCTCACCATTTAAAAAATAGTCAGGAAAGTTTAAATGTTTATCTTCCTTAGATCTAATTATCATCAAAGCACTCTTTTTTGGAATTATATTTAATATCATGTTCTATCCCATATTGAGAGCAAATTACAAAACCACTATATGGACAGAAAATAATCAAATCATCAGCATACATAAGATGGTTCAGTAGAACATCACCAATAATACAACCAATTTTGCATTCATTCAATTTCTTCGATAAGTCATCCATGTATACATTAAACAGATAAGGGGACAATATGCCCCCTTGGCGTACACCATTACTTACATTAAAAGGATCAGACATACAATTACCCCATCTGACAACCATTGTCTGATGAGCATACCAATACATTAAAATTCTAATTAAATAACCATGAGTACCACGTTTAACTAGTTTTTCAAACAATTTAGTATGATTAACTTGATCAAATGCTTTAGAAGCATCAAGAAAAGTCATAAACATTGTAGCATTAAGACTACGATATTTCAAAACAATCTCTTTCAGAGCATAAATACATAAATCAGTGCCATGTATTCTTTTAAATTGATTAGCATGATTAGCATGAGTTATCACATATTTTTTCCATTCTAGTCAACATTAACTTCTCTAATACCTTAGATAAAATACTTGCAAGGGCAATAGGCCTGTAGTTATCTTTACTGTTTATTTTACCAGACTTGTTCTTAATTACTGGAAAAAGAATTATAGAAATCATTTTATCTGGCAAACACCCATGGACAAAAAAACCAGTAATACATTTTGACAGCATTTGTAAAATCCTAGCACTACAATTCTTTAAATGTTCAGCATATATCTTATCCAAGCCACAACTCTTATTGCTGTCTAAAGTAATAATAGCATCTTGTATTTCATCAGCAGAAACAAGCATTTCATCACAATATTCAACATCATATTTAACATTATTTACAGTGTTACGTAAACAATTAAATAAATCATTGAAGTTATTTTTCCACAACTCAATAATTTTATCACTACCAACAACACCCTCCATATTAGTTGGCAAAGGTGTTTTATAATTATTAATCAATTTAACCTCTTTCCAAAACTCATCTATACTATTATTCTGTAGTTTTCTAGCAAGTGAATCTCTTCTCATGGCATCTTCATTGTTCTTTATAAATCTTAAAGCATATTTAAATCTTGCATTTGTATGTTTCTTCAGCTCAAAAATAGAACCCTGTCTGGGTTTACCCTGTTCACGCCACATAATAAGTGCATCTCTTGCTACAGAATGTAAATCAGATACATGTACATTCCAGCCAGGCCTATGTTTATCTGTACAAGTTTTAAAGTTAAATAATGGTTCACTAGCTGCATGTAAACAATCCACAATATTATCATAGTAAGTGCATAAGTCATCAATATGTTTAGCATCTTTACAGCTTACATTTCTACATCCAGCAACATCATCTGACATTGCAATATTCTGTAATCGGAAATCAGTTGATCTGGCATAATTATCAATATCAGGTTTCTTTAGTCTAGACCAATCAAGTTTACATTTGGTACAGTCATTACCAGTTAACAAATGAACACAATTTACATTTAATGATATTTTAACAGGTATATGATCAGATGTTTAGTTTGACCAGAGATATTCAACACATGTTTAAATATCTCTGGTTTTACTTATTGCTTTTTCCTCATCAACAGTAAAAGGTTTTCTCATTGAGCTCTCTACAGAACTTTCTTTCTTCATCTAGTGTTTTGCTCATGGTGCCACCTGGTGCAAAATTAGACAGCATAATGGCACGCGCCGAACACGCTTGGAAGAAATTGTGGGGTCACGTGACAGGCACTTTATTTTTCGCACTCCAAACAGCGGTAGCCTCACATCCGGCGCAGTCTTTGGCGCTGTTTGAACAGTGCTCATTTGCATAACATTCATCAACAAGGAGGCACCGGCCATATTGGTCTGTCGTCGTGTGTTTTTATCTTGGATTTTATCTTATTTTAGCGGTTTTATACGAATACTAACTGACATTGGATTGTAAATACGTACACAGGAGTATGTTGGGATACCAGGGCAGTGTGGTGGTCTTAGGACTATGTTTCCTCGCTTTAGTAGCCGCCTCAAATTTACCAGGTAAGTTCTCAGCTCGAAAATGTGATTTCCTGACGTTGAGGTTTGATCAGTTGAAAGTTGCAGCAAACAAACCCGTGTGAGCCAGCTCAAAATCGGTCGGCGACGATTTCATCATATCACATATACAGAATATAATATATTTATTTAAAGTGAGAGAGAATTTAGCTCAATATCGACCGTGAAATGGTGAAAGTTTTGGCCAGAAGTGAACGGTTGCTGAAACCACAACTCCCTGTCTCGCCATCTTGAATACATCAGTGCAATTTCATGCGCAAAGCATGGATGTGTCACGAATTTCTGAGGTCAATCTCTGAGAGATTTGAGGACATGTCACTTAAAATTCATATCCAACTTCCAGATCAACATCGCATTTATGATATCCATTCCTCTCTTGTTAACTCTTTGCGACTGAATTATGGTTTTCCACGGCTTAAAGTTCACGGGTTTTAAGGATGTGTATTCAAAAAATCTTTGCTTCCAGACATTCATTTCCAGAGATGAATAATTCTCACCTTTCAAGCTCTTTGATCTTTTCGGTGCACTGCACCTGTTCTTGTTTATCAGACGTAGTAACCAGTAATTCACCAAAAGTATTTGACATGTATATTGGACTAACCTTTGGAACCAAACTAGGAACTTATAAAACGTAAAGTCTGGAATTTTCACCTGTCCTGTTTGATGAAGATATGATCCAGGATGTGAAATGTGTCTGTATGCCTTATTTGGAATTGAAGGGATTTCCTAATAAGTGCTGAATACTTAAGGTGAATAAAGAGTAGAATCAAATATTTAGATAACAATTGGCACACAAATGAAGAATGATTTCCAAAATCACTTAACAAACTTGCTTCATAAAATGTTCAGATCTTGACTGCAATTGGAATATTTCTACACAATTTTATCATAAAACATATAATTATTGTATTAATTAAGGTATATAACTTAAAGTCTTAAAACTATTTGAGAACAGTCTTCCTGATAACCGCCGGACCGCCGGTCCTGACTGATAGTTTCTGCCACGGTCCGACATATTTTCCGCCGTCGTCGGACCTCATGTCCGACATATATTTTGTGAAAATTCTAACTTTTCTCAAAACTTATCCCTCGATAAGATCGGCAGTCATTTTTAAAGTAAAACGTAAATAAGAAGTGTCAGGGATCCATCATTGCGCAATACATTAATATTTTCAATGCGAATGAATAGCGACCGATCATTTTCGCGCCAAAAATAAGAGCCTGTCCCCGTCACTTCCGGTTTTCGTAATGACGACCTCGTGTCTTGTACGCGTATTTAAGCATTGTTAAACTTGCATTTTCTCTGACTTGTGCATACTTTAAACTTATTAAATGAAGGCGGACTATTGCTGACACGTGTCAGAATATTTCTGTGTGTAAAATAAAACAAAGATTTTAATTATATCGCCGTTTGGGAAGCTTGTATCTGGCTTGTTTACTTTTCACGCTGATATACTTTCTTTTTTTTTCGGTCCGGTAAAAATGTTTTCGGTCCGACAAAAAAGTCATCTTTGCCGGACCGAATGTCCGTTGAAGGTCTGGCGACTATCGGGAAGACTGTGAGAACAATCAATTTACTGAATTGAAAGCAATAACATCACAAATTACAGTACCACAAGTTTCCCTTTTGAGTCACAATCGGAAACCAGGGGAAATTTGGGAACTAAAACCATTGATATGTTAAAGTCTTCCTGAATTCTTTTATTCTCTGACCCCAGGCGAATAGATCATTACCTTTGTTAGTCGTGACATGTCTTGGGGTGCGGGTTGTCATCAGTCATGGCCAGTGGTCAGTAGTATAGCAAGGTGTTAGTTTCTTATCTCAAATATTGATAAGGGAACGTGTGTGGCTGTGACAATAATAATACCCCTGGGAGAATAACACACCTGGTCTGTTTCTAGGAGCCAAACATTCTGCCACTGTGCTTGTCTGACACTAACATTTACCCTTGTTTATGCTCATGTGACTTGTGTCAATATCAAGTCAAACTGTCCAGATTATGTATATTGCTTAGCTTTCCTTTAAATATTATGTCAAGGTTCAAGTTACTCCTAACCCCCCCCAATGAATGGATAAAAATTATGCCTAAATTTGATTTTTCAAAAAAAAAAAAAAAAACTTGGACCATAGTCTGGAATACAGTTTTAAATGTTGTTTGCTATAAGCCACTTTTAATCAATAAGATAAGGGAAAATAATAGGAAAAAATCCTCAAATGTTGCTTGCTCAGGGCAGGCACAAATTTCAAATGGTGTTGTGTTATATTACATTTTATACAAAGAACAGTTTGAATGAGTTGAACAAAGTGGAGCTGGACTGAGCACTGTCTTGAATGGTAAAATGAGACATAGTATTTGTCATGTCGGCCTTCAGACAGGAGGTGTTCCCACATTCTCTGCATTGGAAAGATCTGCTTGACCTTCGTGATACAGGGTCTGAAGTATGCATAGATTTGCCCCATTATAAATTCCGGTACGAGGGTGAAGTACAGCTAAGGGTAAACTGGCGACATGCATGGGTTGCCTCCTGTCAGCCATTTGGCACACATGGGGGTGAGTTAAATAAAGTAAATCACCAAATATGCATTCCAAGAACTCGATTTCCATTTTTTTGGTTTGTTTAAAAAGCTGCCTGATTGGCAGGAGTTGAGTGTGGAAGTATGAATTATGACATTTAACTTAGAAGCAAAGACCTTTTGATGATTTTGTTTGATTTAAATTCGTTTAATTCGGTGCCATTGTGTGAAGATGGATGTTGGCTTTTTCAAATGGGCTCTTTAACCCAGAGATTACAAAACAGGTTCCAGAGTTGATGGCTCCCTTTGAATTTAGGTGACACTTTAGTGGTACAAAGGTGAATTATATGGGCAAAAGAAAGGACTCAATGCAGATGCCAGAACCCATAGAAGTTAACATCTCCAGTACATTCAAAGCCTAATGTAGGCCGACACCAACAACAACAACTAAACATTGTTTCTGAATGTGGTACTTTTTTCTTGTGAGGCATACTTTATATCTTGACACACTAAATGATCATTGCCATCTTCCTTGAGTCAATGAATACACCCATTTGCAGACAGTTCTTGAACATCATTCATTTTATTGATATCAGCGCCTCATTATTTTGAATTACAGCAACCATCCAAATTCATCTGTCATGTTTAATTGTTTGTACAAAGGTGATTATCATTCTCACTGTGATACATTCAATAATATATCTTTATGAGTTCAATATGTTGAGCAAATTATTGAAATAATACAACAAATGCACAGAGTAAAATAACGTATGAGACATTTTGCCTCATTCTAAAACCAATATCACACAATTTATGGAGCGGAGGATGAGTGTTGTTGGACTGGTCCCAGATCTGTCTGAGGTGTGTGCTCCAGCATATTTGATGGTGGAATCTCTTCAGTTTGGTGGGTATTCCTAAAAGGAATCTTCAGGAAAGCTGGAAGCGACTTCTTTCATTCTCATTTGACATTGACAATTTATGAATGGTTGTGACCAAACCTCCGTTTTGCTGCTCAAATAAATGTGGTCACACATGGCTATTTTGACTTAATTATTTTTTGGCTCCAACTGACGAACACCTGAATATAGAGATGTTTGAAGTCCAGTCTCCACATCAGATTACTGACATAATCTCTCCAAGATAAGCCAGTGTTTTTCCCATTTCTACCCCTGAGCTACAGAGGCTGAGCTAACCACAAGGCTAATTAACTGCCATGTTGGATGTGCTGCCTTGATTTTTACATGGACCAGTGTTTACAGTTACAACTGCGCAATTAGCATGCCCCCTACTCAGACATGGAGGGGACAGGCCGGCCACGGTGATTAGTTCACCAGGTGTTGGTCAGCAGGTCAATTTCACTGTGAAATCAACATGAAATCAGCGTCATGCCCTGGCTGACATTTACCAGACACTCTGTGAGTCATTAGCCAGGTCATTACGGCAGCACTCAGAACTCATTCTAGCCATACCCCCCCAGGTTGAATGTGCGTGTGGTCGGTGTTTCTGAATTTGAGCTTGCCCTATTGCCCACAGCAAGTAACTTTTGGCCAGGGTCAGCAATGAAAAAAACTATTCTCCATCATAAATTTGACTGGTTTAAAACAGGCTAAGGGAAGCATTTAAACCATATTATAGTACTCACCTACCGGTACACGTACACAGGTATTAAAATGACAATTCACTGATAGGGGGGGTCACTGGTCACTGCAGATTTATTAAATTATTATCAATATTTATCTATCTCTGATTTGATTGTTACTTTCCCTTTTGAAAATTTGTATGCTGTGAGGGTCCCTTTCGGAGGGGGCTGTAACTCAGTAAAATCTCTGATATGTGTTTTACATTATTAAGAAGTAATAATTAAGGAGTTAGATATGATTACATCTATAGATATTTATATAATTTGTGAGCATGACGAGTGATTTTCCCCTTCCTCTCAAGGTTTAAGTGGAGTTGAAAAGTACATCATTTGAGTAATGGAATCTCTAGCATGATCTATTTGCTTGTACAAATGATTTATATCAGTATTGTTTGAACAGGTTTAGATTCAGGGAAAAAAACATGCCAAAAACAGCACTTGTTTTTAGTGAGTGACATTGGCATGGGATTCGGGATGATCAATATCTTTTGAGTGGAGTCACTTTCAGGTCAGATTTGTGTGACTCTAATAGGCATGGTTTGACCTGTGATGATAAGTTCATCAGTACCTTCAATATGTATACAATGGACGGATCCCTTCAGTATACAATGGAGTGTATGCTGGGAAGTCCATGTCTCAGGAGGTCGTCCTGCGATCTGCATTACACACATACTCAGACCGGACGGAATACTCTAGTGATTCACACAATAGGCTGCTGGGAGTGAAATTAGCATTTTGGTGAGGTTAGTTTGGCAAGCAGTCCGGGAGGATATAGAGTGAATATTATATAATCTCTTATCATCTGATGCCAGACATTTATAGATATTTATGGCACTTGCATTTGAACAATATAATAATTGTTTGCCATTTCCTGTCTGAAAATATGATGTCAAGTTCAGGGCTTTATATTTTCACTGGACCATTGGCCCTGGAGGATTTTTGGAACTTCTGGGTCAGTGTGGGCATCTTAATTTCCCAGATTTTAATAAAGTTGGTTTTTATTGTGTTATGTTATGTCAGACAAGAAGTGCAGGTAGATCCAGGAACAACCAAACGTTTTGGGCTGGGGACCAACAATCTTGGAGTTGAGGCCTGAATTTCATGGTTCTTGATGAGGAAGTATGTGGTGTTATCGACTCATTCATAACACACAGCAGGTCTTTGTATGTTATTATTATCCTTGGAACAAAGTTTGAGGAGACAGACACCACAGAGTGAGATTGCAAAGGTGTATTGGGGGGTCACTGAATATGATAAACATCATGAGCATGATAAACATCATGAATATGATAAGCCTTACAGTCTTCCTGATAACCGCCGGACCGCCGGTCCTGACTGATAGTTTCTGCCACGGTCCGACATATTTTCCGCCGTCGTCGGACCTCATGTCCGACATATATTTTGTGAAAATTCTAACTTTTCTCAAAACTTATCCCTCGATAAGATCGGCAGTCATTTTTAAAGTAAAACGTAAATAAGAAGTGTCAGGGATCCATCATTGCGCAATACATTAATATTTTCAATGCGAATGAATAGCGACCGATCATTTTCGCGCCAAAAATAAGAGCCTGTCCCCGTCACTTCCGGTTTTCGTAATGACGACCTCGTGTCTTGTACGCGTATTTAAGCATTGTTAAACTTGCATTTTCTCTGACTTGTGCATACTTTAAACTTATTAAATGAAGGCGGACTATTGCTGACACGTGTCAGAATATTTCTGTGTGTAAAATAAAACAAAGATTTTAATTATATCGCCGTTTGGGAAGCTTGTATCTGGCTTGTTTACTTTTCACGCTGATATACTTTCTTTTTTTTTCGGTCCGGTAAAAATGTTTTCGGTCCGACAAAAAAGTCATCTTTGCCGGACCGAATGTCCGTTGAAGGTCTGGCGACTATCGGGAAGACTGGCCTTACTGTATTCATTATAGAGTCTTTATTATATTCTGACTTGATGGAGTTTGATAATATTGACTGACAGATTTCAAGGGTTAGATTGTGTAAGAGGGTTTTCAGGGTTGATTCAGGAGTGGTGCTCAATATTGAATTGACTGATCTATCAAATCCAAACACCTTTAAGCTTGACTTGACAATAGTTTCCCAGGACCAAACGAAAATGACTTCACATTGGTGCTGGTACATTTTTAATGACTCTCGTAGAGACTGGCTGGTTGCTAGGCTCAATAATGCAACCCTGCACTTGTGCATGAAGCCTTATGCAACTTTAATCAGGTAAACGGAAAAGTGGTATTTGTTTATATTAACGTTACTATTAAGATAATTTACATAAAATTATGATTTGAAAAATAGCTAAATTTACATACTAACACAGAATAGTAAAAAGTAGTCAAATTCTGACTGAAAATTAGCCGTCTAAGATGAAATAAACATTTCATTTTCAAACTCTAAAAAATATATATGTCCTTCAGAATCATATATAAAGGTAATTTAGCATTGAAAAAAATGATATTTGTCCATAAATTAACGAGAAATTGAATGGTTATGACCGAAAAATGCTTTGTGACCCATTTAACTTGCAACAGTCCTGTTATGTAAGTCATCAACTCAATAATTAAATTGACTTGATTTTGTGCATTTATCATGGTTATAATTCTAAGCTTTTCATCCAGAAACAAAGCTCTATATAAATGCTTTTGTCTTATTCTTTAGCAATTAAACTAATTTATGAAGTTAGTATGAATGATCATAACTACTCATAACTACGAATAAAATAACTGTAAATGTAAAATATCAATCTGTAAACTTTTTGTTACTGCAAATTTATCAATGTATAAAACAAACATGTGAATTGTGAATATAAATATGCTTAGCTTTCAGCTGTATTTGAATAGTGATGAAATGTGTCATTAATGGTCTTCTGTAATGTTTCACACTGGTGTTGACCTGAACAATTCAGTGGTGGCTGTCTCTGTTTGACCAGCCTTGCCTAACCAATAGACAATAGTAATTCTATCTGAATACTTTACAATCAAGTACCTAATGAAAGTGGATATATATTTAATGGTTAATAGCAGATTTTCATTTTTATTAGCTAAATTTTGAATGAAGATATCATTAGTGTTTGAATAAAACTATTTAATTTTTTTTTCCACATTTTTTTCAGTACACATTTACTTTAAACTTATGTTCATTTTTATTTGAAAAGTAAAGCACATTTTCAGTGAGATCAATACAATTTCTAAATTCAACATGGATATTGCAGTCCAAAATATCAATGATGAGTATCTAGAGAGCAAATTATGAGAAAAATACACATTTAGTGCTGTTAGCAAATTATTTATGAATACATAGCTCTAGAATTATTTACTCATCTGATAATGCTTCCAAAAGTGACTGACATAACAAACGTTGGGATGTGTACATTGAGTGGAAGCTTTGTGTGAGAATAGGGATCGCATCCGTTAGCAAGGACAGGTAAAGCTTAGTGAATGCACCAGCTTGAGACGTGGAAGTATGCCTGACGTACATATGTAATGTGAATGCGTTCGGTAGGTCGGGAGAGAGAGAGTTTGGTTGTCAGTGTTTGCATGAATGCGGTAGGTCGGGAGAGAGAGAGTTTGGTTGTCAGTGTTTGTATGAATACTTTGAGGTGAAGGTGCAGAAAGGAGCACACACGAGTCCTGGCTGTGATCCAAGCTGTATAGTTTAGCTGTGCCTGTCCATTGTAATGAAAGTGCCTACATGTATAGGACTTTGCGATCCCTCCTCATATCACCTGCTTAGTTTGTGCAAATTATTAGTATTGAACCACTTTGAGAATTATTAATCTCTACGGAAGTCGCACGTCAACAAATACTGTACCTAAGCTTAGTGGAGCGGTCATTTCAAACGATTGCTATTTAAGGTTTAACATGTTATGCTATCTAAGCCACTTTTGTATGAAGATATTTCACTTTTCCCCTGGCTGTTTATTGGTTTGGGAAAGTTTGCAAACCTCTTATTATGCCTTGTGTTATGACTGGTTTTAAAAGCGGCATTTTCCTATTTGAGGGCCCTCTCTTTTACACCTTGTTTACAAAGTTTTTATTGTTAGAGCCAGCGTTGACAAGATTACAGCTTTATAGGGAGATTTTAGAGGATTGTAAATTCACCCATAAAAGGCTCATTCAATCTTGTTTCTTACAGTTCTTTCATCCAGGATTTATTTGAGTAAAAAATCTCCACTTAAAAACTAACTTTGATTTAAAATTGATCATGTTTTGGCGAGTAATATGGCATAACCTAATTAGTACTGGAATGCTGTTTTGCCATATGAACTTTATGAGTCAGACTCAGTTTGGAGCTGACAGTCAACTTTCATCGCTAACTTTGGTATCATCATCCAGTTAAGCCATCAGCCAATCTGATAGTAATTATCTTAATATGAACCAGGCTGACTGAACAGAGACAGAATCTTCTGACCATTGAATGCTATGCCCAATGCATTTCTCAACAGCCCAAACATTGATATGGTCACGCAGCACATACCTGGCCCAACAAAGTGATTCCAACGGCCTCAAATAATTTTCATATAATTTGTAGATCAGACTAGAAAATTTTATCACATCCATTTATTATGCCTCATATTTGGTAACATAAGGTCATGATATATTTGCATGACTACATTGAGGTTTGACTCCAACTGTCTGTGGACTGGTACCAGGTGTGTACATGTATGTTCAGGTAGTTGAGGGTTGAGAGGGTTAATGTGTTCATCATGGTTAATGTGTATGTGATCATATTTTTCATTTGCTGACAATATCTATCAGGAAATTTACATGTGTGAAATAAGCTAGTGATGGGCTTATTATTTACCACCAGACAGCTGTGAGTGATCAAGTCAACAAAGGATAAAGGTCATGTAATCTCATACAGAAATAGATATTTGACCCTGACTGTTTTGTTCTCATTTGTGCAAACTTATCCTATTTTCACTTATTGATCAAAATTTGAGCATATCCAGTTACAGCAAGTAACTTTTGGCAAGAACATGCAATTTTTGGGTGGTTTTCTACAATTTTTAAAACCAGGCAAGGGGCGAGTACTTAACATTTCAAACCATATTTTAGACACGCTTCATTCTTCTCTTTCCATGCTGTATGGAACCTCTGGGAATGAAAAAAGGGTCATAAGAAGTAATTGAAGACCTTTGGTAAAAGGCAGGGATTGGACTTGAGAAATCCTGTATGTGCACTTTATTTGCCAAGGAGGTGAGATTGATCATTGTGTACATTATGCACAAGATTGAATTGATCTGAACATCAGGAAGCTCAATATTTCTAATTTATCAGGAAACAGTCATGCTCAGCCCTATGGATGAAACATTTATCATCTCATGTTAGGAAGGATCCATGGTCCTTGTCAAACAGAGGAACAGAAAAAAAATGAAAGGCCCTTTGGGGGGAGGCCTTGATATTGAGAAATATGCTAGCGGTGCAGAAGCCGTGCATAACCAGATGAAGATCCCTGAATTACCAAATATGTACGGCTACAACTGTATCCATATAAAAGCTGACATTTATATAGCGCTGATTCCAGACTTTATCTGCACATAGCACTTGATAGTAACTGGCCTGGGATTCAAACCGGGAATCCCTTTGTCTCAAGGTGAATGTTCTACCAATGTAGCTAGTTCAACCACTTATATATATACAGAGAGTATAAGGTAAGTGGTGTGGTAGCACTGTATAAGGAGGGAACGCTCTCACTGTAGGCAGGGTCAGCAAGCCACCCTGAAGCTCTCAGCATTGCAGTATTGATCTGAAGCACCACAGCCCTAATGGCACCATGGTTTTAGTCACATTTGTCCTGGGGTGAGAAATGGCTGGGCGAGACGAGAGATCAGACTCACTTAAACTCACCACAACCAGTGTTCACCCCAATGTATTTTGGAGATTGACTATCGACACAAGCTACAAAAATAATGTCTGGCATTGAAATTTGACACAAGTTTGCAATTGACTTGTGGTCAAAGTGAACCGATATGTTTATTTTTCACTGAATGCTTTTTCTTCAGCATATTTCTCAAAAGAAAAACTATATACGAACATTACTTGAAGGTATATTATCAGAAAAATGGTATAATATCATGATTGATGGTTTCATTTCACTCATTCCAGTTAGATAAGAACATACCAATTGTAATCACAGTAAGCACAGGATTGATACCATTCAACTAATATCATTCTGAAATGCTTGAAAAAAAAATAGCTGAAATTTTTGGATTTGAAAAAATAAAGACATGACTTTCCACCAAACATTAAGCTAGTTCAGCCATGACAACAATTGAGGAGCTAATCTTTCACATTTGAACTAGTAATTTTATTGCCCCTACTTTTTAAAAGGTTTTGCTGTCATCATAATTGAGTGTGAAAGATATGTTATTTGTGACTCTTGTTACTTCGTTGCCAGTATTATGCCATCACAACTTGGCATCTGGAAGAACATCTTCTATATATGATGTCACCAAAGTTGGAACTGCCCCAGATTTAGGCTTGAATATAACCCTGCCATTTACCATTGTTTAGGGACATATGCTTTAAATAGCAGATACCTTATTTGGAACAGCCCCAGCTTCTGGGTGGCATCAGCTGGCAACCACCCTCGCTGGAACAGCCCCTAGATTCACGGGTAGGATCCTGAAGAGAAGCTGGAGTAGCAGCGAAACGGCTGGTTTATCACGGATGGTCTTTGAAACCGGAGATTGAGAAGCGAGCGCCACAGCGACAGAGCAGTAAAAAGGATTCATAGAGTGGACATTAATATTGAGGCTGGGATGATAAGATGCTGTGGCACAGGGCTGGCTTTATGGGGGACGCAGACTGAGAGATAACATTGATTATGACTGGCTGTCTTACCGCTGCCGAACTGCCAAACCCTAATGTGTCCCTGGATGCCAGTGTTTGTTAGGCGCAAAGAAAGTGGGAAGAGAGAGAAAGTAAAACTGACAAGATGTAAACACAGAGGATGCTGGAACCACACACATACAGGGAATCTACATCTCTTAGTTTGGACATCTGCTGGGATCCTGTTTGGTGGGGGTGGGGGGGGGGGGGGGGGGGACATGAAACAATGGTTCAATAAAATCACAGATGTCTCATTCTGATCCATGCCTCAGGGAATAATGTGGACCTATTTAAGGTTTTAACGCAATTTGTGGTGTTCAATGTGCAGTGATTGCTTGTTATACATGTATACATTGTAATCCCATAGAAAATGCCTTTTAATTGCTGATAACATTTACTCATTTAACCTGGAATTGTCTCATTACTTGTTCAAGGAGACAAAATTCACATGAATTCTATTCTTGAACCATCTCTGCATCTGTAAGCAAATCCAAGCGGCAAATTTGTTTTGATCATGCAGAGAAAATTCTGTTAGCACATATGTCCTGACTGCATCGTGTAACACCTGCTGAAGAGTATATAGAGGTTTATAATTGTGTATATGGAGTAAAGTATATCAGGCTTTTGCATGTAGGATTTTGGTCAATGGCCCAAAAAGGTTTGACTGAGTTATAGAAAGTATGGAACCTCACAGCATAAAAAAGGTTCATGAGGGATGGCAACAGTCAACAAAAAGGTAGACTAACCCAAAAATCATTGGCCATTAATTGTAAATTACTATTACATAAAGTAGTGAAAAATAAAAAGTTGAGTATGAGACGGGATAGTTGTTGTATGATTCCTGACCATGACATCTAACTTCAATATGTGACTTGACTGTGGGGTATGACACTTTTGACATTGGAATGTAAATATCTGCCTAAAATTCAGTTTTTTTGTGTGTAGATTTTAATGTAACAATTCATTTGGCCAACATGGTGGGTCCAGAAATACTTTAGGTGAATGCTGGGTATGACCGACACAAATATGACACTAGATTAAAAGATATGGCATCTAACTGGGCTTTGACACTAGATTAAAAGATATGGCATCTCACTGGGCTTTGACACCTAGCCAGACTGGCTGACGGAGCTGTGCCACGTAGCTTTAGGGTTTTATACCTGTATGATGAGATCTGACTGTGAATATTTATCGCCTGGGACTCCCTGGGCATTGGTTGGTCATCCCTATGTTATATAAGCTGAATAGCCTGGTAGACACTCTTAATGCCTGACCTCAAATAACTACCCAACCTTTATTATTCAGAGTGGCCAGGAGAATAAAATCACCCAAAATGGGCCGGAACACTTTCATATTAAATAAGGATTGAGAACATTTTGTCACTGTTGAATTTTATATTTTTTTTGGTCAAATTTGGATATACATGGTCCCATCCATGTCAGAAAAAGGTCACACTTGACTGCTTTATGACTATTTGGCCAGGAATATATTTGGTAATAGTCCTGTCGTTTTTTGGTCCTGTTTATGGGTCTGGCTCTGACAGATATCTCGCCAAGTATGATGCCGAGACTAGCAGTGAGCAGACATAAAATCCCAGAGAAATCCCCCCTGAAATGATTTAGACCAAGCTATCCGCGATGCAGAGTGGCTCTGACTGCAAGTTATGATTGTAATTAGCAAAAGCCAGCCTATCTGAATGGTGAATGCTGCATGATTATTGAACTATCTGACATCATGGCTGGGTCATTATGACCCTATTTTGGTCCTTATCATAAATGACCACAATTGGAAATTCGACTGATCAATGCTGTAGTTTGTCCATCTGTCAGGTTAAATATCTCCACTTGATCTGGACAATACTGGACAAGTCATTGATCCGGCTTGATGTGGATAGGGTTACATAAGAGCCAGATTGAGTCAGGCAGCAGTGACCTTGCAGTGACCTTACGTGACCTCGACCAGACCCGGATCAATTGAGGTGGTTGGCATGGACACATTAATGACAGCAATAACAAAGAAGCAATTACACATCCAATATACCAGTCATATCTAATCATTGCATCACAAGATACATTGTTGATACATTATGAACACATTTAATGATCCGCTCTATAACCTTATGTTGCTATGTGTATTTGTTAATAATTCTGTTTTCCCTGAGGAGAGCTCATTTAGCTCGGAACCACCAGGCGGTAGGAAGTCAAAGACAAAGACCCAGGCTTGCTGCGTTTGTCAATAAGAATGATCTAAAAATAAGTTTAACTCAGCCATTAGGGCTTAACATTAGTACTAAAGGTTTTCTTTAAGCAACAGGGACAGTATTGTTCAGTTTTAAAATTATACTTGCCTGTAATTAAGTAAAGATATATTATTTCACTGTTTTTTTATTTGCAATATACCAGTAGTTGACAACAAAATGGCTATTAGATTTTACAGTGCACAGTCTCCCTTTTCAGACCTGGGACCAGAATGGTTGATGTCAATGCCTGCCCATGCAACTTTTCCAAAAATAAAAGCATAGGCCAGTTCAGTTGTTAGGATTGACCTTTACAGGAACAGAGGGATGCATTCACTAAATTTCACACAATTGAGTAAGGTCAAATTACTGACGTTTTACAAATAAAATGAAAAAGAAAAGAAGAAAAGCAGACTGATATAAGTCATCTATGTTGTATGGTAGGCATTGTTAAGGGTGGTGTGACGGAGATGAACTTTGTCGGTTGATGAGTTACGTGTGCAAGTACAATAAGGTGTGAGGTGAAGACCCTGTGACACCTGAGCACAGAATGGATCCTGAGCAACTCACATGGCTTCCTGTCCTGTCAGGGCTTAACATTAAGGCTTTTGGTCACCGGCCCTGAAAGGGAAGACTGCTCTCAGATCTATTGGCCATTTTAACCAAAAAAAAAAAAAAAAAAAAAAAAACCATTATTAACGGTGAAAATACATGAATTGTGCACTGAAATGATTAGACCATTAGAATTTTAAATCCACTGGTCAGTGCTGGCCCAGAGGTTCCAAAACCTTTCAGAGCAATCTGGCCAGTGTTAATGTTAAGCCCTGATTGGCACAGTAGTTGTCTGTTAAACCTACCACAGGGCATTTTATATGGCTGGTCTTAATGGACTTCTGTCTTGGAATCCTTTTAAAGCCATTAGAGTGATTTTCCAAAAGGCCCTTGTGTATTTAGTCCAGGCACTGTTCTTCAGGTTATCAGCTTGAGTTAAACATGCATGGATTTTGGACATGTATGCACATTCGTCATGTGATCAGTGTCAGACATATTGTTAAAAGTGTTGTTTGCCATTGGCCTGTTTTAATCATTCAGGTCACCTCATTAAAAGTAGGAGAAAACCTCAAAAGCTGCAGACCTTGCCAAAAGCAGTGCTCAGACCTTGCCAAAAGTTGCAGACCTTACCAAAGGCAGCAGACCTTACCAAAAGTTGCAGACCTTACCAAAAGCAGTGCTCAGACCTTGCCAAAAGTTGCAGACCTTACCAAAGGCAGCAGACCTTACCAAAAGTTGCAGACCTTACCAAAAAGCAGTGCTCAGACCTTGCCAAATGTTGCAGACCTTACCAAAAGCTGCAGACCTTGCCAAAAGCAGTGCTCAGACCTTGCCAAAAGTTGCAGACCTTACCAAAAGCTGCAGACCTTACCAAAAGCTGCAGACCTTACCAAAAGTTGCAGACCTTACCAAAAGCAGTGCTCAGACCTTGCCAAAAGTTGCAGACCTTACCAAAAGCAGCAGACTACCCCAAAAGCTGCTTAAATTTTGGACATTGCTTGTGACCTTGTTATGTATGCCACAGACACATTGAACTATGCACTAGCTGAGTGTGACCACCTGACGGTCATACATGACCATATTTCCAAGGTCATGTTGATGCATGACCCATAGATGATTATGAAAATTGCACCTAAACTTTTCAGTGCCAAATTTTCTTTTCTAAAAAAAAAGATAAATGAAAAAATAAAAAGATAAGGTATTTTAAGCAGCAGGTATTGCAGCTGATAAGTTTGAACTCGGGTTATGCTAAATGTATTTATTGATCTCTGCAGTCTGTGTTTTCAACAATACAGTTGAAAATCAACACCATGCAGTACATATCCTGTAGTCTGTTGCTGATACAAATGAATGGGAGGAAATGGAATTTGTTTTTTGATGTGGTTATCACTTGCACCATGTGATGGTTGCCATGGTGAGATTCACGCCAGGGATGTCCATATCGACACAGACATGCTAACCGTTCATCAGCCGATACATTTCACTTTGCGACCATTGTTAAGCGTGGTGTTGTTTTCTGATAGAGGATCTGTCTGGTTTCATCAATAATACAGGTGGGCTCGGCCAAGCGGTAACGGAGGGACAGCATCACTGAACAGCATAACATTAATGCATTTATTCCAGATATACAAAATTATTAGAAATACTTAATTATTGTTTTTGACAAAGCCTACTGAACATTACAATATGCCAAAGTATTGAGGATCATACTGTAACAGTTTATGTATGGTATCAAAATATGTTTTCTGTAACGGAGGGACACTTTTGAACAGCAGCTTTGGAGTCATGTAGCAAAATGGGCTTAACATAAAGTTCTTATTAATATTCTTAAAAATCACTATATCATATATCATCTACACATACCTAAGTAGTAAATACCAAAATATCAAGTTTGTAACCTTAACACTGTTTTATTTATTAAAGAAATATTGTCGTAACGGAGGGACAGCAGAAAATAGTAACGGAGGGACACAAATGTTCAGCTCTAATCTTGTCAACAAGTAACTTCTGTAGCAAATTGTACATGTACTATTTAGGTGCTAAATCTTTATGAACTTGACAGAATAAATTTACAGAATAAATTGAATGCAATAACATAAGTAACAAAGACCAAATACACACCACAAATGACAACTGGGTACTAAGGATGGATTATGGTCAAAATAACCATGTGACAAAGGTGACCGTGGTACTGAACTGCCACATTAGACAGACCACAGTCAAACTGCTGAATTTGGACATTTTATGAATCTAAACTATCCACAAGTGTAAATTATCTACAAGCTGGAGAAAATATTAGTTTAACAATGCTTAGAAATGCATACTATTTACATTTTTGAAGACTAAGACTTAAAATGGACGCCAAGCTTTAAAGGTTATGCTAATGTCCAGGCCTGAGTGAAAAGTGAAAATATTAACAGAAAGATATGACGGACATGAGGTATAATGACGGCAGAAAGTAGCTGAATAAGATTAAGATTGGCAGCTATGTTCAGGTTTTAGATTAGAGGAGGGAATATATAGCTATCAAATGAAATGCGCTTGGTCCAGCAGTCCACTTCATATCATGGTCATTTTGACCATGGTCATTTTGGTCATCATAAGGATGACACACACAACTCATTCCATTACATCATCATGTTCTTAGCCTTGTGTTATCCTAACTGTAAGCCAGGAACACTGCATCATCCCTAAGAATGGATTTGTCAGGTAAATTAGACACTTTGACAAGATCAAACGGTTACATAGTGTCACAAGGAATCACACCTATCAAACAGCAATTGTGTTGTCTCTGATGGGACAGCTTGTGTACCCAGTGCAGGTCAGCTGGTGGCTTTCTTCCTCTGACTAAAGCACCAATGCAAACAAATATGAATTTGTTTGCCATAAACTCAGACAGTATTGAAAACCAGTGTTTATAATACATGAGTATGTAGACAGGGAAATAGAATTATGTATCACTGACCGTGTCGATTGATGCGTGAGTATAAACATGAAGTGTCTATTGTCTCTCAGTTGACAGACCACATATTAGCCAACCAATACATGTTTAACCAAATAAATTGTTTGTGTCCATTTCCACTTGACATAAACCACTTTAAGAAATAAAAATTTCTGGCAAATAACTGAATTAATAACAACTTGCATGAACCTGAACATCTGTCCCTCCGTTACTAGTAACGGAGGGACAGGTTTTCTTCATATAAAATTAACCAAAAATTAAATGAGTTTCATAAAGCATACAGAAGGTTATGATATTTCACTATAAGCACCTTACTTCTAGAAAATTTCACATTCCTTGTGATATGCATTATAGCATGAGGTAAAAATTTCAATATTTTTTGTAACGGAGGGACATGTAACGGAGGGACAAATTCATATTTTAAAGTTTTTCCCCCAAAACATCTTTAGACTTGTGTGCCAAGAATTTGACTTTAAATCATGATAACATAGAATCTCAACTTTATTAAAGTCCCATTTCCACTACTTTGCATGTGATTTCTAATAAATTACATCATATTTTCTAAATTGATAGAAAAACGACGACAGACAGCAAAATGAACCAACAAAATAGGGTCTTAAACAAATTGTGATTATTTCGCAACCAGTAAGGGTAGAGAAAAAAATAAAACAGTTTCAGAAACTACAGTTTTTAGTTTATAAGGTACAATTTAAAAGAAGCACATATTCTGAGTTTCACTTTTTCATGCTAATGTTCACTTCCCCTTGGCTGAGCCCAGGTACAAAATGTAACATTGAGCATGAAAATACAAAAATATTAAATTTTGAATATTCAACAAATTTTCCGGTAAAGTTTGGTTGTTTTTCTGCATAGATGCATATTTGCAAAAAATGGTTTAAACATTAACATTGAGCATGAAAATACAAAAAAAATATTAAACTTTGGTGATTCAACATGTTTGAACTTTCTTTGTAAAGAATAGTTGCATAAAATGGTTTAAAAATTATACTGGATCATCATACTTTGAACTTAAACGATCTTAATCATTCAAGAAATTGTAACATTAACCTTTTTCATTTGACACCTCAGAACACTGGACTTTAGGCTCTGTGGTCAGAAAAGGAAGTGAGTGATCCAGTGTGAAGAGAAGTATTGTGGCTTCCCTCATGTGACACTGAGTCATTCTACCTCCAGAATTGAGGCCACCTAGTGCAACATAGATTTGAACACCTTAATGTCGCACAAAATGTCAATATTTACATCACAGTAAAACTATTATATTGCTTTAAAGACAGGCTGTTTGGAGCTGGTTCCATGGTTTTTTTGTTTGTTTTTTTTTGTTTTTTTTTCATTTTTTGTTGTTGTACAGTCTTAATATTAGCCTAATTGCTGGCTTCTTGCTTTAGATCTTAAATAAAAAACAGTTGACAGTATATTACATGCGAACAAAACAAGTCATGCTGGGCCAATGCAGGGTGATCATATTATTTCAAACACAAGATATGCGTGACCATAATGTGTGACACAATATGTGCACGCTATTAATAGATTTTGCATTATTACCTTTTAAAAATGTTTATTTTGTGTACATTCTTATTTGAAATGTTTCACTCTTGACATTTTGCAGACAAAAAATCACAGAATACACAAGGAGCAAAGTCGTCACCGATGTCCTACCATGGGACAATACCAGAGAACGCCGAAGCAGACACAATAGTAAAACTAGACTTCGATCTTGTGCCCAAAGATAGACGAGAACTCGAGGGAGGTGAGTTGATGCATTGATATATTTTTAGCTATGCATAGCATAGCTTCTGCAGTAAGGGGGAGAGATTTTCTGTCATTCTGTCTGTCAGTCAACCTTGATCTTGAAACTAGGTAGTACTGGGCCCGCTTTTTTGAAACAATCTCCCCTCAAGCAAGAAATTTGTGCATAGATTTGCCAAAGTCATTCCAAAATCTGCTTTTTAAAACATTTTCAAGTAAAATATTTTACTCACTTCACAAGTTTGTGCTTAGATTTCAAGCGAGTTACGTAGCTTGCCTAGGTGCAGTTTTTCTTGCTTACATTTTGCATCGAAAATTGAAATTGATGAAAACATTTGCAAAAAATGCTTTCTTGTGTCTTAAAATGTTATACAGTGTAACTATATTGTACCATGACATCACAGAAGCACCCAGAACACTGGACTGGAAAAAAAGTTACAAACTGCCCCTTGGGGCCTCATGATGTCACAAAGAAAATCCTATCAGTGTCCCACTGTAATGAGTTCATGATGGGTCAAATATCACCACTTCACAATTTATTATCAGGGAACCACTTCTATTTTCAATAAGGCTGAGAATAGTTTGCATCTTTCTGTGATTCTTTGAGAAGATTGAATAGCTTCCCCTGAATTATCAAGGAGTCTGCTCTAGGAAAGGGCATGACTTCAATACCTCTTGTGCTTTATTCTGCTTTGCTCAAGAGTTACCCACAATACTGTCCCGAGTGAAAGGATAGAGCAATGGTGTGTTGGCTTGACCCAGTTTAGTCATGGTTCATGAAAAAAAACAGTAATAGAGGTTGAACTCCACCTCTATTTGACTGGCACACAAGGTATTAATTACATATAAGATGTCCATGTTTTATCTTCAAATCTAGGTCAGTTTGACATTTTAGATACAGATTGCTTTTTTCTTCGGAGTAAAAATTGCCTCAGATAGTGGAGAAGAGACCATTTGAGATAATACATTAGAGGCAAATATTTACAAAAAAATAAGCTTGTACAGGCATATTTTCAAATTTATGGATTACAATAATAACCATATAGACCTTCCAGTAAGTACTGCTCTTGGCTTAAGTGTTAAAACTGTCGTATTTTTTTCTAATGCTTTCAGTACGTAATTCTTATAGTAATGATAATGTTTACTGGCATATTATATCCTGCCCAAGTGCCTTACATGCTGTGGGAAAAGAGGTATCTTCTCAGAGAAATTGATTGGCTGTTGGCTCAGATCAATTTCTTCAACATGTGAAGCAAGCAATGTATAAAAACAGTGAGCCAAGCCTAAGTGGAATTGGCAGGCGAAATACACTGACTCCAGCCTGATGCAATGTCAATGCTACCCCAGCAGATATGTCATTTAGAAAGCATCGACCGTCGCCTTTGGAAAACATTACAATCAATATGGCGCTTTGAGGGCATTTGCATTTCTTGTTGCAATATTTTGTTTGGAGACATAGTTCTGTGATAGAATCTGGCAAAATTCAGTTAGGTTTGACCTTCAAAATGGAGAACAAGACAAGCTCATTCTGGCAGACTAATATTTTCTTTTACTCTTATCACATGATGAGTTTTAATATCTCATTCGGTTTTGACCTCTGGCAGTGAAAAAAGAATAGATTTAGTTTGAAAAAGTTTCTCAAGAAATGAAATAAGAATATTTGTGCCCTGAGCAGAGAAAACTTGAGAAGGAAATTACCTGACAAGTTTGCTTTTGTCGGATGATCAGAACTTGATGATAATTGTCTAAACGTTAAAAGGACAAGTTTCTCTGAAATGGTAAATTGTTTTTGACAAAAAGTGAAAAGGGCCTCAGGGATTTTGATTCAGAGTTGTCTTCCAGATGAGTGTTTAGATTGAAGTTTAAAAGAACAAAATTTCATTATCACAATCATTTGAAATCTGGCAAGTGGCTTTGAACTATTTTGCACAATTTGAGATGAAATCAGATATAATCTCATAATGTTATTGAAATTAGACAGATGAATTTCTGGCCTGATGTTGATCAAGCTGGTTTAATGAATTTATTGGAAATCTTATTTTAAGAGATTTAAATAGCCAGAAAATTTGACTCTGATACAATTCTTACAGAAAAAAGTTTTGTTATGAGGCAGTTGATACAATTTGCATATAGCCAGTCAGAGATAAACATACATTTAGTCACAAAAAGCTGACCAAATAAGTTTACACGTTGCCATGATGTGGCATTGTCTGATCACCCACATCTTTTGCGTGACCTTATTTGATCACGCATGCAATGTGGTACAATAGGGTCCCACACTTGGCCTGTTTGACTGTGTTGGTCCTGTTCCAGTGTGACCATATATATGCCTGGCTCCAACTATTCGGGTAAAACCTTGGTATGTGAGGAGAGAAATTAGGCCCAAATGATGGATGTTTAATGATGAGAGGAGAAATGTCAATCCCTGTGCTTCACTACAAAGACTTGGGGGCAAATGTTCGCCTCTTTCAACTTGTAAGAGATAGGTAGTTTGTAAACAGAGGCGCCCCCTGTCCTCAGGGCATTGAATCGATGTCTGATACATGGAACAAAAATTGGCTCTGTAGTTTTCTGTTTGATTTAGTGGAAGCCAGTCTCAGATCTTTTTACCCCTGAGAAAAATAATTTTCTTTTGCTCTGAAAATTTACTGTTGAAATTAGAAGTAAATTATGTCTTTTGGACATTATGCAGTTATATTATTTTTTTGTGTTGTATTGTATCCCATAATGCCACATCTGAGTCACATAAAAGTTTGCACAGTTAATATTGATGCAATTTGAAGCAAATGATGAATATCTTTAGGAATGGTTTACAAAAATTCTAAAGTTACTTAAATTATTGACTTTCTCAATGTAATTTATTTGATGTAATTTGAAAGTTTAAAAAAATTTATTATAGTATGCACGACCCAATACATGACCTTTCTTGGTCACTTTTATGACCGTTTTTGGGAACACACACACACATACACACACACACACACACACACAGAGGCAGAAGACGATATTAGAGGACAAAGCTAAGAGCACTAATGAATTAATGAATATAAATATATGTGTGTGTGTGTGTATATTATATGTGTTTGGCTCCATCTGATAGTACAATACCTGAAACAATAGGTGATTGTCACCAACTTAATGTCACGCTACTACAGACTTGTGCTATTGTAGTTTTTACCTAAGGTTATATACTGTGATGGAAATGAGGCTGTTTTTGCCACCTCAGCCTAAGCCAAGTGTTTATCTGGGATTGTGTGGCAGGGACCAGCTAGCAATGCCGGCAGAACTGCCTCATGTTTTCTTTATGAGGAAACTGTGCCAAATGTGGGTCTGAAATGGTGGAATATGGGGACCATAAACAGTTATAGAGTGCATGCAGCGTAGGTGGCAGCACCCACCAAGCAAGCCACCTTCTTCCATTTATGGCCCTATTCTTCGTGGGTTTCCCCACTAATTACTTGCATTGTCTTGCTTCATGTATATAATTCACGAGCTTTACGAGCTTTTGTATTAATGGACTCGCAAATTGCTGTACTCTTTGAACAGAGAACAAAGGCCAAGCATCGAGAGAGTTGTTTTTGGAACTCAGACCTTTTTATATATCAACTTAGAATATGCCAAAGTGATGTTTCTTACTTTTCTTGTTCTTTTATTTGAGATTTTTATGCACTTCCATAGCAGTATGCAGTCAGAGCCAAACATGTTTATGGTCACACATAAATGTGATCAAACAAAGACACACAGGTCTGACATCATGTGGCTGCATTTAGTCATGCTTTTCTGTAATCTGGTTCAGTGTGGTAGCACATATATCTTATGTAATTGAATACTGTGATGTGATAATCTGATATGGTTATGTGTCTGGGTGACTGTATAGATGTTTGGCTCTGTCTGTGATAACACAGGCTGGGGAGTCGCACAAGGCAGGAGATACTGACCTCAGAGGCCAGCTACAGGGTGCAGGGCCAACTATAGTGTTGCCTAGAAGACATCAAAACCAAATTATTTGACCACTGTACGGCTCTCTGTTGTGACAAACTCAATTACAGATGCTGTGGTGTAACCCGTCTAAACTGCTAAATTGAGCCATCCATTCTCTCTGACGACAGAGAGGGCACCCGTCGATATATAAACCGGCTTAGCCCAGTCTCTGGAGGTTCCCACACTCAATTTCTTTGTTGTTCATGTAGAAAGTGTAAATCTGATTTTGGACGATATGAATGATCATTGGGCGTCATTTAACTTGTTTACTGCCCAGTTTTCAGGATGATTGATAGCGAGAGCATATGCCTCAGTGGGAAAGTGAAGTTCATTAAAGTTTGAATTGGTTGATTAATCAAAGCGGTTGAAAGCACTGCACCATGCAAGGCCTACCGGTCACGGGTAGACATACCTAATAGGGCATATGTTCCAGAGCCATAGCTGGACGCCATTTGGTCATGTTTCCAAACATTTTGACCGATTTTATAAACAGCGAAAAAATGGTGCCATTTTTTTGGGTCAAAATTTTCAGCTGGTGGACACAGTGTCTAGGTTTCATTATGGTCTGATAATCTGAGTTCACTGAGGCGAGTCAGCATGAGAGCAGATTATATATTAGTATTGATTTCACATGATATGATCACTGTTGATTAGTGCTTGATTGAATTAATCGGTGAGATTGGCAGTTTTTATCATCAATATGAAAGGGATAATCAGTATTATATCTTGATCATGTTCATTTTGATGAATATTAATGAAGTGCTTTTTAGGGATTTGTAATATAATCTATATGATTCCTCATAAAAATAGATGCAATACACACTTTCACTTTTCTGGTATATTTTATCAAATTATACCCAGCACATTGTATTATTTTTTTAAAAGATGCTTGCCACAAGTCTCTCTGGTGTTTTCAGTTGAATATGTCTTAAATGATGAGTTCTATACAAATTAGAAATCAAATGATTTGAAACAATATGTAGATGAAGAACTTAACTTATAACTGTTTCTGAACAAAATAAAAAGTCATCAACAATTGTGAAAATACCAGTCTGCCCCGTGGGCGATAATATGGAAAATGTCATTTCCCACATGGACGCATTTTTATTAGTCTAATTGTCATGGTGATAAGAAGATGTGTACATGTATACACTATTTCAAGCATGAATGAAGCTATTTGTTATTTTAAACCTACTTCTTCAATTGTTAAAATATCTATTTGCCATGGGAAGGTAGCAGGAAACATGTGACTGCAATCTGCCTCTGGTGTGTGTATTTTGCGACCACCACCATATCAAGTAGCAAATTATTTTCTCATTTCGTGTCTGTTTTCATCTATCAAACTTAAAACTTCTCTTCATCCACTTAAGACACATAAAATGGCATATTTGAAGCTAAATAATCACTTAATTTTGAATATGAGAACACTATGTGACTATAAGAAGTGACGCAAAGTATGAAAGAGGGCGGAAGTCATCTGCAAACAATGGTAAATGCAAAACCCAAGATTCAGGATTCAAGATCGATTTATTTGACCATAAATAAGTTCAATACTGTAGTTCCGCCCTCCACCACTAGAGGCATGCCAGTGTGTGGTGTTTGTGACATCACAAAGTGATCTTGTCTGCCCTACTTTCAATAAGAACATGAACAATGGAAGTCAATGGCTAGTACACTTTGATTTGGGCGAGTTCATGTCTCCACTTACTAGCCCTGCTGTCGAGAAGCCAAAAAAGTATTTGGCCCAGACTGATCTTGATGAAAATGACGCTGATTTGTTTGTTTGTTTCAGATGATATCTGCGGGTACACGGTGTACAAATCTCACTCTGAGCTTCCCTTCAAGGTGGAGCTCCTCAACAGGAGGCTGGGCACCGCCGTCGTCAAGCTTGCCCAGGGATACAAACTCAACTACGAGAGGAAACACCGATATACCTTCGAGGTTGCTGCTCACGATTGCATAAAGGGCAAACATGCACCCAGGTGAATTTATTTTTCTTTTCTGATGATTTTCTACTGATGATTTTCTACTGATTTATGTGCATTTGAATACAACCTTTTTTTAAGTGATTGATAGAAAAACATGTTCACATTAGGTTTAAATATATTTTGGATTGTTACACTCTGTTTGAATTCATATTTCATCCCAAATAAACAAATTGGAAACAAATGAAAGGAGAAAATTCTTTTAAAACAAATATCCTCTTTTTTTTTTCAAAACCAAAGTATCATTAATACTTAAATAATGAGAGCTTTCTGTGTCATCTGAATAATTTACTTGCCAAAGACTAAGTTACCAATTTGCTTTATTTTTAGAAATGTTTAATGAGCTATTCATTTTACACATTGAATCGCAATTTAAGAACTTTTCCAAGTTTTTTTTGTAAAGTAAGTGCCACCACGATTCACTTTTAACAATCTGAAAAGTTTTCATTTGCTTTGAATCACGAAATAAGCAGGATGTTTATTTCATACTTCCCTGGCAATTGAATGCCTTCATTCAATACATTTTCCTCTTTTTTGATAAGTATATATTTTCATGTTGTGTCATAATAGTGGTGATGGATATGAATCACAAGAATCTCATATTTCATCGTCTTTCATAATCTTTCGTCTTTCTTTGCGGTGATCATATTTCTTTCATTCCAGTAAGTTATTTCAGGACTTATCACCTGACGCACCTGAAAGATAGTTAAGTTCCAAAGAAACATACTACTTTTAATAGAGGTAGTTTCGATCTTCTGAGAAGTCTTTACTTATTTGTAACACACCTGTTATGTTAGGAATGAGACATGGTTTTAGCAAAACTTGTTTTAGAAGATATAGTGGATTATTTGGGGGAATTGTTTAATATTATATTGAATATACAGAAGGAAAGGGGCCCAGAGTTAGTTTACTGGTTTTCATATTTATACTTGCCTCGTGAACCTGAAGATTTTTGTTTGTCTTCTGGACCAGTGGCCTTGAAATGCTACTGACCCAGAATTGAAGGAACATATCTTAGATTAACTTTACTGTCATAAATCATGCACCAGTACATCGCTTCAAAATTGTCAGAGATTGTTTCAAAGTTGATCTTAAAGCAGCCTGACCATTCTAAGTCAGATTCTAGAATGTATGGTCTTCTTTATATATATGTAAACTTTAAAAGGATGAAAGAAAAAAAGGAGACAAGTTTTCATATAGTTTGCCATCTTTGCCCTGAATGTGAAATATATATATAATTGTGTGTATCTCTTTGATGGCTTTTGGTGGGGAGATCTTTCGGCAGTTGGTATCTGCATGTTGAGAGGTGTTGGTAGTATCTGTAGCTGATATATGTCCCGTTGTTGACCCGGATCAGGAGAGGAGAGGTGCTGCAAGGTGTAAACATAACGGCAAGCCACTACAGCACCTGTGAGCGTCAGTATCCGTCACGGCACAAGATGGACGAGCAAATCTCTCGTGCCTTGTTAACTGTTACCAGGAAGAACTCTCGTCTGTGTCAAGCTTTGATTGTGCGGCCTGCACAAGTTTAGACATTACTCCTCCACACCTAGGCCTTGTCGCACACAAGTTCTGTCCTGTAATGCTATCAATTTAAGAGATTCCTTCATCGGCCTGGCCGTTCTTCTTTCAAAGTGCATGTTGCCATGGCAACAGTGACAAACCTGCCAAGCTTGTTCATTTCCTCTGGATGTAGGATTTCCTAAACTGACCGCACCACGCTGCCGGATGTCTTGATTAAGAATGGTCAGTGGCAGGATAAGATGTAGAATAAGTAGCAAGAAAAATACTGATCCTACTGAGTCAACAGACGCCTTACGGGGCAACAAACTTCATTTTCTGTGTTGAGTTTGGTCTTGAATGTAAAGCAATGGTTGAAAAGGTGTGTTTTTTGTCTATGGGATAAAGGAAATTGTCTCAGTATAATCGTGTTCCATGTGCTATCAGTCTTGTTTTGTATTACAATTGCATGTTTGCTTTGTGCAATCAGTCCTCTTCTCTAGGTTATCAGTCCTCTTCTATGTTATCAGTCCTCTTCTATGTTATCAGTCCTCTTCTCTATGTTATCAGTCCTCTTCTATGTTATCAGTCCTCTTCTATGTTATCAGTCCTCTTCTCTATGTTATCAGTCCTCTTTATGTTATCAGTCCTCTTCTATGTTATCAGTCCTCTTTATGTTATCAGTCCTCTTCTATGTTATCAGTCCTCTCCTATGTTATCAGTCCTCTTTATGTTATCAGTCCTCTTCTATGTTATCAGTCCTCTCCTATGTTATCAGTCCTCTTTATGTTATCAGTCCTCTTCTATGTTATCAGTCCTCTCCTATGTTATCAGTCCTCTTCTCTGTATTATTGGTCCTCTTCTCTAGGTTATCAGTCTTCTCTATGTGTGCTGAGTCCTTTTCATTATGCAATCAAAACAGATCATGGTTTTTTTTTTTTTAAAAGGAAACTTGAGCAACATGAACATATATTTTTGGGAAAATGAAGAACAAATATTTCTAAACAGTTTGATGATTTTCTGTTTTCAGGGCCACAGTACACATTGAGGTGAAGGATGTCAATGAGTTTGCACCCTCCGTGGAGAAGGACTCGTACATGGTGGACGTTGTGGAAGCCAAACTATTTGACGAAATCCTCCGTTTACAAGCTGCAGATGGTGATGGCTCCGAGGAGTTCTCCACGATATGCCACTACCATATCTTAACTCCAGACGTCCCCTTCAGAATAGATAGCGATGGTAAGAACACGTTAGAGGCAGATCTCTAGGGAATAGATAGCGATGGTAAGATGAGAACACGTTAGAGCCAGATCTCCATTGAATAGATAGCGATGGTAAGATGAGAACACGTTAGAGCCAGATCTCTAGAGAATAGATAGCGATGGTAAGATGAGAACACATTAGAGGCAGATCTCTAGGGAATAGATAGCGATGGTAAGATGAGAACACGTTAGAGCCAGATCTCTAGAGAATAGATAGCGATGGTAAGATGAGAACACGTTAGAGCCAGATCTCTAGAGAATAGATAGCGATGGTAAGATGAGAACACACTAGAGGCAGATCTCTATAGAATAGATAGCGATGGTAAGATGAGAACACACTAGAGGCAGATCTCTAGAGAATAGATAGCGATGGTAAGATGAGAACACACTAGAGGCAGATCTCTAGAGAATAGATAGCGATGGTAAGATGAGAACACACTAGAGGCAGATCTCTAAGCAGATCTCTAGAGAATAGATAGCGATGGTAAGATGAGAACACACTAGAGGCAGATCTCTAGAGAATAGATAGCGATGGTAAGATGAGAACACGTTAGAGCCAGATCTCTAGAGAATATATAGCGATGGTAAGATGAGAACACACTAGAGGCAGATCTCTAGAGAATAGATAGCGATGGTAAGATGAGAACACACTAGAGGCAGATCTCTAGAGAATAGATAGCGATGGTAAGATGAGAACACACTAGAGGCAGATCTCTATAGAATAGATAGCGATGGTAAGATGAGAACACACTAGAGGCAGATCTCTGCGTGAATCAGCACCAATGTTATTGTCATGCTGTCACAACGATTCTGATTAAAAACATAAAAAATCTATTTGATGTTTGCAGAATGGATGTGACTTGCCTGATGGTTATGGCAATGCAAGAATAATTCATATTTTTGTATAACATTTTTACTGAATAATTGTTAAAATGTTGACATTTTAATTTACATTTTTCTGGAGAAGAAACATCTGTCATTAGAAAGTCGCATATGGTGAATGAATGTGATTATTGTAGAAATTAATTACATGAATAAGTGAAAGATTTTTTGTTTTATAGGAGTATTATACAACACAGAACCTTTGGATTACTCAAAGAAGCGTAACTACATATTGGAGGTCAAGGTCGAGGATTGTGGAGGTCAGAAGTCAAGGACATCTAACAAGGTCATGGTTAACATTGTCGTCAAGGAGGCATGCAGAGCTGGCTGGAAAGGTAGGTTTCGTATTTTTTATGTCATTTCCATGGAAACCTTTAGAAATCCCAGAGAAAAGGGAGAATAATTTTAAATAACCACAATGTTGTTTAATGCATAAATGTTTTAAATTAGGGTTTAGTTTTTAATCAAGTCCAGAATGATATTATATTTTTATTGTATGGAAATGAAATTTTTGCATACACGTACATGTATACGTACACAAAAGTGCCATTCCGAGTATTAGAGGCAGGGTTTTAGATATGAATTGCGCATGTCAAGACGTGCTTGCTCAGCTCTCCTGAGGGATGAAGTCTTTGGTGTTCTGTTGTCGGTATCGTGGTAGCTTTCAAGCCACTTGATAACCATATCACAGTGAGAGGATGGGCACAAGTGCTTCTCATGAAAAAAGATGACAGGTTTATCAAAATAGCGAGGGAAATCTATGAGGAGGATACAGCTGATTGGTCGGACAGGGACGAGCAGCTCGAGACGGAGCTCTGTAATCGTGACTTCAACCCACAATGCACCACTCGCTCAAGAACGGCAGCGAAATTGACGATAGTGAAATTTTCCAATAAAGTTTGTCATGGGTCACACTGAGGATCGGGGTCTGTCAGTAGAAATTGAAAATTCGCCTCAGCCGCTCGGATGCTTGGCGTACAGTGATGGATGGCCTGCCTGTTGGCCCGACAGAAGCCGCCCCTGGTCACAGCACACAGCTCATATGGAGGAACCCTTGTTGTTGGTTGTTTACTAGGGATCACAAATGTCTGAGAAGCAAGGTCAAAGAGGCTCCGGGCCCCATTGAAATTGGCAAATTTGCGAATATTATGGTTAAACAATGACACTTAGACATTTGACGTGCATGGAGTGTGAAATGTTTCAACTCGTAGATTTAAGTTCACAGAGGGTCAAAGGGAAAATAAAATTTAAAAAATATGGGTAAAGATGATATGTATTTGTATATGTATATGTATATGTATATGTATGTGTATATGTATGTATAGCGCTATACAAATTTTATTATTATTATTAAGTGTATGTATATTATATACATATATTATCGGAGGCAGGAGGTGTTTATCAGTGGCTGCTGTATTTGCCAAGTTAAGTTAGGCAGCATATTATTGCTGTTGGATAATATGTAGCACACAGTTCAATAATATCATTGACTACTGATGTGGAGTAACTTTAGCAGCCCCTATTGCTCAACATGACATCCACCTACTAAACCTAAGGGGCCTTTCTCTCTCTCACAGAAATCAATTGGATAATTTGATGCGGGCCGCATATTAATTCAAAGAAAGCAATGAACGACTGTAGTCAATTTCCGCTTCTAGCCTGTGCAGAATAAATAATGAAGAGATCATAATAGCAGACCGCTAATTTCCAGGCAAGAGAAACTTACACAACAGGATGGAATTGACAATTAAACATGTCAAGCTGCCGACTTATCTAAAGGTTGCTTTTGGAATATTTATTGATTTAAGCCTGATGAAACTACGCTTTGGTGGTTTGCGTGTAGATAGTGTTGCAGGGCAAAACATTTAACAAACAATTTCATTTTACAATTTATTACATTGCCTCTGCATATTAATCAGAAGTTATTTTCTGTCTACCTACAATTAGTATTGTGGGGACGTTGTTATTTGCGACTATGTTTTTCCACTTTTCTTTTTATTTTGTTGGCATCATATTGTATCTTTACATGCAAAATTAAATATTATTCACACCTGGCCTGTGTGCAGTCCACAGCTTTGGTCAGTATTACATTCATCACTGTAAATTATTAAACATCACAGGCTTGAAAAATATAACAACACGTTGCCATTTCCGGTTTCCATAACTTCCAGTTTCGTCTGATACATCTGCGTGGTTCAGCTTTGTTAAATGCTTATTTTCTCCGACATATGGATGATTTACATTTTAATATGATGGCAGGTTATTATGGACACCTGTTTAAAAATTATTTATATCGCTACAAATATTTCTCCATAATGGTAGCAACATCTTTTGCGCCTCAAATTCTGTACATTGTGAGAATTCTCTGATTGCCTTTTGATTAATATTTATTTTATAAAAGAATTGAAATGTAGCCACATTTGCAGATCACAGATTATTTTTATTGAAGAATAAGATTTTCAGTTATGGAAAGTAGGCATAAGATTGCTTGAAGTTAATTCAAAATTATCATTGATTAATACAGAAATGTAAATCTTGTGTAATTATTGTACTTCTAAGTGAATTCTCCACAGGATGCAAATTAGGAATTATCCTCAGAGCATTTTAAAACCATTAAGGTGCTTTAATTGATAGGTCTTTATGAAATACCTGGAATCTGTTCTCATCTTGGCTCTGGATGGGTTGGGGGGGAGGGGGGCTCTGGATGGGTTGGGGGGGAGGGGGGCTCTGGGTGGGTTGGGGGAGGGGGGCTCTGGGGGGGTTGGGGGTCGGGTCTCTGGGGGGGTCGGGTGGTACTAGTTTGATGATATGATTAAGGATTAGGAGAGGTTCTCGTAGGGTCATATCATGGCTGAGGTGGGGGGGGGGGGGTCTGGGTGGGTGGGGGGGGGGGTGTTCTGGGCAGGTTGTGTGGTACTAGTTTGATGACATGATTGAGGATCAGGAGAGGTTCTCGGAGGGTCGTATCATGGCTGAGGTGAGCAGAGGGAGCCGTCATTATCACAGTGACAAATAGCCTGCGTGGCCCATCCCGCCGCTCAGCCTTCGCCCCGTAGGCCCTTTGTGACATGCGCCTGGCTGGCACTGATAGCAGGCACATATTTTTTTCTTGGCCAAATCAGCGAGTTACAGCTCGGGCATAATGGCACTCTGAAACGTACAACATATTGACAAACTTGCACATGTAATTCTGTTTTATTTGCTTTCATACTTTAAAAAAAAACAAACAAAAAAATGACCTTTTTGTCAATTTTAGATATTTATTTTCACAACAGATTCAATTGATTAAAAACATGTTATTTGATATCATGAACGTTGTCATGATTAAAATGATATATTGTATGGCAATGGTTTGGTTTGGGGTTATTATGGGTTTGGTTTGGGGTTAGTATGGGTTTGGTTCAGGTTAGTATGGGTTTGGTTCAGGTTAGTATGGGTTTGGTACAGGTTAGTATGGGTTTGGTGCGGATTAGTTCAGGTTAGTATGGGTTTGGTTCAGGTTAGTATGGGTTTGGTGCGGGTTAGTTCAGGTTAGTATGGGCTTGGTTCAGGTTTGAATGGGTTTGGTTCTGGGTAGTATGGGTTTGGTTCGAGGTAGTATGGGTTTGGTGCTGGGTAGTATGGGTTTGGTTCAGGTTTGGTTCGGGGTAGCATGGATTTGGTTTTGGGTAGTATGGGTTTGGTTCAGGTTAGTATGGGCTTGGTTCAGGTTAGTATGGGTTTGGTTCAGGTTTGTATTTCCAGTGTTTGAAATATGATTTAAAATGTTGCTTGCCCTTGGGCTGTTTTAATCAGTCAAAAACTGGGAAATAGTAGAAAGAATTCTCAACAGTTTTCCGGCCCCAGCCAATAGTTTCAAAACTCAAATATTGGTTGCAATATGTAAAATGTGGATCCGCATAAACATGCCATGTATAAGTACAATGAAGTCATTTAAGTAATCACCATGTCATGAAAGGATGCATACATGGGGATATGTGATGGAATTATCGGTTGCTATGGCAATGCAATGGAAGCCGTGAGATGAATAATACGAGAAATGCCAATTACTAGAAATATGACGGGAAGAAAAAATCCCATGAGAAGGCTGTTATGCTGGATAATAGGTTCATAGTTACCAAAGAGTTGATGTAAGCTATATTTACGAGGTCGGATGCTGAAAGTCTCGACATAACATAATAAATCCGCTGAAACGGTGATATGTGAATATAGAAACTTTGATGAATGGTTGTTAATATTAGTTATTAAGCACAATTATGCAGTGACGATGATGATAATTTGGTAGCTACTTATTTGCGATCAGGGGTTACGGCCAAGATCCTAGGTCAGCGTTAACAAAGACGTTATAGTGAACCGTTCGCTGTAGAAGTAGGGCAGGGGCGCAGTAATGTGTCTTTTCGAATCAGCCCCTATTGACAGTATCACGGCATTTTTATGCTCACATCAGCTGAGGCAAATGGCATATTGTGGGGTTGATAGCGGAGTATAGCAGAGATAGGCCTGTGTGTAACATTAGCCGTGGTATATAGGCGAGGCCATTCATCATAGTGAGAGGGGCAGAGGTGGGCATGGTCGCATGTATCATGTCTGCGGCCAGCATTCCCGCTCCAAGCTCGCTCCATGCATTAGTAATGAGAGAACCATATCATATATAAATATGTGTTGTCTTGTACATTTTATAGATCAGTACCAGATTAAATATCAATATGTGTTGTGTTTTACAAATTATAGATCATAAACAAATTATAGAGCATAAAAAATGAACAGGTGAATTGTCAGTTGTATGTTAGGCTTCATGCCATATGTTAGATTTGGGCTACACACAATATGGTAGAGTTGGGCCACATGCAATATGGTGGAGTTGGGCTACATGCAATATGGTAGAGTTGGGTCACAAACAATATGGTAGAGTTGGACCATATGCAATATGGTAGAGTTGGGCTACATGCCATATGGTAGAATTGGGCCACATGCAATATGGTAGAGTTGGACCACATGCAATATGGTAGAATTGGGCCACATGCAATATGGTAGAGTTGGACCACATGCAATATGGTAGAGTTGGGCTACATGCAATATGGTAGAGTTGGGTCACATGCAATATGGTAGAGTTGGGCTACATGCCGTATGGTAGTATAGTAGAGTTGGGCCACATGCAATGTGGTAGAGTTGTGCCACATGCAATATGGTAGAATTGGGCCACATGCAATATGGTAGTATAGTAGAGTTGGGCCACATGCAATATGGTAGAATTGGGCCACATGCAATATGGTAGTATAGTAGAGTTGGGCCACATGCAATATGGTAGAATTGGGCCACATGCAATATGGTAGTATAGTAGAGTTGGGCCACATGCAATGTGGTAGAGTCAGGCTACATGCAATATGGTGGAGTTGGGCAATTAGATAGATTGGGCTACATGCAATATGATATATTGACTTTGCCCCAAACCTTTTTATATGTGGTGCCAGACAGGATACTAGTAGATCTTGAGATGCATCACAACAAATGTAATCATTTAGATTCTCAGATATGTCACGTGTCATATCAAAGCACTCTTTCAATTTTATTACCCAATGAAACAGTCTCCCAGGGGGTCACCATGACAAGGGCCTGAAGCCAGTCTCCCAGCAGGTCACCATGGCAAGGGTCTGAAGCCAGTCTCCCAGCAGGTCACCATGGCAAGGGTCTGAAGCCAGTCTCCCAGCAGGTAACCATGGCAAGGGTCTGAAGCCAGTCTCCCAGCAGGTCACCATGGCAAGGGTCTGAAACCAGTCTCCCAGCAGGTCACCATGGCAAGGGTCTGAAACCAGTCTCCCAGCAGGTCACCATGGCAAGGGTCTGGAGCCAGTCTCCCAGCAGGTAACCATGGCAAGGGTCTGAAGCCAGTCTCCCAGCAGGTAACCATGGCAAGGGTCTGAAGCCAGTCTCCCAGCAGGTCACCATGGCAAGGGTCTGAAACCAGTCTCCCAGCAGGTCACCCTGACAAGGGTCTGAAGCCAGTCTCCCAGCAGGTCACCATGACAAGGGTCTGAAACCAGTCTCCCAGCAGGTAACCATGGCAAGGGTCTGGAGCCAGTCTCCCAGCAGGTCACCATGGCAAGGGTCTGAAGCCAGTCTCCCAGCAGGTAACCATGGCAAGGGTCTGAAGCCAGTCTCACAGCAGGTCACCATGGCAAGGGTCTGAAGCCAGTCTCCCAGCAGGTCACCATGGGAAGGGTCTGGAGCCAGTCTCCCAGCAGGTCACCATGGGAAGGGTCTGAAGCCAGTCTCCCAGCAGGTCACCATGGCAAGGGTCTGGAGCCAGTCTCCCAGCAGGTCACCATGGCAAGGGTATGAAGCCAGTCTCCCAGCAGGTCACCATGGTAAGGGTCTGGAGCCAGTCTCCCAGCAGGTCACCATGGCAAGATGACAAGTGGTTGCAGAACAGGCTATGGAGGTCAGAGTAGGGAGGCCACGCAGGCAAAGTTGGCAGCTCGCGATGACAGAACAAGTGAGGTGGCAGCAAGATTAGCTTGTCACAAACAAGTTGCAGGGCTTCATAATCGATGCCGAACTCAAAGGGCAAACTCCAGTGCAACGTTTAGTCACTTCTTTACTACGTAATTGTGGAAGCGAGAAATTAAAATCACGGTAAAAATCGATTAAACCATTGCACACATTCAGGTGCAAGTCCTTTCATTTTTGTGAAGTGTGAAAATCAAGAGAAATGCTATGTGCTGTGTTGGGTCCATGGCGATAAATGTCTTGCTCTCGTGTTGAGGGGTATATCTTTGAAGGTGGTTCTAAATATGGAGCACCATCTTTAGGTTAATGTAAGACAAAACACAAATGTCAAGTGTGAGAAAGGGTGCCACTTGAGACGTCATAGAGACGAGGGACGGCATGAGGACACGGGTGCTAAGTGAGGCTGAAGTGTGTTCACGGCCAATATCGCCTCAAAGACACGTGTTGACCACTGCCCACTCCACTCAGGTGACATGCCAGGTATCAGGTTAGACATAGGAAAATTATACATATATTTTGAATTTAGATAACTGGATATAATATTTCTATAGTTTAGATCATTTGTTACGTCATCTCAAAAAAATGTTTTAAAATTCAGAATTTATTTACTTCCTAGGCTTTGAGTTACAGCCCCCTTTCTCAAGGAAGGGCCTGTTTGAACCTTCATAGGTTCCTAAGCGAAGGTAACAATCAATTGACAGGCCCCAATTTACTTCCTGGAATATAAGGGAATCTAAAAGACAAAATAGCTAGCTACAGAGTAATCAAAAAGTAGGATACAGTCTTTCTTTCGATCATTTTTCAGTTTAGAAAATATTTTTGTTGGACCACACTACTTTATATCTAGATATTTACAGTAAACTGAACAACTGTTCAATAGTTTATTCTTTGAGTTTGTTAGGAAATAAAGAAAAACATTGCAAAAAACAACAAGATTCTAACCAGAGAATTGAGGTAAACAGATGAAGTGCTAATGCATTAATGGCTGGCTTCTTATCGGGTGAAAAAGCAATCAAGAGCTGCCACAAAGGAAGAAAGTAACAGAAAGAACAGACAAAATAGAGCTCGGGAAGACGGCGAAAATCACATTAAATGACAGAGGGCGACACACTTGCGGTGGAAATGAATGCTCTTCGGAGCAGTACCAGGGAAAAAAATAACAAACTTTGCTGTGAAATTTTAGAGATTTATTTGTGAAAGGTAAAAGCCGCAAGTTGAGGATGAAGAATCATTTCTTTCCTGTAACCAGGAATTGGTCGTCATCAGAAATTTTTCCAGGAATTATTTAGAAATGTGTATTTTCCCAGGAATTTGTTGTGATCAGAACTCTATATTTTCCTTGTGTTATAATTTGCATCAGCTTAAAACAGTAATGCTCATTTCTAGTTGTATGTGTTTTGTTTGGAGCTTGGTCTGGAGCAGGAAATCAGGATGAGCGAATCCTGTTAATGCTTTTAGGAAGTAGGATTTGATTGTGTCAGCATTGGGGGATCATGTCAACATATGTATGGGTTTATTTATGTACTGTGGAAGTAAGGGCTGCCAGGCTATTCTAAGAAGATGGAGATATTAGAGTATGGCTTCATTATGCCATAAACATAAGTGACAACCAAGCTACATATGCACCCATATGTATAACCTTATTAATTCAATACAAAGACAACCGCTTCTCAGTTGATCTTGATATATTAGCTCCCCTGCCAATGTGGCATGAGAGATATAGTTTCAAGCTCCCTCAGTATATCTCTATCCATCCTTCTGTCTTTCAACAAAAAGTGCAGTATTGCCTATAATTGATTTTTTAAAGCATGACCTTGACCAAATTTTTTCAAGGTCAAAGCCATTAAATGTGACTTGTGCAAAAGTGAGAAGGTTGTGGAGCTTGGAGCATCCTTTCTTTTGCCATTAATATTTAGCATAGAGCGAGGCATAAATGATTGCTGTAAGTAGTCCAATTGGGAGCAAGAGAAAAAGATAATTTGAATAGTTTTGGACACTGTATTATTCATGATATGTAATTTGAGGTATTTGCACACAGTTGACCTTTGCTTAATTAAGTCCCGTGGCCACTAGGCCAATGGAATATGGAAGAGGGCCAGTAAAAAGTCTCATTGTAGTTTTGGTGTAAGAATTGTTGCTTTGTTGTCGTGGGAAATGGCAGCTTTGTGGCCCCAGCAAAGGAGTGTGCACACTTGAGTGGCTGTGTGAGTTCTGTCTTATCGCAACTGCCATCAGCGGCCTCTGAAGAGTTGCTCTGGAATACAGAACGCTCGCTGTAGATGATTCGAGCTAGTATAAGTCTAAGAAGAAATATATTTGCAGAGATATAAAGCATTTTCAGAAATTGCCCATTTTGGTGGTAGATACAGCTCTCTGCTACCCTGGGACGAGAAAATCGAACAAGGTTGTGTGTCCATGAGATAAATTTGCTCCTTTTATACACACATTCCTAAAGGCTGCATGATTTGAATACCATTTGTACACGACGAGCGTGAAATTAAAGCTAGAGGTATCCGTGAATTTCAAGAATGTGAGTGTAAAATGCTGTCTATGCTGAATCCTGGTCAAGTATTGGCCTGTTGTATTGATCAGTGTATTTTTGTTCATGGAGCCAGGTATTTTTTCTTTTTCTTTGACCAGTCAGGGTAGGATATCAGCAGTCCACACATATATTTAACCAAATTTGCAAGCCTGTCGTATTGCTGGAAAATAGAGACAATGTTGCCTAATAGAGACAGGTAGAGGCTAGGGGCAACGCGGCAGAGTCCTGTGTTGCCTAATAGAGACGGGTAGAGGCCAGGGGCAACGCGGCAGAGTCCTGTGTTGCCTAATAGAGACGGGTAGAGGCCAGCGGCAACGCAGCAGAGTCCTGTGTTGCCTAATAGAGACGGGTAGAGGCCAGGGGCAACGCAGCAGAGTCCTGTGTTGCCTGATAGAGACGGTAGAGGCCAGCGGCAATGCAGCAGAGTCCTGTGTTGCCTAATAGAGATAGGTAGAGGCTAGGGGCAAAGCGGCAGAGTCCTGTGTTGCCTAATAGAGACAGGTAGAGGCTAGGGGCAACGCGGCAGAGTCCTGTGTTGCCTAATAGAGACAGGTAGAGGCTAGGGGCAACACGGCAGAGTCCTGTGTTGCCTAATAGAGACGGGTAGAGGCCAGGGGCAACGCAGCAGAGTCCTATGTTGTCTTGTGGCATGGATAGTATCTACTGCCCAGTGCGATCGCTCTTACCAAGCTCATTCAAAGCTCACGAGGAAATCTGATATCATTTTCATGACTGGCTGTGACGATGAGTCACTGCAATAACCCTGGACTTTCCCAAGATGTAGTAACAAATTTGCAAGTCCAAATAGGGCTTTGAACTTGACTGGGTTTGCAGACAAATACCAGGGAGCAGCTGCCATGGTGAGGTCAGGCCTCACCTCCAGACAGCCACTAGTTTATATACTCATAGCTCCGCTCATATTGCAAGCAGGAAAATTTGCAAAATTCTAACTCCCTCATGGCTATACTATCACAAGGCTTGTTCATTCTCAAATATAATGTGCAGATATTTTGATGCTCACATCAATAAAACATTAAAGGTTTACTGGTCTGTGCTACTTTTATGTGGATATAAACAGTGTATATATAATTCATGTTGCAATAATCCTTTGAAGCAGTATTTTATAAATTAAAAAATTGTAATGAAGATATCAATAGAAATTTGATAGGAATGGCATATACGTGGGTTTAAGGTCAAACATGAAGGGCGCGTGTTTATAAACTGCATATTAGCCCTCATGATAGGTCATTAGTTTGCCCGTATAGTATCTCTATTTGGTCTTGCATAATTGTGAAAAATGAGGTCATTCAAGGCCACAGAGTAATACTTATGTGGGTCTTACAAGACATTTCAGTCAGAATGTTCTCGTGTAGAGCACAGAGTCGTTTTGGGATGGCCCTTCCGGACCTAATTTGGTGCCACTAATGTGTGACTAATATGATGCTAGGCATCAAGTCTTTCTGCTGAGTAGTCTGTGATGGGGCTCGCATTCGTCTGTTGTCATGCAGAAGACTGAGAGATGCACCCGGAGTCTGGCACCAGGCTCTGGGAACTGGGCCCCAACTGTCTATATGAAGCCACACTTCCCAGGCTTTGAGTGCTCACGAGACAATAGTGGTGCGGCCAACATCACAAATCCAATCAATTCTATATGTAGGTGTACTCTGAGAATATTGGCAATATATAAGAGGGAGCTGTTGGTACAAGGCCTGACCAGTTGATAATCACAATTTTCTTAATGCAAATTTGGATGTAATCAGTTGGAACCAAATATCTATTTGTTCATGCATAATGTGAACAAATAAGATCACACAGAGCCACTGCATAATAATATTATGCCACGCACACAAGTCATGTGACACATTAATGGAAGCAGCAGTTGTGCATGACCTGATAGAACCATGCAATGGTAATGCATATAATAATTGTGAAATTTTAACTTGTACATGCCCTTTTCTTATTTTTAGGTTATATTCATATAATCCAACGATGTAAGAAAAGAAGCCCAGAGGGGAAGAGCCGGTACTTTTCAAATAGGCTTGCCTTTGCTCTGCAAAGACACAAAATAGCTAAAAAAAACACACAAAGCCAACTCAGTCAAAAAGCCATCTTGTGTTTTGGGCAAGAAGGTCCTCAGGGCAAGGTTTAGTTTTCAAGCTTTTATAGTGTTTGGTGTTTTCAAAGAAAGAGTTTCTTTGCCCGAAATACCATTCTCAGAGTCTTGTGTGCATAATTATCTGTTGGCTTGCTTTCCCAAGAGGCGATCATGTCTTCACTGAATGAAGGCAATCTTCTGGTTACCAGTGGTCAGAATCCCCAGGGTGACTTTCTAAGAATCCCTTGCACGAGTAATTAATCAGAAATTCACGTAGTTGATAATGGAATGGTAACAATTTACATGAGCCGGAGCGCCAGAGGTATGAGAAATGGTCTGTGACAAATATAGACAACATCTGGTGAATGGCCAGTCAGTTGCCTGCGTAATTGCTGTATCAATACATTAACCAAGTCTTTGATTGGTCTAAATTCATTTAATAGTACCAGGAAATATACATGTATGTTGTTTATTCCATCGAAATATATGACGTGCAACACATGTCCACGGTAGCTGTCACTCGCATAGAATTAGTGGGATGTTGAGTATAATATTTGAGTGGTGTCCAAATGTTGGGAATGTGGAGAGAAATTCAATAATCTTTCAGTTTGCTGCCAGGTAATAAAGAAAATTGGGAGCAAATTGACGCGAAAAGGTCTCGCCAAAATCGAAGGAGGAAGTTTTGAGAATTCACAGCTGTTCTCAAAGGTTGAGGGCCCTTCCATTAGAGACATTTATAAAATGGAATTATTGTATCACCGCATGAAACATGAGGGTATTTTTGGCAGGGCTCGGGCTGCCTTGTTGATATAGACTTCCCCGCTGCATGAGTCAGCCTCGTGTTTCACACTCCATAACATCTCTTTAGTGTTATGATAATACAGTGAAATCACAACCTGCTTCAGGAGATCATAAACACTGAGTCAGATGTGATATTAGCAGAGGAGAGATACCTAGGTCATCATGAGACGAGGACTGCCAAGGTCATCATTAGACGAGGACTGCCAAGGTCATCATGAGAGTAGGACTGCCAAGGTCATCATTAGACGAGGACTGCCAAGGTCATCATGAGAGAAGGAATACCAAGGTCATCATGGGTGGAAGAATACCAAGGTCATCATGACGAAAGCCAAGGCCATGACTCGAAGAGGAATGCCAAGGTCATCATGGGAGGAGTGCCAAGGTCATGAGAGGAGGAATGCCAAGGTCATGAAAGGAGGAATGCCAAGGTCATGAGAGGAGGAATGGCAAGGTCATCATGAGAAGGGAGCAGTGTCTTGTCTAACTGATGCATATAACAATCCCTCTCATATCCCCCAGAATGGATAATCCTCCGTGTCAGCAGGTTATTCAGAGTCTACAGCATCAGTTATCTCTCTCCCGGTCAAAATGTTGTCAATTACAACATGAAAATCCACATCTCTGTTAGCGGTGGGTGGGAATGAATGCACGATAGTTACCGGCTGGTATCCTCATAGTGATACAAGGACAATCTGATATGCAATACAAGAAGATGGGCTGTCTTTTCTTTGGAGATGCGAAATATCAAATTTCTGTGATTCTTATATTTAACTGTCAAATACGCTTGTTATCATATCTGTCTTTGACATTTCAATCTTTTCTTGTGAGACCCAGGAACCTCTTCTCTTATGGTATAATTAACTTAATATCATGTTTTCCTAGGAGACTTATTCTGATGGTTAAAATTCCTGTGATATTCAATTTTCCCTTTTGCTGTGATACTCAATTATCCCTTTTGCCGTGATACTCAATTTTCCCTTTTGCCGTTATACTCAATTTTCCCTTTTGCCGTGATACTCAATTTTCCCTTTTGCCATGATATTCAATTTTCCCTTTTCTCGTGATACTCAATTTTCCCTTTTGCCGTGATACACAATTTTCCCTTTTGCCATGATACTCAATTTTCCCTTTTCTCATGATACACAATTTTCTCTTTTGCCATGATACTCAATTTTCCCTTTTCTCATGATACTCAATTTTCCCTTTTGCCATGATACTCTTTGGGACTCTTTTCTGTAATACTTCAGGTTACTTATTTCTGGGAACATCAAGATGACAGTTTCTTATGTTATTTGATCTTTCTGTTTATCTCCAGTTCACATTTTCCCATGACAATGAAGTTTGATGTACACATTTTACCAATAATTGAAAATGGCATAATTACAAAATCTATGCATATTGTAATGAAAGAACCTGTGGCTGCTGTTATTCCATGGCATGTGTAACATTAATCTTAAAAATTGTTAGGATAATGTGGTTAATGTTTTGGCATGGCATGCACAAGGTTAATAACCGCCTGGCGGAGAACAATGGCAGAAATCAATAGGGGATGTAAACTAGTACAAATTGATAGATATTGGGTTAATCAAGCGCACAATATGACATAATGGGCAGCAGATTAGATCTGCGGTCCAGGCTTCGCATTAGGGGTGGGCCCGCAATATTTCACGAGACGGAGGAGATAGTGCAAAGTTTGACTGGTCCCACCTCCTGCCTGGAAATCTGCCTGCCGCTTAGCATTATGTGTGCGTCATGGCGGGAGAGAATTTATCAAGAGGAAAAACAATCGAAATAGACAGCAGAACAAATTGATGATGATGGTGCACAGTTATCTATATTTCTTACTTATCAATTTCTGGTTGTCATATTTAGATTTTGGTGCAAAGCTGTTGTGCATTTTCCCAATTCTGGAATTGCCCCAAGTTGCTGGTGCCACAATCTGCCTTTCTTAGTGCTGTAAAATTGTGAATCAGCGATTTGCTGAATCAGCCAAATAGAAAAAATTGTTCTCATAGCAGACAATAGACCAATAAAAGACAGGAAATTCATCCTCCGCATTCCTAAATGCAACAGGAGGATAATATTGGAATGGATCTGAATGTATATGGTGGAATTAATATTTCCAAAAAAATATATTTCATGAAACATAATGTGATTTTCTCAACCATTTTGTAGGTAATATTGGTGAGATAAAATTTTTGTCAGCCGTAGTGCAGTTTGACTAAAATAAGTTTATATTGTCACCATGGTTACAGGATCACCTTGACCTTTCAGATTATGAGTCTTTCTTCTGCCCGATTTTCAATCTTTGGTTTAATCAAATGTGATCCAATTTGTTTAATAAAACTAATTGAAAACGAAAAGGAAACGGTAGATGAAAGTTAAAAATTTGACGGATATTTGTAAATTTGAAAGTGTAAGCGAGTTTAGATTAAGGAAATTTAGAATTAGATCAGGACAACTAAAATAAAAGTAAAGGTGACATTTATATAGCACTGATTCCAGAGAATAGTACTTGATAACAACTCACCAGGTTTTGAACCAGGAATCCTTAGGTATGGAGGTGAGCACTTTACCAATTGAGCTATTGGGCCAGATAAAGATGGAAGAAATTAGAAGGGATAGAGGTGACGGTGAATGTCTCGTGGACAGTTTTGATGGAATAAGCAAGTTGAGGTGAATATACAGCAGTGTTTACCAGGAATGCTAATTAATTGCATGTGTGACAGAGGCAGAAGGACGCAGGACAGACAGCGCAGTCAGACGGAGAAAGTGTAAAGTCCATTAGCGCTGGGATCGGGGGTCACTTGTCCGACCGCCTCTCTCCGGGGATCAAGCGGTGTGAAAATAGACTCTCTTTGTTGTCTTAAAGACAAAAGTGAATAACAACCAAAAAAAACATCAAGCCCGACCAACAATTCTTTGCAAGCTGTCGTCGCATGTGTTTTCATATCGTTCAAGTTTTCATTTTATTCTCAAAAATGAGTTTTTCAATCATCCACAGAAATAGATTTTATGTGATCTTAAGATAATACATCTGTGGGGCATTTCTGAAAACATTTTCTTATTAAAAGGTCCTTATGATTTTGCTTTGATACTTGCATGGAATCTGAATTATTGATTTGAAAGTCATAATCATTTCAAGTGCATTAATGCTGTGTACTGGCAGGAAAAGACTCTTGTTGCTTTGAGCAATATATAGAAATAAGATAAATCTCCAGACATCTCCATTTCGATTTTGTGTCTTATATTATTAAGTGGTACATTTATCTCTCATATGAAATATTTAATGCCAGATCATATTTGTCTCTGAATAGAGATGAGGTATTATCATTATATGTTGAATGATGTGGGACCCATATTATGATACCTTGTAAAGTGAGTAATTATATCAACATTCCATGTAATTTGCCAACATGTTTAATTATATTCAAAAGAGAATTGGGAACAAAATATAGATATATAGATCAGAAACAAACAGCAGGTATCCTGTTACAAGAAACACGTATATTTAGCTTGTAGCGTTAGGTAAGCATTGCATGTCAATCTGGTGAAACTTGAGATATTAAACGTCACTGACTGTGTGATGTGGATTTGTATATCTGAGACATCAATAGCAGGACTTGGCATTAGCACTGGTCTGGTAACCCTGAAGGGTTTTTTGAGTCTCTAAGCCAGTGGTTTTAAAATTCTACTGGCCCAGATTTAAGGGAAAAAAATCTTATTTTTCTATGTTTTATGTTTAGGCTTTTAGAACAAAATGGCCAGTGGATTTGAGGGCAGTCAACAGTATCGGCTAGTAACAAAAATCCTCAAGGCCTGAGTAGTCATTAAAGATTTCTCCAATAGAAATATCACTTCAAGTTAGACTCTTGGAGAACGGGTATGATGAAAACTCACCATGAAAGCTCTCATTCTTGCTGTTGTGTTGTACAGAGTGTTCACAGATAGCCTCAACAGGTGGCGCTTAACAGGGCTCCACATTTAGCACTGACCCTGTGGTACTGAAGGGTTTCAAAGTCTCTGGGCCAGTTGGGTCAGTGATTTTTAAATTTTACTGGCCCAGATTTTTGTGAGTAATTCTTGAATTTTCGCTGTTCTATGTTATGGGCCATTAGATTTGGCAAAATGTTTTATTGATTTGAGAATATTGTAGCCTGATTTGGCCAGTGACCAACAACCTTAGTGTCAAGACCTGGTGGTAAATTTCAGACTTGATTTGTTAAAGCTTTGCTGTTGCATGATTCACATTATTTAATGACTGCCATGTTTGGCTAAGTCCTCACTGTCTGCAAACATGTGAAATGATATCTGTTATGGAGACATGACTGCCTTTTATGTAACTGAAATAATATTCATGGAGAAGGGGATTATAGTTTTAAGTTTGTCTGATATAAGATATGTTTGAAATATTATCTCTTTATAGAAAGGATTGTACTTCTATATATTCTAAGAACGGAGATTATGGATTATAGTTTCGGTTTCACTGATAGGCATGTCTTTGGAATGATACGCTAATAAGGAGAAAATCTCTTGACTTCTGTACATGCATGTGAATTGATAGGGAGGTTTTGTGTGTGTGTGTATGTGTATGGATGTGTGTGTGTGGGCAGATTATCAGATATCTATTGCTGTATGTGAGGGCAGTGAGATAGAACCATGCCCCACTTCCGTGATCAGGGTTCATCCATCTGCTCTCTGTTTACAATGTGAGGCCCATTATTGCGAGACAATATGAGATAATGCTTGCAAATATCAAGTAAATTGTCACACGCGGGATGGAAACAATGATTACGCCAACATATGGCCGTGGAAGCACCGCCGAGCCCGACTCTGAGGGAATTCAGGTGGGTTTTCAGCAGGGGGAATGTAGGCACACTATTCACTCGTTTATCTCATAGATCAAACAGAGTGGGCCTTGCTTATTTCAGTGATCTACTGTATTTCCTGGTGAGGCAAAATTGCTGGTTGCGGCATGATTAACTGAGATTTGTCACACATCAGTTTGTGACTAATTTTAGACTCTAGTATCTTTTTAAAGATGTCAGCATTGACTGCCAAATATGGCCATATGTAGCAGGCCTCACGATTAAGTTGTTTTTGTTATTTTACGGAAGGCGTATGCTTCTCAGATTGCTTGTTTGTTTTGTGAAAAACAACTCACCCATAACATAAAAAAGTAAGAATGAAAGAAATATTAATTGAAATCTGGGCAAATAGAATTTAAAAGCCACTGGCTAACTTGCCCAGAGGTTTCAAACGCCTTCAATGCCACACTATGCCAGGGCTCATGTCAAGTGTTTTGTATGGGATGCCTCCTTGGTATGTTTGTCTGTTCACACAGTTGGAGCCAAACATCTATTTGGTCACAAGCAGCCATGGTGTGACTTTATCTGGTCACAAGCAGCCATTGCGTGACTTTATCTGGTCACAAGCAGTCATTGCGTGACTTTATCTGGTCACAAGCAGCCATTGCGTGACTTTATCTGGTCACAAGCAGCCATTGCGTGACTTTATCTGGTCACAAGCAGCCATTGCGTGACTTTATCTAGTCACAAGCAGCCATAGCGTGACTTTATCTGGTCACAAGCAGCCATTGCGTAACTTTATCTGGTCACAAGCAGCCATTGCGTAACTTTATCTGGTCACAAGCAGCCATTGTGTGACTTTATCTGTTCAAACACAGCTGCTGCTTGGCATCATTTTGTCACACATGCCGTGTGTGTGGTATAAAGTGATCAAGCAGTTGACATTATTTGGTCACATTCTTGCATAAACAAATGTTTGACACAAACTTAATAATTTGGTTGGTTCATACTTGCCTTTTTTGTTGACTTCAATCAGATGCTTGTTGAAAGGATTGAAATAAATTGTCACATTTTGACTTTGATTGATTTTTTGTGTCATTTCTCAGCACAGGTTACCCATACACAGTAAGGTATGAAATATGTGTGAGCTATTATGATCACAATTTGATTGTCACAGATATATCTATCACCAGCAAATTGACATTGAATATGGCAAATAAAAAAATGGTTTCCAGCGGCACTGAATACAGTTTTATATTTTATATGGCAGTTTAGATTATAGGAGAAATGTGAGGCAAACAAATAGTTACAGACAACTGGATATCAGATTACAGAACACACACTCAGGTTGCTGTTAATATTAGCTAGGAAATATGTACATATGTTAGAAATCATCATATAAATAGGATTTGATATAAATGTTTATGATGAATTTTATATATGATTATTGAAATAAATTGTTTTTTTTTTTTTAAGTAAGCGAGCACATTGAATATGTGGGCAATTTTATGTATGATTATTGAATTGAATTGGTTTTCTTTTTCCAGGACTTTTTTTTTTTTTAAAGTTAGCGAGCTCATTGAATATGTGGGCAATTTTATGTATGATTATTGAATTGAATTGGTTCTCTTTTTCCAGGACATTCTTTTTTTTTTTTAAGTTAGTGAGCTCATTGAATATGTGGGCAATTTTATGTATGATTATTGAATTGAATTGGTTTTCTTTTTCCAGGACTTTCTGAGCGCATTGAGTATGCTCCTGGCAGTAACCAAAAGTTGATCGGTGAGCATTCCTTGCTGGAGACCTGTGACGCCACCTGTAAGCAACAGTCGGTGTCCGCTCGTATCTCTCTGATCACCAAACACATCGGCAAGGGTTGCGACCGCGACACCTACAGCATCCAGAGCCAGAGAAAACTCTGTGGTAAGTACTCCTAATATCACTCAGATAAGAAAGAGTTTTAGGGACAAAGGTGTAGAGTTTCAATTAGAAATAAGTCTTTTATTGAAATGAATTATGTTTTTCTACACAATCAAATTGGTATTGGACCTTCAATGTCACTTGAAATAAATTATTTTTAGGGACAAAGATATAGAGTATATATTGAACAAGTTTTTGTTAAAATGAATTATAATTTTTTTTTTTTTTGTGGAATTGAGTTTTTAAGTATGTTTGAAATGTTGTGGTTTTGATGGTGCAATATATCCAATATATTTGTTTATATATAATAGATATGTATTGATGTGCTCTTTAATAGTATAGATGTTTGATGTTAATGCTTTTGAAGTTGAAAACAAAAATAAGAGCTTTTTCACTCTGGCAATTCTTGTGTATATGGAGACAAGATGTTCCAGTTTATGACCCTCATTTGGTTTGTGTCGCCCTCTGTAAACAACTAAAATAGTTCAGTGTAAAAATAATCCACCAGGTGTCTCTCAGAGTTGTCATTTGTTGCCATCTGGTGGATTTTCGGAGATCAGACATGTTTGCAAAGAAACTATAACATGGAGGCTGCAAAACTGACAACTTTGAGATTAATTTAAACTTCAAGTGACTTTGGGCAGTCAGGCACATCTTGAGTATATTTTGCAATAGTTCTTGAGGTGATCATACCTTTTGCTTCCACACAGTGACAGCCAGCTGTGCAATATTGACTGAAGCGCAACCTAGTGTCAATGAACCAAACTAATCTATCGGTAACCACGAGTGATCGTATGATTGTTCACAAGCTGCCAACCAAATCAAGGACACGGTGAAAAATTCATGGCCTGATTTTACGACGGAACTTTTGATTATCATGATTAATATCAGGAGTAATCTATTGGTGCATAGCTGTAAAAAAAATATAATTTGGCGTGCCTTTGGTAGAGTGCTGTTATAAGGACATCAGAGTTATTATTTCTCCACCAGAGGGAGCTGCATTTTGGGACGCAGTAATTGGATTTTGCCCATTTCTCCATATAAAGACGGTTGTCAGAGAGAGTTAATGTGATATCGCTTTCATCACCAGGCAGTCCCGGCAACCTTGGCTGTGCACTTTTCATAAGGTAAAAAGTAGTCATCGGTAATGTTCCCTTTGGGGGAGAACGTCCTGCTTATTTGATAATGCAAGTTGCGCCATATGTGGAAGGCACAGAAAGAAGTCCTCACAATCATCACCAATCAGCTGCTGCAGTATGTTTATTCCTCATAAAATTCTGTTGACGTGATATATTTGCGCAAAGTGATATTTGTTGAAGTTGACTTTTTTTGGTGTCCTGAATCAGGGAATTTATTTTATCTATGAGCGAAATTCGGAAGACAAGGTTTGATTGGGAGTCATTCCGGCAGCGGAGAGAATCTGGCTGGAGCTGCACGCAATAATGAAGGGTCTTTGATCCCCCGGACCGTCACTTTATTAGATTGCATGAAGAAAATGTGCCACGAGAGAGAGCTGCAGCCAAGCTCCGAGGACAGTTTATATATATAGCGGCTATGAGGCAGATATAATGGCACAGTCCTGCTTACAAAACATCCTGGAACAATAAGAATTCCATACTTGACATTACACAGAAGAAGCACCATAGAAATCAGATGATAAATGAAAAATAACAAACAACACTACTGTAGTTTTACAGAACATTAATTATACTGATGATGACCTATCTGTATAAATGGTTGGTTATTTGTGAACTGATTTCAATTTATTTTTGTACCACTTGTGCAAGTCCAATTTGCTTTCACCCCATTTTCCACTTGAGTTGTGTGTGGTGAGATACATAACCTGTAAAGTGCTTGGCCATTGCAAATAGCAATTATAAGGAATGGTAGACAGCATTAGTCACAGAGGGAAACATTACCATAGTTATCAATTTATCAATTTACAAGTATCTGTGAATTTTTAAATCAGAATATGAAATAACAGTGATTCTGCAGTAATGAAGGTGTGACAGGAATGAGGATTTTGCAGGAATTTTAATTTGGTAGGCATGCTGTTTCGGCAAGAATGATGATCTGGCAGGCATGACTCTGTGGCAAGAAAGATGATATGGCAGGCATGACTCTGTGGCAAGAAAGATGATATGGCAGGCATGACTCTGTGGCAAGAATGATGATCTGGCAGGCATGACTCTGTGGCAAGAAAAATGATATGGCAGGCATGACTCTGTGGCAAGAATGATGATCTGGCAGGCATGACTCTGTGGCAAGAAAGATGATATGGCAGGCATGACTCTGTGGCAAGAATGATGATTTGGAAGGAATGATTTAGAAGGAATGATTATTTGGCAGTCATGCTAATTGTGCAGGCATGATGAGTGGTGTATAGAGTGGAGGTTAAGGTTGGAGTTGGATTGCGTGCCAATGTTCCTGTGAGTTTTGGGAGCATAATGATGTACGTGTGGATGTCAAAGTGGTGTGATAATGGGGATAAATATTGGTGGTGGCTTATCATAAGATGGGATATAAGGCTGGCATCCGACTGCCTTAAGTGCCACCATATGGCCGCTAAGATTGCTACATTCACTGCATCGTCATCATCACCAAAATTACATCTCCCAATCATGTCAAACTCGCATCGTGCGTAGACATATTGTGTCATGTGATTGTGTAGTCACACGATATATAAGCCCAATGTGACCGTACAGAGTCACGGGAATGGTTGCTTGTTACTCTATAAGGTCACAAGTCAGTGTCGCCGTATTGGTGATTAGACTGGACTGTTGAACACTTGGTAATCAGCTCATCACTGGACGTGGGCTGAAGCCAACTCTGGGTGTCGTCATAGAAAAAGGCTACGATCTGGCGTTCTATTTCTACAGCGCTGTCTTGTATGATGACAAGATTATGTAGAGACTCCCGCCGCTTACGTTGTGTCAGGTAGAAATAAGATATATATATATATATATATATATATATATATATATATATATATATATATATATCAGTTATGTGAAATATCACAGGGCAGGTAAACATTATGAATAACAGAGTATGAGAAAGGCACAAATCGTGCTCCATTCTATCGTTAATCTTTGTCTACAAGACAAATTAAGAGATGCCTTTACGTCAGGTTATTAATGGAAACCTGGTCTAAATGATGTTGTCATTTCGCTGAGGCGAGCATTAAGGTCCTCTTAAGACGCAAATAACAAATGATGGTTGTCAGTGAGGGTTTTGATAAGTTTTGCAGTCGCAGTATCTAAACTGGCAGTGCTCCTGCGTCGGAGGTCATCCATCGCTGTCTGCGGCGGGATCAATGGACACTGCAGACCAGGACAGCCAGCTTTATCAAGCTTTGTTGTCGTTGTCAGTTTCGGGCGGCTTGAGCATAGATCTGGCCTGATTAGTACCCGTGCTTAGTCCCAAAGTGCTTTGAATGCCAAATTCCAGAAATGTGCCGACATTCATGGGAGTTCACGGTTTAGGTTATTTGTAAATTCAGAAATTAAATCTTCAGTGCCGTTTTGTTTCTAAGCTGTCTTGAAATCCAATATCAGAGGTATTGCAAGAAGAAAATTCTTGCGTGACTTTCGTCTCCTTGTAAACTGAAATTGATGAGACAATTCAAAGTCGGGTGAGACAACGCTTTGAGGCGATTGAATAAGCTAAGGGCATTTTTGAGAGCACTATTTCTGATAGGTGTATGTTTCTGTATTGATATGCAATACCCAAACAAAATGGGAACTGGGAAGTGACTAGGATTAGTACTTCAAAGAACACAACAAATTAGGTAAAAAAAACTAACTTTTTCTTGTTTTCTTAGGCATGGATCCGAATGAAACATTTGGGATTTCAATGAGCTATTGTCTCATGTATTGCAAATCTGTGGCCTGGTGGATTGACAAGTTAGTGAGGCAGCATATTTATCTGCAACATGTAGGTCTCATCATGATATGACTGAAATGTTGAAAATGATGTAAAACTCCAAACACAAACATACTTCCTGGGCAAACAGATTAAGTTCAGACATACCATGTTGAACATAATAATCACCCCAGAGTGATATTAGATAAACATATATCATAACAAAATCATAAGAACTAATTCCAGAAAGCCCATTTCTGAATATATTTGCTATGTAGAAAACATGGTTATTTGAACATGATGATAGTGCATCGTCTCTGGGCCAAGTAATCATGACAGGTTGTGTCTATGGAGTGGCCAGATATTCTGCTCAGAGAGTGGCATTTATGTTTCCTCACTGACTCATGTTGCAGGATCTCCACAGCTTGTAATCACTGTGCTACACAAGGACCTGCTTCTTGATCGGGTTGAATATGGTATTTTGTAGATTTGCTCAAGTCTCTATGGGGATCAAATGTTGTTGCGGAGATAATCTTTGTCATATAAGCTTGAATACAAGTAATATGAGCAGAGAATGAGCTGAGATAAATGGTTGTTCACTGCATGGGCATTAATGACCATAAAATGTACAGCCAGCGCCATCTAGTGGCAGTCAAGCTCTGCCGAGCCACACGGAGGCAATATTGAAACATCCGCTGCGGTAAGAACAAAATCTTGTAATAGAATCCTGCAATGGGAAAAAGTCCAAGGAAAAAGACACACAGCGGAAACCAGCTTGCCATTTGGATGTCGTTGGCCTGCTTTTCATACTGTACGTGCGTCCCACGTGCCCATTATTGGACCTTGTCGGGAGTTTCAGAGCTCATTCGCTGGTGTCGCCATTGAAACATTATATCGTGTGAAGAGCTATTCTGTGGTGCTCATCCATAAAGGTGAAAATGGGATCATTTTACAGTCTGGGATTTTAGGACTAGCTAATCATTCCAGACTAGTAGAAACACTGTCGGGCAAGTGCACCTTTCCCCTGATGCTAGCCCATAGTCCCAGACTAGTAGAAACACTGTCGGGCTAGTACACCTTCCCCTGATGCTAGCCCATAGTCCCAGACTAGTAGAAACACTGTCGGGCTAGTACACCTTTCCCCTGATGCTAGCCCATAGTCCCAGACTAGTAGAAACACTGTCGGGCTAGTACACCTTCCCCTGATGCTAGCCCATAGTCCCAGACTAGTAGAAACACTGTCGGGCTAGTACACCTTCCCCTGATGCTAGCCCATAGTCCCAGACTAGTAGAAACACTGTCGGGCTAGTACACCTTCCCCTGATGCTAGCCCATAGTCCCAGACTAGTAGAAACACTGTCGGGCTAGTACACCTTCCCCTGATACTAGCCCATAGTCCCAGACTAGTAGAAACACTGTCGGGCTAGTACACCTTTCCCCTGATGCTAGCCCATAGTCCCAGACTAGTAGAAACACTGTCGGGCTAGTACACCTTTCCCCTGATGCTAGCCCATAGTCCCAGACTAGTAGAAACACTGTCGGGCTAGTACACCTTTCCCCTGATGCTAGCCCATAGTCCCAGACTAGTAGAAACACTGTCGGGCTAGTACACCTTTCCCCTGATACTAGCCCATAGTCCCAGACTAGTAGAAACACTGTCGGGCTAGTACACCTTTCCCCTGATGCTAGCCCATAGTCCCAGACTAGTAGAAACACTGTCGGGCTAGTACACCTTTCCCCTGATGCTAGCCCATAGTCCCAGACTAGTAGAAACACTGTCGGGCTAGTACACCTTTCCCCTGATGCTAGCCCATAGTCCCAGACTAGTAGAAACACTGTCGGGCTAGTACACCTTCCCCTGATGCTAGCCCGACTATCTAGTAGCTAATTATGATTTTTCAAGTATTGGTAAAAATGTCCTTTTGTCATTTTATTCATCTTACTAAATATAACTTGGCTTAAACAAGCACAGTACTGTTTGGACTTGTATACTTAAATTTGGGCTAGTGCAGATCTCCACTTACAAGCCCAACTGTACAGTAGCCTAAGAAGTATTTGGCCCAGACCATTTTATACTGTGTATTATGTTTTCTCTTTCTTGGAAGTGTTCACAGGGTAATTAGATACTTAAATGTTTATGTCATAAACAACTGCTCAGAAACATGTACAAGAAACAAATTTTGAACATGATTTCAGTGAGTAAAATACTAAAAATACATTGAGCATAATTGCAAGTACTGAAATATATTAAGAGAATATAAATGTTGGAAGGTTTGAGCCTTGTATATATATATATATATTGTAATCGTTTATTTTATGTTGAGCCCTGGCATTATATTTTTTATGAGGGAGAGTGTGGTCAGTGGGGATTGGGATGCTAAGGTCAGCATATCACACTCCACCAACAGACCAGTAAACAGCCTCGTTCTCCCAGTACAAAGCTCACAAGATGAACTTGAGACTTTATGTGGGAGGGATTTAAAACCTTTACTTGGATTGGATATTTTGGAGAAAAAAATCCTCATGAAAATTAATTCATTAGTTATAAGCTGTCCAAGAAATTATTCTGTCATTGACCAATATGATATGAAAATATGTTATGTTAAAGGAAACTTGTGTTCCATTAAATAAAATGACCTATAGCTAATCATATATGCTTTGTAGTTGTATTACTGCTCTGAGAACATTGTACTCAGAGCAGTAATACAACTACAAAGTATGGTTGAAATGAGTTGAAAAAAAAAACCCAAAGAACTAAGGTAAAGCTTTGATGCATAGACTGTGCTGTATGGAGATGCTGGGGGAGTGCAGTGGTGATGGCTCGCCTACTTGGGCCAGACAGAACGTGCTGCAGACCAATAGTTGGTACCACAAAACATGCTGCAGACCAGTAGTCTGGACCACTGAACATGCTGCAGACCAGTAGTTTGGACCACCAGACATACTGCAGACCAATAGTTGGTACCACAAAACATACTGCAGACCAATAGTTAGTACCACAAAACATACTGCAGACCAATAGTTAGTACCACAAAACATGCTGCAGACAAGTAGTTGTTACCACAAAACATGGTGCAGACCAATAGTCTGGATCACTGAACGTGCTGCAGACCAATAATCTAGACCACCAGACATTCTGCAAATCAGTAGATTGTACCACAAAACATGCTACAGACCAGTAGTTGTTACCACAAAACATGGTGCAGACCAATAGTCTGGATCACTGAACGTGCTGCAGACCAATAATCTAGACCACCAGACATTCTGCAGACCAATAGTCTAGACCACTAAACATGCTGCAGACCAATAGTCTAGACCACTAAACATGCTGCAGACCAATAGTCTAGACCACCAGACATTCTGCAGACCAATAGTCTAGACCACCAAACATGCTGCAGACCAATAGTCGAGACCACCAGACATGCTGCAGACCAATAGTCGAGACCACCAGACATTCTGCAGACCAATAGTCTAGACCACCAAACATGCTGCAGACCAATAGTCTAGACCACCAGACATTCTGCAGACCAATAGTCTAGACCACCAAACATGCTGCAGACCAATAGTCTAGACCACCAGACATGCTGCAGACCAATAGTCGAGACCACCAGACATGCTGCAGACCAATAGTCTAGACCACCAAACATGCTGCAGACCAATAGTCGAGACCACCAGACATGCTGCAGACCAATAGTCGAGACCACCAGACATTCTGCAGACCAATAGTCTAGACCACTAAACATGCTGCAGACCAATAGTCTAGACCACTAAACATGCTGCAGACCAATAGTCTAGACCACCAGACATTCTGCAGACCAATAGTCTAGACCACCAAACATGCTGCAGACCAATAGTCGAGACCACCAGACATTCTGCAGACCAATAGTCGAGACCACCAAACATGCTGCAGACCAATAGTCGAGACCACCAGACATTCTGCAGACCAATAGTCTAGACCACCAAACATGCTGCAGACCAATAGTCGAGACCACCAGACATTCTGCAGACCAATAGTCGAGACCACCAGACATGCTGCAGACCAATAGTTTAGACCACCAGACATTCTGCAGACCAATAGTCGAGACCACCAGACATGCTGCAGACCAATAGTTTAGACAACAGACTATTAGTTGGGATGCCAAATATGCTGCAGACCAAGACCACAGAACATGCTGCAGACTAATACTTGGAATGCTGCAGACCAAGACCACAGAACATGCTGCAGACTAATACTTGGAATGCTGCAGACCAAGACCACAGAACATGCTGCAGACTAATACTTGGAATGCTGCAGACCAAGACCACAGAACATGCTGCAGACTAATAGGTGGGACCGTCAAACTTGCTGCAGATGAGTGCTGGTTGTGGCAGCGACCCACAAGTGGCAGCAGACAGTGCCAAGCCGTGTCGCAGCAGACCTGCTACTCTATGCAGTTGTATTCAGTAGTGGTGTCAACCAGCCTGAATAATGGCAGCAAAAACCGTGTAAAACAGACCCATGTCTGACCTCGGGCAGCCTCCGATTGCCCAACTATCGCCCAATTAAAACTTTTCCTCCTGCTAATCAGTCGGAGTCGGTCATCTAATTGGTCCTACGTGAATATGACTAAATCTGTTATGTCATGTATAAAAATAACCAAATTAGGTCATGCCTGAATGAATCTTGTAATAAATGTTCCATGAGGTTTGATTGACCAAACAGATCTGCTGGAAAGATCGTCGGCAAAATGGCTTTACATAATGACCACATGTGATGTTATGCCTAAGTCAGTAGATGTTTGAGTCCAAGTATGAGCCATTTGAATCCAAGTATGAGCCATTTGAGTCCAAGTATGAGCCATTTGAATCCAAGTATGAGCCATTTGAGTCCAAGTATGAGCCATTTGAGTCCAAGTATGAGCCATTTGAGTCCAAGTATGAGCCATTTGAATCCAAGAATGAGCCATTTGAGTCCAATTATGAGCCATTTGAGTCCAAGTATGAGCCATTTGAGTCCAAGTATGAGCCATTTGAATCCAAGAATGAGCCATTTGAGTCCAATTATGAGCCATTTGAGTCCAAGTATGAGCCATTTGAATCCAAGTATGAGCCATTTGAGTCCAAGTATGAGTCATTTCACAGCAAGTATGAGTCATTTCACAGCCTTCATAAAAGAGATATGTCAATAGACCATGTATTTTAACCTGACCACCAAAGCATGTGAGGACGTTGCAAATATTAATACAAGACATGAAAATATGGTGAACTGAGATGTGGGATAAATATGCCTTGGTGGAAGCCAAATGGAAGTGACAAATAATACGCTAGATGATGCCATAATGAGAGGAATGTTGGGAGTGATAGGAGCATGTCAGCATTATGGGCATGGTTCACAGCCGGATGTGGGCTTGAGGTGATTTGCAGGCGAGACTTACACACAGCATATTGTATACACACGTGGGGACCAGCCTTGCAGTCTGCCATACACCGTCTACATGCAACTCAGTAATGCTTCCAGCTCTGGTCCCAGAAAAAAACCTTACTAAAAAACCAAGCCTATAATCTTCCTGCAGCTTATTTTGATTTTCGTTTCAGAAGGCCAAATTAAAAAAGTGTGTGTCTTTCATGGTCTGTCCTGCCCCGCAGGCTTGCTATATGCAGGGATTTAGAACTTGATCTCCCTGGAATTTGTGTATCATTACTCCCTTTTAGTCTTAACGCTATCTACCATTTGACTATATCTGGGGCTGCGTTATTTCCTGAAATGATTATATTTTCTGCGCCATTTGAAACAGAAGAAAAAATATAATCTCACTATTTATATGAAACAAAACCCTATTTTGTTTGACCTAAACAAGGCTTTTTTATTTCTTGATAGAGAAATCATTTTAAATGTTCCATGTTCGCCCTCAGTTGACATTATATGTGGATAACGGCTGGGACCCAGTAATGTCGGCTTCCCCAGTGGCAATAATCGCTGTAATATTGATGCGACAGAGCTTCACTTCTGACCTATATTGTGCCGCTAAAAGCCAATTTAGATGCAAAACCATTATCAGTCATATTTTCGTGTATTTGAAGATGGATAGCTATTTTGATTTTCAAAAGATTTACATATTTCGTGCTGTTGTGTAATTCTGGAGGTAATTTATAAAGTTTATGATTCTTTGTGCCACTAGGGGGCATTGTGTGTCAACATTATTGACTCCATATGCCAATGTAAAATTGGTCCATGAAGGTAGGCGAGGAAGTGTTCACCAACATATTTTTGAATGCTATTTTTGAAAGCAGGATATGTAAATGCTCTGCATAGCTGTTGCATTTATAAACACAGAAAAAATACAAAATATGCACAATTCTATATTGTTATGGCTGCCAAATATTTGATCACATAAATACACTTCACACACATACACACATAAACATACTCATATGCACCCATTCTCATTTATTATTGGTAAAATTTGAGGGAAAAAAAAACAAAAATAACCCAGCAAAATGGAGAGTTTTCTGTCTTTATTAGCAAAATTTAAGCTGTGTCAGTTTTATTTATAAGGACATTTTACCAGTTTAACAGTAACATCCACTCTCTGAAACTTAGTTTAAAACATTGTTTTAATCAGTCAAACATTGAAAAATAGTAGAAAAGAAAATCAGAAGTTGCTGGCCCTAGCTGAATATTGCCTGCCAGCAGTGGACTCTGCCTTGGAAACAACTAAGACAGATCCATTGGTCTGACAAATGTCCAAATAAACGTAATATTTTAATTGCCTAGACTTGGCTTGAAATTATGTTTTGCGCAAATTTCTTGTGAACGTTTTTTTCGCTGTTACATGAAGTGTCAATATTTCTTAGAACAGCAGAATTACAATAAGATAGATGTGAGAACTGTCTGTAATGGCTGACATTCTGTGAAGGCTTAGCTCAGTAAATGGAATTGCACGCAACTTTATTCATATAAACACCAGCTTAATGTCAATATGTTGACAAGCATGAGTGTCTGAGTGTCTCAGACATCGGAGCTCAGCTTGCCGCACAGAGCTACATGAGGTGTTCTTGGCAATTATTTCATCACCACACAATGTACATCCTTTTACTTGAATCTTTGAACTTAAAAGCCTAGCATATGAATGTTAGCGTCAGATTTGTTATAAATCCAATAGGTGTCTATTAAGCCTGTGGTAAACAAGGTGAGAAATAAACTCTTCTTGGTAAAATGTACTAATGGGTATGAAATGCCACAAAGATGTCCATGTTTGATTTCATACACCTTCAAGTTTAAAGTCTAAATTCTGACATATCAGTGAATGTAAGTGCAAAGTTTGTGCATTTATACATACATCAAGCTGATCTACAAAGTATTGATGGAACAAGTACAAGTTGTCTTGTAGGGTTCAACATTCAATATTTTTTTATATTTTTACAGATTTTAGTTATAAATGTCCCAGTTGATTTGAAACAAAGTCGATCTGGGATTGTTGTTGAAAAGGTTTTGCTTTTTAATAAGGTTCTCCCCAAAATAGAATAAAGGGTGGATTGCGTGTGTGCGTGCGCGTGCGTGTGTGTTTGTGTGTTTGTGTGTGTGTGTGTGAACACAATCAAATATATTGGGAATGACTATTCATCTTGAAAGTCTATAAAGCTTTAGGACCACTGGCTTTATCCTGGGGTAGGGACATAATCAAAAACACTTTTTTCCCTTGTCTGATCTAAGTGATCATATTTTTTTACTGTCATGTCATTCTGGCATCTCCTTGTTTATAAGACTCAGGTGAGGATGAAAACATCAAAAAATACTTCAGAAGCTAATGTATGTCTATATTTAGCATGTAGCCAAGCCAACGCGATCTCATTTCAAGAATCAGTGGAAAACTTATATAGTGCAAGTGTCAGTTCAAGAAAACCTGGCATTTCAGAGACATTGAGAAATCAATATTTCTCTTGTCAATGTCACAGGCACTGCTGAGAGAAAATGTCTTTTAAGATTTTTCCTCAGAGCATGTTCAATGTTTGTTAGACACAGCTCTGTTCCCAAGTGGCAGATCAGTCATACCTCGATTCAAATATAGGTCATTGTCTCTCAACATATAACCTAGTATCAAGTTTGCAAAATATATCAATTTTGGCTTGCGTTTGGTTTGCCTTCAGGTCTGGATGATTGAAATTCCAACTCATTTGGTAGTATGTCACTATGGATTGTCACAGTATTTTCACCTCAAAATGTCATAGTTTGGCGGCCATCTTTAGGATATTCTGCCACTTGATGGCGCTTTTACATTAACATGAGCAAGGGTGAAAAACAAATTGTAGTGTGTGAACAACAATTTTTGCGTAGTATCAGAAAATCTCAGGCTTGAGTTTGAAATTATTACATAACTTTGCTTTTCATTTTCTTATGGGTTTCTGTCATGTTAATGTGCAGTTCCCCTGCAATTGATTTTTCACCACTAATTTTTAATGACTTTTTTGACAATTGGATAAGTGATACTAATATTATAAATATTATGATAACAATTCCACACAACATGCTCATACCAACTCTTTGAGTGCTGGAAGTGAACCCTTGACCTCACCACAGGTAATTGTGAGCTTGATGCAAAAGGAGGTCATTTATTTTACGGTGAGCTTTGAAGCCGTGTCCTGATCATGGTTGAAAGCCATAAGATAATAAGCTAGTCCATCGGGTTGGAGGTATATTGGCAGGCAGAAGGGTGGTCTTATCTTGGTAGCAATTAGGGCTGTCTTACCGTGCCAGTCATGCGGCGTGCTGTGCCGTGGATGAAGAAGGGAAGTGCACACAGGCCAATGTGGCTGGTCACAAATGCACAGTGTAATGGATACCGGAAGTAATTATACTTGGCCCTGTGCGGTCAGTCAAGTCAAACTTCTATGGGTCACATTGTCTGTGTTTTTGACCTAATGGTGTCATGGTTGAAGTAAAAGGGGTGAAAGGAAAGGTGCTTATTGTGAAAGCTCTTTGTGACCTCAGTGAAAGTTGGTGGTCCTCAGTGAAAGATCATAGTGTGATCGGTGAAAGCTTGGTGTGACCTCTGTGAAATGTCATTGTGACCTTGATAATAACAAATTGAGGCTTGGTGTGACCTTGATAACAAATTAAGGCAAAGTGTGACCTTGATAACAAATTAAGGCAAAGTGTGACCTTGATAACAAATTGAGGCTTGGTGTGACCTTGATAGCAAATTGAGGCTTGGTGTGTCCTTGATAACAAATTGAGGCTTGGTGTGACCTTGATAATAGTCCGAGATATTTGTGACTATAATGATGTCTGAACCAAACTGACATTTTGTGACTCCATTTAGTTACACTTGGCTGTTGCGTGACTCCATTTACTCACGCACACCTCTGATGTTCCAAATCTTGGCATAACATAGTCATGCGATAGTCATCTGCGACCTAATTTAATCATGTTCGTACATTATCAGTGGGAAGATTGGTCCTAATATCCATGTCAATTTAGCCAGATTCAAATCATGTAATTGCCATGTAAATTGACTTTCAAAGAATATCTATAAATCTGTAGAAAATATTATTGTAACCTTCTTTCATCTCATCATATCAACATATTGTTTTAATGAAATTTATCGAAAAATCTCAGAAATATTTTCTTGAAAGGTTAACAATATTTCATTGTTTGACATTTTGGAAGTAATAAATGCAGGTTAGGAAAAAAAGTGAACAAATCTATAATTTTTACCATTTAATTATGGTCTTTATTCAAGCCATGAAACTGATCTCTTCTAGAACTGTGGTTTAGTGTGTTTCGGGATTGTTATTCAGTTAATGTTTTTATTTGGTTTATGTATCTGCGTAGGATGTCTATAAATAATCTGTTTTCATGAAGGCACAGCAAGAAGAGACCTTTATACATTGGAATTATCTATGGAATATTAAACACGAGCATTGATGTGAGTACCACCGATGTACGCACCTCGAGGGATCTATTTCATCGCAGCAGGAACATAATGCTTCCATGGAAAAAGGCCGAGTGGTGTATTGTGTTGTCGCACGCAGCAGGGCTGTAGTGGTGGTGTCCTACAAAGCAAGCATCTCTCGTCTCCACGCTGTGTCACTATAGAAAACGTGCCCTGGCCAGTTGAGATCTGCCTTGGACAGTTGCAACTGGCAAAATATATACATCAATTTTGTTATAAAAAAAAAACAAGAGTCTAATTTCATGCAGACATGATGTGTAGCCTAGTTTATGGTTCCTTAATTCATTTCTCCGATATATACATTCTGTTTAATAGCGTGGTAAATCATACTTGGTACAAAAAATTATCTTATAATATTTTCCTTGTTCAAAACTTTGCCGTATTTTTTTTATACTTCTATACTTCTGAATTGTGGACTACATAAATGGATGGAAGACAACAAGATTGGATTTGAAATGTTGATACTGGCAGTGTTAGTGGAGGTGTAGGTAAGATTACTGTAGAGACAGTCTCCTCTGTACCCAGACGTGAGCAGTGAGAGAGTTAGTGGAGGTGTAGGTAAGATTACTGTAGAGACAGTTTCCTCTGTACCCAGACGTGGGCAGTGAGAGAGTTAGTGGAGGTGTAGGTAAGATTACTGTAGAGACAGTTTCCTCTGCACCCAGACTTTTGCCGTATTTTTTTTATACTTCTATACTTCTGAATTGTGGACTACATAAATGGATGGAAGACAACAAGATTGGATTTGAAATGTTGATACTGGCAGTGTTAGTGGAGGTGTAGGTAAGATTACTGTAGAGACAGTCTCCTCTGTACCCAGACGTGAGCAGTGAGAGAGTTAGTGGAGGTGTAGGTAAGATTACTGTAGAGACAGTTTCCTCTGTACCCAGACGTGGGCAGTGAGAGAGTTAGTGGAGGTGTAGGTAAGATTACTGTAGAGACAGTTTCCTCTGCACCCAGACTTTTGCCGTATTTTTTTTATACTTCTATACTTCTGAATTGTGGACTACATAAATGGATGGAAGACAACAAGATTGGATTTGAAATGTTGATACTGGCAGTGTTAGTGGAGGTGTAGGTAAGATTACTGTAGAGACAGTCTCCTCTGTACCCAGACGTGAGCAGTGAGAGAGTTAGTGGAGGTGTAGGTAAGATTACTGTAGAGACAGTTTCCTCTGTACCCAGACATGGGCAGTGAGAGAGTTAGTGGAGGTGTAGGTAAGATTACTGAAGAGACAGTTTCCTCTGCACCCAGACGTGGGCAATGAGAGAGTTAGTGGAGGTGTAGGTAAGATTACTGTAGAGACAGTTTCCTCTGTACCCAGACGTGGGCAGTGAGAGAGTTAGTGGAGGTGTAGGTAAGATTGCTGTGGAGACAGTTTCCTCTGCACCCAGACGTGGGCAGTGAGAGAGTTAGTGGAGGTGTATGTAAGATTACTGTAGAGACAGTTTCCTCTGTACCCAGACGTGGGCAGTGAGAGAGTTAGTGGAGGTGTAGGTAAGATTACTGTGGAGACAGTTTCCTCTGTACCCAGACGTGGGCAGTGAGAGAGTTAGTGGAGGTGTATGTAAGATTACTGTAGAGACAGTCTCCTCTGTACCCAGACGTGGGCAGTGAGAGAGTTAGTGGAGGTGTAGGTAAGATTACTGTAGAGACAGTTTCCTCTGAACCCAGACGTGGGCAGTGAGAGAGTTAGTGGAGGTGTAGGTAAGATTACTGTGGAGACAGTTTCCTCTGTACCCAGACGTGGGCAGTGAGAGAGTTAGTGTAGGTAAGATTACTGTAGAGACAGTTTCCTCTGCACCCAGACGTGGGCAGTGAGAGAGTTAGTGGAGGTGTAGGTAAGATTACTGTAGAGACAGTTTCCTCTGTACCCAGACGTGGGCAGTGAGAGAGTTAGTGGAGGTGTAGGTAAGATTACTGTAGAGACAGTCTCCTCTGTACCCAGACGTGGGCAGTGAGAGAGTTAGTGTAGGTAAGATTACTGTAGAGACAGTTTCCTCTGCACCCAGACGTGGGCAGTGAGAGAGTTAGTGGAGGTGTAGGTAAGATTACTGTAGAGACAGTTTCCTCTGTACCCAGACGTGGGCAGTGAGAGAGTTAGTGGAGGTGTATGTAAGATTACTATAGAGACAGTCTCCTCTGTACCCAGACGTGGGCAGTGAGAGAGTTAGTGGAGGTGTAGGTAAGATTACTGTGGAGACAGTCTCCTCTGTACCCAGACGTAGGCAGTGAGAGAGTTAGTGGAGGTGTAGGTAAGATTACTGTAGAGACAGTTTCCTCTGTACCCAGACGTGGGCAGTGAGAGAGTTAGTGGAGGTGTATGTAAGATTACTATAGAGACAGTCTCCTCTGTACCCAGACGTGGGCAGTGAGAGAGTTAGTGGAGGTGTAGGTAAGATTACTGTGGAGACAGTCTCCTCTGTACCCAGACGTAGGCAGTGAGAGAGTTAGTGGAGGTGTAGGTAAGATTACTGTTGAGACAGTTTCCTCTGTACCCAGACGTGGGCAGTGAGAGAGTTTGTGGAGGTGTAGGTAAGATTACTGTAGAGACAGTCTCCTCTGCACCCAGACGTGGGCAGTGAGAGAGTTAGTGGAGGTGTAGGTAAGATTGCTGTAGAAACAGTTTCCTCTGCACCCAGACGTGGGCAGTGAGAGAGTTAATGGAGGTGTAGGTAAGATTGCTGTAGAGACAGTCTCCTCTGCACCCACACGTGGGCAGTGAGAGAGTTAGTGGAGGTGTAGGTAAGATTACTGTAGAGACAGTTTCCTCTGCACCCAGACGTGGGCAGTGTTAGTGTTAGTGGAGGTGTAGGTAAGATTACTGTAGAGACAGTTTCCTCTGTACCCAGACGTGGGCAGTGAGAGAGTTAGTGGAGGTGTAGGTAAGATTACTATAGAGACAGTCTCCTCTGTACCCAGACGTGGGCAGTGAGAGAGTTAGTGGAGGTGTAGGTAAGATTACTGTAGAGACAGTTTCCTCTGTACCCAGACGTGGGCAGTGAGAGAGTTAGTGGAGGTGTAGGTAAGATTACTGTAGAGACAGTCTCCTCTGTACCCAGACGTGGGCAGTGAGAGAGTTAATGGAGGTGTAGGTAAGATTACTGTGGAGACAGTCTCCTCTGTACCCAGACGTGGGCAGTGAGAGAGTTAGTGGAGGTGTAGGTAAGATTACTGTAGAGACAGTTTCCTCTGTACCCAGACGTGGGCAGTGAGAGAGTTAGTGGAGGTGTAGGTAAGATTACTGTGGAGACAGTTTCCTCTGAACCCAGACGTGGGCAGTGAGAGAGTTAGTGGAGGTGTAGGTAAGATTACTGTGGAGACAGTTTCCTCTGAACCCAGACGTGGGCAGTGAGAGAGTTAGTGGAGGTGTAGGTAAGATTACTGTGGAGACAGTTTCCTCTGTACCCAGACGTGGGCAGTGAGAGAGTTAGTTATCAGTGAGAATCACATCTGAGTGTGCCAAATGTAGCATGCTGCAACATTCTCATAGACCTTTATTGAGGAGAATACAGGGAAGGCTACCATGAAAAGATGGCCTCACAAAAGAGGTGCTTGTCTCTCATGTAGACAATGAACACATCTCTACATCCTTTGTATCATTGCAAGCTCCAGGGCTGAGTAAGTTGTCACAATCCTTTTAAAGGTCTGCAAAAACCTGTTGTATTCTCAACATGATCGGCCATATCAAGTAAACACGGATGCTGTATTAAGTATAGGTTTATTGTTGCAAAATTCATGTACAGTTTCCAAAGATTTGGTTCTGGATTTTTCTGTGTTAATTGTAAAATTTATATTGTGCTTCATGACCTCAGGGAATATTCAAGTTGACCTTTTGGTGTGATTTTGAAGTAGTCCATATTGCATGACAGTCAGGATGACTTCATTGTATGATTCTTATACAGACAATCTTGCATGGTTTTTAAGTTGGTCAAATCAGTTCTGGACTAGACCATTCACAAATAAAAATCTAAGAAACATTTTATTTGTTAAAGGAACTTTTAATGGAACATTTCCTGTGTATTTTAAATTTTTGAGAACATTTAAAGATTAACTTGCAGCCATCTCAACTGAGGAACAGGATGGAATTGATGTTCCTATTAAATAAATAGCACAATTGTGACATCCAAATTCCATGCTCCTATTAAAGGCAGCGATTTATGGTGATATAGAAACTGGAAATGAAGCATGAACAAAAGATGGATAGTTATATCCAAATCTGTGCTGTAAGATGTATTATTAATCTTTGTGTAAACATCTTTACGAGGCAGAGTCAACAATATCAGAGTTATCTCCATAGAAATGGGCCCATTTTAGAGATGGCTTGTGCAAAATTCTCGTTAATAATCAATTCCTGGCTTTGTGTTTCTAAAAACCTGCTCAGCAGGGAAAAATATTATTGCAGGAAGAGGAGAGAGCACTTATAACAACAAATGTCATTTCTGAGATCTGTGATAAGTTTGTTCTCTTCATTCACTGGCGAGATTCTCACCCATAAGAGCCATATTGTGGAGGAATTCTTTTTTTTTTAAACTGTCATAATATATATTTTGACCTCTGCACCACACCATTTGTATGTTGTGTATTAAAATATAACTTTATAGACAAAAATGGAATACTTTTTCCCTGTGTTTTACAGTGATAGAAGCAGATTTTCAGCAATACTAGCCAAGTGGTAATTTTTGGTGAGTGAATGATTAAATTTGGCAAGGAAAAGGCTAATTTAGTCCTAGCCAAATGGATTTAGTACTCGCCTTGGCTAGTTGGCAAGTGCTTGTTTCTATCACTGATTTTAAATATTTTTAAAAACCAGAATTGACCTATTTCAGATATTTGTGTCCCCCTCAGATATAGCACCTATAGAGTATTTGAGTGGCCGAGACTGGCCCAGATATGGCCTGGTACATGTTGGTGTGGGGATTGTTTGTTCTAGGGACGGAGATTTATCATTGTGGTGTGTTGACACAGCATATATTGATCAGAGTGGTAGACACTTAGTATTGCACACGCATGTTGCGTGGGTCCCCAGCCCCGAGCTCCAGGAGTGGTGAAGATGCCAGAACCACGTCAGTAACAAGCTCAAACCACGCTAAAACCATGCTAGAAACACACTCAAACCATGCTAGAATCAGGCTGGAACCACACTAAATCCATGCTAGAATCACGCTGGAACCACACTAAATCCATGCTAGAATCAGGCTGGAACCACACTAAATCCATGCTAGAATCAGGCTGGAACCACACTAAATCCATGCTAGAATCAGGCTGGAACCACACTAAATCCATGCTAGAATCAGGCTGGAACCACACTAAAACCATGCTAGAATCAGGCTGGAACCACACTAAAACCATGCTAGAATCAGGTTGGAACCACACTAAATCAATGCTAGAATCAGGCTGGAACCACACTAAATCCATGCTAGAATCAGGCTGGAACCACACTAAAACCATGCTAGAATCAGGCTGGTACCACACTAAAACCATGCTAGAATCAGGCTGGAACCACACTAAATCCATGCTAGAATCAGGCTGGAACCACACTAAAACCATGCTAGAATCAGGCTGGAACCAAACTAAATCCATGCTAGAATCAGGTTGGAATCACACTAAAACCATGCTAGAATCAGGCTGGAACCACACTAAATCCATGCTAGAATCAGGTTGGAACCACACTAAAACCATGCTGGAACCAAACTAAATCCATGCTAGAATCACGCTGGAACCACACTAAAACCATGCTAGAATCAGGCTCAAACCACACTAAAACCGTGCTAGAATCAGGCTGGAACCAAACTAAATCCATGCTAGAATCAGGTTGGAATCACACTAAAACCATGCTGGAACCACACTAAAACCATGCTAGAATCAGGCTGGAACCACACTAAATCCATGCTAGAATCAGGCTGGAACCACACTAAAACCATGCTAGAATCAGGCTGGAACCAAACTAAATCCATGCTAGAATCAGGCTGGAACCACACTAAATCCATGCTAGAATCAGGCTGGAACCACACTAAAACCATGCTAGAATCAGGCTGGAACCACACTAAATCCATGCTAGAATCAGGCTAGAACCACACTAAAACCATGCTAGAATCAGGCTAGAACCACACTAAAACCATGCTAGAATCAGGCTCAAACCATGCCAGAATCAGGCTGGAACCACACTAAAACCATGCTAGAATCAGGCTCAAACCACACTAAAACCGTGCTAGAATCAGGCTGGAACCAAACTAAATCCATGCTAGAATCAGGTTGGAATCACACTAAAACCATGCTAGAATCAGGCTGGAACCACACTAAATCCATGCTAGAATCAGGTTGGAACCACACTAAAACCATGCTGGAACCAAACTAAATCCATGCTAGAATCACGCTGGAACCACACTAAAACCATGCTAGAATCAGGCTGGAACCATGCTAGAATCACGCTGGAACCACACTAAAACCATGCTAGAATCAGGCTGGAACCACACTAAATCCATGCTAGAATCAGGCTGGAACCACACTAAATCCATGCTAGAATCAGGCTGGAACCACACTAAATCCATGCTAGAATCAGGCTGGAACCACACTAAAACCATGCTAGAATCAGGCTGGAACCACACTAAAACCATGCTAGAATCAGGCTGGAACCACACTAAATCCATGCTAGAATCAGGCTGGAACCACACTAAATCCATGCTAGAATCAGGCTGGAACCACACTAAATCCATGCTAGAATCAGGCTGGAACCACACTAAATCCATGCTAGAATCAGGCTGGAACCACACTAAATCCATGCTAGAATCAGGTTGGAACCACACTAAAACCATGCTGGAATCAGGCTGGAACCACACTAAATCCATGCTAGAATCAGGCTGGAACCACACTAAAACCATGCTAGAATCAGGCTGGAACCACACTAAAACTATGCTAGAATCAGGCTGGAACCACACTAAATCCATGCTAGAATCAGGCTGGAACCACACTAAAACCATGCTAGAATCAGGCTGGAACCACACTAAATCCATGCTAGAATCAGGCTGGAACCACACTAAATCCATGCTAGAATCAGGCTGGAACCACACTAAAACTATGCTAGAATCAGGGCGGAACCACACTAAAACCCTGCTAGAATCAGGCTGGAACCACACTAAATCCCTGCTAGAATCAGGCTGGAACCACACTAAATCCCTGCTAGAATCAGGCTGGAACCAAACTAAATCCATGCTAGAATCAGGCTGGAACCAAACTAAATCCATGCTAGAATCAGGCTGGAACCAAACTAAATCCATGCTAGAATCAGGCTGGAACCACACTAAATCCATGCTAGAATCAGGCTAGAACCACACTAAATCCATGCTAGAATCAGGCTGGAACCACACTAAAACCATGCTAGAATCAGGCTGGAACCACACTAAAACTATGCTAGAATCAGGCTGGAACCACACTAAATCCATGCTAGAATCAGGCTAAAACCACACTAAATCCATGCTAGAATCAGGCTGGAACCACACTAAATCCATGCTAGAATCAGGCTAGAACCACACTAAATCCATGCTAGAATCAGGCTGGAACCAAACTAAATCCATGCTAGAATCAGGCTGGAACCAAACTAAATCCATGCTAGAATCAGGCTGGAACCACACTAAAACCATGCTAGAATCAGGCTGGAACCACACTAAATCCATGCTAGAATCAGGCTGGAACCACACTAAAACCATGCTAGAATCAGGCTGGAACCACACTAAATCCATGCTAGAATCAGGCTGGAACCACACTAAATCCATGCTAGAATCAGGCTGGAACCACACTAAAACTATGCTAGAATCAGGCTAGAACCACACTAAATCCATGCTAGAATCAGGCTGGAACCACACTAAATCCATGCTAGAATCAGGCTGGAACCACACTAAAACCATGCTAGAATCAGGCTAGAACCACACTAAATCCATGCTAGAATCAGGCTGGAACCACACTAAATCCATGCTAGAATCAGGCTCAAACCATGCTAGAATCAGGCTGGAATGATGTTAAACCACACTATGACCATGCTGGAACCACCCTGGAAACATCCCCCACGGCCCATCGCGGTCCATCGGTCTCTTGCTCTTTTATATATTATATTTTTTTGTGTTGGTCCTGAACTTTCCCCGTCTGGCCAATCAGATAGGTACTGTTAACCCTGGTAGACCACCAGAACAACAAACAGAAATAGTTGCGCTTTTCACTAGCGAATTGGAATTTGTTCATATATAGTATTTAAAATGACCTATAGGGATTGGTTTGCAACATCATGTCATTTGACCCTTTGACCTTTAACCTTGCTGCAGTGAACTTGACTCTGAAAAAGCGGCGTTTGATTTTATACAGCTTGCTGTGTCAAAAATATCAAGTAAATTTTATTCCACGATTTTTTCCAAACTATGAAATCCACACCAGCATTGACATGGCAACACCAAAATCTGTTGCTATTTTGTCACTTATTTTGTCACCTGACCAAATGCATTATTACTGTCCCTGACTGGCAAGTCTTATTTGCGGAGATGATCTCAGTAACCTTTCACTTCAGCACCGGCATTATCTGTGTTGTGATTGTTGATTTCCTGAAGCGAAGTGAAGCGAGCTGTATTTGAGGCGATTGTTTGCATGAAGGATGAGCAAGTCACATGACAGATATAATCAGTCCTTGAAAATGATGGCAATACCTCGCCAATTCTGCCCGCAATAGAAATCTACATGGTTTATGAAGGGAGTGAACAATTATTGTGTAAATTCATTAGTAGTGAGATTGTCGGGAAGGTTTTGGGGGATATTGCTAATGTTAAAGTGTTAAATTGTCGGAATTATATTTCTCTCCGTGCCACGCTATTATTATCATGGAGTGCTGCATAGACAATATGGATCTACATATTCCACAGAGCTGTGTGCTCTTATCACTCCAACAGATTGCAAAACGTCCTCAGTTTGCAAAACGTCCTCAGTTTGCAAGACATCAGCAGTTTGTAAAACGTCAAGAGTATAGCATCAACAGTTTGAAAAACGTCCTCAGTTTGCGAAATATCCCCAGTTTGCAAAACGTCCGCAATTTGCAAGACATCAACAGTTTGTAAAACGTCAAAAGTATAGCATCAACAGTTTGAAAAATGTCAACAATTTGTAAAAGGTCAACTGGTTATCTGCACCAAGATGCAAGAATGAGAGAAATGCAAATGCACATTGGTTCTGCTGCACTTTTCAGACCATTACGTTAATGTCAAATCCAAATTAATCACACAGATGACTAGCGAAAAAAAAAGAACAACAGCTTAATTGGCTTCTAACAACAAATTGTGTGTCACAATGAGTGAAGAGCTGTAAATTGCGGCCAAAATAATTGGAGTAATATTATGTATCTGCAGGAAATGTTTATATCATCTGCTGTCATAGCATTGACCATAATAAACAGCAGGATTGTCACGATGCTTACAAATATTAGTTCAGAATTTATTACTTTTATGCTGTTGGAATATGTGTTGTAAATGAGTTCGCCTCAGTTTGTGTAATAAGGCCTCTAGATAATTTGATCCATTTATCTCGTCTGACATTTAACCATGCTTGCCACAGATAAAAACATGCAGTCGACATAAAAAAACATCTATATATATATATATATATATATATATTATATGTATGCATGTATGAACTCTGTAAAGTGTTTGTGATGTGTTAACAGCTTCTGTCAGCAATTATGTGGCGAGCACCATGGGAGACTAATGTATCTGAGCTGAGTAGACGCTGTCATGCCAGATTGTTCTTGCTGCGTTAGAAGGCTTGACAGCTGTAGGCCTAATTTCATCATTTGAAGACTGTCAGACTGTCATATCATTAGTCTCATAGGGAATATATTTAAGGTTGTCTGAGACCCCCACATTATGGTGATGTCAAGAGGAATATAGTTCTAGGCCTCGTTGTCTGAGACCCCCACATTATGGTAGTGTCCGGGTAATATAGTCCTAGGCTTCGTTGTCCGAGACCCCCACTTTATGGTGGTGTCAAGGGGAATATAGTCCTATGCCGCGTTGTGTGAGACCCCCACATTATGGTGGTGTCAAGGGGAATATAGTCCGAGGCCTCGTTGTCTGAGACCCCCACATTATGGTGGTGTCAAGGGGAATATAGTCTGAGGCCTCGTTGTCTGAGACCCCCACATTATGGTGGTGTCAAGGGGAATATCATATAGTCATATCGACTCTTTTACATGTCTGAAATGTAGCACTTTATTTATTACATATTATATCAATTCAGACTGATTTGAAAAAGATGCTGACCTCAAATGTTGAGACAACGTTAACCACACCCTGAGCCTACCAGTTTTAACGTCTTGAAATTACAATCAAAATTATGTGAATGAGAAGTCACAGTGTAGAGGAATTATTACCTTTTTATTTGGTTAGTACTAGTGTTTTTTTGTTTTTGTTTTTTTGGTGTTGTGATATTTCTTCCAACCCTCCATTTGCATGGTTGCTTCTTTGTAAACCTGAACAAGAGAGTCTTTGGTCACAGTGCATTTGACCTTTGACCTTTGTGATTTAGCAGTAATTAATACGCCTCAGCGTCTCAGACAGATAAAGCCATCAGATAATGTGGTGAATTGCCTGGAGTCTAGCATCTTTGCCACAAGATCGTTGACACCAAGCATACCTTAGGGTATTGTATGTTGCTAGTATGTCGGGCCCACCTGAGTGCATGTCGCTGTTATGTCCGCCCCACCTGAGTGCATGTCGCTGGTATGTCCGCCCCACCTGAGTGCATGTCGCTGGTGTGTCAGCCCCACCTGAGTGTATGTCGCTGGTATGTCGGCCCCACCTGAGTGCATGTCGCTGGTATGTCGGCCCCACCTGAGTGTATGTCGCTGATATGTCGGCCCCACCTGAGTGTATGTCGCTGGTGTGTCAGCCCCACCTGAGTGTATGTCGCTGATATGTCGGCCCCACCTGAGTGCATGTCGCTGGTGTGTCGGCCCCACCTGAGTGTATGTCGCTGATATGTCGGCCCCACCTGAGTGCATGTCGCTGGTGTGTCGGCCCCACTTGAGTGTATGTCAAAACAACATCAAGAGCACAACAAATATATCTGAAATTTTTGTTATGTTCCTCACACTGGACATGAAACGTTATTTTATATGGGATTTTGTTATTTGTATTTGGCCATTTTGAGTGCACTAAAATAGGTTTAACTGGCTGACCATTTATTGTACAAAAGGTTTATGTCAAACTGCAGGCAGAACATGTAGATAAAAGATGATGCTGTTTATAGATATTTCGCTTCAGACCAGTTTGATGTCATATTCTTGTGGACAATATTTTTACTTCAGAAACCTGAGACTAAAAGACTCTGTTCTTATTTATCCCAGCAGAAAGCAACACTACTGTATTTTTGTTTCAGAAACCTTAGACTAAAAGACAATTTTTTTATTCTTCCCATCCAGAAGCAACACTACCATATATTTGCAAATCACCGTTTCCAGTATAACAAATCTGTATAACAAATTAATTAGTGTTGTGTTATTGTATATTTTAGGAGCAGCTTCAGGGAGTGTGGATCTTCTTCCTTCCCCCCAGGTGAGCACCTGGACACAGGGCGTTCCCACGGACGATGGCAAGGAATCTGACCAGATCTTCTCATTTGACGGCAAGAACGTCAGCATCGAGGTGCCGCCCATGCGCTTCAACCACACGATGGACTCACACTTCACAATCTCCACATGGATGAAGCACGAACAGAACCCGGAGGACAAGAGCAAGCACGGAGCTAAGGAACACATCCTCTGCAATGCCGACGGTGAAAGTAAGCACGCTTCTTTTATCACGTTTATTATTGGGAAAAATATGATTATGTCTTACCGGAAGTGGAGATGACATGTTCATTCTCCAGTTTCAGTAATGGTGCCTTAGTTGTATGCAAGGGGAGACATCGAGGTGGGACATTTTTTCATTCCAGCCTGTGTTAGATACAAATGTTGTTGATTTAATGAAAAAAAAATAGAAGAAATATGAATTTGTTCTACACTGAGTGTATGGCCAAGCAGGCTCGGATGTCGGATAGTATGAAATAGCACAGGCAAATATCATACTCAGTGAAAATTACCAATGGAAACAAATGCAGGTATCATAGCAGGTGGATTTAATAATGGCAACAAAGGCAGATATCATAGCAGGTGGATTTAACAATGGCAACAAAGATATAGCAGGTGGATTTAATAATGGCAACAAAGGTAGATATCATAGCAGGTGGATTTAATAATGGCAACAAAGATATCATAGCAGGTGGATTTAACAATGGCAACAAAGATATCATAGCAGGTGGAATTAACAATGGCAACAAAGGTAGATATCATAGCAGGTGGATTTAACAATGGCAACAAAGATATCATAGCAGGTGGATTTAACAATGGCAACAAAGGCAGATATCATAGCAGGTGGATTTAACAATGGCAACAAAGATATCATAGCAGGTGGATTTAACAATGACAACAAAGATATCATAGCAGGTGGATTTAATAATGGCAACAAATGCAGATATCATAGCAGGTGGATTTAACAATGGCAACAAAGATATCATAGCAGGTGGATTTAACAATGGCAACAAAGATATCATAGCAGGTGGATTTAATAATGGCAACAAAGGCAGATATCATAGCAGGTGGATTTAACAATGGCAACAAAGATATAGCAGGTGGATTTAATAATGGCAACAAAGGTAGATATCATAGCAGGTGGATTTAATAATGGCAACAAAGATATCATAGCAGGTGGATTTAATAATGGCAACAAAGATATCATAGCAGGTGGATTTAACAATGCCAACAAAGATATCATAGCAGGTGGATTTAACAATGCCAACAAAGATATCATAGCAGGTGGATTTAACAATAGCAACAAAGATATAGCAGGTGGATTTAATAATGGCAACAAAGGCAGATATCATACCAGATGGATAAAACCAATGCATATTTCACAGCATGCATAAAAATCAAAGGTAGCTATCATAACAAATATTGTGGTAAAACACATTGTACAAAGAATTTATAATTGTTTATATAAGATCAGCTGGAAACATGAATATATAGCTATATGCAAAGGCCAGTGTTCGCCAAAAGTCGTCGGCCCGTCGGACAAAGCCGGTCTTTATATCACATTGTCCGCCGATAATTACTGAAAACGGCGGCCAAATTGTCCGCCATTCTCTACCTGCGCAGTTTCTCATTGTAGTCATCACAAAAATATGTTTTATTAGTTCGTTTTCGGAGATTTTCGGTTGCCGCCATTTTGAAAGTTTGAGCTATATCCGGGTCATTACGTTTGTTCCCGCCTGATTATTTCCGCCGTGTTCACTCCTGTTCAAAAGTCGATCACGTTTTTCGGGATTCGCACTCATTTAACAATTAAAAAACTGTGCACGACTTTAACCATAAATCAAATGTGGTTCGTAATCTGGTCCCCTATCATTATTTCTGGTTCAAATTCATATTAAAAACGTCACATACCAGTCAAAAAGCCTGAGAAGAGCAGACGACAATTTTACAACTTTGGGTATTCTTAGCTTTCTTTAAATGAATATTTAATTAATTTTCGATTGACAAATGATCTGAAATATGTGTGTATGTAGGTAGATATGTAGGTAGGTAGGTATGTAGGATGGTATGTAGGTAGATATGTAGGTAGGTATGAAGGTAGATATGTATGTAGGTATGTAGATATGTAGGTTAGTATGTAGGTAGGTATGTAGGTTGGTATGTAGGTAGATATGTAGGTAGGTATGAAGGTAGATATGTAGGTAGGTATGTAGATATGTAGGTTAGTATGTAGGTAGATATGTAGGATGGTATGTAGGTAGATATGTAGGTATGTAGGTATGTATGTAGGTTGGTATGTAGGTTGATATGTAGGTTGGTATGTAGGTTTTATAAGCTGAATTTCTGTCACAAGCACGAAAAAGCGGCGAAATTAAAAAGAAAAAGCACGCATTGAAATGTCTGATGTTGAAGACAAATGTCTGATGTTGGCTGGCTGAACATCAGACATATTGTCTGATGTGGGTCAAAAAGTTTTGGCGAACACTGAAAGGCGGTAGAAATGGGGAGTGAATTTTGTTGTTGTCTTTCATGATTGAGAAAGTGACATTTTCAAAGCAATTAAGTTAAATGCCAAACATCGTTATTCACGCTGCTTTCTGATATTAAAATTCAGATAATGCACTCTGCTGCCTGCGTACTGGGTCAGAGATGAAGAAATATTAATGGTCCAAAAACCCAAAACACAATGATCAATGACATAGAATATTGCAGTTTTATTTTTTTCTGGGAGCTGTTTCATGTGATTGGTACATTCACTATGCCGCCTGAGGTAGAAGTCTGATTTCTGCGACACATTTCTCATTTGATTTCATTTCATTGTGCCCAAATGACAGGAAATGTACACTCATCTCACAGATTTCAACCCACAGTAACTATCGTTGTCGATGTCAGATGCCCAAATTCATGTCATTTTCAGATAACATTAGTTTCTTGTGCAATCAGAAATGGAGTGGGCCTCAGAAATTGATGATATATGAAAGCGATCTGAAACTGATCATCAGTTAACATGCGAAACACAATCTCGAGATTGAGTCTCTATTGGTGAAATTTGATCGAATAGCAATGGTAGTTGAAAAATATAAGCAGGCTTTTTGTCGGTATGGGATTAAAGAATTTAATTGGTTTTGGTGAAATCTCATTTTTTATTTTGAATCTCTCAAATCAGAGTTTAATTTCCTTCTCACTCATTTTGACTCATTTTGAAATTCTAAGCATGATCGATCTGTGGGAAGATTTCATGGTATTTCTGCACTCATAAAAATGAGTTAAATATGTTTATGTTGAATGGTGTTCTGCTGCAAAACACTGGTCATGAATTTGAAATGTCTCCCGTAAAGTTGTTGATAAATTATCATTAAAGTTTAAGATTGATACCTATTATCAAACCTTCAGGATAAATGAAATATTATATTTTTGAGGCACTGATTACCCTCACATGTTCAGCAATGTATATATATATATATAACTATAATATGATTTAATGGTTAAGTATTCAGAAAATGTTATCAGCATGAATATTTATTTTAATAAAATAAAAAAAGTCCTTTTGTTGAATATCAGCTTGGAAACTGTGAGGAACCAGACAAAAAGTCATCTCAATTTTTTACTTTACAGAAAGAAATAGATGTGAATTTAGATACTGACAATAGATGCCATAATAGAAGAATGTGCAAAGGGCGAGGTAACCATAGAAACGGGCAATATTGTGGTCCCAGCTTGCTCCTATCACGGGGTCGGTCGTCCACCCATGGGTCTAACCACCGACATAGATGGTGCACACTATCAGACACAGACATCTTGTGCCCTGTTATTGCTTAACTGCATTACCCCCGTCAAAAAAGACATTTCTGGCTTTTTATAGTACTCCTTATATTGTTATACCAATCAGGACCAGGGTATTTTTTTATGGCCTGAACATATGTTATTGCATATTGCAATGATGCTGTTATCAGAAAACGAGACGCAGCGGAAAAGAAATAAAGTTAAAAGTTGGAGATGGACAAATAGATAGAAATAAAAAGTTTAAGCAATGTTAAGAAATTCACAATCCAAGAATTCTTCCCAACCAAACGACTGCATGAAATAAAAACACAAACCCGGAAAGCCATTTCTGAACTGATGGATTGCATGTATTCATCGAATAGCATTTTAATGACGGATTCAGATTCTTATCCAATAATTCTTAGTTTTAAGGTATTTAGTTGTATCTATTGTGATACAGATTCTATTTGATCCAAGGAAAGGATTCTAAATTAAGAATTTTTTTAAAGATACTACTGGATCACGATGTCTAGAATTCTCATTAAAACTTTGTTAATTAGACTGGAAGATAGTTGATTGGAACCAGGGAGTTTTTTTATCATTTGGTTAACAAACAAGATAACAATAATGATAATGGAATATTTATATATTATATAAACCAAGCAAAGCTTGCTAATAGCTATTGGACGCTAAGAAGATTCTAAATTAAGAGTTTTTTAAAGTCATTACTGGATCATGATGTCTGGATTCTCATTAAAACTTTGATAATTAGACTGGAAATGAATCAATCAGAACCAGGGAATGTTTCAGCATCTGGTTACTAAACAAGATAGCAATAATGATATTAAGATATTCATATAGCACATATACCAAGTGAAACATGGTACTAATAAATGCTATGAAGTCTAATTCCATGTCATGGTGAAATTCCCTTAAGATTTATCCCTCATAAACATGTTTTATTCATATGTATCAACCATAACATGATTTTCACACCTCCCAGTTGAGACATGGTGCTAAAGATGGTGTGGCTTGGAGACAGGATGTGTGATAAACATGAAAGATAACAAGCTCATCAACTGGCTATCATAAAATTTGTTTTCACACCTTCCCACTTGAGTAGCTGAGTGATAAACATGGTGTGAAGGTGCATGCTGGTCGGAAATTTGGCGAGGGAGAAGGTGAGGAATTAACGTGGCTGTCCGGTTTGGTAACGAAGTGGTGTCGAGGAGGAGGTCAGAAAACATGAGCAGACATCCGCAGTCAGCGCCGGTAATTGCATGTCACCTCAGCTTACTTCAGCCGAGAAAATGTCTCGCTTAGAAAAAAAGAGACCTCCCGGAACACAATATCTCGCCAGATATTAGCCGCAGAGTTTTTTTTTTTATATATTTTGATGTGGGTTTAATGTGTTTTGTTGATTTGTCGCCTTTCGTTGGTTGTCTCTGGGAGTCATGGTTGATTATGAAATATAAGTGTAAATCTATAGAATTTAGATTTTATGCAAACAATTTGATAATTGTTTTCATTGAACCAAAAAAAGTTCTCTTTCAAGGCCCATAAGGGCATACATTTATTAATATATAAACCAAACCAACTTTACTTTGGAGATGAGGGTTGATAAAAAATTGGATCAACTTTTACCTTTAGCAGAGGTTAGTTGATAAAGATTTGGACCAACCTATTCATGGGGTTGGGGTTGAAACATATTTGGACCAATTTCACCTCCAGGGGGCGACGTCGTAGATTCAGGGCTTGGCAGTCAATTGGACGAATATTAGATGAGGACTCAACTGTTGCAAGTGGGCAAACATCTTTGATGCGGTTGTGATGAATGATTCGGACAGAACTGGGAGCACGTGCCCCCAGTACCCACCTCTCTAAATCTACCACAGTCAACAAACACTGTCCTTAAATATTGATGAAACCCGCCATCTGAATACAGTGGGCTCTATCCTAAAATGTCTTAACCCTTATCTTTCTCAAATATGCTTATTTCAAAATTTTACAACTTACCTGTAGCTGATTTTTATTTATTTTTATTTTTTAAAGGGTCAAAGGGGTAGAGTGGCAAAATATGTATTTTGGATTAGGACAAAATGGAAAGATTTTTTAATTTTAATTTTTTTTTTATTAACCTACATATGTACCAAGGCCCTTGTATATCTTGTATAACTGAGTGAAAAATATGCAGAAATCAGTCGATCAGATACCACTGAGTAATGTGAGTTATTGATATTTTATATCAGGTATTTCATTTAATATTTTCTGCAATTCTCATTCCAATATGAATGTAAACATTTGAATAAATATAAGATGCAAAAAGAAGATTTTTATGTGATACTTCAATACTTTCACTTTCAACATTCTGGCTGCTCAATTAGAAATAATAGAAAAACTCCCAACATCGTCATATTCAGAAAAAATAATTTAGAATTCTGACACAAACAGTGCAGTTTCTGGAGTTTACAAATGTTGTTTGGAATCAAACAGGAGACTGAGTATGCAATTCTAGGATATGTTGAAATGACAGATGAGGTTGATACATAAGCCGGGGTTTTGGTTTCCTGTCCGCAGGGCTTTTTCTGATAGACAAGGATAGTGCAGACAAAAATATCGAGACTTAAAAGGCTTTCAATGTTGTTTTTTTTTTTTTTTTTTTTTTTTCCCCGACATATGTCCAGTAAATGGCTTCTTGGCATTTTGTTTCAGAGGTTCAGAGGAATCGCCATACTTTTATGCTAATATTATTAAGAAGTAACAAACTTGGTTTTAACCTATTTATTTTTAGGAATAAAGTCATACAAATTATTTAATATCATTTAATTTACATGCATTAATTTTATAAAATAAACTTTCCTATTTTATTGCAAATGGTTTTTTATGGCCTTTTTCACCTGAATCACACTTTTGATTCTGATATATTGTGACATATATTTTGATATATGTTAACTATTATTTTTGGTTCATTAAGATTTAAGAGTGAATATGACTTTTCTGACCCGAAACAACACCCCCGCCACAAACCTATCCTGACCCCAAACAACATATTGAATTCATAGATTAGCATTTAGAAATAGCAAGTTGTTGACTGGGTGTTGAACTCTGGTCATGTTTCCTGCTCAATAGAAATGAGTTATTTATTGAGTGGTACAATTTCTGATATGAGCTGAGGTCCGTGCCTAAAGGGTTAACCAGACTTGGTGCTGCCTATATAGAGTATGCAAAAAAAAAAAAAAAGTGATTGATGCAACTCTTTAAAAAACTTAGGTCATCAAAGCACGGCTAAAAAATCTTGAATATTCCATGCAGCTAGAATTATTATTTAAACCAAAGATAGATCTGTATATTAATATGCAAGTATTTGGATAATTACCTAATGCAAGATTATTACTTAATGTAGAGTCCCAAGCTGGTCTGATATTGCCAACACTGTGAAAATGGCAATACAAACAAACAAATTTACTAAACCTGGAATTTGCTTCACAGGTAGAATGAAAAGTTCGACTGAATTGATAAATATACAAACACAAAATAATTGGATAAATTTATGAAGTATTGCTAATTTCCCTGTGCATTGGTAGATAGTGAGGTAATAGGAAGTCCAATACAGTTACAGCATCTCCCATAATGGAGTGTTAGCTCGACAACGGCAAGGTGCACCTTGCGTAATTCCTTCATTGAATGTCAATATCATGGACTGTTTAATGAAAGTAATTAATTATATCTGTTGATGTTGTGCAGTAATTACTTTCGCTGGGCATTGGGACTAGCAGAGTTCAGGTGGTTGTGGGGTTATGCATATAGATGAGAATATTCTGACACGACTCCTGAGTCGGGATGAAGTGAAGTTAAGTGGCATCTGGCCATCTTAATGACATTCATCTTAGAGTGTGTGGGAAGCATATATTGCCGTATTTTGCTGTAATATGGAAATTATATGAAACTTTTACTGTATTTTTAAAACAAAATGCTTTGAAATATATTTTTTTGTTTCAAAATACTGAAAAGCTCAATAACAAACCATATATGAAAAATCCCATGCTCTTAAGTTATTTGATATAAAAACAAATATTTAATTCTAAAACAAATCTGAAATGTTGCTTAACATGTCGCTTTTTCTTGGCCTGGTACAAGCAATCAAATAATGGAAAATGTTTGATTAAAGCCTAAAAAGTTTCAGATCCTGGCTAAAAGTTGCTTCCAGTGCAGTAACAGGGCAAATTCAAATTTTAGACATTGCCTATATGAATATATGTTTAATAATGTATTGAGGTTTTTTGAATATGTGAATCTCATGTAATAATGCAGAAAGCTGTATTCTCTCCTAAAATATGATTGGTCTGTGGAGTAGCGCATAAATAAATCTAAATACTTCTTGGAAATCACTAAAAAATCAACATGACAATATTGTTGTCCTGCTGTTATTAACATTAGAGAAAATTCTGAGCACGTTTTGGAGGCGGTGGATTGTTGAAGGCTTTTAGACTTATCCTAATTTATCTGTATTTAAGGCCTTGTAAACTAGCATATTTTGTGATTGATTCTGAGAACTGTGTGGTATTTGGAGATACATGCATGGTCATTATGGAGTGGAAGGATTGAGAACTGTCTGATATTTGGAGATACATGGATGGTCATTATGGAGTGTAAGGATTGAGAACTGTGTGGTATTTGGAGATACATGGTTGGTCATTATGGAGTGTAAGGATTGAGAACTGTGTGGTATTCGGAGATACGTGGTTGGTCATTATGGAGTGTAAGGATTGAGAACTGTCTGATATTTGGAGATACATGGATGGTCATTATGGAGTGTAAGGATTGAGAACTGTGTGGTATTTGGAGATACATGGATGGTCATTATGGAGTGTAGGGATTGAGAACTGTGTGGTATTTGGAGATACATGGATGGTCATTATAGAGTGTAAGGATTGAGAACTGTGTGATATTTGGAGATACATGGATGGTCATTATTGAGTGTAAGGATTGAGAACTGTCTGATATTTGGAGATACATGGATGGTCATTATGGAGTGTAAGGATTGAGAACTGTCTGATATTTGGAGATACATGGATGGTCATTATGGAGTGGAAGGATTGAGAACTGTCTGATATTTGGAGATACATGGATGGTCATTATGGAGTGTAAGGATTGAGAACTGTGTGGTATTTGGAGATACATGGATGGTCATTATGGAGTGTAAGGATTGAGAACTGTGTGGTATTTGGAGATACATGGATGGTCATTATGGAGTGTAAGGATTGAGAACTGTCTGATATTTGGAGATACATGGATGGTCATTATGGAGTAGAAGGATTGAGAACTGTGTGATATTTGGAGATACATGGATGGTCATTATGGAGTGTAAGGATTGAGAACTGTGTGGTATTTGGAGATACATGGATGGTCATTATGGAGTGTAGGGATTGAGAACTGTGTGGTATTTGGAGATACATGGATGGTCATTATAGAGTGTAAGGATTGAGAACTGTGTGATATTTGGAGATACATGGATGGTCATTATGGAGTGTAAGGATTGAGAACTGTCTGATATTTGGAGATACATGGATGGTCATTATGGAGTGTAAGGATTGAGAACTGTCTGATATTTGGAGATACATGGATGGTCATTATGGAGTGGAAGGATTGAGAACTGTCTGATATTTGGAGATACATGGATGGTCATTATGGAGTGGAAGGATTGAGAACTGTGTGGTATTTGGAGATACATGGATGGTCATTATGGAGTGTAAGGATTGAGAACTGTGTGGTATTTGGAGATACATGGATGGTCATTATGGAGTGTAAGGATTGAGAACTGTCTGATATTTGGAGATACATGGATGGTCATTATGGAGTAGAAGGATTGAGAACTGTGTGATATTTGGAGATACATGGATGGTCATTATGGAGTGTAAGGATTGAGAACTGTGTGGTATTTGGAGATACATGGATGGTCATTATGGAGTGTAAGGATTGACTTCCTCAGGCCTGACTGAAATGCTGGTCTGTTTTAAAGGTCATACCACAACCGGGCGCTAGCAATCGGGCGCTAGCTAGCGTTAATGACACTCATCTCTATTAAAGCTTCTTCATTGGTTAATTTGTTTGCCATTTCCATTGCTTTGTGCTTGCCCTTTACATATGACCCTCTTGATTATGTGTGCATCAAACGCAGACCTGCAGGCCTCTCTGGATTCATATCATTCATCACAATCCTGCCATCTCCCTCTCAAGATCTCAGCTCAGCTCATGACATGATCAGACAGCTTGCATATCTAATAACACTAGCTCCTATCCCAAAATGTACCTCAAAATGTTTTTCTATCATCTCTGAGAAATTATTTTGATTTAAAGATGTAAAATGGAACAGAAAAAAATACTGGGTTTTAAATTTGAACTGAATTTTGTCTTTTAGAATTTCATTGGAAACCAATTCCAAAGCAATTTCAGGTGCAGAGTGTGAAATTAAAGATTAATATTATGCCATGTTTCAAGCTGTGAGATTTTATATTTTTTATTTTGCACATTGCTTGATATCAAGCAGGGAAGATTTGGAGTTTTCTATGAAAATATTAAACCGGAAAGATTAATTACTGCCAGGCGGAGCCGAGTGACAGGGAATCGTTTCTCAAGTCGTGTTATCCAAAGCAGGAGTCCTCTTATCACATTCACAGCGCAGGAAATGTTATTTGAAGACACAGACCACTTTTTGTCTCCATGTTAACGGCCCCATGGCAATAATTCACTCAATTTTGATCAGAAATTTTGATTTCTACCTTGTTCTATCGTGATGCATGACCTGTGGTTTCTGGGTAAATTCATTCAACCATGTAAATTTAGATTGTTGAAATATAAGAGGACATAAAAGGTTTTTTCGTCTCATGGGGCCTAAAAAATGCAATTAAGAATGTGCAGATTTATAGAACTTGTCATGGGGGTAAAATGATTACAAAAGCAATAAGCACGATGTGTTGATTTAGATTAAAACCAATTTCCTTGTTAATTAAAAAGTAGTGTGAAATTGATCACACGTAATAAACGTCCCTGAATACCATTTTATAGGGAGAAACAAGACTCTACAGACGATGTGTAAATGAATTTGTGGCAGCACACTCGTTTGGTTATTCTCAAAAGAGGACAATTTTGCCCTTTGAAACATGCTCAGAAATCAACATGTGATTTCCTGTTATCGTTTATTTTTTTTTTCTGCTCAGAAGTCAAAAAGGTCTGCAGCTTTCTTCACTGTATGCATTAATGGGCAATATTTACGAGGCCTCCAAATTATCTTTGTTCTTGATGTCAATAATTTTGTCCCATTTGGCGCAGACTCGGTGCCGTGAATACTAATAAATAGAATAAATATGGAGAGGAATATTCATCATTGGAATAAGAAATGCAGAAAGACTTAAATATGGAAAGAAATGAGGATTTTAAAGATCACCGTGTCATGCGTGAAAATGCAATTTCTTCACCCATCAGACAAACCAACTTCTTGACAAGAAAGTCGAGAGTCATGACTTATTGAGCAATGAGGTATTATATGTTATTGATCAAAACATGTTTTGGGTGAAAACAATTCAGATTATTTTGGACTTATTTATATTATTTAGAAGTTAATTCTATCGCTTGCATTAAGCGTCGTCTCATGTCCCTTGCATTAAGCGTCGTCTCATGTCGCTTGCATTAAGCATTGTCTCATGTCGCTTGCATTAAGCGTCTCATGTCGCTTGCATTAAGCGTCTCATATCGCTTGCATTAAGCGTCGCGTCATGTCGCTTGCATTAAGCGTCTCATATCGCTTGCATTAAGCGTCATGTCATGTCGCTTGCATTAAGCGTCTCATATCGCTTGCATTAAGCGTCGCGTCATGTCGCTTGCATTAAGCTTCGTCTCATATCACTTGCATTAAGCGTTGTTTCATATCACTTGCGTTAAGCGTCGACTCATATCGCTTGCATTAAGCGTCGACTCATATCCCTTGCATTAAGCTTCGTTTCATGTCGCTTGCATTAAGCATCGTCTCATATCACTTGCATCAAGCGTCGACTCATATCGCTTGCATTAAGCATCGACTCATGTCGCTTGCATTAAGCGTCGCCTCATGTCGCTTGCATTAAGCGTCGTCTCATGTCGCTTGCATTAAGCGTCGCCTCATGTCGCTTGCATTAAGCGTCTCATGTCGCTTGCATTAAAGCATTGTCTCATATCAATTGCATTAAGTGTCGACTCATATCGCTTGCATTAAGCTTCGTTTCATGTCGCTTGCATTAAGCATCGTCTCATATGACTTGCATAAAGCGTCGACTCATGTCGCTTGCATTAAGCTTCGTCTCATATCACTTGCATCAAGCATCATATAATGGGTAAAGATTGGTCAAACAGTTTACCAGATTTAATCTTAGTAAATCTTTTTCACTTGTTGATTCCAAGAATTCATATTAGCTCCCACCGCCCAGGGGTGAGAGAGCTATAGTATTGGCTACTTTGTTTGTCCGTATGTGCATCTGTTTGTCCGTCTTTCAAAAAAAAATTCGATATTTTGTTACTCTCAAACTTATGATTGAAAATTTGTTAGCATATAAACTACATTGTTTTATTTTGGTTATATTGTATAACATGTAAACTACATTGTTATATTTTGTTTTATTATATAATATGTAAACTACATTGCTTTATTTTGTTTTATTATATAACATGTAAACTACATAGTTTTAATTTTCTTTATTTTCCCACAGAGATGAGTCGCCACCACTACTCTCTGTTCGTACACAACTGCCGCCTGGTGTTCCTGCTGCGACAGGAGCCCTTCGGAAACGACCTCAACGTCTTCAAACCAGCGGAATGGCGGTGGAAGGTTGCCCAGGTCTGTGACGGCCAGTGGCATCACTACGCTGTGTCTGTAGACTTCCCACAGGTATGTAAAGCACAGTCAGCTCCAACTTCAGAAATAATTAACAGCTTTCAGAGAAATGATATATGTTGTGATTTTTAAAAAAAATATTTTTTTTTTTAATTTTAAATAATTAAAAAAAAATGATATTTTAAATGTTATAAATGAAATATGTTGTAATTTTTTTTTTTTTTAATTTAAGAAATAAATTTTTAAAAATGTCATTTTGAAATGAATTTTTAGGCATTGTTGTACCTAAATAATGCATATGATATATGAAGGTTATATAATGGTTATTGGATGGTTATAGGTGCGCCTGTACATTGACGGGAAGCTGTTCGTGAGTGTGAAGAACAACCCGGAGATCATTGATGATTGGCCCCTGCACCCCTCCAAGAAGATTCACTTTACTAAACTGGTCATCGGGGCATGCTGGCAGGGAAAAACCTCACCAAGTAGGCACCACTTTGTATTTGTTAACATCAGGAATATATTTAATATAAACATTTTCTCATTAAAAAAAAAAAATTTTGGTGAGTTGATCGGAAAGTTGGTTAGTTGTTTTGACGTTGAGAAGGTAAGAAGGAATGTCATCAAAATCTTCAGATTTTTTTTTCTTTTGGGGGGGAGGAGGGGAGGGGATTTTTATTTTCTTCGTTCAGGGTGTTTACAAGAATCATAGGTAGGTTGTTAGTAAATGCTGAAACCTAACAAAATCATCTGATTGCAACAAAATTACCAAACAATTAACAGATTCTGTCCAGGGTATTTCTGAGCATATGGTTGTGAAAAATGACAATGATGAATGATTGTTTATGGTTCTTTGTGCCAAGTTCTGTTGTAATTGATATGCAGAGTTGCATTTCCTGGCGCTGTTTGTAGGATGGTTTGGATTGTCTGCCCTAAGCCTCTTGTCTCAAGCCAATTAAAAACAAGAAACATTTCTTTGACAAAGAAGTTTTCTGTGCTTTTGAAAATCATTCTGTTTCCACACTTGGTTAACAGATTCATAAAGAAAAAGTATCAAAATTATTTTTCACAATGAAATTATCAAAATCATATGGCAAACAAATTAAATTATTAAAATCAATCTCAAATATGTGATTATTTATTATTCAAATTTTGGGCCAAAATTGCATTGTATACACAAAGTAATGATTTATACATCAAGTATGCTAGGATTAGGACGTGAAGTGACATACAAAATTTATATATCTAAAGCTTTGGTAAATGTAAAATATGGACATGGCTCAGTAGGAAATTAGTGCAAAGTGCTGGCCCTAACAGAAAGATGCTTGCAAGGGCAGGCCTTGACATAAAGAGAAGAATGTTGGTTGCCCAGTTGGCCCACCAAAGCATTAGAAGTGGTTGCCTGAAGTTTCTATGGATATAAGGATGTGTGATACAATAAAGAGCATTGTACATACTGTACATAAGGCTGTATTGTGTCTGAGTAGGGGATACTTGTCTCAATCAAATGTCTATTGATCGTGGTGTGATATCTATCAAGGATTAGAATAATAACATCAAGATAGTTTGAGCCACTAAAATACCAAAAATATGGTTGCCCAACTGGGCCACTACAACAGAGCATTCACTGGCCCAAACAGAGGATCTGGTGGCCCAGGTCCACCGGGCCAGTGCGTATGTCAAGCCCTGATGGGGTTCCAGGGCAAGCTCTTAATTATGAAGCTTGACCCCCGGTGCTGGTGGACACCAGCTGCCCAGTTGTATGACGTACAAGGATTTGTTTGGCACCGAGAATACTCTGGAATGTGAATGTTATTCCGGAGCCATGGAGGAGGGCATACTTGAAAATGGAAATTAACAGTATTCCTATCGCTAATTGCTCCCACGAGGTTGGTCAATCTGTCAATGTCAGATTTCAGTCATTAAGATGGCCCCTGTATTCCTCATCTTTCAATTATGAATATTTAATAGCATGTTAAGGATTAAGGGGATAAATAGGAGGGGCCTTGAAACAAGATACACATACTCAGATGGAGACAAATAAACACATACTGAGATGGAGACAAATAAACACATACTCAGATAGAGACAGATAAACACATACTCAGATGGAGACAAATAAACAAATGGTTTTTTGTTTTTGTTTTTCTCAAAAAAGCAGTTTGGAAATTGTCCTAATTATGGAATGCTTTGCGCGAAAGAATATTTTTAACAAGACTTCTTGCATGAAATTGGCTGATTTATTTGTTGAAAGTGGCATGCCTCACAGTCATGTATCAACAGTCAGGGTCATACAACAGCCAGGGTCATACGACAGCCAGGGTCATACGACAGCCAGGGTAATACGACAGCCAGGGTAATACGACAGCCAGGGTCATACGACAGCCAGGGTAATACGATAGCCAGGGTCATACGACAGCCAGGGTCATACGACAGCCAGGGTCATACGACAACCAAGCTGTACTAAATGTGTCTTTCCTGACATTATATGATCACAAAAGCCTTGACTGAGCCGACTGATATTAGCAATACATATTGCTTGGCTTGGCCTGGAGATATCATATATAATTGATGGCCAGGTTTATGCACTAAATGGCTGCCTACTAGTCTGTGTATGAATGGGTGAACTCATGCCTCGTAGCTTCAAATTATTTCTCCAAGTATAAATGGGATATCTGTCTGATAATTTCACAGAAGTAGTGCCTGGCAATAGAGTAAGTGGTCTCGCAGCAGGAAAAAAACATATAACAGAATAAAAGAAAATGACTTTGTCGGCCGACTCTTACTGTGAAGTATATGTAGAGTACTGATGGATGGGAAAGTGAGACATGAGAGAGTCTGGAGTGCCCAGAGAATGGGTTCAGGACGGAGAAAATGGCCGACTGGAGACGAATGCCGGTAAAGCTTGGCATTGTGGGAGCTCCACCTCTCTGATACCGCAAAGCATCATGGGAGAAAAAGTCTCGACATCTCAACAAATGTTTGTATGTTGCCACAAATATGAGATACAGAAATAAAAACAGTTCTCTGACAATATTAAACTTAGTCTTAGGCTGAAGCATTGAGAATAATCAGATATTTGGTGTCATTCGAGTTTCAATGTTATTATTTGCAACTTTTATTGTTGTGGATAACCTCAGAAACAATTTATTTGGCACTTTAATAAAAAGGATCTAAAAAACTCCAATTAAGACCAAAAGGTTGGTGGCATCAGAGCTACCTTAATAACCTCTCAAAAATAAGAATGCACACATGCTTAACAATACATACATTTACCAGAGAAAAACACAATAGAAGTCTGTATTCATATGAAATATGACACAAACAAAAAATATTTGCAATTTTATGAGTTGTATTATGGGATTATCCAGATCATATTGAATATAAATTCTCACCAAAGAATTTATCGGATATCAGCTTTACCCATAGAATCTAACTGCAATATAATTTGCAAAGCCAAAGTCCCAAGGGCCCCGGCTTACAAAACAAATGACGGTGTAAGCGATCTATGTACATGCAATACTTGCATTGTGTGTGAACCTTCAGACAGGTATTAATTAACAGCTAGCAGGAATTAATGAGCACTTTGGACAGTATTGGTGACAGAAGTCGTAGGCTGCTATACATCACAGCGGAGGTTAATAGATTTGAAGAACTCAGGATTTGTGATACCTACAGGCCTTGTTATCATGAAAACTTTACCCAGTTAGCATGAAAAATCCATTTTTTAATTATATACCATGAGATGATTAAATAGAATTTTTTTTATTGGTAAAATGTACAGACCAGTACTATGGGAGAAGTGTGTTTATCCTCATTTGGTATTTTGATTATAAAGAAAAGAAATTTTAATTTTTACCGGGGGAATCAGATTTGATTTTGAATGCTTTAAATGATTTTGAATAAGCCCATAAATAGATTTTAACTTTTGGCCTTGACTGTTACTATCCCTTGTGGCCCTTGTCTATGCTGAGAGGGTTCGACCTTTCTTGAGGGAGGGGGCTGAAGCTCAGTCATTGTATGCCCAGGCCAGTGTTTAAAATGTGCTTCAAAATGCTGCTTGTCAATAACCTGTTTTAGTCAGCTGAATCATGGAAATTGGTAGAAAAATATATGCGAGGTTGTTGCTTCAATGATTCGGGCAACAGGGCAAGCTAACATCTCGTGCTGGCAGTCGGTCATGAAAATTGTCTAAGAACAATATAACAGATTATGACAAACCACTTTATGAAGAAGATAAGCGTAGAGTGTGCCACAGCTGGAGTGTGGGTGCGCCTCTGGAGGAATGTGCAGTTGACGTAGTTCTTGACATCAATTTTCTCCGGTTCACGGCCATCAGAATTGACAGACTCTTAGGACAAAAAAATGCACGGAAATGATGACAATGCTTCATTCCTCAATCACCATGGTGACACTTCTTGCTTCTCATTTGTCAAAAAATACCTACCGACCTAAAAAATATAAGCACAAGATCTGCTATGGAGGAGACGCAGTGGATGCGATATATGCATGATAACAGGGGAAACTAGCACCTGAGCCAGATAGAAGGTGGATAACATTGGGCCGCAGTGAAAAACCATCAAGGTCAAGGCCTGGGTTTTTTTTTTGTAATATATTGATTCCTCAACTGAAAGATAGATCTTCCTGTCATCTCCTAAAATTTCTGCCTTAAAGGGATATCACAATAAAAATCTTGGGAAACCCATGATGAAGTTGCAGTCTATTTATTTCTTATTATTTTTTTTTCTCTCAAAAACTACATATCGTTCATTTTTTATTGTCAGCATTAAACAGATTAAGTAATGTGTGACGCATTAGAACCGTGCCTTTTTGTGTATCACAGTTCTGTTTGGTTGTTTTGACCAGAAATTAATAAATTTGAGTCAGTATATTTAGATGGTAATAATACACGTGCACAAAGTTTGATTACAATATGATATTGTGGAAGGCCTGATATTGGGGATATACATATTGTCACATGAATAATAATACATGTCTCACTCGCTATCTAATGACATGAGAAGCCATCCACAAGGACATTTCAGGCCTGGAAGATTAAAGATATTATCATATCTCTTTTCTCCAGAGAAGGTTCTGGATTAATATGTATAAGAATGATTAGTGTCTTGTGTCTTTAAAGCATTGACTATTTTTATTCCGTGTAAATAATGGATATTAAATTGTGTATTTAGAACACAAAGTTCACATTTCTTTTCACAAAGTTAGAAACATATTAACAAAGTGTGACATTTCATGGTTCTCTTGAGTGATATTTAGTGTGAAATAACTCACGAAATGGAATCCGAAAAGTCATTTCATTTTGGTATAAAATTTAGCTGGCTCGACTTAACATTTATTTTATAATCAATTTGAGGAACTTTTCACAGAACACAAGAAAATAAAAAACAATATCCAATACATTTCCCTGAGAAAGATACTTATTCTATTGAATTGCACAGTTGGATATGATACGTTTTAGAGCATTGATATAATACAGCAGGATGAGATGTTTGTTGCATTCTGAATCAATAAAAGTTCTGTTTGCCTTTAAGGAATCTATATGGCACTATGACAGATGACTTGTAATAAATGTGTGCAGTATATGTAATGTTCTGAACTGTCTTTTCTCTTTTGGAGCATTTGATGAAATTATGATTGAAAAAAAGTCTCGAGCCTCCAAAAAGAATTGTGATGGATCACCTGTGAGAACGGTGACTCGGAAGAAAATCAGATCTGTCTTTGTTGGGTTTTTTTTGACTGGATATTTGTTTTTCATCTTTTTTTAATATAACCTTATTAGCTTGGATTAAAAAAAGAGAAGTTTAACCCAAAAAACAGGTTGAATGTGGGTCACACTAAAGTAGGTAAATAGAATAATAATGAAAACAGACTTTCAAAATTATAAATGTGATACAGTGGATGAGATAGAGTTTTCATACAGTTTGCATGCAGCTGTTAACATATACTTTAAATACACAGAGCTGTATTAAGAATGTGATGTTATTGAGATATATATGTATATATTTACAAATATCATGACCAAGGTGGAATATGTTGAGCAGAGTATTTGTAACTGTTGTTAAGGTTGTGATGTTATTGAGATATATATATATATATATATATATTTACAATATCATGACCAAGATGGGATGTGTTAAGCAGAGTATTTGTAACTGCAGTAAGGTTGTGATGTTATTGAGATATATATGTACATGTATATATTATCATGACCAAGGTGGGATGAGTTAAGCAGTGTGTTTGTAGCTGTTATTGAGATGAGTTAGGCAGGTTGGCTGGGGGCCAGGGACCAGGTGCAGATCAACATGCCACTGGCAGTGCAAGTTGAACATTTAAAGCAGGATTTTGAGGTCTATTTCGGGGGTGTTTATTAATGCACCAGGGACTTGATTCATGATCAGGTACAAAGACCCCGGTCATACATACATACGGTCATACATACATACATACACCTAATTGGTATATTTTCCATCCTTCCCTCCCATATACAAATAGATTCTACATTAGGATATATCACCTGCTTGTATTATAACATTAGTATCTTTATAACCTCCCACAAAATATCTACATTTTGTTTAAGCCGATTTGTATATAAAAAAGGGAAAAATTAATTGTATGTGTATTTTCATTATATTATATATGATGAGTTTTTACTATAAACTCATCTAAAAGTCTGCCTATGTAAGGTGAGGATACTGATTTGCCAGGGAATTATGCTTTAGAGAAATGTGTATTCAGCACTTTTGGTATATATATAAATGGTTAATGTTGCGAGATGAATATACTGCACAAAGATAGAGGTGGGAGGATTAATAATAGCTATGACTTCTCAAATATTGATTATGTCACATAGAATATTATAAGATGAAGGAACCTTTTCAATACAAAACAAAACATGAAAGGAATATGATGCTGAAAGTTCTTAGCCTCAAAATAACTATTCAGCTCAGAATGAAATGGGGCAATATTAGAAATATCATTCTATCATGTATTCTGTGCAGGAAATATCACATGAAAAGTGGGTTAGACTCATTACATTGCAGATTTTATTGGATACCTTTTATTACACCATCAGTTTTATGTCATATAATTTATTCCTGGAATATCAGTGATTGAAATTTGGTTAAGTAAATACAAACAAAATTTAGATTTCTCCCAATGTCCCTAAATGGGGATATTCTTCTCAACTGAATTTTTGGGTCATTTGTTTAAATATTTGTTGATGCTTCACTTGTTTTGTTAATTTTTTTTCTTATCCACGTTACATGTGGAGCACCACTTATTCTTGCATATTTATTTGTTTATTTAGTTATTGTTAAGGCAAGACAAAGTAGATCATGTTACGAGTGTGGACTTGCGAGGGCATTTTGCTGATGTGAGTATTGTTTCTATTTGTAGATGAGAAGTCTCACAGGTCGCAGCACTTCAGGGGATACCTGGCTGGCCTCACCATCCTGAAGGGAAAGACCGAGAGCGACCGCGTCATCCGCTGCCTCAACGACTGCAAGGAGAAGCTAGACTTCCACGCCATGAATGAGATGGAAAGCGGCATGGTACGCAACAAACTACTATACAGTCATGCTTGAACTTGAATTGGTTAGGTCAAACTACTATACAGTCGTGCATAGACTTGAATTGGTTAGGTCAAACTGCTATATGGTCGTACATGGATTTGAATTAGTTAGGTCAAACTGCTATACAGTCATGCATGGACCAGAATGGGTCGGGTCAAACTACTATGTGGTTATGCCTGGACTTGAATTGGTTAGGTCAAACTGCTATATGGTCATTCTTGAGCTTGAATTGGTTAGATCAAATTGCTATACAGTCATGCATGGACTTGAATTAGTTAGGTCAATCTGTTATGCAGTTATTCCTGGACTTAAATTGGTTAGGTCAAATTGTTATGCAGTCATGCATGGACCAGAATTGGTCAGGTCAAACTGATATATGGTCGTACATGGACTTGAATTGGTTAGATCAAACTGCTATACTTTCATGCATGGACTTGATTGGTCAAGTCAAACTGCTATACAGTCATGCATGGACCAGAATGGGTCGGGTCAAACTGCTATATGGTCATACATGGACTTGAATTGGTTAGATCTAACTGCTATACTTTCATGCATGGACTTGATTGGTCAAACTACTATATGGTCATGCATGGACCAGCATTGATTAGGTCAAACTGCTACATGGTTATGCCTGGACTTGAATTGGTTAGATCAAACTACTCTGTAGTCATGCATGAACAGGAAATGATTAGGTCAAACTGCTTTATGAACTTGAGTCTGGGCAATATGCCCACCATATCTTTTCACAGATGTTTCTGTTCCATTTTTAACAGATTGTTTTCTTTCTCACTTTGTTGTCAAATTTCACTGTGATTTGGAGGCAAATAAGTAGTGAAAACCATAACAAAGGCAGCATCAGACATTATGACCGACATGACAATATTTACATGCTCTATTCTTCTCTCATCCATAGTTAATCAGTCTTAATGGCTTCGTATCAATGCAGATTCAGAGAGGAAAGTTAGTTCCTTTTCCATAATTCACTAATCTCCATAAATCCTTGGGGGCCTCAGACGAGGCAGACTAATTAGTGCTAGCAATGTTATTTTTGGATCATTTGAGATTTCATGATGGCTTACAACCTGAGCTTTGATAAATGAATATTTCAATTTTTATGAAGGGCTGGCAAAAACAACTCTTGATCTCTTGACATTAACTTGGTCCAATTACCTCAGGTAAATTACCTCAGAGTCCTACAGGCCAGAAGTTTGGCCCAATATGGCATAGAAATCAAGAGTCATATAGTCAAGAAGATTGGTTCAATTTCATCTGGTGAGCCATTTAGGCCATTCGCTTGGTCCAATTACTTCTGGTGAGTCATTTCGGACAGAAGCTTTGTTCAATTACTTGTGGTAAGTCATTTAAGTCAAAGCTTGATTGAGTTCCTTCGGTGAGTCATATAGGCCGGAAGCTTGGTCGAGTTCCTTCCGTGAGTCGTATAGGCTGGAGGCTTGGTCGAGTTCCTTTGGTGATTCATACAGGCTGGAAGCTTGGTCGAGTTCCTTCAGTGAGTCATACAGGCTAGAAGCTTGGTCGAGTTCCTTCGGTGAGTCATACAGGCTAGAAGCTTGGTCGAGTTCCTTCGGTGAGTCATACAGGCTAGAAGCTTGGTCGAATTCCTTCGGTGAGTCATATAGGCTGGAGGCTTGGTCGAGTTCCTTCGGTGAGTCATACAAGCTAGAAGCTTGGTTGAGTTCCTTCGGTGAGTCATATAGGCTAGAAGCTTGGTTGAGTTCCTTCGGTGAGTCATAGGCTGGAGGCTTGGTCGAGTTCCTTCAGTGAGTCATACAGGCTGGAAGCTTGGTCGAGTTCCTTCAGTGAGTCATACAGGCTGGAAGCTTGGTTGAGTTCCTTCGGTGAGTCATACAGGCTTGAAGCTTGGTTGAGTTCCTTCGGTGAGTCATACAGGCTAGAAGCTTGGTTGAGTTCCTTCAGTGAGTCATACAGGCTAGAAGCTTGGTCGAGTTCCTTCAGTGAGTCATACAGGCTAGAAGCTTGGTCGAGTTCCTTCGGTGAGTCATACAGGCTAGAAGCTTGGTCGAGTTCCTTCGGTGAGTCATACAGGCTAGAAGCTTGGTCGAGTTCCTTCGGTGAGTCATACAGGCTAGAAGCTTGGTCGAGTTCCTTCGGTGAGTCATATAGGCTGGAGGCTTGGTCGAGTTCCTTCGGTGAGTCATACAAGCTAGAAGCTTGGTTGAGTTCCTTCGGTGAGTCATATAGGCTAGAAGCTTGGTTGAGTTCCTTCGGTGAGTCATATAGGCTGGAGGCTTGGTCGAGTTCCTTCGGTGAGTCATACAGGCTAGAAGCTTGGTCGAGTTCCTTCAGTGAGTCATATAGGCTGGAGGCTTGGTCGAGTTCCTTTGGTGATTCATACAGGCTGGAAGCTTGGTCGAGTTCCTTCAGTGAGTCATATAGGCTAGAAGCTTGGTCGAGTTCCTTCAGTGAGTCATATAGGCTAGAAGCTTGGTCGAGTTCCTTCAGTGAGTCATATAGGCTAGAAGCTTGGTCGAGTTCCTTCAGTGAGTCATACAGGCTGGAAGCTTGGTTGAGTTCCTTCGGTGAGTCATACAGGCTAGAAGCTTGGTTGAGTTCCTTCGGTGAGTCATACAGGCTAGAAGCTTGGTTGAGTTCTTTCGGTGAGTCATACAGGCTAGAAGCTTGGTCGAGTTCCTTCAGTGAGTCATACAGGCTAGAAGCTTGGTCGAGTTCCTTCGGTGAGTCATATAGGCCGGAGGCTTGGTCGAGTTCCTTCAGTGAGTCATATAGGCCAGAACCTTACTCTTATTTATATTGTTCAAGCAGAACATAAGGCTGTCTTTGACTACATAAATGTTTAACATCATTTAACCTCATGTAGTATTCTCTCATGAATGCAACAGAATGTAGGGAAGCACTGTTTGCAACGGTTCATTCATGTAACACTTTTACACTCTCTAAATGATTGTCACAGTTGTCATCCATAAGATCACTTCAACAAAAAAACATGTCTGGAGAAATAATTGATTTTTGTGAAAGGGTGAAGGTGGACTAATGGAGTATCTGTTGTATTTCAGTCTGTGGCCTTCAATTCTGAGATGACCGAGATAACGATTAACGGGCACAACCACAGCGAGGTGGAGAAACTTGTGAGACGCGTGGGCTACATCAACTCGCGTATGTTCCCCACACCTGGACACCGCACACTCAAGGTCGAGACTGACGTCACGTAAGTATCTGGAAAATAGACACTGCCCGCTCTCTGTGTGAGGTCTGAGGCCGCGCTGAGTGGCCAAGGCTCATTATTATGGGATAATGACTTTCAGATGAAGTTATTTATAAATTATGGTCAGGATGGCAAATATCAAAGTTTATCATACATTAAGGGTTTATTAAATCTGACATTATTCTTGGTCAATATCTCAGACTTCCTCAGAATATGTCATGGTAATTTAACATATACAAAAACAAATAATAAAACTAAATCATCTGCATGAGAGTGATACTTGTGGGGACATAATGATGTACAAGTTTTCCACTTACATATACATTTGTACCTAAAGGGTTAACCTGTTGTCTTAGTAAATCTTTGACTGAGTGGGTTGTCATTCTAGGACCTGCGACATGATAATTCAGTGAGGCAGCATTATAAATATGGCACAAGGGGGTCTCGTCATGAAATGACTGAACTCCAAAGTCCCCAAACAACAATAGTGAAACAAACATTTAACTAAATTAAACAATTTACCCATTGTCCTTTTAAATCTATGACAGTTCAATGAGGCAGCATTATATCTACCCCATAGTTGCTGAAAGGGTCGTAAAAACGCCATTTTGACTGATGTGTGTGTGTGTATTACAGATGTATTGGAGGTAGGCGTCTGCAGATCCCCAACGTGTTGAGCCTGATCGTTGTCATGCAGGCTGAGAAGCCCATCATCACCGTTGAGGGCGCCACCAACCTCGCCCGCAGCGAGGTCGACGTCCTCAATGGACAGTATGTCTTCCATGACGTCGCCATCTTGTCACGCACACGAAAAGAACAAGAAGAATCTGATGATGATGTATGATCTTCAACTTCTCTGATAACAAATTTCTCATGAAAGTAGCAATTTGAATTTTTAGCAAAATATTTTTTTTTTTTGCATCAATTCTTGACAAACGAGTATTTTTTTGGTATCTTATATGTTGAAATCTGGAAAGTTTATTAAAGGGATTAATAAATTCTGTAAGTGAAATAAGTTGTGCTTCTTGTGATGTACGTAAAAATTCCAATATCATTATCCCAGATTGAATTGAAAAATAAATTTAACTGGTGAAGATATATAGAGTGACATGAGACATTGTTTTATTGTATGGCAGATCCCGACGTACCAGAACACTCCAGACACGGAGCGTTACCACCTGGACTCGTGCATCGTGAGAGCCAACCCTCCTCTGAAACTGGAGACAGAACACCTCAAGTGGCCGAGTAACCTGATGGCTCAGCTGGGACTGGAGGCCACCCAGACAGAAGAGGGACTCCTCATCACAGGTAAACACACATTATGCTATAAGATAGGGGAGTCTGCCTCCCAGACAGAAGAGGGACTCCTCATCACAGGTAAACACACATTATGCTATAAGATAGGGGAGTCTGCCACCCAGACAGAAGAGGGACTCCTCATCACAGGTAAACACGCATTATGCTATAAGATAGGGGAGTCTGCCACACAGACAGAAGAGGGACTCCTCATCACAGGTAAACACGCATTATGCTATAAGATAGGGAAGTCTGCCTCCCAGACAGAAGAGGGACTCCTCATCACAGGTAAACACGCATTATGCTATAAGATAGGGGAGTCTGCCACCCAGACAGAAGAGGGACTCCTCATCACAGGTAAACACGCATTATGCTATAAGATAGGGGAGTCTGCCACCCAGACAGAAGAGGGACTCCTCATCACAGGTAAACACGCATTATGCTATAAGATAGGGAAGTCTGCCTCCCAGACAGAAGAGGGACTCCTCATCACAGGTAAACACGCATTATGCTATAAGATAGGGGAGTCTGCCTCCCAGACAGAAGAGGGACTCCTCATCACAGGTAAACACGCATTATGCTATAAGATAGGGAAGTCTGCCTCCCAGACAGAAGAGGGACTCCTCATCACAGGTAAACACGCATTATGCTATAAGATAGGGGAGTCTGCCTCCCAGACAGAAGAGGGACTCCTCATCACAGGTAAACACGCATTATGCTATAAGATAGGGAAGTCTGCCTCCCAGACAGAAGAGGGACTCCTCATCACAGGTAAACACGCATTATGCTATAAGATAGGGAAGTCTGCCTCCCAGACAGAAGAGGGACTCCTCATCACAGGTAAACACGCATTATGCTATAAGATAGGGGAGTCTGCCTCCCAGACAGAAGAGGGACTCCTCATCACAGGTAAACACGCATTATGCTATAAGATAGGGGAGTCTGCCACCCAGACAGAAGAGGGACTCCTCATCACAGGTAAACACGCATTATGCTATAAGATAGGGAAGTCTGCCTCCCAGACAGAAGAGGGACTCCTCATCACAGGTAAACAGGCATTATGCTATAAGATAGGGGAGTCTGCCTCCCAGACAGAAGAGGGACTCCTCATCACAGGTAAACACGCATTATGCTATAAGATAGGGGAGTCTGCCTCCCAGACAAAAGAGGGACTCCTCATCACAGGTAAACACGCATTATGCTATAAGATAGGGGAGTCTGCCTCCCAGACAGAAGAGGGACTCCTCATCACAGGTAAACACGCATTATGCTATAAGATAGGGGAGTCTGCCACCCAGACAGAAGAGGGACTCCTCATCACAGGTAAACACGCATTATGCTATAAGATAGGGGAGTCTGCCTCCCAGACAGAAGAGGGACTCCTCATCACAGGTAAACACGCATTATGCTATAAGATAGGGGAGTCTGCCTCCCAGACAGAAGAGGGACTCCTCATCACAGGTAAACACGCATTATGCTATAAGATAGGGGAGTCTGCCTCCCAGACAGAAGAGGGACTCCTCATCACAGGTAAACACGCATTATGCTATAAGATAGGGAAGTCTGCCTCCCAGACAGAAGAGGGACTCCTCATCACAGGTAAACACGCATTATGCTATAAGATAGGGGAGTCTGCCAACCAGACAGAAGAGGGACTCCTCATCACAGGTAAACACACATTATGCTATAAGATAGGGAAGTCTGCCACCCAGACAGAAGAGGGACTCCTCACCACAGGTAAACACACATTATGCTATAAGATGGGGGAGTCTGCCACCCAGACAGAAGAGGGACTCCTCATCACAGGTAAACACGCATTATGCTATAAGATAGGGAAGACTGCCACCCAGACAGAAGAGGGACTTCTCATCACAGGTAAACACACATTATGCTATAAGATAGGGGAGTCTGCCACCCAGACAGAAGAGGGACTCCTCATCACAGGTAAACACGCATTATGCTATAAGATAGGGAAGACTGCCACCCAGACAGAAGAGGGACTTTTCATCACAGGTAAACACGCATTATGCTATAAGATAGGGAAGTCTGCCACCCAGACAGAAGAGGGACTCCTCATCACAGGTAAACACACATTATGCTATAAGATAGGGGATATCCCTGAAGAGTTCAAACACCGATTTTCAAAGAATAAAGAATTAAAATCTCTACTAGTTCAAAAAACGGTCTCCATAACATACTTTTGCATCATTAGCAAACTGTAACACTTACTGATATGTATTGCTTAATTAAATCGATAAAAATTCTGAAATTTGTTTGAGAAGAGAGGTTTTTTGTTTTAGGGGCAGACAAAGTTTCGAACTATGAGAAGGTATTGCGTCAGATCCAGTACGTGAACCGTCGCCCCGAGGACCTCAACGTCCGAGCCTTCATCCTCACATGCTCCGAGCTCAACGGAAGATTCGTCTCCAACGAGTTCAAGATCAAGGTTTGTCTCTATGCTGTTATAATTGATCTTGTTGTAGTTTTTTTTTAACTCCTCAGCCACTGAAAAGGCAGATGGGCATTGTCTTTATGCTATTGTCTGGCTGCTCATCAACTCTTGAGAAATATACATTTTGAAATGCCCTGCCTGCTATTTAAGATGGAGGTTTTATCTCAGTACACATGTACTTAAACCTCCCAGCTGAGGAGTTCTGTTTTATTAGTACCTTCTAATTGACGATAACAGCCAGTTTTTTCTAACATTTTGACATGTGTTTTGGGAGGTTTTGATTTGTTTGTGTGTATTTTCAGATTGATGTGATTCACACCGTTCACCACGCCTCTGTACCCCAGGCACACATCAACAATGACCACATGGCCATCAAACATGTCCAGAACTTTGTGGAGGGCGACAGCATCCACATGAACGAGAAGCTCGCAACCGTCAACAGCAGCAGTACGTTACTTTATACATCAAGCTATGTTATCAGGCAGGCATACCAGCCACTCTGGGAAATCAGGGAGGTCATGGGATATTACTCTCCAGAAGGAGAAGTCAGGGAGGTCATGGGATATTAGGCCCCACTCTCCAGAAGGGGAAATCAGGGAGGTCATGGGATATTACTCTCCAGAAGGGGAAGTCAGGGAGGTCATGGGATATTAGTCTCCAGAAGGGGAAATCAGGGAAGTCATGGGATATTAGTCTCCAGAAGGGGAAGTCAGGGAGGTCATGGGATATTAGTCTCCAGAAGGGGAAGTCAGGGAGGTCATGGGATATTAGACTCCATATGGGGAAATCAGGGAGGTCATGGGATATTAGTCTCCAGAAGGGGAAGTCAGGGAGGTCATGGGATATTAGACTCCAGAAGGGGAAATCAGGGAGGTCATGGGATATTAGTCTCCAGAAGGGGAAGTCAGGGAGGTCATGGGATATTAGTCTCCAGAAGGGGAAGTCAGGGAGGTCATGGGATATTAGTCTCCAGAAGGGGAAGTCAGGGAGGTCATGGGATATTAGTCTCCAGAAGGGGAAATCAGGGAGGTCATGGGATATTAGTCTCCAGAAGGGGAAGTCAGGGAGGTCATGGGATATTAGTCTCCAGAAGGGGAAGTCAGGGAGGTCATGGGATATTAGTCTCCAGAAGGGGAAGTCAGGGAGGTCATGGGATATTAGTCTCCAGAAGGGGAAGTCAGGGAGGTCATGGGATATTAGTCTCCAGAAGGGGAAGTCAGGGAGGTCATGGGATATTAGTCTCCAGAAGGGGAAGTCAGGGAGGTCATGGGATATTAGGCCCCAGTCTCCAGAAGGGGAAGTCAGGGAGGTCATGGGATATTAGTCTCCAGAAGGGGAAGTCAGGGAGGTCATGGGATATTAGTCTCCAGAAGGGGAAGTCGGGGAAGTCATGGGATATTAGGTCCCAGTCTCCAGAAGGGGAAATCAGGAAAACATCTCAGGGAATTCAATTTTTAGTAAATGGTTAAAACCTTGTAAAACAAAAATTTTGTACTTGATATTTATTAGATTATTGGTCAGTTTTGCATAATATTAAATGTTTGATCGTTGAATGTTTGTTATATGTTGATATGACGTGTTTCAGATGTTGGAGTGACTGTGATCGTGGTGGTGTGCGTTGGCTTTCTGATTTTCATGATCGTGCTGGGAGTGATTCGTATCCGCGCTGCCCACCAGAGGTCGCAGGTAGTCAACATGGATGAGAAGCCTGAGATGGAGTGGGACAACTCGGCCCTCACCATCACCGTCAACCCCATGGACGAGGGCGGCGCCCCACAGGTATAGACCTATATATCAGATATATATATATATATGTGTATGTAACCTTAGCCACATTTAATCAGTCTGATGATTGAAAATAGTATACTTAAGGCAACAGGGTATATTTCAGGCAACAGGGCAAGCTTGAATGTCAAAAACTGAGAATATGTGTTTGTTGTATGTTAAAAAGCTTTTCAGCAAAATAAGTTACATCGGACCAGATTAGGTAAGCAAAATAAATGAAATGAAGTCAGATAAGGTCAGCAAAATAAACTATATCAGGTTAGGTAAGGTCGGCCAAATAAACTAAATCAGGTTAGATAAGGTCAGCGAAATAAACTAAATCAGGTCAGATAAGGTCAGCAAAATAAACTAAATCAGGTCAGATAAGATCAGCAAAATAAACTGTATCAGGCTAGATAAGGTCAGCAAAATAAACTATGTCAGGTTAGGTAAGGTCGGCCAAATAATCTAAATCAGGTTAGATAAGGTCAACAAAATAAATTATATCAGGTAAAATAAAAGTCTGTCATCTGGACGCAATGCTCTGCTCTTTGTGAAAGGTGATTCAGATCTTTCTTGTGCATTATCACATTGACATGACAACACGAACCATGGCCTTTGGTAACCAGCCATGAAGCAGTGTATTAAAATTTCTTGAACTTAACATGTGATCCATCTGGCAGACCAATTCACCCATAAAACGTTCTGATAGAGAATATGGTAAAAAATACATGTTCATCTCATCAAATTTAATCTGTTGAATCTAAAAAAAAAATTATTAAAATTATTGTGCTTAACATGTGTTCCATTTAAGAGTCCACTTGCAAACCATTGTATGAGAGATTAGGATTATATTAATTAAGAATTATATTAACTCAGAATATGATCAAAAAAGGCCTATGAGTTTCTGTGTCTATTTTGGTATCATTCCGTCATTCATTATTTCCGTCAATAATCCCACCCACTCATTTGGCGGCTATTGTATGAATGTTCAAACACTGGGGGGCAGCACAGCATAGCGGGACTAATATCAGATGTTAAACCAACTGGTGGGAAATATAGAAGCTGTATGAAGGCTTGCCGGTGTGTTAGACACACAGGGAGAAAGAGTGGTTAGTAGTATCTGATGAGATCAGGATGGAGAACTCAAGAAATTAACCCACTAAAATTCAGATTGTTGGCCACAAGGGAAGTGAGATTCAGGAAGTAACATTCATGGGGAGAAGTGTAGTATTCTGGTGACAAGATACGAATACTTATATTAATATTTGATGAAGTAAGAAAGGAGAAACAATAATATTAAATGACAGATAGTTTTCCATTGGGGATATACATTTCAAAAAACAACTTTTAAAGAAAAATAGAATTTAAAAAGATATTTTTTTTCCAGCCTCTGTATGATGACGAGCATGAACTGGCTGGTCTCCGTGGCGATGACACAGACAGCGAGGATGATGACGTCAGTGAAGATTTCCATGACGATATCGAGAGCTCGGAGGAGGAAGCCGAGAAAGTGAAAGACCGAGAACTGGAGTGGGACGACTCTACTCTGACATTCTAAGACATTGACACACTCTCACATGATTCAAATATAAATATATATATCAAAACATTTCACTTGCATTTATTGTATGAAAAAAAGTGTAAAGAAATCTCACATGCAATGTTCAGCGTCGGCTCGTCAGTATTTAGAAAAGCGCTTATCTGCAGGGTTTGATATTAATACATGAATAATTGCTATATGATGGCCATCTCCGATGTGGCTGACGCACACTCGCCCTGTGTTCCCACATGTTTCCTGGAACTGATTTTATTGGGGCGATGAAGGCTAACAGAACTGGCAGAACTGATTGCCATGTTTTTAATCACTAACTATTGACACAATTATTATTATTAATACGCAAAGATAACGCTATTGACGAGAGCATTGGTAATGATGAAATATGGGGGATCATTTTGTCGGCAAAGATGGCGGCTTGAGTTTATCAACAGCACATGCTACCATCTTTACCAGACAGAAACATTGTATTTTTTCATAATACAAGCACTGTAATAAAACGCTTAGTTTTATCACATAAGAATAGTAATTCTGAACATGATTTAGATGTATACAGGTTTCTTGACTGTATTCTGATTCAAGGGTTGACTGTGTACTATATCTTGATGCGAGGGGGGCAGGGGGGATGGGAAAAGGGCGGGGCTTATTTATTATATTTTAATACCCAATCATCATTGTACAACAGACCAAGACCCAGTAGCTTCAGTGTGCCACAATATACACCTACTGTGATTTTTGTTGCTTTTTGACAAGTTGCATTGTGCTGTTGCTATGGCAACAGAATTATGGAGGGGAAAGAAAAACAACATGGATGACCATTGTCCTGTTGCCTAGCAACAGAAGTATTGTTAGCAAGGTCTGGTCTGGGATGATGTGAATTGTGTACAAATCAGGGGTTTACAAATATCATGACAGGGGTGGCATAACTCGGGTATATTTGATGCTGATCAAGGTGCTGCTATGGCAACCGTTTTGTGTACTATTTACCATGCAAGAACCTTAGCCCACCAGCATGTCAAATTAATCATCAAAATTGTTTTCAAATTTTAAATAGAAAACTACCATAAACTCAATATTAAAGGCTGTAAATGAAGTAATGCAATGTTGGATTCTGCAGTAGGAGCTATTTATATACCTCGGGTGTAAGAAATACTTAATAAACTGCTATTTATTACTATTATTTAATATTCATGTAATCATATAAAATGTGATATAGGCATAGTGGCTCGCAACTTAAAGGAAATCCTCATAGTTTTTTTTTCTTGCAAAAGGGACTGGGTTGTTCTCATAAAAAAACCAATTTTGGCTTGTTTTTATCAGTTTAAGCATTTTTTATATGTTTAATAAAAAGGATTTGATCCCTTATGAGTTATTATACATGCTGGTTGGGCTCCGAGCAAGTCTAGCATAGTCTCCATGCTGCGTATTGACATGTAGGATCCTGTGCTTTGAAAGATTAAAGGATCTGTGTGTTTGCAATGTAACAATAGAAGATCCCCTCGCTCGGGGGCTGCAAATACGAGCTGAACTGGAAATGATTGAATTCAATTTTAAAATGATTGCAAAAATAAAGTTTTTAAGTCCTTGGGTTCATTCACCGAGAGAGAGACTCAGCTTTGTGGGGTTTTTATCTGAATAAAAGATGTTAGGGAGTTAAGAGACACTGGGTGTTTGAGAGATCAGCTACATATTTGCAACCCCCCAAAATGGTACACAGGATAAAATGTCATTTTTTTTGTCATTGTACATTTATAATACAGTAATAACTATTAATCCATTATAATGTAAGCCACGTGGCAAGAATTGTGAATAAAGTTTTATTTTGTGGCCAACTGTCAAATGCTAATAATAATCCTGATGTGCTGTGACCACGAGCAGGTTACCTTAAGAGTGGAGCTCCACATAAGCAGGTTCCCAGACCTGGGCGTGAGTTGCCATGTTTGCGGTGGAACAAGAGGTTTTAATAGTAATGCAGTGAGTGAGTTAGAGGAGTCTGCTCGTGCGCACAGTCTCTGTAATAATAAGCTTACTATGTATTGTGAACCATACTGTAGTTGAGGCGTTTTTTGTAGTTTGTGATCAAATTTGCGACATTCCACTGATTGACTATGTACCACGCACTAACTGGACCTATCAGATGATAAGATTATGGCCTATCACCAAGTAATATTCATCCTAAAGCGTTGTAGATGTTGCAACTTAAAATAGCAACTCAACATATTTAAGAGAAAAAAAAACACAAAAAAACTGCCTTTTAGATGTTTTCAGTGAATTTATTTATAATAATGATCTATTAGTGAGCCTCTTATATAGGTATATAGCTACAATTCATTGTCCTGTACAGTGTGAGACTTTTGATAAAAAACAAGGAAAATGCTAGACATGGTGTATCCATATGTTCATTTCACTTACTCCTCAGTCACCTGTATCAAGGTATATCATAGGAAGAAAACATTGTTTTATTATTATTATAATTATTATTATTATAAATGAAAACATTAGACTTCACTTTTGGAGTTTTGACCTTTTTGGGCGAGTATAAAAAAGATTATAGAGAAAAGGGGAGGATGTGTTGATGTAATTGTATTATATATCACTTTAATTATGTACTTTTCTTGAAAACAGGGAGAGTGGACAAATTTCATGTGAAAATGTGCAGTATACAAGTGAGATTTACTTGTGAAGTTTGTGACACTTCATGGAAACTTTAATATTATCTTGGAAAAGCAAGAAATATACCCTAAAAGTTGTAGAGCACAGCTTATTGAGACTATGAAGTGGCATGCAGCTTGCAGTAAATCTACACAGACAAGGGACCTGGCAACTTAGATTTTCTATTTCTGTTAGCGGGGAGTGAATCAACTTTATGGTAGACGTCTTTCAGATGTGGTAAAAAGATCCAAGATCAAGGTGATTTCACAAAATCCTATCAATTTTTCAGGTTTGTGTGTGTGTATTTTTTTCTCTCAATCAACCAGATGGTAACATGGTGTTGTTCTTAAAGAGGTTCATCACCAGCAGGAAAATATGTCCAGAAATAAATATGTTGAGATATTTGTGAAGTCACCGCGGAATGCCTCCCACGCCAGGTCCCTGATAATGTTTAGAAGGTCGAAAGGCTGGTCCAAAAGATTAAAAAATAGAGAAGAAGACATTTTTGTACAGTGCACCGTTAAATTGTGACAGCACCTGAACTTAATGTGTAATGATATTCTATTTCTGTATATGTTTTACTTTATTTATTCATATCTATACCAAGGTACAAACCACAAGGCTTTTAAAACAGTTTTATTACCTGAGAAGTGATTGCATTTTCCCAACAAATGACGTTTTTTTTATCATTAACAGCATTTACATGTTTATCAATCAGGGAATTTAATGTCATCATCAGAATCTGAATAAAACCGTTTAAAAAATGAATTCAAATCATGCATGCCAAATATTTGGTTGACTTTTAATGAAAATTCAAAAGCCTCCTGCTTTGTACTTGAACTGTGAATCTGTTCTTGTCTGTGACCAGTTTCCGTTCTGAAGTGGGCCAATACTGGCAGTGCCTACATTGAGCCAATTAAAGGAGGCTATCACTGGCAGTGGCTACAATGGGCCATTGAAGCAGGTCATTACTGGCAGTGGCTACAATGGGCCATTGAAGCAGGCCATTACTGGCAGTGGCTACATTGGGCCATTGAAACAGGCCATTACTGGCAGTGGCTAGAATGGGCCATTGAAGTAGACCATTACTGGCAGTGGCTGCAATGGGCCTTTCAAGGAGGCCATTACTGTCCGTGGCTACAATGGGCCGTTGAAGTAGTAATAGGAGTCTGGTCAGAAGCGAGTAATAACATGTAGGCGAATAATTTCTGTTTCTTATCAGTTGACTTGTATTGGTCTTCCTTCTCAATAAAATCCATACCTTGTGGAAATGGTGTGTTTTGTTTTATTTTTATTAGCTCCTGCCGCCTGGGTCGTGCAGGAGCTATGGTATCTGGCTCCGTCTGTGTGTGCATGGGTGTGTGTGTGTGCATGAGTGTGTATGCTTGAGTGTGTGTGTCTGTCAAAAACTTTGACATTTTGCTATATCTTTTCAGCTAATAAAGGAAGATACTAAAATTGTTTACCACACCTACATCCCATGTTGCCATAAATGAGGATGACCATGACCTGATTTTCATTGTCACTTCTTTAAAAATGTAACAAAAATTAAAGGTTCAAAATCACACCTAAATCTCAAGAATGCCTACGTTAGATACGTTAGATCATAGATGAAGGTTGCCAAGCAAATGCTGCAGTGAAGGTTGCCAAGCAACTGCTGCAGTGAAGGTTGCCAAGCAACTGCTGCAGAGTGGTACTAACTTTCATAACCAGCAGCAGCTAATCATATTTAATGATTAGTGACTGGCTATTTTTAACACCCATGAAAAAGTAGGTCAGTAGCTTGGTAAGGCCACCACCAGCAGCTGATCATGTGATATGAATTTCCATCGTCCAAAAGTAGGTCAGTAGGTTGGTCAGTATCAGGGAAGAGGACATTATTTTTGTTTATTTTCTCTGATCGCTTTTGAACCTTCAACATGATTGTTGTCCACAAGTATATCTTATAACCTAAAAGGGGTCACACAAGAATATTGAAACTGGCAGAAAAACAAGATGCTCTGCCTTTTGTAGATTTATCTGTTAAAAAGAGAAATGAATTTGGAAACAAACAAATCATGGTGAAGATCAAGCATTGTCACAGGATTTCTAATACTCATCTAAATATTTTGAAATCAAGACTTGCTAAAAAAAATAATTTTGTGAAATGGTTTGAAAAAACTAATATAACCTGTAAATTCATAATAATGCAACAATTTTTGTTCGTTCCGAAGTCAGCCCCGGAATATACCTGTTCTCATCACCACTGCATTTTTTTATTCGTTAGAATAAATATTGTGACCAAAATTACTCAGTTACGTGGTGAAATATAAAGAAAAAGAAGTATATCTTCCGAATGTGTTAATTCTTGATTAACAAAATAAAAAAAATTAAAGAATACCAGAAACACCGTCATTGCCAAAATTGTTTCTCCTCTCCCCAGAAGTGGCTGGCATTAAGAAAGTCAGAAGGCTCAGGAATATAAGCAAACTACATGGCACAGGTTTATAATAGCTCCAATATCAAGTTCAAAATCAGGTTCAAATCAACCAAATATTTCCGAAGACAGAAGTATTATATCAAACAGTTTGTGGTCAATAAATGTGATTCCCTAAATTGGTTCATTTTGAAATACATGCTCATCTCATTTCAGTGTTACACTTAAGGTCTGTAATCCACAATGAAAAAACTGGGACAGACTTATGTTTTTTGGCTTAAATGTGTTCAAAGTAATGTTATTTGTTAATTTAGCACAGAAAAAGTAAACTTAACCAGCTAGTCTTAAAT